>CM033404.1:22325919-23525919 GCA_019426215.1 Buddleja alternifolia | reverse complement strand
ATGGCAATCCATTTCGTTCGGTTCACGATTGATTCGAATCAATAAATTATAATCGTCAATTCATAATAATCGTCAGTTCATCGTTCATCAATTATCGTCATCGCCAGTTCCGTGCTTATCAACATCGTCAGTTTTCGCGTTTATGGCTGAGATCATTTTAGGTATTTTGAATCATCATCATATCGATTTATGCGAAAAAATTGCGAAAGTTTGTGATATTTTTGCAATTTTGTGATATATATCATATTATACACCATGGTTGATGATGTTTGATTATTATACTCAATCGTCAGTTTCGCGTTTATGGACAATTAATTTTGATATACATCATCGTATACATTAATATACAGTTCTTGTAATGATGGTATACATTATAATTTTATTCAGAACTTATATTTATTGTATACATTTCAAGCAGTAAATTGAATATTTTATACATCATCTTATATGACATTATACACTATATTATACACTACTATACATTATATATAGTGATGTTATACAGTATATTATGAACACATCGTATGTTTATGATAGGCTAAATAATCAAACATCATCACAGTTTTTGATGTTTGATTATTATTAACAGGATCAGTAGTGTATAGCAATAATGATGTTGAGAATCAATGTGTCGGATCTTCTTCGTCGTCTAATTCTATATCATCTCCGGACGGTTCAAAATATTGGGAACTAGTGTGTGCTACTGAGTTTAAACCTTGCATTGGTAAGGCATTTGAAAGCTTGAAGTTTGCATTTGAGTTTTACAAAAGCTATGCTCGGTTATGTGGTTTTGATGTACGCAAGTGTTCCCAAAAAGCTCATAAGGATGGTACGGTCATATCTAAACATTATGTATGTAGTCGGTCTGGTGTTTACAAAAACTGCGATGATGTTGGTAGGAAGAAGAAGTGTATGATTGGTCGATGTGATTGTAACGCCAAGATTGTAGTGAGGTTTAGTGCTTCCCAGGGATATGTTATAAAGAAATTTGTTGAGCGGCACAATCACGAGTTGGCGACCGATGAGGGGAAACAGTTTCTGAAAGTTAATCGGAACATTGATCCGTCCCAGATTATGTTTTGCTTCAACGCATCAAAGGTGAATGTTGGCGCCGTCAAATCACATTCATTCTTGAAGGAGATTGCAGGTGGGTTTAATAATGTTGGGTCGACTTCTACAGATTTCAAAAACGCAAAAAGGGATGTGTAGCAATACGTCGGTGAGAACGATGGGGAGATGATTGTTAGGAAATTTATGAATTTGAAAAAAACGTGTGAAGGATTTTTTTTTTGATTATGCCATAGATGATGACGGTAGTATGAGTAAGTTGTTTTGGGCTGATCCGATCGCAGTAAGAAATTTTGAACTGTTTGGTGATGTTTGCTCGGTCGATGCAACATTTCGATCCAATAAGTAAGCACTATTGTTTGAATGCATAATACAAATTTTTTTAATATGTAATGAATATATGGTGTATAACACATTATCAGTTAATGTATATTATTCATTCAATAAATGTATAATGAATCATTAGTTAATGTATATTTGATTACCCTATTAATAAATGTATAATGATTCATTAATTGTCGGTGTAATTCCTTTTCAGGTATCAAATGAAATTTGTTCCTTTTTCTAGTTTAGATAACCACAAGAGAATAGTCACCTTTGGTGCTTCTCTAATCGCAAAAGAAGACATTGAGTCGTATACGTGGGTTTTTGAAGCTTTTACACGTGCAATGGGACGGGAACCAATCTATATTGTATCTGATCAATGTCCTGCTATGAAACAGGCTATTCCTAGTGTTTTAAAAAAGGCTAGGCATTGTCTTTGCGCGTGGCATATCATGAAGAAGTTCCCAACCAAGGTTTGTGTCTATACTGCTTTTTTGAATCCATATTATATTAATGTGTTACAATAACATTTGACATAATGTAGTATGATATTGTATTTAGTGTACAATGCATTTTAATAAGATTTAATTTTATAATGTATAATGTTTTTGTACTAGATTGTATAATGATACTTTTATGTAGTGTATAGTACAATATATTATGTTGTATAATATGTTTTGCATTTGATTGTTTTTTGTTCAAATTTCACCACATACAGGTAAATATGCTGAAGTAGTGAGAAAGGTGAATAATTTTGTGTATAATGACGACATCATGCCACGTGAGTTTGAAGATGGTTGGAATGCTCTTATTTCAAAGTATGGGCTAAGTCATATTGAATGGCTTTCTGAAATTTACGACAACAGACATTCGTGGGTATCCGCATGTTATCGAGATGTTTCGATGGGTGGGTTATTGAGGACTACATCGATTTCAGAGTTGGTTAATTCATTTTTTAATCAATTCTATGTAAAGGGTGACACAATCATTGAGTTCTATAGTAGATTTGAAAGTGCTATGGACAGGCAAAGGAATACGAATGCAAGATTAAATCACGAGTCTTTGGTCTCTAAACCATCAACCGAAACCCCTCTTCCGATAGAGGAGGATGCTTCGGAGGTATATACACGTGCTGTTTTCTATGATGTACAAATGGAGATCAAAAAGTCTGCATATCAAGTGATACTGCAAAGTCTAAATGTTGTTGATGGTGTGAAATCATTTGTCGTATTTGATTCCGACAATGAATCAAAGTTATATGAGGTATATCATTTTTTTTATAGTGTATGTTATTATTATATATGTTGTATATTATTAAACAGGTAATGTATGTTACAGTTTGTTCTTTGTATTTATGTTATAGGTGAAACATTTTGCATCGAACAATCAGGTTGATTGTTCTTGCCGATTGTTTTTGAGGCGGGGTATTTTGTGCAGACACATTTTCTTTGCATTCAACCAAAGCCGAATACTCAAATTGCCCGGCGAGTATGTTCTGAATAGATGGAGAAAAATGCAGAAATTATGGCTTCCGATATAATTAATAACCAAGTCAGACATTATCGTGCGATGATTGAGAAGAACACAAATGATGTGAGTCAAATTTGGATTGACTTTCAATCATGTTTAAATCTTGCAGGTTTTAACAAAGAAAAACTCGACTACATAAAAAATCAATTGGTGGATATGAAGTCTCATTTGAGTGTCGGTGCGGACGATAACAATAAGAATAACAAGAATGTTGTTATCGAGACACTAGTGGGACCCCAAATTGAGAACGAGCTCGGGATCAGAAATCCTCAAATGAGCCGATCTAAAGGGTGCGGTAAAAGAATTAAGAGCAGTGCCGAGATATCAAAGCATGTTCCTAAGAGGAGAAAATGCGCTGCATGCGGAAAAGTTGATGGGCATAATGCAAGAACATGTCCATCAAAAGAAAAATAGAAGTGCTTTCTTTTTTTACAATTAGTACTGTACAATGAAGTAGTATTCAATGTATAACATATCATTATACAGTGTATAATGATGTGTTAATCAATGTATAATGATTCAAAGGATCTCTGTGTATACTGAAACATTTATTGAAAGTGAATGAAATGTATGTTAAAAAAATGTCATAATGTATGTTGTATACTTTAATTGAGTTTTTTTATTATGTACAGTGAATATATTGGGGCTGTTAGAATGTATACTTATGTGCTTTATATAACATTAACACTTAAACTCAATGACCAGAACAATATAAACAGGTTACGAGCAATGAACAAATGTTTTATATATTTAAACTGCTCAACTAAAACTAATAACGTGATGTACAAAAACTAATAAATTGTACAAAAACTAATACAATGTACATCTAACAAAAAATGTTGTAAACGTATCACGTTGTTTATATCTATCGCTTCTTCCCCTTTTTCATTTGGGCTTGTTCACGTTCAAAATCCCTTGATCGTTTGATAATGTCGTCCTTAAGTGTGTTCAAATCACAAGTAAGGATTTTCTCCAGATAAAGTGCTCTCAATCTAGTGAGTTTTGCAACTTGGGCTTTCTGCATTATATAAATATTAAAGTTAGATAGACAGGAAAATAAAGATTTTCAGAAACTTTCATTTCGTAGAATAAAAAAGTGTAAATCATTACGCTTTCTGCACCCAATTCTGGATCCCAATTCTTTAATCCCCCACCGAAGTAAGTTTCCATGTGACGCATTACAAAAACACCACAGTCCGAGCTGTTTCTGTGTGTACGCCATGGCATTGGAAGCCTTTCTATTTCTACCGTTGACAATGCTTGTGCAGCTGGATGGTTCATATCATTCAGGAATTTGGTAAACATGGCCCTCTGTTTTGAAACAAACAAACAAAAAAACTATAAGGCACAGTGTATAAATATATTAATATCATTATACAGTATATTATTGAACCAATATACAGTGTATAATTAATAATTATACATTGTATGTTGGTCCATTATACAGCAGTATAATATCATTTAACAGTGTATTATCATATCATTATTAAGTGGGTTAGTATACAATTTTTATGGTGCACCAGTGTATAATGTAAAGTTAATTGTGTGATGATGAAGATTTAACACATATATATTGACATAAAAAAAATAAACATTAGTGTTTAAAGGATTGTTACCAAAGTGAATGGCACATGTTGGTATTTGTTTTCGAACGACACATCCGTTTTGCTATTGTCAAGGATCTCAATAGCTGGCTGCTTCAAATTAAAGCACATCACGTAGTAGTGTCCAGCGTGAAGAATAGGAAAGACAACCTATATATCGATGGGATGAAAGTGGTGTTAATGAAACTCCATAAAATTCGATAATTTTATGAATGTAACGGTTTTAGCTTACCAACGTAACATCGGTTATGTTCACACTTGGAAACATGTCCAGACGATTTTCGATGTTTTCCACGAATCTTTGATGCAGTGCATCATCATGTTTGGCGCTTTTGTTTGACGTGAAGAAAACCTGTTATCAAATTTTAAAAAAAAATTAGTTAGCGAGCAGAACATTATATCGTATGCATTAACAAAAAGTAAAGAAGTATATTCTACCGTGTCGGACACATGGAAAAAAAATTTAAGCGGTGATATTGGTGCTCTTGTTGACTCGCCATTGTTCAATAGGTATGACCAGAGGTCGATGACTCCAGATAAAAGCTCTGTCCGTTGAGACAATGTCTTTACATCCCAAATATAGCCAATTACATCACCACTTGTGAAAACAACATATCTGTAAAACCATTATATAGTGTAATAAGTTATTGTTCATTATACATTATGTATAATGATGTAATATCACGTTAATCAATATTACCATTATACATGTACTCACATGTTGTCATCATTAACTTGATTCACCCAATCCCACAACCTTTTTTCATTTGCGCTCTGTTTTGAGATTATATTCACAATCCGTTGAACATATGGAGAACACAGGTCTGGAGCTGGTTTGAATCGTCTCTTTGTTTCTCCAATGATCTCAACAGCGGGGGCAATGGTAACGTCACCAGTGTATTGTCTAGCAATTGACAACACAGCCCCCTCTGGATCATCTTGATGCGGTTTCTCCGGTATTTGTGTCAACAAGTTGAAGGTTGGTTGTGAATGTACTGGTGGACTTACTCTCTTAAACGGCGTATATTGTTCGGGTTGGAGATGCGGATCAGCGGGGGCGGCTGCATGTTGTTCAGGTGAGGAAGGGGCCTCTGGTTGATATGTTCTTGTCTCTGGTTCCCCCTCTGGATCCTCATGACGCGGTTTTACATGTGTTTGTGTCAACAATTTGAAGGTTGGCTGTGAATGTACTGGTGGACTTAATCTTTTAACCGGCGTAGATTGTTCGGGTTGGAGAAGCGGATCAGCTTGGGCGGATGCATGTTGTTCAGGTGAGGAAGAGGCCTCTGGTTGATATGTATTTGTCGCTGGTTTTGTTCTATACAGTTTTTCAACATGATCTAACACCCTTTTTTCAATTACCTTCAACTGTGGATTCGATGGAACAATGGAGTCACATGATTTGATGTATCCATTGTACTTAATAAGTTTATCCACTAGGTCCAATGCAGCCCTTTCCAAATTGAAAATCATCCCCTGCGTATACAGTAGTTTACAAACCATTATACACTACATTTAAGTACAATTATACAGCATGTGATTGTACAGTATACAGTTATAATAATTTTACTAATTACATAAATATGCACACCTCTTCAAATGTATTCCAGTCCTTGATGGATGCATCTGATTCTGTGGGAGCTTCTAAAGAGGTAGTGGGTTGTTTTGAAGCTTCAATATGTTGTGCAACATGCTTCCCTTTGTCAGCCTTCATTTCCCACTGCCCCTTTGATATGATCCCCTGCCCAAAAACTCCCTGCTGAATCTCTATGTTACTCTTTTCGCGTAGCGCAGAGTCTGTCCAAGTGAGCCAAGTGGGGATTGATCTTGGTACTGTCATATGCCCCTTGTAGTTGACTCTGTCAGCATACAATATCTGAATTTGGAGGAAAAGAAAAAAGTTGAGATCATACAATTATACAGTAACACATAAGCCATTATTCAGTATATGATAAACCATTATACACTAAATAATGTACCATTATACAGTACTAGTTCATATAACACATTATAACACGACAGGGTATGAGTTATACACTGTAAAATATACACGTTATACACATTACACACATTATAACACATTATAGTGTATGAGTTATACACTGTAAAATATAGTGTTAGTTCATATAGTACATTATAACACATTATAGTGTATGAGTTATACACTGTAACATATAGTGTTAAGTTCATTTAACACATTATACACTAAATCAACAAAAGCACATTATTGGAGCACAATCAACATCACAAGAGGCACTGTAAACTTACAATCAGAAACAGAAGAGGTCCAGTGTACATGCGTTTCGCTGGATCTTCTTCCCAAACGTGTTTCGTGTCTCCCAAACTATTCAGGACTAGTCCAGGCCAATTGTATCTTGACAACTCATCAAGAGACCCCTTGAAATTTAGTATCTTCTTGTTGACGAATGGTGTACCAGGGGTCTCTATCAAGCAATTATACATAATCATCATAAAATTCAGCTTGAATTGATCTGTGAGTTGTTTATCAGATTGAATTACCTTCACGACCATTGATGCTGAAACTTTAAACTTTTTGGACTTATCAAGCCCAAATTGGTCAGTGAATGCGTCCGCTCTCTTTGGATTTTTTACAGTGAGGTCTATAGGTCGATTCCCGTGTGGAAATCCCAACACCTCGGCCACATCATACTCTGTAATATTTATTTTTCCTCCGGGCAGATTAAGCCTGAAATTCGCTGGATTTAAAGATTTTACAACTTTATATCCAAGCCTGTGAGGCAGCTCTGTAATGTTGAAATCCAAAAAGGATCCGAACCCGGATTGTCTCACCCATTCCCGTTGTGGTTCTGTCAGTTTTGAAAGAGCATCCACCAAGACCTTCAACGATACTCTTATTCGTGTATATTCAACCACCTTCTTTTCCCCCTGTGGTGGATGTTTGGATACGATCTGGGTTTTCTGTTTTTTAGATTTTGTTTTTACAGGGGGGCGGTGTGTCGCACGTCTTTTCCGAGCAGCAGGTTGTTGTTCTGATTTGGTCTCTTCGTCTTGATTAGACGATTCTTCTGCTGATTGTACGTATTCATCATCAGTAATAGGTTGTTCAACACTAAGAGGCTCAACAACATCTGCAGGCACAAGTTGCAACCTATCAATTGAATCGGTAGAGGATGAATCTCCTTCAGCAACTGCATTACAGAGTAGACAAAGACATTATACACAATACAATTAACATGATGTATAATATTATACACAGTGTTATTCATTATTATACACTACAATGCAAACCATTATACACCCAAATATACAGTATGTGGATACACAATAGAATTAATATGATGTATAATATTATACACAGTGTTATTCATTATTATACACTACAATGCAAACCATTATACACCCAAATATACAGTATGTGGATACACAATAGAATTAATATGATGTATAATATTATACACAGTGTTATTCATTATTATACACTACAAGGCAAACCATTATACATCTTTATAACCCAACCATAATATTGTCACCCATAGGTACATAAGCCATCAAAACAAACAAAACCAGCGTATAGATACATTGCGTGTTCCCAATATAGTTGTAATACACAGAGTATACGTACGAAAACCATCAAAATTCACAAAATACGTAATATTGTCACCCATAGGTCGAACAAGAAATGAAAAGTGTGTGTATAATCGATACCTGTTCTTTTGGATGGATTTTTCGTCCTCATTTTTGATGAAAATGAAATCGGTTTGCGAGAGTATCAAAACTAGGGTTCCCAGTTATAGAAAATGAGAGTTTAATGTTCGCAGGTTTAAAAATGAGAGAGATTTCAATGAAATCGGGTATGTTTACTAGGTTTAAAATTGGGAGAGATATCAGGGGAGACGGGGGAGAGAATTTAGGAGAGGATCGATGTATAATGGGTGTAAATTACCAGAATACCCCTCATACAGCTTCATTTTTGGGTTTCCCGCGTGTACAGTGAATAATCTGGACTGTTGGATTTAATGGATCCAATGGTGTAGATTAGGTCTTATATCTTATCTAATATAAGGTATGTATTAGATCTTGACCATATATATATATATATATATATATATTTAATATATCTTGTAATATATTTGATAGGATCCATTTTAATTAGTTAGATAACTAATTGATATGAAGGATCTTATAAATATATTAGGATAGATATTGTAGATTTGGTAAGATCTATTTAATTAGTTAGTTAACTAAATATATGGAAAGATCTTATTGAGAAAGATATGGTATATTTAATATGATATCAAATATATGGAAATATCTAATTAGTTGGAAAGATATCCAATTAATTAAGAGAAATAAAGCAGAAAGTATTAAAAAGATAATACATACATATATATATACATACATACACATACACGCCTACCTTAGGTGTGAGAGAGCGTGTATGTATGTGTGTATATTTGTGGGAGTTTCACTCTTTGTGGACTCTCTCTCTCTCTCCCTCTTTTATATATATATATATATATATATATATATATTAATATTTTATTCTTAACCTAATTCATTTTCCACACAAGTTTGTCTTGTGAAAATTCTTCTCTTCTACCTCTTTCACAAGTAATTCTTTCAACTCATGAGTTGCGTATGAAAAACACCAAAAATATATTACTACCCTTTTCTCATAAGCCAAAATTCGATATTCTCTTAGCTAGCACTGGTGGAGATAATCGATAGTACGAACTAAGGTGTGGATACACCATAGAGGAGCAACACTTGGGGCGTTAGAGCAAATCAATCCGGAGAGGTGTAGCAGGAAGTTGTTTAAAAAGACCGTTGCCGGTTTTGTTCTTCAAGAGGTAAACATGTGATAGCTTCTCTTTGTAAGTCTTTGAATTCAATGGTACCATGTATGCTTAGCTTTAATTTGGGGATGCCTCGCGTTATTTATTGAATTTTGAAATTCCGTGCTATTGCTGCGACCGGCATCCCTGGAGTTGGACCTCGCGATCCCAACAATATCTTCAACTCCTATGTCAACAATATTAACCTTACTCGATTCTTGGTTAACATTATCAAACTTAACATCAATTGATTTTTTGAACCTTAGATGTTCACCTATTTAAGATGCAAAAATTCTTTCCATTTGTGACATAGCCTAGAAAGATTTCTTTATCCGCTTTAGGATCGAATGTTTTTAGGCTTTGAGAACCATTGTTATGAATGAAGCATTTACAACCAAATATATGAAAATAAGAAATATTAGGCTTACGTCCCTTTTATAGTTCATATGGAGTCTTTCCATGTTGCTTGTTGACCATACATCTGTTCTGAGTGTAGCAAGCAATGTTGACAGGTTCAGCCCAATATCTTTGAGGAAGCTTTTGGGCTAGCATGGTCCTTGCGCCCTCTTTTAAGGTATCGAGTGGAGACACTTTTTTTGATGAATTAATATTGACTATGAACAACCATAATATTGACGAATTAATAGCCAAAAAATGACGTGTTGACACTTTTTTAAGAGAAAATTAGATATCGAGTGTAAATAGAGCGGAAAAAAAATTAGTGACGACTCATAAAGCAGTTAGAAGTTGAAAATACCTCCTCCAACTATAATTTTATTTAAATTTAGAAACAAACGCATATATAACATTTAAAAAAAAAACATAAGCAACAAGGTGAACATTATACTTAATTTGTTATTGTTTGTATAGCATAATATTAGTTTATAAATTATATAAGAGCAATTACATTTACAACTTATACTAATTAATCGTAGTGGCACCAACGATGCACATGCTTAATTCTATAAAATTGATAAATTAAAATAATTAATTCATATATTATTTTGTAATTAATATGAAAATTTCTCAATACTAATGGTGTTGTTTAAAATTATGAAAACATAAATTTTACATATAATTTTTATGTTAATTATTAGAAGTAGTTAGAAATTAGTGCAATAGAAAAGAGAAAAAGAAAAGATAGCAAAAAAAAAAAATTGGAGAGACAAGGATTTACATGATGAGTAATATTATAATTAATAAATTAATGTGGGTCATTAAAGTAGTTGAAAACAATAAATAAATTTGGTTAAATAATTTTTGTACAAATGACCATACATGTGGCACTAAGAGTAATAGTTTGGGAAATATTTTCAAGTAGTACTAATTTGAGAATTATTTTTCCTAAGAGTAATATTTCGGAGAAAAAACTCATATTACATACATATAATTACATTAATTAACTGGTGGTGTAAATATATTCACATACATATATAAGAGTCACAATAACAATAATAATAATAATAATAATAATAATAATAATAATAATAGTGGGTAGATATATGATAAATGAGATTTGGTTGACGAAAATTAATGGTGTGAAAATCATTATGCATATTTAAGAGAGTAAAGTAAGGAATTAAAGAGAAAGGGAAAGAAATAATAAACAAACAATTTGAATGGGTATACTCCACATTAATCATGCACCTAAACTCTTTTATATTGCTGAAATATATACATTTGGACAACCACTCTGCCGGGAGGGTGCTTTCGGCCCCCTTATCCGTACTTTATATCATCCAAAAAAATAAGTAATAAATAAGGACTACTAACTTATTCACAATCAGGTCTAATAAAACAATTAAATAAGGAGTATACTTACCAACTTACAAACTAAATAAGGAAAAAATAAAACATAAAAAAGGAGTACTGCTCCCTTACAAATAAAAAAATAAAAAACATAAGTCCATCTACATCTAAAACTAGGAAGAAGTAACTTTAAAATTTTGGATTGAGTTAAATAATTGGATCTGTGACATACTGACATAAGTATTATAATATTTGATGGGCTGAGCCTCTGAGCTATGGTTCTGGCCCGAAAAACTTTTGATAATTGATAATTAAGGTTTCTTGTGCCCTATTACGGATAATTATAAACACGACTCTTTATAATATATTGGGAGGAGTAAGATATTGTTGAACTTTGTAAATGAACTTCTCGAGATGATTTCTGACTTGAGCATTGGAGGCCGACGTTGAAAAAATTCTTGGCGCATTATTTGGGCTTTGTTTGGATGTGTTTTCGTTTCATTTCCAACCGTCATTTTAAAAAACGTATGGGGAAATGAGTTTTATGATTTTTTTTTTGTGTGAAAATGACAGCATGTTTGGTTGTGTTTCAGAAAATTGTTGGAATTGATGATTTGATAATGTATGAAATGATTAAGTTAGTTAAAAGTAATGATTATGTGAATAATATATATAAAATAATAGGTAATATTATATTGATTAAATATATTTTTAAGTAAAAATGATAAAAATCGACCCCAAAAAAAATATTAAAAAAATTCAAAATGGGTCTTAAAATGTGTATTAGGTTATGAAGATTAAGACCATGTATTTTATTCCAATATAACACCACACTTGTTGCCGAAAATATGAATTTTTAGAATGAGATGTGAGAAAGAAAAATGTGATTGTGATTTGGTAAAGTAAATGGTAGTTATTGGAGGGGAAATTCTAGCCCGCTCCCGGCTCGGCCACACCTATGTATATTTTTTAAAATAACTTATCAATTATATGGCAAGTATAATACACTCTCCTTGTGAAATACACATGGGTGTGACCAAGCCGGGTTGGTCGAGTTTTGCTATGGACATTTAAAAGGAGTGTAGCTTTTAGATACAAGTGAGGTGAAATACACATGGGTGTGGTCAAGCCGGGTTTAGACTAGAATTTTCCCTTATTATTGGAGAATGTGCAAGTGAAAGTAAAAATGAAAATAAATGTATTTTCAGCTGAAAATGGTGTAACATGTGTATTTTTATTTTCAAGTTAGATCGAAAATAAAAATATGGGTTTGAAAACACAAACAAACATAGCCTTAACGTCCTATTCTGTTGCAAGTTCAGGAAATTCATTAGAAAAATCATGGAATGACTTTCTGAACATTTATGGTACAAAATTTGTTCGAATCAGATGTTTATAAGGACTAATTAGTCATTTCCTAATCGAGAGAAACAAATTTAAAATTTATACGTAGTATAAATAAATATATTTTTTTTCGGTTACGAGTATAGAATAGATATGGATACAGATATAAATATATAAAGTTATGGCTTGATAAGGGTCAATCATTAATATGGGTTACACTGTGCAGTGATACGGTAATTAAGGAACCTAGATTTTGCCAAGCTTGACGTTGACATCAAGACTTTTCACCCCAAGAACTCACAAATATATCCTTCAATATTACGTACCACAAATTTTACAGTACCTTTCTCATGTTCTTCAATTAAACTAGTAACTTACGCTCCCTTTTGCTCTCCATTTTGTTTGGTTCAAAAAAATTATTAGAAAAAAAAATAAAATGTAAGAAAATTATTTTTTTTCCTCACATTTTTCCTCATCAAATGGTGAGGAAATATTTTTGTCTCGAATTAGATTCTCTCTCTTATTTTTTTTTTTTGTCATTTTCATTTTCTCTAATAACCAAACACTAGAAAATGATTTTTCTCGTATTTGATTTTCCTTTTCCTAACAATTTCTTTGAACCAAATAAAGTGTTAAGGAAATTGGTAGAAAAATAAAAAGAAAACACAACGAAAACTACTTTTCAATATTTGGTTACTAGAGAAAATGAAAAAAGAAAAGAAAATATGTGAACAAATCTAATACTAATATGAGAGAAAACACAACTAAAGCTATTTTTCCTTTTTTCTCAGCATTTGATGAGGAAAATTGTGGGAAAAGAAAAATGATTTCCTTATATATATATATATCTTTTTTTTGAAGAGTTTTTCCTTATATTTTATTTTCTTTTACCTTCAATTTTTTTTAACCAAATAGAATGTTAATGTCATTTAAATTAACAAACATGCATCATTACAATAAGTCACAAACTAGTTACATTTGATTTTGGATATAGTTTAACCGTCCACTGTTTGTGTAGAGGTCGGTGAGCACAGACGCAGCTGCCTTTTGGAAACTGGACCTCAGCACTAAACAGTAACAACCGCGCGACTCTACTAGTGTGCAGTTGACAAATTTAAAGCCCTAAAATAAATAAAATACATACAGAAAATGTATCCAGAAAAGTAAAAAAATAGAATTTTTTTAAAATATGATCTTCTCCTAGTAATATGTGACATATGGTCTACCCTAATAATTTACTCTTTAAAAGAATATTCAATAAAATAATTGTATATATATATATATATGAGTGTGTGTATATGTGGATGAAGAATCATATTAGTAGTAGTATTGGGGATAGTGAAGAGAGTGAAGGGGCAGGCGATATCTTTCTACACATAGATATCCTTAATTAAAATTACTAATATTGTCTTGTCTCTATCATCAATAATCTCAATAAATCCTTTAATCTTAGTTTAATAGCTAGCTCTTAATCTTCCTTCTCCAAATCTCTCCATCCATCCACTCAATTCTCAAATAGTAAGGTGTAAGGTGTTAGCATTTAAGTAGTGTGGAAATGGGCAGAGGAATAGGATGGAGAAAAGCATTTTGTAACACAGTTCCTCCTCCTCTTCCTCCTCCTCGAGAAAGAAGAAGAGAAGCCAATTATAACAACAACGACGACGATAATATTATTAATATGGATGTAGCAAGTCCAAAACTTGAATGCAAAACCACCCAAAAATCTCCTAGAAAAACTCTTCTCCTGCCTTCTTCTTCTAACCCATCTTCTCCCAGATCCCCTTTCTCTATACTCAAGAACACTCTCCGCCTATCCAGGGTAAGAAAACTAAACTAACATCACCTTATTCATTCATTAATTTTATTCAATTCTCTTATTATATTTATATGTGTATTTTGCAGAATAGTAGTTGTGGAGTGTGTATGCAAAGCGTGAAGGCAGGTCGTGAAGGAATGGCAATATACACCGCATCATGCTCACATACATTTCACTTTCCTTGCATAGCCTCACACGTCACAAAGCAAAGCTCTCTCGTTTGCCCTCTTTGCAATACTACCTGGAAAGACATCCCTTTACTCCCCGCCATCCACGCACAGAATCAAAAGCAACGACAAGAAAATATACTTGTGGTTGATTCTAATAACACTCCCTCTCCCACTAAGCACACCCCAATTTGTAGTCCTAAATATACCAAACATTATCAGTTGAAAAGTTATGGTGATGATGAGCCTTTGGTTACACCAAAATTCATTCCTATTCCTGTTCCTATTCCAGAATCTGTTAAAGATGAAGAAGAAGAAGAAGAAGAAGAGTTTCGGGGATTTTTCGTTAATCCGATTTTGAGTAGCGATGATGCTTTTGCATCTAATAGAGACTCAAGAAATGTGGAGGTGAGTTTGCTGCCCGACGCTGCTGCTCTTATTTCACAGGGCACAACCCATGACACATACGTCGTCGTTTTGAAGGTCAAGGCTCCACCACCCCTTCGCGTTCGGGACGCAGCGAGCCGAGCTCCCATTGACCTTGTGGCGGTTCTTGATGTGAGTGGGAGCATGAGTGGAGCCAAGCTGAAAATGCTCAAGCGAGCCATGCGTTTGGTCATTTCCTCCCTCGGCTCGGCTGACCGCCTCTCCCTTGTGGCCTTCTCGGCTGCTCCGAAGAGGCTGTTACCTTTGAAAAGAATGACGGCTCAGGGTCAGCGCTCGGCTCGACGTATCATTGACCGGCTCTCTTGCAGCCAAGGGACTAGCATGGCTGAAGCTCTGAAGCAAGCCACTCGAGTGCTAGAACAACGGCGAGAGAAAAACCCTGTTGCGACCATCATACTGTTATCTGACGGCCAAGACGACACCGTTCCAACCAACAATGATAGCAACCAACGGCGCGGATCATCCCATCTTCCATCGACCCGTTTCGCCCACATTGAAATTCCAGTACATTTATCCAGCTTAAATCACCAGCCAGACGAGGATGCTTTCACCAGATGCGTGGGGGGTTTATTGAGCGTCGTTGTTCAAGACTTGAGAATCCAGCTTGGCTTCGCATCCGGCTCCAATCCAGCTGAGATCACGGCCGTCTACTCGCGCAATGAACGGCCAATAGTACTCGGGTCGGGTCAAATCCGGCTCGGAGATCTTTATGCCGAGGAGGATAAAGAAGTACTAATAGAATTACGAGTCCCTGCTTCAACCGTTGGGTCCCAACACCACGTACTTTCGGTTAAATGCTGTTACAAGGACCCATCTACTCAAGAGTTAATCTACGGTAGGGATCAGGCCCTACTCGTGCCACGACCCGAAAGCGTCAGATCAGGATTACCGAGGATTGAACGGCTGAGAGATGTTTTCATTAATATCCGAGCCATGGCGGAGTCTAGGCGTTTAATTGAGCACAACGAGCTGTTCAGCGCCATGCAGCTGTTGTCATCAGCGCGAGCCTTGTTGTTGCAGTCGAGGTCGGAGTCGGCTGGTGAGTATGTAAGAGGCTTGGAGGCTGAGCTAGCCGAGGTACAGTGGAGGAGACAATATCAACGGCAAATCGAGCAGCAGCAGCAAATGGTCCTACGGCGGAGGACAGACGACAGAGAAATGGGGTTGTTTGTGGATGAGAACGGGGAGCCGATTACGCCGACGTCGGCTTGGAGAGCCGCTGAGAAGCTAGCTAAAGTCGCTCAGACGAAGAAATACTTGAACAGAACTGGCGATTTGCACGGCTTTGAAAATGCAAGATTTTAAGTTACCTTCTACATTTTCGTCTTTCTCTTCTTTTAGATTTTAAACAATAAATTGTAGTATAAAATGAAGTGAAAAGTGTTTTTAGGAAAGGAGAATAGTGAGGCCCATGGGCTACATAAAACATTTGTTTCCAACGGCTTGGCCCATTTTTTCCATAAAGGTCCACCTTCACTTTGATGATTACTGGACCCTATCTTGTTTGGTTTGGTTATTTTTTTTTTTTCATACTAAGTAAGTACCAACTATTGCAGAATGGATCTTCTATCCCACAATAGTATACTACAATGGTATCACATTATTGTGGGATTGACAAGTGTCTATTTAAAAAAAACTGTTAATAATAATTCAAATTAAATGGACACTTGTCAATCTCACAATAATGTGATACTATTGTGGTACACTATTGTGAGATAGAAAATTCCCTTCATAACCATTGTGGCACACTGTTCGCATAGATCCATATATGCGTGAATAGGATTAATAGCATAACATATAGATCTCCTTGTCTAGCTCTCGTTTAGACTTTCGATATGTCAACTTTTTAATAAAAACAAACTAAGATATGTCAACTCTAAATAAGTTACAACATATGTAACAAATTTCACTTTGCATTCCACATGAATTCCATAACATAGAAAATTAAAAATCAAATTTGAGAAAAAAAGACTAGAGTAGGGTGTTGACAATCCTATTACCTATGTTGCACAGAGAAAGCGACAGAAACACGATTTAATACATACATGGGACAAGGCAATTCTAGAAAAATAGACATGAAATGCCTCCAACGGGGTTAATTTCATGCTACCCACTTGGGTACGTGCCCAAATGAGTTTTGAACCACTGGATCATACATAATGAGGTGATCATTTCACTTTATAACATCATCATGTGCAAATCCAACGGTTTAAGACCCATTTGGGCACGTACCCAAGTGGGTAGCATGTTAATTAATATATATATATATTCATATTTATATGTATCATTTCATTAAATATCACTCAATAAACTAAATAACCTTCCAAAACAAAGAAAGAGACCATATTTTATAATAGGTATCTCTCAACCGCATACATTTGTTTCCAATATCCTGGCCCATTTTATCAAATAGCCCACTTGCACTTTGATGATTATTGGACCACTTTGATGATTATTGGACCCTATCTTGTATTCATCAGTTACATTTTCGCGGATACAAGTAGAACGGGAGAACCCATTATTTTCTACTAACCGTCATGGCACACTATTCATGTAGACCCGCATCTCAGTGAATCGAATTAATAGCTTAACATATAGATCTCCTTGTCTAGTTCTCTTTTAAATATGTGAACTTTTTCATCAAGAACAAACTTAAGATGTAAGTCATGACAATATTGATAATTAAATAAAAGAACTAAAGGTGATCAGAAGAGAGAACGTCTTAAAAATTTAACACCATTTATGCATAAATATTCCGCCTTTAATGAGTTCACCTTTAAGCTTTTCATCATCTACTTTGTACGTGATCTCAAGAAATCATTTGTTTTCAATAGTTTTCAATTCTTAATCTTGTTGAATGTTGCAGGATCTAAGGAATACCACATTCTATTCCATGAAGTCCAGATTAGCACATTTGTAATCCTTGGATTCCCATTCCATTTTTGTATTCTAAACATAGTGTTGCCGTCGTCATTTCTATCTCTCAACTGATAGTGTTAGGTGTCTGGCAAGCCATCTATTGCCTTGATCATTAGATTGAGAACACTATGACAGTCTTGTGTTTGATATTATATCGAATCAATCATTGGCAACATCGTCTTTATCACATATTCTTTAACTAGTCTAGATAAGAACCCCATGGATTACACATGGCTAGGGGTGCGGTCACCATGCAGGGAGTTGCAACTGTGGAACACTCTTGATGGCTATAATCCTAAGACCCTGTTCCAAGTCATAGAGACTGTGAGATGTGAGATATCTCAGTCTCTCCAAGACTGTTAGATTAGAGAAAACTCCGTAAGGAACTTGTATTACTGAGTAATATATTTATAGAGATACATGTACTCAGTAAACAAGAAACTCTAACTATAAACATGGGAAAAATAAATACAAGAAAACATAAATAAACCTATATTAACATAAATACAAGAAAGATATGAAAAGATAGTATATTATCTAACACTTTCCCGCAATCGAAACGTGAGAGTCTTGAACATTGAGACTGGACCAAAGAAGTCCGATCATAGTGAATTTGAGAAGAAGACAGTGACAAAGATAAAAGGTGGCAGCAGCCTTAAGAGGCGGTGGCGTCTGCTCCAAGTCCGCGTTTTCCAATGGTGAGTGGTGGTAACTAACAAAACTAAAGGTGGCGGCCCATGGACAAAGAGAGAAGGCGACAACATAAAATAAAAAGACAGCAGTTCCAAGTCCTCGTTTTCCAAGGGTGAGCGGCAACAACTAACCAAACTAAAGGCGGCGGCTAAGTGCGGCGGCCCGCAGCCAAAAAGAGAAAGTGGTGGCGGTGGCCATAGGAAAAGAAAAAGAAGAGAAAATGAGATAAGGGAGAAGAAGCTGGTGGCAGCGGCGACCAAGAGAGAGAGAGAGAGCGGCGGCCATAGGAGAAAGAAAAAAAATATTAGATAAAGGAAAACTAAACTAGACAAGGGGCGCTGGACGGGGACAACGACTTGAGGATAGCGGTGGAAGCGAGAAATCGAGAGATCATGACTCGAAGCCATGACTCTGATACCATGTTAGATTAGAAAAAACCCCGTAGGGAACTTGTATTATTGAGTAACATATTTATAGAGATATGTGTAATTGGTAAACAAGAAACCTTAATTATAAACAAGGAAAAGATAATACAAGAAAATATAAGGAAACCTAAATTAACCTAGAAAGATATGGAAAGATATTCTATTATCTAACAAAGACTTATTTGTGTGTGTCATTCTCATGGGAGAGTGCTTTGTTCCATGGGTAATGACCTTGGATCATTGCACTCACAAAGATCCATACTTGGGTGAGTATGAGATTAGACGACCCCACAAGTATTCCTCCTTGGTTCCGTGTCGAACTTGGAGTCCTTCAATTTCGTAGTGTGAGATTATTCCTTTGATCTGAGATGTCATGGCTAGAACGTGTGCTACGCACTACACTTTGATATACACGTGAATTCTAGGACAATCATACTGCGGCGTATGTTGGCTGTAGTCTGGTAGTATGAAAAAATTGATGACATTATACATGGGAGCCATGCGTGACTTGAGGCCTGGTATTTCCTATGCTCTTAAGTAAGCTGAATGATCGATAAAAGACTCCGGTGGAGCATAGTCTTAAAGAAGGGAGTGGGGTCTCTGCTTAGTAGACCAGATCATTAGTAATCCAACACAATCAAAGTATCTGAGTTATTAGGATTTTGACCGGTGCCAAACCCTAGACTACAGATCGGAAAAGATGGAAGGATTCGACTCGCATGAAGATCATAACTTGGAGAGGTTTGCTATTCAATGTTAATATCTAGGAAGTCATGGAGCTATTGCTTGAAGCCGAACCATGACCAATAGGTGTCTTGAATTAATTGGTGAAATTAATTGAAGGCCTAATTAGTTATTTAATTAAATGATTAACTAAGACAATGTGGTGATTGTCTAGCCTTTGAGATATAACCTATTGCTAGATTGTTAATGAGCCTATGGGGTCACGTGCCAATTTAGTGTAGTACCCATTGGTTGAATTAATTCTTAGTGAATTCATGGAAAGATCAATAAGTAGGAATTAATTAATTGGAAAAAGGAAATAAATCAAATAAGTGGTCTTAATTAATAAAAGTCTTATATTTAATATTAGAATATTAAATTGGTATAAGACTTATTACTTAGTGATCTAGTTAATTTAATATAGAGAAATAAAATTAAAAAGACTATTTAATTAGTGGGCTAATTAATTAGTAAATACAAGAGCAATTAATTAATTAGTAGACTAATTAAATAATTGTTTTGGGCTTACAGTCAAAACAAAATAAGAGAGACCCGCTAGGTCAAAAAGGCCTAGTGTTGAAACGCCGCACTGAGTATAAGAATATCCAGTGTAGTCGTCCCCTCATATGTAAGAAGAAGAAAATTTCAGTCTTCTTTTGTTTTCTCTCTTCTCTTCTCTTTGTCTTCGTATTAGAGCCTATAAATTAATTGTTAGCAAAAATCTGTTAGATGTTTTATTGATGACAATTAGCATGTTGTTAGACCCCAAGATATGTAAGTTTAATTTCAATAAAAAAAAATGTATAACGCTTTGAAGTTAGATTTGTGTAAGGCTTTTTCATTTACTTTTGATTATGAGGCTAAGTGTCTGAAAGCTTGATCGTTGATAGAATTCTAGATGAGTTTATCAAGTCAAATCTGAATATCAAGCACTTGAAGTCTCTAGAAGATGAAGATCTGCAAGTGTTAATTTAGCGTCGAAGTGAAGTTAAAGTCTGAAGATCACTCAAGGTTGAATGAGCATCTATCAAGACATAATTCAACTAAATTTATTCCTAAGTCCACAAGGAGTTAAATACAATTAATGTCAGAGTATTAATGTCCAACGAGCATTTAATTCAAAAACATTAAATGTGATGTGTATTAAATAAGTACTCATGGACGTACAGAAGAGCCTTACCATTGGACTATCAACTCTCACAATCTGCCGCACCAACTTTTTACAGCAAAATTTTACGGATAAAGTGTTAGGTTAACGTCCTCAAATGCCACTAGAGGATTAGTAAATGGTAGGACATTATCAAATTGTAATTGTTCATTAAATAAATCACTAAAAGGCATTTTAGTTGTTTATTAATAGATTGGCATTTATATATTGTATTCGACTATAAGTCCATGAACACAAGAGTTAACTCTCTAAGGTACTAGAGAAGTTTGATACTTGTGTACTAAATAAGTCTGCAAGTCAAAGATCTTCAATTGGGCATTGAAAATCATGAAGACTTCTATGATATAAGATTTGACGAGAAAGGTGTCTGTCAATCACTAGGAAGTAGTGAAGAGCTTATATCATAGGTGCACTGATGGGGATAGTGGCACTCAGACATGACTCACATCGATTTTGTCACATGGATTTTCACTCTTTGACAGTCAATGACAAAATTGATTAGTTGTAATAGGTGTGTCTGAACATTAGACTTGAGGAATTGAGTTGAAGATATACTTGTGACGTTAGGTTCGTTATTAGAATAGTTAGACCAAATTCATCCTTTGGTGGGGTCAATCTTGAACTGCAACCTAATGGGCAAGTAGTATTTTAAACTGATATCCAAGATAGGATTCGTTCCCTCATAAGTGAACAAGGAATTCTCGTATGCAATTTATAAGTAAGTTAGATCTTAAAGTCTTTGGCCAAAGCATTCAATGATCTGAACTTATTATAAATATAGCATAGTGTCAAGTTAGTTAGTTTGACTAAAACCATGACTCTCACTTGACCGGGATAAGGAAACGAAGAGTTTGTATTCACACGGTATTTACAATTGGAAGGTAAAAATGATCTAATCATTTCATCTTATTTGGGTTAAAATATGGACCACGTGACTGGTTAGGTGGGTCCCATATTCAATGGAATCCTCTCATTGCCAAATATAGATGAACTTAAAGAGTCACGCTTAGAAAGAAAAATTTGATGGAAAAATGGAATTTTTTCTTGTGGTAATATTTGAAGTATTGGATACTTAAAATTAAATAAATAGAACTAATTATTTGAAGAAATAAGTTAATTTATTTATTATTTAATTAATACAATATTTCTTGGAGAAATAGAATTAATTAAATGAATTATCTGTTATTTAATTAAATTAATTAATTGGATGAAGTTAATTAATTAAATAAATAGAATAAACTAAGCACAAAATTAATACACCAAGTGACACTCCAAACCCTAGAGGGAGCGGCCACTAGGAGGATTAATGGGCTTGGTTTAAGTCCAAGGCAATAACTTAAGTGATAAAAATATCACATTAGTTATAAGCCTAGGTAATAAGTTGTATTACAAACACCGCAAGAAAAAGAACTCCTCCCCCCTTCCCTATCTAGCCATTGCCTACTGCAAGAAAAAGAGGAAGATCTTTTCCATCAAGCTTTTTCCGGCGGGGCGATTTCGAGGCAGCACAAGTGGACTGCTTGGATCAATATTCTTTCAGCCGGCGAATTTTTGCGAAGAATTGAAGAATTCAGATTCGTAGGATTTGTCAACCACTTCTCGACAACGGGTAATAATTATTAAACCCTATCATACATACGTATGAATTAACCCCGGGATTGATTCTGTCAAGGGAAAATCCAAAAAATTTAAAATTACGTTTTCCGTTGCGTTTGGTTGATATTCTTCAACAGTGGTATCAGAGCCAAATTGCGGGGTTCGACGTATGTAAATTATGTGATAAAGATGCATGTTTTACAGTTTTTTATCGATGCATGATTAGATATGTGGATTTCGCGTTATTCATGTTCTTGAGAAATTATTTATTTTCATTCGTTAGAAATTAATAAAAATTAGATTTTATGTAATTTTGATATGATAGAATTAAAAATTGCAAATTTCAGTGTCGGGCGGCGAAGCTGTCGGCGTGAAATAGCGAGCGCTTAGCTGGGCTGCTGAGGCGATGCGCGAGCCCATCGCCGCAACTGGGCTCACGTGGCGAGCCCAACCCGTGTGTTTTTAACACACGGGTTTTGCAACCCGACCCGGGTCACCGATGGGTCGACCCGGGTCATTTATTAAATAATATATATTATTTAATTTTGCTTAAAATTAGATTTTAATGCAAAATAAATAATATTAATTATTTAATAAGGTTAATTTTATTTCCATCTAAGCTAATGCTAATTAAAGTTAGACTTTGAATTAAATTGGATTTCTTCTATTGTGAAATTAATTTAATGAACTTAGAATTTAATTTTTTATTAAAACTGGATTTTATTAGAAAATTAATTGGAGTTCACTAAAATTGAATTTTCAAATAGACTTAAATAAATTAGTTTTCTCAAGAATATGAAAAACAAAAATTAAATTTAGACTTTAATTAGAAATTAGCATATATGTTTTTCGTGTATTATGTGAATAATATCATGTTTGACATGTTATGTGATGGGAGACATGATTCATGGACTTAGGTTCATTTTAAAAATTGTATTTCTTTTAATGGGTTGCAAAGGCCATTTTGAGCCTATTTTTATTTTCTTTCTAGATTAATTTTGTATAGGTGGAAAATATTAAAATGTAATAGTTAGAAATAGAATAGGCCCTAAGGAGAAATTCAAGAAGGAGCTTTGGAAGCTTTAGTATAGTTTCTTTTTAATTTTATGATTGAAACATTGGCTTGTTTCAATCTAAGAAATATAGTCCATGAATCATGTGTTGTTAGCTTTCTAGGATTGCTAATTATTTATTTTAATCCATGTTTATATGCATGATATGAAATGGGTTAATGTGTGAAGTGAGACCTAATAAATAATTCAAATTCTCCCACTTGAAAAATATTAAGTTAGTAAAGGGTACTAGGTATCCTGTCCTCCACTAAACTTAGGAGAAATTAAAATGATATTTAATATATAATATCATCCCTAAGCAATGGGAGAATTATATATTGAAATATATTTTATATTTTTCTTAAGTGCATGAAATGCCATTGGTCGAAAACAAATCTCACCCCAAATACCTGCAAAAGGTTGCAAGGTGAAATTCAATTGTTAGACTAATAGATAGTCAGTGGGTTGAACTTAGATTATTCATAAATCAATATGATCGTTAAAAGGTTGAGATTTGATGAATAATGGACAAAGGGATTGAATCATCCATTTGATGGGTTGATGTTGGACATCACTTTAATAGATTGATTAGGCCAAATACCAGCAAAAAGTTGCAACCTATTAATCTAGTTAATGAACTCAATCACCACTACGAAGCCTTCCAACGATGACTTCCGAATTCCACAGCGGGAGTGTGGATTTTCGAAAAATATAGTGGGAGCCAAGTTTATTTTAAAAGTCCTTAATTTAAACTTGGAACAATAATTACATTAGAATCTAATAAATCTTTTATTTTTTATGCAGTTATTTCTTATTATCTCTCTCAAAATGACTATCAATCCTCTATCTGTACTACTTGAAAAGAATACTTTGACTGGTCCTAACTATGTGAACTGGCTTCGAAACTTGAGGATAGTCCTAATATGGAGTCACTGGGGTATGTATTGGATGCTGATATCCCAGCTGAGCCCGTAAGGACACGTGCTAATGAGGAGGAAGTTGCAACTCATGAAAAATGGGTTAAAGATGACGTCTGGGTTCGTTGGTACATGTTGGGTTCAATGGCAAATGAGTTGCAGAGGTCCCATAAGAAAATGGTCTTGGCGAGGGCTATTTTGGCACACCTGGTAGAGCTCTATGGTGAGCACAGTCGCTCTGCTCGGTATGAGATATCGAAAGAGCTCTTTGGAGCCAAGATGAAGGAAGGAGAAAAGGTTGGGGACCATGTTCTAAAACTGATTTTAAAAATAGAGAGGTTAGAGGCCCTCGATTTCCACATGTACCCATAACTTCAAACTGACCTCATCTTGCAGTCACTTCCAGACTCCTTTTCCGAATTCATGATGAACTTCAACTATAACGAGATAGAATGCAACATGGCTGGGTTGATGAACAAGCTAAATACTGCACAATCTCAAATTAAGCCAAAGGGAAAAGAGGCGGCCTTGGTCATCACTTCTAAGCCCAAAAGCAAGAAGAAGAAGAAGACTAAGAGCGCTACTGGCACTCTGGGTCCATAGGTTAAGATAAACAAAGGAAAGGGCAAAGCACATAATGTGAAGAAAAGCAAAGGACCAAAGGAAACGGATAGGTGCCTTCACTGCAGTGAGCTAGGCCAATGGAGGAGGGAGTATCCGAACTTTGGCAAATGTGTTCCAGGTATGGAACTTTTTCTTTTAGAAACTAATTGTTCTATGACTGTATTTTTCACTTCGTGGATACTTGATTCTAGAGCTAGTGCTCACGTTTGTGTAATGAACCAGGATCTGTAGCGAAGTAGGAAGCTGGAGCATGGAGAGGTGCTGATCACTGTGAAAGTGTTATGTGCCCAGCGAGCCATCTGTTGGCTTGAACATTAACACTGTGTCAGTCTTATCACTTAGATTATATCAAACTTGTTACGGAATGCTTCTATATTGTTATAACTAGTGATAGTATAGATAAAGATCCCATGGATTACATATGATTAGGGGAGGCGGTCAGGGAAAACATATGGAATGTTCTCAAAGACCGTAATCCTAAATCTGTTCCAAGTTATAGAGGCTGTGAGATGTGGGATATCACTGGCCTCGCCAAGACTTCTTCATGTATGTAACTCTTCCAAGAGGTCGACGCGTTCCATTTTCGATGGCTTGTATAGCCAATACATGTATGAAGATCCATACTATGGTATGGGATTTAATGGCCCCGCAAGGATTCCTCGTTAGTGTTGTCAAACTTGGAGTCCTTCGGTTTTCGGAGTGTAAGATAATCCTTAGACCTGAGATGTCATTGGAAAGGGTGCTACCCACTCTACTTTGATATGCACGTGCACTCCAGGAGAGTCATACGGCGTGTAGGTTGGGTATAGTCTGGTAGTTACAACAGAACAATTGACAGTCGGAGGGAATTCATCAAGGTCACGAGTACCTGGTATTTTCAATGTTGTTGAGTGA
The DNA here is from genome assembly GCA_019426215.1 of Buddleja alternifolia. NCBI lineage: Eukaryota > Viridiplantae > Streptophyta > Magnoliopsida > Lamiales > Scrophulariaceae > Buddleja > Buddleja alternifolia. The sequence goes on along the minus strand of CM033404.1, from coordinate 23,500,042 downwards.
AACTGAATGATCGAAAGTTCACTAGCCAGAGCATTGTCTTATAAGAGGGATTGGTGATCCCTGCTTAGAAGATCGGATCATTAGTTGAACCAACATAGTCATAGTTTCCGAGGCTATTAAGGTTTCGATCGTCGCCAAACCCTAGGTCTTAGACGGGAAAAAGATGAAGGGATTTGACTCACACAAAGATCGAAATCTAGAGAGGTTTGCATTTTCATCGTTAACATCTAGGAAGTCGTGGCGACGTTACTAGACATCGAACCACGACCAATAGGTGCCTTAAGTTAATTGGTGAAGTTAATCCAAGGCCTAGGTAAATATTATGAATAATTAATCTAGCCTATGGAAGGACTTATTGCTAGCTTGTTAATGAGTCTAAGGGGTCACACACAATACTTAGTGAATTAGGACCTATTGGCTAATTAATTCTTTGTGAATTAATGGAGAGATTAATTAATTGGAATTAATTAATCGGGAAAAATAATAAATTAATTTAATCAATAAAAGTCTTATAATTTAATATTGGATTCTTAAATTGGGAAAGACTAGTTAATTAATTAGTGGTCTAATTAATTAATATGTGAAAGAGAAAATAAATAAATATATATATATAGATATATCCATGCAGGCGTGTATATATGTATAGATTTGGTGGAGGATTCTTTTCTTGTTCGCCAAGTCTATGTATATATATATATATATATATATAATATATCTATCCTATAATATATTTGGTAGGATCTATTCTAATTAATTAGGTAACTAATTGATATGGAAAGATCATATAAATATATTAGGATAAATATTGAAGATATGAAAAGATCTTATTTGATAAGATATGGTGTATTGATATGTATCAAATATATGGAAGTATCTAATTAGTTGGAAAGTATCCAATTAATTAAGGAAGATATACAAGTTGGAAGGGAACTAAGTATAATATATATATATATATATATATATATATAAGGAATATATATATACATGCCTATTTAGGCGTGTAGATATGTGTGTGTGAGTTTCCATATTTTTGTGGACTCTCACCCTATATATATATGTGTATTGATATTTTATTGACAAGGAATTTAATATAAGTTAATCAAGTTATTTTTATTCTACACAATTTTGATTGTGAAAAATTCTCTCCATCTTTTCTCTTCCACCTCTTTCACAAATATTCTTCCAACTTATGTGTTGAGTACGAAGAACAAAAAATATATTCCTATCCAATTTTCATAAGCCAAGATTCAAAATTCTTCTTGCTAGCACTGGTGGAGATAATCGAGGCTACGAGCTAAGCTGGGGACAAACTTAGATGCGCAACGCTTGGGGCGCTAGGGCAAACCCATCCGGAGAGTTGTAGCAAGGAGTTGCTTAAAAAGACGTTGTTGATTTTTGGTCTTCAAGAAGTAAACACGAGTAAACTCATCTTTAAGATAGTTTTGAATCCGATGGTACAATGTCTACCTAGCCCTAATTTTGGGGACGCCGCTTTAATTTTGAAAATTTTCATGTCTTCTGCTGCGTCGGTTCCTCGGGGGTTGTACCGATCCAACAGTGGTATTAGAGCCAAGGTTTTGACATGGCTCGGATTCTTTGTATGTGTTTATGTTTATGTGCTTTAAATTTTGTTTTATCGCATGTATAATGGATTGGATTGTCTGATTTTATTTTTGGGCCGATTAAAATCGTTTAAATTTGAAAATTGATTTGGATCTGAAAAATGTATTTTTCAAAATCTAAAATTGCGTTTTGTAAATTTGGATATGGCTGCGTTTTTTATTCATGAATATTCATGCGTATTTTGGGTTCGACGGTGGGAGAAAAATATTGGACCCACGACAACACTCGCGTGCCGTTGCGGATCCGCCGGAACCACCTCGTGTGAACAATGAACAGCCGTGGCTGTTCGGGGAAACGTCGTGGACGGCGCTGTCAGAAATAGCGCCGTCATGCGCAATGGCGTGTCTACGGGGCAGCGCTGCTGCTGCCCCTCGGTGAATCGAAACGGGCTGCCGTCGACTAGGGATTGATCCTAGGGTTTGATCCTAGGGTGTTTTCAAATTTTATTAAATTGCAATTTGGCCCTTTGGGGTTATTTTTGTAATTTCTATTTTGATTTAAAATGCAATTGAACATATTTTTGGGCTTGGACCTAAAAATGAACTTTTAAAAAACATGGGCTTTTATTTATATTTTGAAAGGGCGAAATAAAATTAATATTTTATTGACTTTCGAGATTAAAATAAAATTGAGTTGTTGAAATGGGCTTTTATTTAAATTTTTGAAGGGACAAAATAAAATTGATATTTTATTGACTTTCAAAATTAAAATAAAATTAGATTTTGGAAAATATGATTCTTTTATTTAAATTTTGAAAGGGCGGAATAAAATTGGTATTTTATTGACTTTCGAAATTAGAATAAAATTGAATTTTAAATTGTCCTCTCTTTAAAGAAATGGATTTCTTCGTGTTTTTCCAAGATATGGTTTTTCATTTAAATTTTGAAAGGAGGAAATAAAATTTGTATTTTATTGACTTTCGATGTTAAAATGAAATCAAGTTTTTATTAATAAAAAATAAAAATTTGGGGCCTTTATGATTATGTGAAGAAGTAGACTTCTTCATGGACTTTCAAAGAATATGAGTTTTATTCGAATTCCAAGTATGAGATAAAATTGGTATTTATGGATTTTGGAAATTGAATAAAATAAATAATTTTTGAAATTGGAATTTTTTGGATTATATGAAAAGGTGGACTTTTTCATTGTTTTCAAAATGTGAATTTATTATTTAGTTCTTGGAAAATTAATATGATATTAATTGATTCCTAGAATAGAATAATATTGGAGTTCTGGAAATTTAATTAATTTTGGGGTTAATGGAGAATTATGATTTTCCATTGGATTTTCTCAAATTTGTTTTTTAGAAAATAATTAATTGGTCCACTAATTGAATTAGATTATCTTTAATTAAAACCAGTAAATTTTTGTTTATGAAAGCATGATGCGAGCATGGGTTAAGCCATAGACTAGTCATTTTAAGTTGAGGTCTGCGTGCCATGTTTTCATTTTATGTACTTGAGAGGGTGAGGTTTCCTTATGTATTGTATTGTTTTAATTTGAAGACGGAGATGGAGACATCTTGAAGACAGTGATGGAGACGTTCAACCTCGAGAAGCTGTGAAGACCTTAGTATAGGGTCCAGGTCCTTAGATTAGATTGGTCGACACCTTGATGGCTCGGGGTGTTTTAGGATTGGCTTGACTAGAATCACATTTACCACTTTTATGTATAGCATGCTTGTTGTTATGCTGTGTTACATGACAACAAAGATAGATATCTTATATATGGTATGCTGTGTTGCATGATCACCTAAGAAAGATAGATAACTAAAAATGGTGAGACCTTGTATGTGAAAACCTCAGATCCATATTAAGTCCATATATGGATAAATCGTTAGTATCTTATATATGGTATGCTGTGTTGCATGATCACCTAAGAAAGATAGATAACTAAAAATGGCTAGACCTTGTATGTGAAAAACCCAATATTCATATTAAGTCTATAAATGGATAAATCGGGGGCCCGTAAACCCCTTGATTAGGTCCAGTGCCTTCCATCATTAGATGTGAGAGGGAATACCACTGCTTGTCATAATTGACCATAAGTCGTGGGATGGTGGCAAGTTAAGTGTAGTAATCTCACAACTAGGCCTTCTACTATGACAGACGGCCATACTAGAAGTGCACACGGATCTCAGTCTACCCAGGGGTCGACCATGAGTTGTGGGATGCCCTGGGCACTGTTATTGCGTGAGAATTTGATGGGTCAAACTTAAACACAGACTAGTTTACGGTTGCATCGTGTTCTCGGGACGTACATGAAATGTGAGGCAAACATCTCGAGAACCACCTGGATGTGGATGGGGCCATCGTGCTTGTTCAATGTTACCACCCATTGACCATGAGTCATGGAATGAGGTCGGGACATTTGACACTCGATCCCACTGGAAATGGTTGCATTTCCCGTCTTGCTATCAATAGGGTTGATGGAAATCGAAAAACAGTGGGAGCACACGTGAAGTTAAAATTTCCATAATTTCATGTGGATGTAATCTATGATTAAATGCTAATGTTTTTCCATTTTTCATAAAGTAACAGTCAAATGACTAAAACTCCACTCTCGGTAATCCTTGAAACTAATAAGCTAAATGGCCCGAACTTCCCTAACTGGTAACCTTAAGATTGTGATGCAAACTGAAAGTCTTGACCATGTCTTAAGTCAGCCTATTGAGCCTGCACCTGAGGCAAGTACTCCAAGGGCTACTCGTGATGCGCATGAGAAATGGCGCAAAGACGATATCTATGTGCGTTGTCTCATTCTGGCCTCCATGATTAACGAGTTGTAGAGGCAGTCTGAGACTGTGGAACACGCATCAGAGATTGTTTTTGCACTGGAAGAGCTATACAGTGTTAAGACACGCTGTGAGAGGTTTGCTATCTCTCGTGAGTTATTCAGCGCTCGCATGACTGAAGGAACATCGGTCATCGACCATGTCTTGAGAATGATTGACTTGGTGAACAAACTCAGTGACATGGAGGTGCCGATAATTCCTGACTTGGCTATCAATTTAGTACTTCAGTCGTTCTCTCCTGCCTACGATCAGTTCGTAGTGAATTTCAAAATGAACCAATTGGTTGCCACTCTGCCTGAGTTATTGGACATGTTGCGCACTGTTGAGGCAACGGTCAAGAAGGCTAAGCCTGTGTTGCTTGTTGACAGTTCTTCATCTCTCGCTTTTGGTAACAAGAAAAACAAGAAGGAAAAGAAGAAGAAGAAAGGCAACCAGCTGCAAGCAAAGAACGGTATCAAGAAGGTCAAAAGGAAAATTGGGAAGTGGTTTAACTGAAAAAGGAAGGGACACTGGAAAGATCAATGCCCTGAGCCTCCTCGTGAGTGCACTAAAGGTGCATTTGTTGTAAAGTTAACTTGTTAGTTAACTGTGCATCTCAAGTGTCATGACACTGTTAGGGTCCTCACTTATGGTGAGAAGAAGCAAAGAATAAAGAAATGAGGTCGTGGTCTTGAAGACGCCAAGGAAGCGTTGTCGCGGCCAAGGCTGAAGGATAAGGAAATCATTTACTTTTTTCGTTTTTATGAAATAATGTTTTTGGAAGAATGTTTTGTGATGTTTTTTGAATTAATTTGTGAACCTCGTTTATATTCTCTACCTTGGTTTATGGGTGGAGATTCAATGTTTTATTAAAGTGCGTTTTATTTATGGTTCTACAATTAATTCTTATGACATGCCATCTTCACAACATTGACTTATATGACACAACAAATGTATGCAATGAGCTTGCTGTCAAGACAATAACCTAGGCGAACATATTAATCTATTAGAGATAGAATAATGAGTGTAACCCCAAAATGATCGCATTAGATGTGACATGGAAACCACACACATCAAGGATGTGAAAAGGTTTTGCTTATGTCATGCAAACAGTGGGAGCAATTGAGGACAATAGATCCTCTTGTCTCGTGTTTACGAGTATCCTCATGTTCGTTACACTTTGGAGCGAAAGGGATGGTTTCACTATATCCTACCTTCAAGATAAAGGATTTCTTTTATAAAAGAATGAGGATAGTAATGAAAACTAAGGACTCAATAAACATAAACACCACTGGCAGTTGAAATGAATAAACTAGTAAATCTATAAACCTATGAACACAAGTTCCACATCCTTCAAGCCGAAAAATGCTGACGGTGGATGTGACGAAAGTAAAAAAATCTTGACAAGTTTTGGAGGCAGGCCTAACAGCATAAGTGCTTCAAAGATCAATCTACTGATTGAATCTTTTCTGAACATAGGTTCTAAAGGTTAATAGGTATACTACTGGCTTGTTAGTATCATATGTTGGCAACGTTACATGTGTAACGTACATGTGATCATCATCTCAATTTTCCAAAATGGACTTGGAAAAGGAATGGAACCCCAATTGCACAAAGATAGCAATATGTGCGGGCCATTAGATTGCCATAATCCTTTTCAGTCCGAACCTATAGATAATATGTTGACTAAGCTCAACATGGAAGAATTAAAAGGTAATTCTTCATGTAAAACACAACCGAAAGGTAGATGCAATTCTATGAGTTTAAATTGGTGTTGACTAATACATCTCATGTATAAGGTCAAACTCTTATTTGATCCAATAGATTGGATTGATGTTGTTTGTTGGATAACAACATGGAAAAATTGGAACTAGAAGCTCTAGTCTTAAGACATGAATTCAAAGTGATGATCAAGGATTTGTTTTAAGCCAAATGGGAAAGTAAAGGCTAAGGACGTCTCTTGAGAAGAAACAGAGGCTAACTCTACCATTTTAGTCACGCATAAGAATGCGGTGATAAAATGTAGTTAGGTAGGTGAACCTATGAGGTTCACCCAATTGAATATTAAGTACATAAGTACTATGATTATCGATGAGGGTGTAAGCTCTTTAAAAGGAGTAAAGGTCTCAGCAATTATCTAGACATACCTAGTGGCAAAGCGAATAATCTGAGCGATTATTTGATTAAAGTTGACATTCGAGTGGAACAAGTCAACTCGACCAAAACATGGCAAACCCCTTTCACCAAACCCTTGAGTAGTAGCTGTGATTAATAGGTCATCTGGACGATGGACCTGTGTGGGAACAGTAGGCTCTTGGTCAAGTGGAAGATTGAAAGTGATGTGCCCAGCGAGCCATCTGTTGGCTTGAACATTAACAATGTCTCAGTCTTATCACTTAGATTATATCAAACCTGTTACGGAATGCTTTTTTATTGTTATAACTAGTGATAGTATAGATAAAGATCCCATGGATTACATATTGTTAGGGGAGGCGGTCAGGGAAAACATATGGAATGCTCTCAAAGACCGTAATCCTCAATCTGTTCTAAGTTATAGAGGCTATGAGATGTGGGATATCACTGGCCTCGCTAAGACTTGTTCATGTGTGTGATTCTTCCAAGAGGTCGATGTGTTCCATTGTCGATGGCTAGTATAGCCAATACATGCATGAAGATGAAGATCCATACTATGGTATGGGATTGAACGGCCCCGCAAGGATTCCTCGTTGGTGCTGTTGAACTTGGAGTCCTTCGGTTTTCGTAGTGTAAGATAATCCTTAGACCTGAGATGTCATTGGAAAGGGTGCTACCCACTCTGCTTTGATATGCACGTGCACTCTAGGAGAGTCATACGGCGTGTATGTTGGGTATAGTCTGGTAGTTACAGCGGAACAATTGACAGTCGGAGGAAATTCATTCAACGTCACGAGTACCTAGTATTTCCTATGCTGTTGAGTAAAACTGAATGATCGAAAAGTGTCTAGCCAGAGCATTGTCTTATAAGAGGGATTGGTGATCCCTGCTTAGAAGATCGGATCATTAGTTGAACCAACATAGTCATAGTTTCTGAGGCAATTAGGGTTTCGACCGTCACCAAACACTAGGTCTTAGACGGGAAAAAGATGAAGGGATTCGACTCACACAAATATCAAAATCTGGAGAGGTTTGCATTTTCATCATTAACATTTAGGAAGCCATGGCAATGTTGCTAGACATCGAACCACGACCAATAGGTGCCTTGGGTTAATTGGTGAAGTTAATCCAAGGCCTAGGTAATTATTATAAATAATTAATCTAGCCTATGGAAGTACTTATTGCTAGCTTGTTAATGAGCCTAAGGGGTCACACACAATACTTAGTGTAACCTATTGGCTAATTAATTTTTTGTGAATTAATGGAGAGATTAATTAATTGGAATTAATTAATCGGGAAAAAGAATAAATTAATTAAGTGGTCTTAATTAATAAAAGTCTTATAATTTAATATTGGATTATTAAATTGGGAAAGACTAGTTAATTAATTAGTGGTTTAATTAATTAATATGTGAAAGAGAAAATAAATATATATATATATATAGATATATGCATGTAGGCGTGTATATATGTATTGATTTGGTGGAGGATTTCTATCTTGTTCACCAAGTCTATGTATATATATATATATATATATATATATTTAATATATCTATCCTATAATATGTTTGGTAGGATCTATTCTAATTTATTAGGTAACTAATTGATATGGAAAGATCTTATAAATATATTAGGATAAATATTGAAGCTATGAAAAAATCTTATTTGACAAGATATGGTATATTTGATATGTATCAAATATATGGAAGTATCTAATTAGTTGGAAAATATCCAATTAATTAAGGAAGAGATACAAGCTAGAAGGGAACTAAGTATAAAATATAAATGTATATATATATATAAGGAATATATATATAGGCGTGTAGATATGTGTGTGAGTTTCCATATTTTTGTGGACTCTCACCCTATATATATATGTGTGTGTGTATTGATATTTTACTGATAAGGAATTTAATATAAGTTAATCAAGTTATTTTTATTCTACATCTTTTATAGTGAAAAATTCTCTCAATCTTTTCTCTTCCACCTCTTTCACAAATATTCTTCCAACTAATGTGTTGAGTACGAAGAACAGAAAATATATTCCTATCCAATTTTCATAAGCCAAGATTCAATATTCTCCTTGCTAGCATTGGTGGAGATAATCGAGGGTACGAGCTAAGTTGTGGATAAAATTAGAGGCGCAACGCTTGGGGCGCTAGGGCCAATCCATCCGGAGAGGTGTTGCAGGGAGTTGCTTAAAAAGACGTTGCTGATTTTCGGTCTTCAAGAAGTAAACACGAGTAAAGTAATCTTTTGGATAGTTTTTAATCCGATGGTACCATATCTACCTAGCCCTAATTTCCAGGACACTGCTTTAATTTTTAAAATTTACATGTCTTCTGCTGCGTCGGCTCCCCGTGGGTTGTTCCAATCCAACACAATGTTGGCAGCGGGCAGAGTGTCGCGGCTTGTCACATTGGATCAACTTCTTTATGTTTATCATCTGGACATGTTTTAAATTTAGAGGATATTTTGGTTTTGCCCAACGGGCTTAAAAAAATTATTTCAATTTCTGTTTTGGTTAGGAACGACTATGTTTTTAATTTCATTGACAGTACTTGCAGCATTTTATTTCATGATAATATTGTTGGAATTGCTACTTTAGTCAATGGCCACTATTACTTAAACATGCAAAATGAGTGTGTTTCGAATGTTATCTCAAAGAAGCCATGTAGGCAAAGTACTAACCTAAGTTTAAAGTGGCATCTAAGACTAGGTCATGTCGGCGAAAAAAAGTTACATAAGATGGAGAAAGATGGATTAATCGACCCATTGGGATCGGATCCCTATCCGACTTGTGAATCTTGCCTCAAAGGGAAAATGACTAGATCACCCTTCACCGGGACTTTTGAAAGAAGCACACTAAAGTATTAGGACTTGTGCACACTGACATTTGCGGACCATTTGGAGAAATGGCTCGTGGAGGTTTCCAATATTTCATTACTTTCACTGATGACCATTCAAGGTATGGTCTAGTGTATTTAATGAAGTATAAGTCTGAATCATTTGATAAGTTCAAAGAATTCAAGGCCTTTGTGGAAAAACGAACTGGTCATCATATAAAAGCACTACAATCGGATCGTGGAGGTGAATATATGAGTGACGAGTTTGATGAGTTCCTAAAGGAACATGGGATAATATTGCAACTCATACCACCAGCAACTCCACAGTTGAATGGGGTAGCAGAACGAAGGAATCGAACACTATTGGATATGGCTCGATCTATGCTCAGCTACACTGACTTACCCATCTCTTTGTGGGGAAATGCACTCCTTACAGCTGTTCATATCTTGAAAGATGTCCTTCCAAATCCGTTCCTAAGACACCATATGAGATATGGAGAAATAGGAAACCAAACCTTAAGTATATTAGGGTTTGGGGATGCCCTGCCTACATCAAGAAGACAAAGGCAGAGAAATTAGAAGCTAGGTCCCTCAAAGGACGTTTTGTCAGTTTTCTCGAGGATTCCATGAGATATCTTTTCTACATGCAAGATGATCAAAGGATCATTGTTGCATTGCAAGCGCACTTTCTGGAAGATGAATTCATTCTAGAAGGTGGTGCAGGTAGGAAAATTGCTCTTAATGAACAAGATGAAACACCTAAGGAGACGACTGTTCAAGAAACACACACTGAACTTGAAGAAACACAACCAACGTTGTGAAGATCTGGTAGAGCATCACATAAACCTGATAGGTACTACAGGTATCTGCTACAAGAGGAACCGGCTGTCCACACTATAGCAGTGGGAGTCCAAGGGGATGACCTTTCTACTTATGATCAAACAATAATGGACATCGACTCTGCAAAGTGGCGAGAGATATGCAGGCAGAGATATACTCGATGCATTCCAACCAGGTTTGGACTCTGGTAGATTGTCCTGATGGCATTGCACCTATAGGGTGCAAGTGGATCTACTAAGAGGAAGGTAGGCCCAGATGGAAAAGTTGACACATACAAGGCAAGGCTTGTAGCAAAAGGTTATAGTCAAAAGGAAGGAATTGACTACCAAGAGACATTTTCACTTGTGACAATGATCAAGTCTATCCGTATTCTCTCGCAATAGCTGCACACTTGGACTATGAGATATGGCAGATGGATGTTAAGACGGATTTTCTAAATGGATTCCTCGAAGAGGATATCTATATAGAGCAGCCTAAAGGCTTTGCATCTGGGTTTGATACCCATAAGGTGTGCAAACTTAAAAGATCCATTTATGGACTTAAGCAAGCCTCTAGGAGTTGGAATCTATGTTTTGACGAAGCTGTCAAGGGATTTGACTTTGTCAAAAATGAAGATGAACCTTGTGTGTACAAGAAGGTTAGTGGGAGTAAAATCATTTTCCTTGTCTTATATGTGGATGACATTCTACTCATAGGTAATGATGTAGGAATGCTCACATCAATCAAAAGATGGCTTTCAAATACATTCTCCATGAAAGACTTGGGAGAGGCGACCTATATTCTAGGGATTCGTATCTACAGAGATAGAACAATTAGAATGATGGGACTTTCCCAACCCCTTTACTTAGAGAAGGTCCTGAAGAAATTTAGGATGGAAGACTCTAAGAAAGGTTTCTTGCCCATGAGATATGGGATGCACCTTGGAAAGTCTATGTCTCCTTAAAGTGAGGAAGATAGGAAATAAATGAGTACGGTGCCTTATGCGTCTGCAGTGGGTAGTCTGATGTACGCCATGTTATGTACGCAGCCAGACATAGCCTATGCAGTAAGCATAGTAAGTTGTTTTCAGGCTAACCCGAGAAGAGAACATTGGACTGTTGTAAAAAATATCCTCAAGTATCTGAAGAGAACTAAGGATATGGTCCTAATGTACGGACATGGAGATTTGAAAGTGGATGGATACACTGACTCAGATTTTCAATCTGATGTAGATGATCACAAACCCACTTCGGGGTTTATATTCACGCTCAATGGTGGAGTACAAGTGGGAGATTGTTAGGTTAATGTCCTCAAAAGCCACTAGAGGATTAGTAATTGATAGGACATTATCAAATTGTAATTGTTCATTAAATAAATCAATAAAAGGCATTTTAGTTGTTTATTAATATATTGGCATTAATATATTGTATTCGACTATAAGTCCATGAACACAAGAGTTAACTCTCTAAGGCACTAGAGGAGTTTGATACTTGTGTATTAAAAAAGTCTGCAAGTCAAAGATCTTCAATTGGGCATTGAAAACCATGGAGACTTGTATGATATAAGTTTTGACGAGAAAGATGCCTGTCAATCGCTAGGAAGTAGTGAAGAACTTATATCATAGGTGTTAGAGTTAGTGCCCGGCGCAACCATTATTGGGCGCCATTCTTTGTAATAGTAACTCTAGAGTTGAACATTCGTTTTCTTATAAATAAAGTCAATCTCTTTTTTATGTGTGGCATGTCTTTATTCTTAAATTAGTTTTTTTACTTTGGCTTAGAATAAAGTCCCGAAGGATCACACATAGCTATGGGACATCATTGCACGTTGGGTGTGGCAATGATGGAATATGTCTCAAAAGCTGTGATCTTTAAACATTATTCCAGGTCGTGAAAGGGTTCATCGAGATAAAGGGATATCGAAGCAACCCAAAAGACTTGCTCATATGATGCATACTCTGGTAGAAGTGTATCTCGTTCCATAGATACTGGCACGGTGAAAGCCAATGCATATATGAGGGTTGCCATTGTGGTAATGGACGAACTAAACAACCCCATAGAAGTTCCTGAAATGGATTCCCAGTCGAATGTGGAACTTCCAGTGGTCTTGTAGTATAAGAGTAATCCTTATGGACCTAAGATTCCATTGGATGTCTTATGCGTAACCGCGCATGTTCTTGATTTGTTACATGATCACTTTAGATGATCGAATATGGGCAAACTCAGACGTGCACGTCTTACTTAGTAAGGCACGTGAGAATAAAGAGGAATCTATCTCTGACATTAGCCAGTCGGTTAATCTCCTATGGTTACTTAGTGAATCGACTTAAGGAATCTTCGGCCGAAGTATGATATCTAAAGAGGCGTAGGGTTTCCTCGTTTAGATAGTCAAAGTCGATTTCACATAACGTGGGGAACATAGTATTGAATTAATAGAGCTTCGACCTTAGCCAATGCTCTATATTCAATAGGGAGATTAGATAGAGAGATCTTACTTATGCGAGGATCAAGATCGCAAAAGGCGTATCTTTACTTTCGTTTTATCTAGGTCTTCGGGACCCTATGCTAGGTGGGCAACCACGATTTGTAAGTGTCGAGAATTAGCTTGGTGACTAATTCGAGGTACGATTAAATCAAATGATTGATTTAATCTAGTACTTTCCATTTTAGGAAGGTACACTAGCACTGTGGGAAGGTGTACTCACTACTAGATAGAAACGAGCCTAAGGGGTCACACACTAACTCGAGAGAGTCACTGCTTGAATAGATGTGATTAATCAATTTTGAGGAAATTGAGGGAATTAGGAAAGTTTAGTACTTTCCTAATATGGAATATAAATTAATTGAAGGATTCAATTAATTTTACTCTTTTAATTAATCTTGTAGAATTAATTAAATTAATGGACCTAGTAGAGTCCAAGTATTTTATTTAATTGGGTGGAGCCCAAGTTAAATAAATAAATGTTGGAATTAGTTGGTTGGATTTAATTTGACTTGTATTTAATTGATGGATTGCAGCTATAATTAAATTGAGAAGTCAAAATTAAAATCCTAGAGTCCAATTAAATAGAGTTGACCGATTTGTGAGTGTAAATAAGGGAGGGGGCGATTTTATGTGTGGTGGAAGAGGAAAAGAGTTTTCCCCTCCTCCAAGTCTTCATAGGATAAGGATTACTAGAGAGTTTGGGAGAAAGGAAGTTTCCTTTTCCTAATAAGACTCTAGATAATCTTCACCTATAAATAAGAGATGAAGGAGACTAAAATAGATGATGAAAAAGCTGAAAAATCTGCCCCCCGTCTCTTAGACCTAAAATCGGCCACCTCTCTCCTCTTTCCAACAAGACGTCGTTCTATTCATGTGTTGAATTAAACGACTTAGAAAATATTCCTACCTTTCACAAAATCAAGCCTAAGTTAAGCTTAGAATCGTTTTGTTGTCTAGCACGCAAGGCAAGACGATTGGTGACTTGAACGAGGTGTGGATACATCTTAGAGGTGTGACACTTGTAGCACTCTAAACCGGGAGATACGAAAAACGACGGACAATTTCTCACCCAAGGGAAATTGTGTGGATTTGCACCACAGGGTTGCTGAGATCCAAAGTACGAGGTGAAACGAAATTTTCGAAAGGTATAATTTCGTTTACCTCCTTATCAAATTCGATCGAACCAATTCCATATTCCTGTTTTCGGGTGGTTGTACGTTTACTTTTGTAAAATTTTAATTTCCATTGCCACGAGCCACCCAAGGGAATGAGTTAACCCAACAGTGGTATCAGAGCCATTGTTTGGCTCGATCGAATTTTTATGTGATTATGCATGTTTGTTTTTACATTTTAATTGAAAAATCGAAAGCATGATAATCAATATGTTCATTGTTAGACTAGGATTGATTTTTATTTGGGATGTTGTTTGATTTTTATGATTTTAATGTTTAAAAGTCATTGGTTTTAAAAATCATGAAATCTGAAATTTGGGTATATGATTGTTTTCGAAGGTTTTGGTGGGGTGTTGCGAGATGGTTGAACCGAAGATTTAATCATCAAGTAATAAAACTCAGACCTTAGGAGAATTCAGATTGGTTAATTGAAACTCGAAAGAATCATGAACGTGCGAAAAACTGATTTGAAAATCGCAAATAGCAACAGCTGCTGCACGCAGCGCCCAGGCGTGGTCAACAGAAAGTTAAATAAGTTTTTTTTTTCCCTTTCTTCGTACTTTCTGAAGGTGGGTGACCCAAAGACCTTACCTATGATGTTTTAGACTTGTAAACTCTGAGAAAGGTTTTAGAAATCAATATCGAACTTATCCCAATGATATTTGCAATCTAGTTTGAATGATGAATGGGTAAAATTTACTTTATCACATGTATGTTTGTTGCTTGGCATGTTTATGTGATAAAAGGATGAACCACGAGCCTAGTCGTAGTGTTGGTTTTCTATGTATGTAATTATTCTAGAGTTGTAAATAATAGCCGGTTTGGCTCTTTCCTTTTCGTATAGTAGATTAGTAGTTTTTTGATATTCTATGTAATCGAAGACGGAGCAAGGAGACGGAGCCAAGACTTGAAGACTTGTATCCTAAGACGATACCATTGTAATTGTCTAGGCTGTTTTTTTAGTTTCTAGAATGTCCAAACCCACTTTGGCTCGAGTGGGTTGCTAGGTTAGGGCTCGAGGTGGTTCATCCTCAATTTTACCGCTTTGTGAATGTTTTACTTATCTGTCTATGATGATTATGTGATGTAATGCATGCATAGGATAGATAATTAGAACAAGATAATTAAATCGTATGAGACCCCCCAATAAGCGTGTTATAATTCCCTCCTGTGAAAATATTAGGCTTATATGATATTAAGAATGGAATTCTATTATCATGCCTTCCATCATAAGTATACACCAAGTGAAACGCCGCTAAAGGTTCAATCCTTTTGCCCAGAGAATGGGGGCAATGAAATTGATGGTTATACATGGGATACTTGATGGGTCGAGCCTAACATCGTCCCTCATGTGTTAGCTCAGAAAATGGGGCACATGTGGGAGATGAGGAAAACCATCTTAAGAACTATCTAAAAAGATAGAAGGTCAGGTAAGGCTACTATTCAAAATCATCGTATGTTAGCTCAGAAAATGGGGAATATGATGAAGTGAGAATGGATCTCAAGCCCAGTAAATAACCTAATGTTTCTTCGAATCATGTCAAGAGGGTGGTATGATTTGAGAAAAATAGAGGGAGACTTATACAATTAAAGACCAAATTGTATAAGGACTTTATTTGAAAATCCGTTGTTGATTGTCTGTTATGCATTTTTGTAGATAAACGAAAATGGCCAATAATCCTTTCAAAACCCTAATTGAAACAAACAAACTGACTGGATCAAACTTTGAAGATTGGCTTCGTAACCTTAAGATTATCCTTTCGTCTGAAAGAAGACAATATGTGCTTGACATACCGGTGCAAGATGAGTCGGAAGAGGATTCATTTGATGATGAAAAGTTCCAGTACCAACAATGGAAGGAAGATGACATGCAAGTGCGATGTCTCATGTTGGCCTCTATGAGCAATGAGTTGCAGAGACAACATGAGACGATCGAGAATGCTGCGCCGATCCTCCTTCTTTTGCAAGAGCTGTATGGCACTAGAACTAGGCGAGAAAGATATGCTATCTCCAAGGAGCTCTTCAAAGCTCGAATGACTGAAAACTCTGATGTAAGTGCGCACGTACTCAAAATGATCGGGCTAATTGAAAAAATTGGCTGGTCTGGGCGTGGCACTTGACAATGAGCTTTCTATGGATTTGGTCCTATAGTCATTGCCTAACTCTTATGATCAATTTGTGGTCAATTTCAACACGAACCAACTTGAAGCAAAGCTTCTTGAGCTGTTGAACATGTTGAAGACTGCTGAAAGCACCATCAAGAAGGATAAACCGGTGCTTCTTATGAATTCTTCATCAAAAGCCAAGAAGGGCAACAAGAAGAAGAATAAGACTAAGAAGCTGAAAGGTAATGGTGGTGTGAAGAAGGGTAAGAAGTCCAAGTCTAAAAATTCTGATGAGTGCTTCAAATGTGGGAAAGTTGGGCACTGACAAAGGAACTGCAAAGAGCCTCCGACTCAAGGTATGTTCTTTGTTGAAGTTAACTTCACTGTTAACGATTCTTCTTGGGTTTTTGACACTGGATGCGGTGTTCATATCTGCAATGATTTGCAGGTGATGAAAAGAACCAAGGAGCTAAGTAGAGGAGATATGACCCTGCGGATGGGGAATGGAGCATTGGTTGTTGCCAAAGCCGTGGGGACAATCTACTTAGAGTTAGGAGATAGGAAATTAGTTTTACATTCCGTTTATTTTGTTCCTGAAATAATAAGAAATATTATCTCGATTCCGGTTTTGGATAGAGAAGGATATTGTTTTGAGATTCGTAATAAAAGTTTGCTTTTGTTTTATGAATCGTCTCTTGTTATGGAATCCAAAATGAAGGATGGAATGTATACTATATCCCCAATAATTTCCAATCTCAATATTCAACAAAGTAACAAACGTAAACAAGATAATCAAGTAAACGCACAAATGTGGCACAAAAGACTTGGACATATTTCCAAAGAAAGAATTCGAACAATGGCAAAACATTTAGGTGCAAATGACTTAGATGAATTGTCAAGTTGCCAATCATGTCTTAAAGGAAAAATGACCAAGCTACCATTTTTGCGGAAAGCGGAACGAGCCACAAAACCATTGGACTTGATCCATACGGACATGTGTGGGCCAATGAGTGTGAGCACTCATGGTAGCCAAAGCTACTTCATAACTTTTACCGATGATTATTCACGGTATGGTTACTTATATCTTATGAGATATAAATCTGAATCCTTTGAGAAGTTTAAGGAGTTTAGAAATGAAGTAGAAAAACAACTTGGTAGAAGTATTAAGGCTCTTCGATCGGATCGAGGAAGAGAATACTTGTCTACCGAGTTTCTTGATTATCTTAGAGAGAATGGAATTCTCTCACAGTGGACACCGCCTGGCATGCCTCAACATAACGGGGTAGCCGAGCGTAGGAATCGAACATTGCTAGATATGGTTTGATCCATGATGGGTTTCAGTAAAGTTCCTAAGTCCATGTGGGGCTATGCTCTTGAAACGGCTGTCTATCTGTTGAATAGATCGCCTAGCAAGATGTTGCACAATACCCCATATGAAAGTTGGTGTGGAAAGACGCCCTCATATAATCATTTGAGAATATGGGGGTGTCCAGCTTATGTAAAGCACTTAGTGGGAGACAAATTGGACCTCAAGTCCTCTTTGTGCTATTTTGTAGGATATCCAAAGGAAACTGTTGGATATTACTTCTACAGCCCAACGGAACAAAAGGTTATTGTTTCGAGAAACGCCAATTTCTTGGAGAGGGGTCACCTTCTAGATAGGAAAGGCAAGGTTGTAGAACTTGATGAGGTCCATGAGAATGGATCAAGTCAAGAGATATAAATTAACCCACCCAACACCAATGAGGCAACATCAGTGGCACCCACTGAAAACACACAACCTTTGAGGACATCAAAGAGGATCCCAAAGGAGCCTAAAAGATGGCTAGGCCTATTGCAAGAGGAGGGCACTCAAGATCCTCCTCTAGACTCTGATCCGAAGAGTTTTAAGAGTGCAATGTCTGACATTGATTCGAGAAGATGGCTAGAGGCCATGACATCCGAAATGGACTCCATGTACTCCAACAAGGTGTGGACCTTGGTTGACCCACCTGAGGGCATCAAGCCCATTGGCTGTAAGTGGGTCTACAAGCGAAAGCTTGAAGTTGATGGAGAGGTAGTCACCTATAAGGCTCGCCTCGTGGCAAAAGGATTTACTCAAAGACAAGGGATTGACTATGAGGAAACCTTCTCACCAGTGGCTATGCTGAAATCCATTAGGATTATGCTTGCAATAGCTGCATATTTTGATTATCAAATATGGCAGGTGGATGTAAAGACTGCATTCCTCAATGGAGAAATTGAGGAAGAGATTTACATGCAACAGCCAGAGGGCTTTACATCCAAAGGGAGCGAACACAAAGTGTGTAAACTCCAAAGGTCCATCTATGGAGTTAAGCAAGCTTCTCAAAGTTGGAACAAACGTTTTGACACTGTCTTACAAGAGTATGGATACGTTCCAAACATTGAAGAGGCATGTGTGTATAAGAAAGACAGTGGGAGCGCAGTCACGTTCATCATACTTTATGTCGATGACATCTTACTTATTCGAAATAATGTAGGGATGATGCAGTCAACTAAAGTATGAATCTCTAATAAATTCTCCATGAAAGATATGGGGGAGGCGTCCTACATACTCGGTTTGAAGATCTATAGGAATAGATCGAATAGGATGCTAAGTCTCTCCCGATCTGCATATGTCGATCGCGTACTCAAAAGATTTGAAATGGAAGAGTCCAAGAAGGGATTCTCGCCAATAGGACATGGCATCACACTTTCCAAGTCTATGCGCCCAAAGACTGAGGAAGAAAGAGTGAAAATGTCCAAAACTCCCTATGCTTCTGCGATAGGTAGTATAATGTACGCGATGATATGCACAAGACCCAATGTAGCTTATGCATTGAGTGCGTGCAGTCGATATCAAGCGAATCCAGGCATGGCACAATGGAGTTCTGTGAAAACAATCCTTAAATATCTAAGGAGAACTAAGGAATTGTTCTTGATATACGGACGAGGAAAATTGGAATTAGAGGGGTTTACTTATTCGAGTTTCCAATCCGACAAGGATGACTCGAAGTCGGTCTCTGGGTTTGTATTTCTGCTTAATGGCGGAGCGGTTAGCTGGAAGAGTTCCAAGCAAGCAGCCATAGCCGACTCCACCACTGAAGCAGAATTCATTGCAGCAAATGAGGCTGGAAAAGAAGCTGTTTGGATGAGGAACTTCATCCAAGAAATGGGTGTCGTTCCATCCGTTGGGGATCCAGTAACGGTATACTGTGAAAACAACGGGGCTATTGTGCAAGCAAAAGAGCCAAGGTCTCATCAGAAATCCAAACATGTTCTGAGGAAATTCCGATTGATATGAGCAATCATTGGAAGAGGCGACGTGCGAATGGAGTGGGTGGATACAGCGGACAACATAGCGGACCCACTCACCAAACCCCGCGGCCAAAAAGTATTTGAAGGACATATGGGAAGAATGAGCCTTAAGTACATGGGCAATTGGCGCTAGGGCAAGTGGGAGATTGTTAGAGTTAGTGACCGGCGCACCAATTGTTGGGCGCCATTCTTTGTAATAGTAACTCTAGAGTTGAACAATCGTTTTCTTATAAATAAAGTCAATCTATTTTTTATGTGTGGCATGTATTTATTCTTAAATTAGTTTTTTACTTTGGCTTAGAATAAAGTCCCGAAGGATCACACATAGCTATAGGACATCATTGCACCTTGGGTGTGGTAATGATGGAATATGTCTCGAAGGCTGTGATCTTTAAACATTGTTCCAAGTCGTGAAAGGGTTCATCGAGATAAAGGGATATCGATGCAACCCAAAAGACTTGATCATATGATGCATACTTTGGTAGAAGTGTATCTCGTTCCATAGATACTGGCACGGTGAAAGCCAATGCATATATGAGGGTTTCCATTGTGGTAATGGGCGAACTGAACAACCCCATGGAAGTTCCTTAAATGGATTCCCAGTCGAATGTGGAACTTCCAGTGGTCTTGTAGTATAAGGGTAATCCTTATGGACCTAAGATTCCATTGGATGTCTTATGTGTAACCGCGCATGTTCTTGATTTGTTACATGATCACTTTAGATGATCGAATATGGGCAAACTCAGACATGCACGTCTTACGTAGTAAGACACGTGAGAACCAAGAGGAATCTATCTCTGACATTAGCCAGCCGGTTAATCTCCTATGGTTACATAGTGAATCGACTTAAGGAATCTTCGGCCGAAGTATGATATCTAAAGAGTCGTAGGGTTTCCTCGTTTAGATAGTCGAAGTCGATTTCACATAACGTGGGAAACATAGTATTGAATTAATAGAGCTTCGACCTTAGCCAATGCTCTAGATTCAATCGGGAGATTAGATAGAGAGATCTTACTTATGCGAGGATCAAGATCGCAAAAGGCCTATCTTTACTTTCGTTTTATCTAGGTCTTCAAGACCCTATGCTAGGTGGGCAACCGCGATTTGTAAGTGCCGAAAATTAGCTTGGTGACTAATTCGAGGCTTGATTAAATCAAAGGACTGATTTAATCTAGTACTTTCCATTTTAGGTAGGTACACTAGCACTGTGGGAAGGTGTACTTACTACTAGATAGAAACGAGCCTAAGGGGTCACACACTAACTCGAGAGAGTCACTGCTTGAATAGATGTGATTAATCAATTTCGAGGAAATTGAGGGAATTAGGAAAGTTTAGTACTTTCCTAATATGGAATATAAATTAATTGAAGGATTCAATTAATTTTACTCTTTTAATTAATCTTGTAGAATTAATTAAATTAATGGACCTAGTAGAGTCCAAATATTTTATTTAATTAAGTGGAGCCCAAGTTAAATAAATAAATGTTGGAATTAGTTGGTTGGATTTAATTTGACTTGTATTTAATTGATGGGTTGCACCTATAATTAAATTGAGAAGTCAAAATTAAAATCCTAAAGTCCAATTAAATGGAGTTGACCGATTCGTGAGTGTAAATAAGGGAGGGGGCGATTTTATGTGTGGTGGAAGAGGAAAAAAGTTTTCCTCTCCTCCAAGTCTTCATGGGATAAGGATTACTAGAGAGTTTGGGAGAAATGAAGTTTTCTTTTCCTAATAGGACTCTAGGTAATCTTCATCTATAAATAAGAGATGAAGGAGACTAAAATAGATGATGAAAAAGTTGAAAAATCTGCCCCCCTCTCTTAGACCTAAAATCTGCCACCTCTCTCCTCTTTCCAAAAAGACGTCGTTCTATTCATGTGTTGAATTAAATGACTTAGAAAATATTCCTACCTTTCACATAATCAAGCCTACGTTAAGCTTAGAATCGTTTTGTTGTCTAGCACGCAAGGCAAGACGATTGGTGACTTGAACGAGGTGTGGATACATCTTAGAGGTGCGACGCTTGGGGCACTCTAAACCGGGAGATACGAAAAACGATGGGCAATTTCTCACCCAAGGGAAATTGTGTGGATTTGCACCACAGGGTTGCTGAGATCCAAAGTACGAGGTGAAACGAAATTTTTGAAAGGCATAATTTCGTTTACCTCCTTATCAAATTCGATCGAACCAATTCCATATTCCTGTTTTCGGGTGGTTGTACGTTTACTTTTGTTAAATTATAATTTCCGCTGCCACGAGCCACCCGATGGAATGAGTCAACCCAACAATAGGTGCACTGATGGAGATTGTGGCACTCGGACATGACTCGCATCGATTCTGTCACATGGGTTTTCACTCTTTGACAGTCAATGACATAATTGATTAATTGTAATAGGTGTGTCTGAACTTTAGACTTGACAAATCTAGTTGAAGATATACTTGTGATGTTAGGTTCGTCATTAGAGTAATTTGACCCAATTCACCCTTTGGTGGGGTCAGCCTCGAACTGCAACCTAATGGCAAGTAGTATTCTTAACTGATATCCAAGATATGATTCGTTCCCTTGTAAGTGAACGAGGAATTATCCTATTAAATTTATTAGTAAGTTAGATCTTAAAGTCTTTGGCCAAAGCATTCAATGATCTGAACTTATTATAAATATAGCATTGTGTCAAGTTAGTGAGTTTGACTAAATCCATGACTCTAACTTGATTGGGTTAAGGAAACGAAGAGTTTGTATTCACACGGTATTTACAAATGGAAGGTAAAAATGATCTAATCATTTCATCTTATTTGGGTTAAAATATGGATCACGTGATTGGTTGGGTGGGTCTCATATTCAATGGAATCCTCCCATTGCCAAATATAGATGAACCTAAAGAGTCATGTTTAAAATGTAAAATTTGATGGAAAAATAGATTTTTTCTTGTGGTAATATTTTAAGTGTTGGATACTTAATATTAAATAAATAGAATTAATTATTTGAAGAAATAAGTTAATTGATTTATGATTTAATTAATATAATATTTTTTGGAGAAATAGAATTAATGAAATGAGTTATCTATTATTTAATTTAATTAATTAATTAGATTAAGTTAATTAATTAAATAAATAGAATAAATTAAGCACAAAATTAATACACCAAGTGACACTCCAAGCCTTAGAGGGGGCGGCCACTAGGAGGATTAATGGGAAAAGGAGGAAGATTTTTTCCATCAAGCTTTTTCCGGTGAGACGATTTAGAGGCAGCACAAGTGGGTTGCTTGGATCAATATTCTTTCAACCGGAGAATTTTCGCGAAGAATTGAAGAATTCAAATCAGTAGGATTTGTCAACCACTTCGCGACAACGGGTAGTAATTACTAAACCCTATCATACATACATAGGAATTAACCACAGGATTGATCCTGTCAAGGGAAAATCCAAAAATTTTAAAATTACGTTTTTCGCTGCGTTTTGTTGATTTTCCCCAACATAAAGGATAAAAAGTTACTTACTCGCGCAAGTGAAAGGCACACGCCCTACTATGTGTCAAACAGACACTTACCCCAAGAGTGCCTATAAATAGGATTTCAGCAACAAGCCAAAATAACTCTTATAAGCTTACGAGTTGAACCTCTATTGCATTCAAGTCATATTCTTTAAACTTTCAGAAAAGCTCGAATTCTATAATCTATATTCTTTAAGCTTAGCAATCATTATCCTAGTACGATAATCGATACCATGATCTGAAATTCCTTAGTGAATTTCACCACGTACAAGCGTTGACTATCACCTCCACGCGCCGAAAGTCCCACCCATGCATCGCCTCGGTATCCTCCACGCTCCACCTTGGTGCTTCTTGTTTGGATGGTTTATGTTTTGAATTTCATGTTAGATGTTTTGATGATGACAATTAGGAGTTTTTGTTAGACCTCAAAATATGTAAGATTGATTTTAATAGAAATCATGTATAGGCTTTGAAGCGTTATATTTGTAATAGGCTTTATAGGTTTCGTTCTGTTTTATTCTAGATTGTTAGGTTAAGTAGTCTTAGGCTAAGCATCTGATGAATTCTGAGTGAACTTATCAGTAGTTAAGTTTGAAGACTCAAGTGCCTGAAGTCTGAATGAAGATGAAGTTTCCAAGCATCTAAATATCCAGCTATATCAAGCGTTACCTTTTTAGGCAGAAGCAAATTCAAGAATGGATAAGCATCTATCAATGATGGATTTCACCTGAATTTATTTCCAAGTCCAAAAGGAGTTTAATGCAAATATTCTCGATGCATTAAATGCCAACGGGCATTTAATTCAAATACATTAAATGCTGATAAGAGCATTAAATGTGATAAACACTTTCAGACGTACGAAAAAGCCACCCTATTGGACTGTCAACTTTTCACAGACTGCAGCACCAACTTTTGTGCAGCAGATTTTCAGGAAAAAGGACAAAAGTTGTTCACTCGCGGAAGTGAGAGACACGCGCCTGTGCATGTGTCAAACGGACACTTTTTCCAAGAATGCCTATAAATAGGACTTCAACAACAAGCCAAACACAACGATCAATTCCAAGCCAAATTGTGGTTGCATTGAAGTCTCATTCCTTAAACTCTCATGAAAGCCAGAATATTCAAGCAAACATTCTCCTTGCTTTCTTCAATTCCCGAGACAGTCAACCAATATCTCAAACATTCTTTTCGATGAAATCCACACTACTATTGAGATATTCACAAGTTGTTTGAACTTCATCAAAATCAAACAAACCGTTTAGAAAAATCCCATCCAAGTCTCGCAATCTGTGTGAAGTCGAAGTTTGATACATGCATTATTTCTGGGTGAAAGAAGCAAGGGGATAGAAGTGATTTGGAGCAGAAATCTATGTGATCAAAGAGCTCAAGTCATCAACATCCATCTCTCCCTAAGTTGTAGAAGTCTCTGTGTGATTCTTTGAGAACCATCTTAGTGGATTGCCTCTAAGTGTTCGAGGAGAAGAAGGACGTAGTTTGGATTACACCACCCAACGAACCTTACAAATATCTTGCTCTTTACTTTATAGTCATTCTTCATATTATTATATCTTTGTATAAAATTGTTAAGTAAAACTCAAGAGAACACTAAGCAACTAAAACATTTTCTTGTGGACGCTAAAGCTTTCAAAAGAGAGGACTCTAAAATTATTCCGCTGTGCTAACGCTGATTAAAGAACTGAACGCTTAAACCTATTTGGTTAAAGTATTCCAATCTTAAAGTCTAAGTTAACTTTCTAAAACAGTCTTCATCAGACGCTTGGCCTAAGCGTCTATATTTTTGAAGTAAACGCTTAGTCAAGCGTCTACATTTCAAGCGTCCAAAATATTTTAATACGAATCCTTTTGAAGTCGAAAAAGACTTCAGGGTCTATTCAACCCCCCCCCCCGTTTAGACCCTTTCGTATGCCACTTGGAACCAACAAGTGGTATCAGAATGGTTAAAGTTGAAATTTTTAAAATTTCCAAGCGTAACTGCTTGTTCAGATCACGTTTTCAAAATCTAGTTGCTTTCAGTTTGTAACACCCGTACACGTAACACATAGATACCAAGAGCACACATATATACGTTACCCATTCGATCATTATATACAAGTGTAATTATTCACATACTAGTTGCACAATCCTCAAACTTGGACATAAACAAAAATACACACATCTAGTAATTATACTTTACAAGAGACCAAAAAGAAGCCCTATATGATATGCAAATGGTGAGCTGAGGGAGAAGGACTTGAAAACCAGCAAGCCGACCTTCAATCCACACTTCAACCTTATGCACACAACTTCACGAATCGACTCTATCTACGACTACAAAAGAAAATATTGCATTTGGTGAGTCGCAAACTCAGCAAGTATAATTAAGTATGAGATAATTGACATCCTATAAGCACAAAAAATCAGCAACCAATCACTCATTTGAAGGCACATAAGAACGTCATCCATAATCATATCACATTCATTTCATATGATTCAGAAACACATGATGCACGTGCTTAGTAATTTTCTTTTACTGTTAATGGCCTGCTATAACCAAGAGTAGATCGTGATCACGAAAATGGCCATGGCACTCTGTATTCATATAACACATGGGAGTTCAGTGAACTCGGGTGGCCGTACGGTACTCTGTGGTCCAGTTTTACTGGAAATTCTTTAACACATGGCTCAAGATTAGTAGCAGCCATAACAGAACCTCTTATGTCGGATGAATGCATTTTCATAGCATATATCTCATTTTCATCATCAAGTCATCAATAACACATGTAGTTCACATATATTACACAATGAAGTATATTCACCATATTCGTTTCTATCATTCAATCATCATATAACCGCGTTCATAACACCATAAGGTTCACAATCAACACAACTAGACAAATAAAGGATGCATTTAGAACTATCAATCAAAGTAAAGGATGAGTCAATTATCAAGCCACCCAATTATACTCACAAATAGAGCTCATCGAGATGTCTTCGTCTAGTCGGCGTTTTCGGCTCCTCTATTGGAATCTCAACCTATTAACACATCAAAATGCATAACTATCCTTGCTGTAACACATTGAATAACATGACATAATATTTTCATATTTAATTTCCTTGTCAATTTGTGAATTCGATTAACGAAGCAGGGCTGTCCCAACAGATTTTTCAGAACCGACCCCATATATTCAACTATTTCTATAAAATCCCCTGTTCACTGTAAAATTCTGAAATTTGGGTGACGTCTCTATAACATATGTATATATCTACTGTAAAAAAATTTAGAGTAAACAAAAGTTTCCAGGTTACCTAAATAACCTCAAAACAGCAGCCTTTGCGAATCCCGCCGAACAGACTGGCAGTGTTATTCAACGATTTTTAGAAAAATCCACCGAACTCCAATCGTTACGAAATTTTTCAGAGATATTCACGACACATATATGTTTATCCAGAAAATTTTACATAATCAAAATCACACGTTTAATAACTTAAATACCGCCTTGAACATGAAAAGTAGAAACTGAAATTCAGAAAACTGTATTCATAAAATTCATAACTTGTAGGACATAATCTAACTACCAAGTCAAAACCTCAAAATTCTATCATGTGGAAGTAATCTAACTTGTTCATGTGATGACGAAATGTGCGATATTATTTCAGATGGACCAATACAAATTCTAAAGGTTATTACCAGAGCGCCTGGAGCCACAGAAGAAACTCCAGATGGCTATGTTGAGAAGCCTAAACAAGAATGGTCCAATGATGAGCGTCGAAGAGCAAATCTGGACAATGTTGGTCGAAATGCTTTGTATACAGCTATTGGTGACAACGACAATTTATTCAACAAAGTTAAATCATGTAATATCACTAAAGAAATCTGGAATAAGTTGGCTATAATCTATGGTGGTTCAGCTCAGATTAAAGAGAACAAGCTTTTTATTGCCAAGGAAAGGTTTAATAGTTTTAAGATGTTACCTAACGAGACCCTAGAGCAATTGGACATAAGATTCACAGCTCTTGTTACGGAACTTACGTCGTTAGGAATGGATTTGCAAAATAGAGAAATGGTGGTTAAGATTTTCAGAAGTCTACCTAGTAGATTTTTGATGAAGATAACCGCAATGAGAGAATCTAATATGTTGGATCTTTTGAGTCCAGAAGATGCCTTTTCAAAACTCAAGGCATTTGAGTTTGAGTTAAATCCAGCCAGTGATGTTGTGAGTAGTCCAGTAATTGAGTCTGGAGCGCTCGTAGCATTAATCAAGGGTCAATCGGGTAATAAGGTAAAAGGTTCAGATATTAGTGAGGATGAGGAACTAGCACTTCTAAGTAGATTCAGAAAGTTCTTGAGATATGAAAAGAAAGGAAATAGTCCTAAGCATCAAGGACACAGTTCATATCAAGCGCCTGCTCTAATACATCAACAGTTTCAAGCACCTCAGTATTCTGTTCCTACATCCCAAGCGCCTGTTCAGTACCAAGCGTTTGCTCAAAATCTCTCAGCGCCAGTGGGAAATGCAAGATTAAAAAATGAACAAAACATGAAAACTAATCTTTGTTATAACTGCAGGAAACCAGGGAACTACCAGGTAAATTACCCTTATCCATACGTATCTAAGCCCTCAAGGCGGGATTACTTGGATAGAAACCAATTCAGGAGTAACCTTCGTCAACAAGGTTTGCTAGCAGAATCAGAACAGACATCCGCACCTGAAGATTTGGAGTCTTCAAAAGAGAATAGTGATGATGATGAGCCAGTGGATGACTCAGCACTTATTTGTCTCATGGCCACAGATGATGAAGCGTCTCCTGAGGTAAACACTGAATTATCTCTTCCTCTTTCTTATGAAAAATTGCTTGGCAAAGTCAGAGAATATTATAAGGATTGCCAAGATTCCGCCAAATTATACCAAAATCACTTTGATATTATTTCGTCGCTCAAAAGTGATAAAGTGACGCTCAAAGCAGAGTTGCAAGTTCAGCAACATTGCATTGAGAAAAACCAATCGCTTGAGAGTGAAAGAATCCAGTTGAAAAGTGATCTTGATATGATAGTCAAGAGAGAAGTACTTGCTAAATCAGAACAACTCGTCTCATCATTGTCTAAAGCGTCAAGAAAGCTAGACAATGTGACTAAGGTAACAAGATTATTTGGGGAAAAGACCGGTTTAGGATGCAATAAATTCGATAAACAACCAAACAAATCAAATGTTACGGTAAACAACAAAGGAAAGGGTATTTTCTTTGTTAAAGAAGGTTCACAAAGACAAACGCTAAATGAACCAAGCGACAATGGTAAGAGGCCAAATGAGAAAGCCAAAGCTGACTCAGGCAAAGAAAAGGCGAGAGCGAATGATTCACAAAGAAAGGTTCATCCAAACGCTCAAAAGGCTAAGGATAAACCTAAACACTGTGAGTCAAGCGCTAAGCATCCAGCATCAAAAGTGCACCCTAAGCCAGCGCCAAGGAAATACCAGCGTCAATATCCACAACGGTCTAGATCATATTATGGCTACTGTGATGATTATGACTATGACTATGATTATAATTACTATTATAATCGAGAATATTACTATACACCCAAACAACACACACAACAAAATGTGAAACCTAAGAAGGCCAGTATTCCTACAATGAAGACCAGGCAAATATGGGTTCCTAAAGTTCTAATTCAAAATAACAATGCTACTAATGGTAAAAGACCCAAGCAACAATGGGTACCTAAACCGAAATAGAACTTCCCTTTTGATTGCAGGTACCTAGAGCTAAAGCCAATACATCTGTTTGGTACTTTGATAGTGGATCGTCAAGGCACATGACTGGTTCCAAAGATCTTCTGATCAACTATCGAGCTGCCAATGGTCCTCAGGTTGTATTTGCTAACAACTCCAAAGGTAAAACCAAAGGTATAGGTACTATGCATAGGGGGAACATCATGATAAGTGATGTTTATTATGTTGAGGGTCTAAAGCACAATTTATTGAGCATAAGTCAATTTTGTGATAAAGGCTTTGAAGTCAATATCTCAAGTGACTGTTGCTATATAAATGACGCTAAGACTAAGTCTACTAAATTGAAAGGTAAAAGAACAAATAATGTATATTTAGTAGATTGGGGTTCAACACTTGATAACAAACCAACTTCTTTTGTTGCTAAAAATGAATCTGAAACGGGTTGGTTATGGCATAGAAAAATGAATCACCTCAATTCTAAGATAATATCTTAGCTTATAAATCTAAATCTTGTAGAGGGATTACCAAAAGGACCATTTCACAAGGTGTGACGCTTGTCAAATGGGTAAACAAGTCAAATCATCCTTCAAGAGAAAACCTCATCTATCTACCTCAAGAATACTTGAACTACTTCACATGTATCTGTTTGGACCCGTTCAAACTATCAGTGTGAGTGGTAAAAAGTATACTTTGGTGATAGTGGATGATTTCTCTCGATTCACTTGGGTGGAATTCCTTGCATCCAAAGATGAAACATGTGACAAGTTAACAACGCTTATTCGGCAACTTCAAACATTGAAAAATCTTAAAGTTGCAAGAATAAGAAGCGATCATGGTACTGAGTTTACTAACAAGGTTGTTGAGAAGTTTTGTGCAGAGAATGGAATACATCATGAGTATTCAGCTCCCAGAACTCCCCAACAGAATGGTGTTGCTGAGCGCCAGAACAGAACGCTCAAGGAAGCTGCTAGGACAATGTTAGCAGAGTCCAAGCTTGCCCCTAGGTTTTGGGCCGAAGCGATCAATACTGCTTGTTACACTCAAAATCGTTCATGATCAACAAACAGCATGGGAAAACTCCATATGAACTGTGGAAGGGACGTAAGCCAAATGTTTCATACTTTCATGTTTTTAGTTCTAAATGTTTTATCCATAATAATGGATCCCAAAGCCTAAAGACATTTGATCCTAAAGCGGATGAGGGAATCTTTCTAGGTTACGCCAAGAATGAAAAGAATTTTCGCATCTTAAACAAGATCAAATCGAAGGTTGAAGAATCTATTCATGTTGTTTTTGATGATGCTAACCAAGAACCGAGTAAGGTTAATATGAATGATATAGGAGTTGAAGATCTATGTCATCAAGCGTCTAAGATTACCATTGATGATGATAGTGACGACGATGATGAGATCTTAGTGCCACTTCCTAAGATTACTCGTGAGGATATCTCGGATAACAATGCAAGATCTACTGATGATCATGAAGAAAGTGATCATCGAGAGCAAACAAGGATTGGTGAACTTGAAGCGCCTACCCAAGAGGGAAGTTAAGCGTCTGATCGTCAAGCGCCTGTTCAACCTCTTAACCCATTCCAACCAAACAGACTATGGCTACATGATCATCCGCCTGAGCAGATTATTGGAGATATTGAAGCACTTGTTAGGACTAGAGCCGCTACATTTAATGAGGCTATGTTCGCAAGCTTTCTATCTCAAATGGAACCTAATAAAGTGGATGAAGCGCTAAGTGATCCAAGTTGGATTGAAGCCATGCAAGAAGAGCTAAATCAATTCGAGCGTAGTAAGGTTTGGACGTTAGTACCAAGACCAACTTACCAAGGAGTTATTGGAACTAGATGGGTATATAGAAACAAGATGGATGAGAATGGCATTGTGATAAGGAACAAGGCTAGACTCGTTGCTCAAGGATATTGTCAAGAATAGGGAATTGACTTTGATGAGACATATGCTCCTGTCGCCCGTCTTGAAGCAATTCCTATGTTTCTAGCGTATGCAGCGTTCAACAAATTTACAGTGTATAAAATGGTGTGAAGGGTGCTTTCCTGAATGGTAAACTCCAAGAAGAAGTATATGTGGAGCAACAACCGGGATTCATCAACAACCATGGTAAGGGTATGGTTTACAAGCTAGACAAAGCACTTTATGGGCTTAAGCAAGCACCCCGAGCATGGTATGACACTCTCTCTATCTTTCTTATTGGTAAAGGCTTTTCAAAAAGAAGCGTTGATACAACGTTATTTAAAATTACCAATGATGAAGATATTCTCTTAGTCCAAATTTATGTTGATGATATTATATTTGGCTCTACTAGTAAGCGTTTGTGTGAGAAATTTTCAAAAATGATGCAAGAACAATTTGGAATGAGCATGATGGGTGAATTAACTTTCTTCTTAGGATTACAAGTTAAACAACTCCCTAATGGCATATTTATTAACCAAGTTAAATATACAAGAGATATGATTACGAAATTTGGTATGGAAAATACATCATATTCAAAAATTCCAATGAGCCAATCGCTTAAGTTAGATAAAGATGAAAGTGGAAAGAATATTGATATCACTAATTATAGAGGTATCATTGGATCACTTCTTTATCTTACTGCTAGTAGACTTGATATTATGTTTTCGATATGCATGTGTGCACTGATAAGAGTCGTTTTTACGTGTTTTTAAGCCCTTACGTTTATGTTTTAGATTCATTTATCAGTTTATTTATGCCACATATGCGTATAATCTATGTGCTTATTGAGTAAACGTGGAAAATCATTGCAATTGACGTAAAGTGCACACAAACACAGTATTTCAGTGTATTTTGAAATCGAATTTGAGGAAGTTTTTTTCTACAAAGTTGTACATCTCTGTCTTGTCTTCACGTGGCAACTTGAATCATCCAAATCCGAGGTCCGTGGAGAAAGTTACGAAGAAAATACAATTACTGCGCTGAAAAACAAGAAAACGGTTCAGACTCTGCATCAGGCGCCTAGGCGCCACCTCACCCGCGCCTAGGCGCCAGCCAACTTATTCCCCAAGCCATTTAGTCCACCTGGACCGCGCCTAGGCGCCATTTAGGTCACGCCTGGGCGCCGATACAGCGGTTTTGAAGGTATAAAGGCCAAAAATGAAAGAAAAGAAAGGGGGTTTCGGTTTTTAGGCCCTTTTGGGGCTAAAAATAGCCATCTAAATCATATTTTGGAGGACAAGAAGGAGGAAGGGCAAGGAATTGAAGCTTCCAACTTGATTTCATCATCAACCAAGTGTATTAGGGAGTTTTCCATTGCTTTCATTATATATTTGTCAATGAATAAATACATGTTTGCTTTAGATTTTCTTGTAGCATTGTTTATGAACTAGATCTATAAGACTAAGGCCATGTGAAGGCCTATTTGTGAAGTATCTATATAATATTTGTTTGTTTGAATCAATTCATGTGTTGCTATGTGTTGTGAATTTGTATTTGTTCTACGTACATGTGTTTGATCACCATGTGTTCGATAAATTGCCTAGGTTAATATTTCGAAAGAAATTTGATCTAGGGTGCATGAAATTCACACCATAACCCGCAACAAATGAAGAATTGCCCTAGACATAGGTAAAGATTCCCGGGTGAAGTCGTTCGATTTATATCGAGGAAGCTCTAGTTTGTTAATGCATGCTTAGTGGTTAGATTTTCGGGTAGAAATACTTAGGAAACCATCACTTAAGTATAGGAGTCTATCATGAGACATCGGTTATTCTTTACTTTAGGAGCTTTCACCATAGGAACATAAGTCTAATGATTCAATAAGATTCTTAATAAGGATATGGATCAAATTGAGCCTCTCATGCGCCTTAGTCACTCTTCATATTTGAGTTTCAATCGTTTGCTCATCTTTGTTCTTGTTCTTTGCACTTTTATTTGAATTTACTCTTACTTTAATTGTTTACTTCATTACGAATCTTAAACTAAAATTCAAGTCTCCGTGGTTCGACAACCCGGACTTTTTGTCCATTTATTACTACACACGACTAGTGCACTTGCTACCAAGCACGTTAGCTTTTAGCGTGTCAAGTTTTTGGCGCCGTTGCCGGGGACTTGTTTATTTTAGTTTTTGATTTTAGTGCAAGTTTTTTCTTTCTTTTTTTTAGTATTTATTTTATTTCTGTTTCGTATTTCAGGACTAGCTAGCAATGGCTGGTAACTTTCCAGATATTAACCTTCCGAAAAATAGAGAGTGGTTGCAAAATATCATACAGGCTATGCAACCACCAGTGCCTCTTGCATCCATTCGTAGTAGTCAACCACGACGAGTTCACCCTATACAGAGACCTGTGATTATTCCGGACTTCACCACACCAAATATCCAAGTTCCGCCTCACCTACTCACCATGGTTCAGAACAACCCATTTTATGGGGATCCAAGTGAATCACCATATGATCACTTGGAAAATTTTGACAACATCCTCTCAACCATACAACTCCATCCAAGAGATCTCGACTCTCTTCGCTTTCGATTCTTCCATTTTTCCCTCAAGGATAAGGGAACCACTTGGTATAAGTCTCTTCTCCCACAATCCATCACGACTTGGGAAAAGCTTACGGATTTATTTTTGGATAAATTCTTTCCACCATCAAAGGTAAATGAGCTCCGAAGTGAAATATGGGGATTTAAGCAGAAAACAAATGAGTCATTGGCAAATGCATGGGTAAGGTACATGTTTATGCTTAGAAAATGCCCATCACATAATTACTCTCTATGCGATCTTGTGCAATATTTTTATGATGGGGTTCGATCGAGGGTTAGGCATCGACTCAATGCTGGAGCCGGTGGTGATTTATTGGGATTAGATGATCGGACTGCATGGAGAACACTTAAGCAATTGGCACAAGAGGATGAGTGGTACCCTGAGGATGATGTTGAAGAAATTTCCCCCAAAAAGGTTACGAGTGTTAAAGCGGTTGAGGAAATTGGCAATTTTGAGGAAAACCCGAAGGGGCAAGGAAATTATCAACAAGAACAAGTGAGAATTCCTACTCCAGAGGAACAATTTGATAACACCATTGGAGAGCTCCGCCTTACGATGAAGGATGTATGGCGGGAAATGAAGGAGATGAGTCATCAACTCAAGCAACTATCGAGCGACATGTCTGAGAAAGCACTGGGGGCACTGGCGTGTGACACTGAAGAGAATTTGAAGGAGGAATACAACATCGTGATGTTGAATGAAGGAAAATTGGAAAATTTGAAAGATTATCCTCTGCACAGCACTTTCGAAAATGCAGGCCATGACGTTCAAACATCCGTGGCAGACCCCTCCATCAATGAGCATTCGACTCCTATCCATTCTGAGGCTGTTGCCATTCCTTTGCCTTCCTCCCTAGCTATAGGTAAGTCGGTACTTGATGCCGCCGATGGTAAGTTGTCAATGAATATAAAAGATGATATGGTTAATTTCAATAACTATGAGGTTTTTGAGCATCCACTTGATTTGGATTTGAATTTACACATTGATGCTTTTGATCCTTTTAGTGTTGAGCACTTTCAGGAAAAACGAGCCAATAATCTTCTACATCCATACATCATGGAGTTGAAATATGTCAAGATAATTGGTGAAGAAAAACGAGATATTATCTCTAGCTTGGAGAAAAGTTCACACTATCAGCCGAAGCATGGGGAAGATAGGGTAATTGAAGTGTTGAGGGACAATGGAAAAACTCGTGAGTGGATGATTTCTTGGTCTCAACATAGGGTATTTTTCACAAAGAATCGGCAAATCTTCTTTCCAAATGACCAAAGAGTGAACCGAAACATGAGAATGGATTGGAGAACAAATAAGGCATTCATACGGAACCCTCCTTAAGCCGGCCCGATAAAGTCAAGCTAATGACTTTAAACAAGCGCTTCTTGGGAGGCAACCCAAGTTTGTAAGTTTTCTTTTCTTTTTGCTTTCGTTTTTGTCATGTTTAGTTCGTTTCTTTATGTTATGTTCAAGCATGCACTTTTGGCATGCTTCTCTTTGAGTCTTGATGGTTTGTATTGTGAGTACATAACATGTAGTAGCTGAGTTTTGCATTGGAGATCTTTCGTTGTGGATTTGAGCTTGGAGTGGATCTCACGTGATTTAAGGGTTGCTTTTTAGCACCCTTGTTGTAAGTACTCTCGTTTACCCCCTTTTGAGTGTGTATCATTGAGTCAACATTGAGGGCAATATTGAGTTTAAGTTTGGGGGGGTGGCATAAATAGCGCTTATTAATCTTATGTGTCATCTGATCTTGTTTGTAGCTCAAGTTTGGGGGAATCGTTGCTATTGCATGTGTTTTGTACTAATTTTTGTGAAAATTCAAGCATAACAAATTTTTGGATAGAATTTTAACCCTTCACTCGATGCATTGAGAATGGTTAATTTGAATCAATGACATGTTTTCTCTATCAATTTGAACTTTTATGACTAAACACATCGTTTCCTTGCTTGTGGGACCCTAAACGTGACTAGATTGTCCTTAAGATGATTCACATATGCACATAAGTCGAGGGTAGAGGAGTCGAGTGGACAACCATTTTGAAACATTTAAAGGCTTGATCCCGGAAATATCAACTTAGATTTTTCACATGTGTTATGAGATGAGAATGTTAAATTTGTATGCTTAACAATAATAAAAGAGGTTGAACATTGGTATGACTGCAAAAGTCAGGCTTAATAGATACTGGGGGCGAAGAGCACCATGCCTAGAATACTGTACTATTATGCTAATTTGAGCTAAGCCCAAGCCAATGCAAGTGTAAAGGGAATAAGGACCTAGTTTTGTTTTGTGGCCTTTGACACTCGAGTGATTAAGCCCTTAGGAGTGTCTCTACACTTAATACCCTAAGGCCGTCCGGTTTGGGAGTTATTGGCCTAAAGCTCGTTACAAGGGTGTCATAGAAAGCCTAAGAGAACTGAACATTGCACATGGTCTAACCTCTAATGTTTTGAGTTGAAAGTTGCATAAGTTAAAGCCTAAAGTGGATAAAGTGATGAATTTTAATTAGCTATGAAGTTCTCTTCAATTCTCATGCCTTGTGACTAATCGAAAGTTGATAGATATAGGATTAATGCTTGAAAAGTGGTAAGAATGCCACTCGACTATAATACCTTAGATTTATCATCACTACACCCTTAGGATGGTTTTTTCGAGGTTAAGGCGTAACATGAGCAAGTATGTGACGTGTATATATATGTAATTCTGAGCTTAAACGGATGAATTCATGCCATTGGTTTATTATTAATCATATTGATTTGCTTTGATTGATTGTGGTTGAAATTCCTTCGATTTTGTGGGTATATCGTATGCAAACCCTCACGAGACTATAACTCGTCCTTTGAGGTAACTCAAGGGTTCAAAGGCTTGTTGCATCCGCTAAATGCAACCGTGTACTCCACGAAAGTGAGTTAGTTAGTAGTTTTCTTTTCGTTTCTCCCTGGTTTGATGATGTTTCCATATCTTAGAATTCTTATTGCTCGAGGTCGAGCAATTGATAAGTGTGGGGGGGTTGATAAGAGTCGTTTTTACGTGTTTTTAAGCCCTTACGTTTATGTTTTAGATTCATTTATCAGTTTATTTATGCCACATATGCGTATAATCTATGTGCTTATTGAGTAAACGTGGAAAATCACTGCAATTGACGTAAAGTGCACAAAAACACAGTATTTCAATGTATTTTGAAATCGAATTTGAGGAAGTTTTTTTCTACAAAGTTGTACATCTCTGTCTTGTCTTCACGTGGCAACTTGAATCATCCAAATCCGAGGTCCGTGGAGAAAGTTACGAAGAAAATACAATTACTACGCTGAAAAACAAGAAAACGGTTCAGACTCTGCATCAGGCGCCTAGGCGCCACCTCACCCGCGCCTAGGCGCCAGCCAACTTATTCCCCAAGCCATTTAGTCCACCTGGACCGCGCCTAGGCGCCATTTAGGTCACGCCTGGGCGCCGATACAACGGTTTTGAAGGTATAAAGGCCAAAAATGAAAGAAAAGAAAGGGGGTTTCGGTTTTTAGGCCCTTTTGGGGCTAAAAATAGCCATCTAAATCATATTTTGGAGGACAAGAAGGAGGAAGGGCAAGGAATTGAAGCTTCCAACTTGATTTCATCATCAACCAAGTGTATTAGGGAGTTTTCCATTGCTTTCATTATATATTTGTCAATGAATAAATACATGTTTGCTTTAGATTTTCTTGTACCATTGTTTATGAACTAGATCTATAAGACTAAGGCCATGTGAAGGCCTATTTGTGAAGTATCTATATAATATTTGTTTGTTTGAATCAATTCATGTGTTGCTATGT
Source organism: Buddleja alternifolia (assembly GCA_019426215.1). Classification (NCBI taxonomy): domain Eukaryota; kingdom Viridiplantae; phylum Streptophyta; class Magnoliopsida; order Lamiales; family Scrophulariaceae; genus Buddleja; species Buddleja alternifolia. The sequence goes on along the minus strand of CM033404.1, from coordinate 23,463,228 downwards.
GTTGTGAATTTGTATTTGTTCTACGTACATGTGTTTGATCACCATGTGTTCGATAAATTGCCTAGGTGAATATTTCGAAAGAAATTTGATCTAGGGTGCATGAAATTCACACCATAACCCGCAACAAATGAGGAATTGCCCTAGACATAGGTAAAGATTCCCGGGTGAAGTCGTTCGATTTATATCGAGGAAGCTCTAGTTTGTTAATGCATGCTTAGTGGTTAGATTTTCGGGTAGAAATACTTAGGAAACCATCACTTAAGTATAGGAGTCTATCATGAGACATCGGTTATTCTTTACTTTAGGAGCTTTCACCATAGGAACATAAGTCTAATGATTCAATAAGATTCTTAATAAGGATATGGATCAAATTGAGCCTCTCATGCGCCTTAGTCACTCTTCATATTTGAGTTTCAATCGTTTGCTCATCTTTGTTCTTGTTCTTTGCACTTTTATTTGAATTTACTCTTACTTTAATTGTTTACTTCATTACGAATCTTAAACTAAAATTCAAGTCTTCGTGGTTCGACAACCCGGACTTTTTGTCCATTTATTACTACACACGACTAGTGCACTTGCTACCAAGCACGTTAGCTTTTAGCGTGTCATGCACGGTTTCAAGCCAATCCTAAAGAGTCACACTTAATTGCTGCAAAAAAGATCCTTAAATACCTAAAAGGCACACAAAATGTGGGCTTATGGTATCCCAGGGACTCTCCTTTTGAACTAATTGGTTAGTCAAATGCAGATTTTGCAGGCTGCAAAATAGATCGTATGAGTACTAGTGGTACATGTCAATTTCTAGGTGATAGGTTAGTTTCATGGCATAGTAAGAAACAACAATCCATAGCTACCTCTACTGCCGAAGCTGAGTATGTAGCTGCAGGAAGTTGTTGTGCACAAGTTTTGTGGATGAGGCAACAACTTAGAGATTATGGTATAATCCTAGGTCTAACCCCCATTCATTGTGATAACCAAAGCGCTCTAGCCATGACTCAAAATCCTGTTCTTCACTCCAGAACCAAACATATTGACATTAGATACCATTTTCTTTGTGACCATGTTAAAAAAAAAGATATCTCCATGCATTTTATTGGAACTGACAAACAATTGGCAGATATCTTCACCAAAGCGCTCAACAAACAACGTTTTCTCACTTTGAGAAGTGAATTAGGTATGATTGATTTAAACACTTAATCATTATGCATCATATTTTATTAGACATATGATTTAGGGGGAATCCACTTTATTTATGTCCAAAAGATTTTGAAAAGTTGTTACAAGGAATCAAACTTAAGAGGAACCTTAAAATTGTGCTTGGAACATATTCCAAGCGTCAATGATCAAAAACTTTCATATGCATGATCATCAACGCTCAGAATTATTTATGCCCAATATGTTGATGCTAAAGTATAAAAGTATCTTGATTTCAAGCGTCAATATAAATTTAACAACGATGGTATCTGTTAAGCGTTGAATATATTCCACTCAACACTTAATATAAAATTATTTATAAAACTCACGCATAAATTTTACAAGCTTCTTGAAGTAGTGGATAGACTCGACCGTCTATGTTGTACTCTATCTACATGCTTCCATCACATCAAACTGGCGGATAATCAAAACTTTTCAAAATGGCAGTGTAGAAATAGCACGTGTCAGTGTATCATTAGACGCGCGTACTACACTCTGAAAATCCCAAACATTTTTCAAAATTTAACTCTCGGATGTCAAATCATTATATATGGAAGTTACCAAATGTAACTTCTCTCTCTTACACAAAACTCGCGTCCGCAGTTAATATTTTCATGGCTGAGATTCAAAATCAACATAAAGTCTTTACACGTGTCTAAATCCTACAGAGACTAGAGAACACAAGTTTCAAAATTTTTCTTCTGTGTCATTTAAAACACAATTTTTGTAGAAAATTATTTACTTTACTCTCTGCAAATTTTACTCTCTTTCTCTCTCTCTCTTTCAGAGCAAAATAAAACATCTCAGTTCATCTCTTTCACTGAAAATGGCACCAAAGAAATCTGCTTCTACTTTGGCTGTGCCTATCATCAAGGTGACTGAAGGCCTTGTTGTCTATTGAAAATTTCTATATGAACAACCTCATATCAACCTAACTGATATGATGGACATGGTAACCAAGGCTGGGCTCAAAACTTTCGTTACTAAGTATTCCTATCTGTTTCCAACGGAAGTCAACATCTTCTGGAAAACTGCTAAACTCTCTGCAGACAAGAAGTTTATCTCTTGTCTCTTCTCTATATCCAAGAAGGAGCCACCAAAGGAACTTGTTTTGTCTGCTGCTTCCATTGCAAAGAACTTCAATCTCCCAAATGAGGGTGAGGCATTGGATTGTGTCACTTTGAATCAAATCAAAGAAGTATGGACAACCATGAGTGCTTATGAAGGTGTACCCTACAAACAGCACTTTGAGAAGAAAGATCTGGTATCCAAATACGGACTATTGGCTGACTTCTGCAGTAAGATTATAGAATGCAGAGTGGGTACCTTTAATAAGGTAAACCCAGTGCAATTTCAGATGATGACGGCGATACTCCTCGATCTCAAGATATATTGGATTGAGTATGTATTTGGACGGTTTAGAGACTGTTTAAGCGCCCCAAATAAACCTTATGGGCTTATTTTGAGCGATCTATTGTGTCAATCAGACTGTGTCTACTCATCTGGTCAACCGTTGAACAAGACCAAGAAGTTGGGAAAAAAGATTTTGAACAATCTATTCAACCCTCCCAAGGTTGGTGGTGCTGCTAGACCATTCTCTGAGCGTCTGGAAGTACGCAAAGTGTCAGATGAAGAAGCTGAGCGTCCAGTTGCAGAAGAAGCCGTGAAGCGTCCGGCTGCAACAAAGAAGAGGGCTCTTAGAAAGCCTAAGGCTCAAGTCGTTCCTTCTCCTCAAAAGAATAATGAGGACATTGATGAGGATGCAGAGGACAAGATTCCTCTCATCAGGCGTAGAAAGCTGGAAGGAATTATTAAATAAATAAACTTTGAGGAATCATCTACCGCCCCTCCCACTCAAAAGCTCAAGCTCATTGAAGGAGTAAATGTAAAAAAGATCTTTAAGCGTACCAGGACAAGCAAGCGTCAAGCTACTCCTGTCCCTGAGAAGCCTGAGACTGTTGAGCCAAGCGCTCAAGTTGCTGTTGAGCCAAGCGCTCACGTTGCTGTTGAGACAAGTTCTCAGGGTAAGTTTATTTCTTCCCACAGCATTTCTATTCGTACTTTTGTAGAAGATCCTGCTCTTATAGAGGATAATTCATGTGTTATAGCTTTAGTTCCAGCTGCTGCTGAAGCATCAACAGACGTCCATCTAGATGTTGAGATGATAGAAGTTGTGGCTATTGCCAAAGATGTTGCTGCAGAAGCTGCTACACTTGAAGTAGTGCAACCTGCTCCCCAAACGATTTTAGAGTCAATTAGTGTTCCGACTATAACAGAGGCACGCTCAGAAGGTCAGAGCATTGCTGAAAACATTACAAAGCCAAGGCACTTCTTCAAGCTAGACCCACTGAAGACGATTGATCATTCAATAAATTTTATGCTCCCAGCGCTCGAAGAAGACTTCATTCCGACTGGATATAATGAAGAAAGATACATTAATGCTGAGAATGAGGTAGCCTCGCTCATTGACATCGATAATCAGATCAGAGATATAGTGTTCCACACCGAGCTGACAGAAATTGAGAGGAAGTACTGTCTGCCCCTTCAACTTGGTAAATCTCCTGGTTAGATACCATCATCTCTTATTTTTCAACAAGGCGGAAGAACTCCTAGGTGTGATGTGGATCTCGCCTACTACGTGGACTATGGGCACAGTAAGTCTACTGGTTTTGCTCTGAGAGACTACAACATCAGAGTGTATGATCCTTTTCGCCTAGAGTTTCTCAACCCTTCAGAGGAAGTCTTAAATAGAGAAGGTTACACACATTATCCTCTTATAGCAAACAGTGATGAGAACAAGAATTCTGTCAATCCTGTTCGACTATGGAAGAATAAAGGAATTCATGCTGGTGAGCGTCTTGAATCTTTAACGGATTTGATCCTGATTGAAGCTGATGCATATTTTGATAGCGTCTGGAATGCTAACTATCAAACTGATAGATATCGCTTTGAGTCTATCAGAGATATCCATCATAAAGGCATTTGAGCTATGGTTAATGCTGGCACAGACTACTGCATGGCCGAAGTCAACTGGGTTGAAGTGTATGTGGGTCATAGATATACGTTCACATAATTAGTTCAAGCTCCCCATCTATTTGGCATAGGTATGCATGACACGAAGCGTCAGTTTTCTAGGTATTGTCTTAAGAAGCGTTAACTGAGAGTTGGACCTGTTCTCAAGCTCCCACTAATTCGACCTCAAATTGAGCAGTGTTTGAATCAAGAGCTTCACAGACTGTCCATTACCCCTCTTCACTTCAACGCTAATACATCAACCAGTGGCAGTACTTCAATATCTAGCTTGAATTTTGCTCCAAGCCACTGCGATGACAACTTCAACATGATGGTGAAGATTTTGTCTCCCGTATGTATTTTCGACAAAATCTTCACTGCAAATCTCAGAAATTGGAACGGCTCAATATCTATCCCTTTCGAGGATATCCCCTGCTCCCGTCTATTCGCAAAGAGGTACTCAGTCACTATGAGTTTGTCCTCTCATTGATGGAAAGAAATCAGGGACTGGCTCAATATTTGGAAGAGTATTATAATCTGTATGTTCTTGAATCTCACCGTCTTTAAAGTCTTCCAAAAGGCAGGTTGATCGGCTTTTCTAGGAATTACTGCCCAGATGCGATTTTCTCTATCTGCCAAGCGCTGTCCAAAATCTTTCCAAATCATGTACTGGATATCATTGGTCCAATGTACATCAGGGCCATAGATAGTCCTCTGCGCACATTCATTCAAGGGACCTGCGTCTCTCGTTCCAGGCTGACTGAACTATTGGAAGTTGCTTCAGATTCTTTTGCCACTCTTGCCTCGTGGAACTTCCAATTCGATGACTTTCGTCAAGCGGAGTCAATGATTGAGGAAGCGCCTGCTAAGTTTGTTGAAGCGTCTACTGACGATATTCCTGATGCTCTTGAACTTGTTATTGCTGATACTGCTGAGGATCATCAAACTGATGTACGAGGTATAATTTTTGATCCTGCATATCAAGCTCCCCTTGACTCACTCAAGCGGTTCTATCAGATGTGGGTCAAGCGTTTGGACCTTTGTTGAAATCTGTCTTAGAGGAGATGAGCAATCAAGCTACTCAGAATGAAGAATCACTCCACTGGATCAAGACAAATCTGGCAAAGATTGAGTCTCAAATCATGAAGTCTCAAATAGGTCATATGAAAGGTTCTACTTAAGCGGCTATGGATGAGTGTCATAGAGACTTTCAAGAGATGAATGATGCTACCAACGCTAAGCTTCTAGCAATGCACAAATACTTTGCTAAGTGTTTTAATGATGTTACAACTTCATTGTCTCAGATTGCCTCTGAAGTTAGTCTACTCACAGAACATTTTCTAAAGGCCGACGATGGCAATAAAGGGGAAGAGAAAAGAAAAGGAGAGAAGAAAAGAGCCTCTAGTTTAAGAGCTCAAGATCCTCCTCCTCCGCCGAAGCGTCAACAATTATCTACTCTCTCTGCGTCAAGACTCCCGTCTTGGATACCTGCTGATGGAGTAAGTGATTCTGCTGGAGCGCCTAGTAGAACGCTAAGAGAACCTCCACTAGCACTATATCCAAATCTACCAATACCTTCTAGAGCACGCCTTGAACAGTTTGACATTCCTCTTCAAAGAGCGTCTATTCCAGAACCTTCAGATCCAAGAATCTTAGCTGAAGAGAGGCAGTTGACTGACTTCAACCGAGCTTTCAGAATTTGCTTAAGGTATATGGGTATTGACCCGGCTGAATGGAAAAGACACTTTGTGGCTTTCAAGAAGAGACAAAAGGAAGAAAATAAGTTCATAATCAACAAAGATAATGAAGCCATGATAACTTTGGAAGATAGCCTAACTGAAGCTATTCGAGCTAAAATGCCCAAGCAATACATAGTTAGACCAAGTCGTTAAGGCTTCTTGATTTGCATTATCTATATTCTTGTCTCTTATGTAATTTCTTGTTTAGTTGAAAAATGCTTGTAATCATTGACATATAGAAAATGCATTTTTCAGCTAAAACAACTCATTGAAGCATAACTAACTTTAACTAACCTTATCTAACCAAGGCTAACTTTTATTTTGGTTGTTTAACTCTTGAACTATAGAAGAGTAAGTATTGCCATCATCAAAAAGGAGGAAATTGTTAGGAATTTCATGTTAGATGTTTTGATGATGACAATTAGGAGTTTATGTTAGACCCTAAAATATGTAAGTTTGATTTTAATAGAAATCATGTATAGGCTTTGAAGTGTTAGATTTGTAATAGGCTTTATAGGCTTCGTTCTGTTTTATTATAGATTGTTAGGTTCAGTAGTCTTAGGCTAAGCGTCTGATGAATTCTGAGTGAGCTTATCAGTAGTTAAGTTTGAAGACTCAAGCGCCTGAAGCCTGAATGAAGATGATGTTTCCAAGCGTCTAAATATCCAGCTATATCAAGTGTTACCTTTTCAGGCAGAAGCAAATTCAAGAATGGATAAGCATCTATCAATGATGGATTTCACCTGAATTTATTTCCAACTCCAAAAGGAGTTTAATGCAAATATTCTCGATGCATAATGCCAACGGGCATTTAATTCAAATACATTAAATGCTGATAAGATCATTAAATGTGATAAGCACTTTCAGACGTACTGAGAAGCCACCTTATTGGACTGTTACCTTTTCACAGACTGCAGCACCAACTTTTGTGCAGCAGATTTTCAGGAAAAAGGACAAAAGTTGTTCACTCGCGGAAGTGAGAGACATGCGCCTGTGCATGTGTCAGACGGACACTTTTTCCAAGAATGTCTATAAATATGACTTCAAAGTCAAACACAACGATCAATTCCAAACCAAATTGTTGTTGCATTGAAGTCTCATTCCTTAAACTCTCAGAAAAGCCAAAATATTCAAGCAAACATTCTCCTTGCTTTTCTTCAATTCCTGAGACAGTCAACCAATATCTCAAACATTCTTTTCGAAGAAATTCACACTACTATTGAGATATTCACAAGTTGTTTGAACTTCATCAAAATCAAACAAACCGTTTAGAAAAACCCCATCCAAGCCTCGCAATCTGTGTGAAGTCGAAGTTGGATACTTTCATTATTTCTAGGTGAAAGAAGCAAGGGGATAGAAGTGATTTGGAGCAGAAATCTGTGTGATCAAGGAGCTCAAGTCATCAACATCCATCCCTCCCTAATTTGTAGAAGTCTCTGTGTGATTCTTTGAGAACCATCTTAGTGGATTGCCTCCAAGTGTTCGAGGAGAAGAAGGACGTAGTTGGGATCACACCACCCAACGAACCTTACAAATATCTTGCTCTTTACTTTACAGTCATTCTTCATATTATTATATCTTTGTATAAAACTGTTAAGTAAATTAAACTCAAGAGAACACTAAGCAACTAAAACATTTTCTTGTAACAAGCTTTCAAAAGAGAGGACTCTAAAATTATTCCGCTAGGCTAACGCTGATTAAAGAACTGAACGCTTAAACCTATTTGGTTAAAGTATTCTAATCTTAAAGTCTAAGTTAACTTTCTAAAACAGTCTTCATCAGACGCTTGGCCTAAGCGTCTATATTTGAAGTAAACGCTTAGTCAAGCGTCTACATTTCAAGCGTCCAAAATATTTTAATACAAATCCTTTTGAAGTCGAAAATGACTTCAGGGTCTATTCAACCCCCCTCCCCCTTTTAGACCCTTTCGTATGCCTCTTGGGACAATACCTCGATATACTAAGAACTTGCAAGCTTCTTTTTTTTTTGGCTGAGTGAAAGAAGAAGGTTGGAGTATTTGTGTTTAGGCTCTATATAGAGAGATTTAAGAAAGAGAGAATACAAAAATCATCAAGTGATTCATTAGATGCAAGAGGCAAAAATTAGGCTATATAAAGCCCCTAATTTTCGTCCTCTGTACTAGTTGGGGAAGGAGTTTTGACTTTTCAACTCCTTCTTGGTTTGTAGACTTGTATCTTTCTACAACTAGATTTTATTCAGATCCTATAACCCTAAATACAATTAGGGTTCCAATATAAATCAAGTTACCATCTTTAATTATATACTTCCAAGTATTTAACTAAATCCTAAACGCTATTTTATTAATTACCATAATTAATATAGCATTCGATTATAAAATTCATTAATAATTAATTATAAAAGATTAATTAATAGAAATTGGGGAATGATATTGGTACTCCATAAGTTACTAAAGGAGCTCTAAGATTAAATTTTATATTAAAATATGACAATAATGCACATTGAATCTAAAAGATTATGAACTTCAAGACTATTTTATACATCAAAATAAATTAATATTTTATCTTTACTTTTTTATTACATATCAAATAATAAACACACAAATATACAAAATTTAATATTTGTAAAATTTTAAAGATTTTCCAAAACAAAAGTCTATCAACAAAAAAATTATAGTATCGCCAATAAAACTATGATGCATATAGTATGTTAAATTTGAAAATGACAGAATATTAAATTAGAAATCAAAATTATTTCCTTTTGATTGTATATAGGTACAACACAATAAATTTAATATAGTTTGTTGTAGTAATTAATTTACTATAATACAGTTGAGTCATATATAAATGCTCAAATAAGTTGGACAAAAAAATAGAAAAAACATTGTTGAAAGTATATAATAATTTCTCAACTTGTATATACAGAGATAAAGCATATATAAATAGTTTTTATATTTGAATGCACACAAAAAATAAAAAACAGCAACAATAGTTCTTTATGGACAACTACATTCACGGTTTGAATTGACAATTTTCTGCTCCCAGATAAATATGTACCATCCAATATTATGCATTCGTAAACCAAGTATTACACAAAACTATTAAGAAAAATGAATATTGAATTGACTGCTTAAACTCATCTTTTATTAGTAAATAGGTATTCTTGTCATTTGCTTACAGAGAGAGAGATATAAAAGTGGAGCTCTTATAGTAATTTGTGGGGTTCCAATATCAATTCCCATAGGAATTCTAAATTATTAATAATACCAATTTATTTTCTCCATGGAATAAACTAAACAAGTCTTAACAAAACAATGTTATTACATTTTTTTTATAGTTTATATGGCTTGGAACAGTACTTTGGATTACAGTTGTGGAAGATATTCCACAGTTACCACCATATGCGTGAACGTCCCCTTATCTTTAAGTACTCCATGGGACTTTATCTAATGTAAGCAGTAAAGGCATGGAAATAAAGACAAAAACCATTTTATTGATAATTTCTTAATAAGACTGTTTATGAAGTGTAGATAACATAAAGTATGCTCGCCACTACTAATTAGCTTGTTGGTCACTCTATGATAGCCTAGTGTACATTGAGTTACTAAAGTTAATCTGCAACAGGTTAAATTCTCCGATCTCTTAAACTCTTTAATTCACACAATACTTAAATCATCAGGTCAACTCAAACCCTTTCCCCTTCGAACTTCAGTGTTCAGGTCCACTCAAATGAGAGAAAATTTCATAAAAAAAATTCAAAGAAGGGTGGGTTTAAATGAGTCTAGTTAGTGTCCAATTATCTTTTCTTATATCAGTGTATTTGATTCCTGAAGGTTTACATAATGTGATTAAATCATAAATGTCACGGGTATTCGATAGAATTATCTTACATTGTTAACTTTTCACAACTACAAAAGGCATGCCTCCAGTCCATGTGTTTGTCATATATTGTAATATTAATAATCAAATAGTAACTGGTAATCCATATAAGCTTGCAAAATCATAGATCAATAGATAACTTTTTTTTATAAAATTAGAAACAACAAATATCACAATTTATATATAAAAGAGAAATATATTATAAAGAACGTCAAAAACCTAAATAACACAATATTTTTTATAGTCTTATATACAATTTGAGTAGTGTTTTTTGTGTTTTGCATTTCTCAATATCTTTGTGAAATCAAAAATTCTTTTATTTAAAATATATGATATATACAATTTACATGGCGTAAGCAATTTTTTATATCCCACAATGTTTTCTAAATACGTAGTTCTTAAATGCCTAATCTTGGGAATCTTAACCGTACTCTAAATGAAGAAAATGATTAGTTAATAATCTCAATGTTTATTCAACTTGACTTTCATAAAACGCTTTATTTTACAAATTTTAGGAAGTTGAGAACTCAAAACACGTATTTGTCCAGTCACTTTATCATGTATGAATGAATCCGAGCCATTAGATATTTACACAGTGCGATCAAATGATCTGATTCACCTGAAATAAATTTCGAAGTCATTAAGGACTTAAATGCAATCATCAACGGGCATTTATTTCCAACGTGAAACAAATTCAAATGCATTAAATGCTTGATAAGAGCATTAGATGTGATAAAGACGAATTGCATAAGGAGTAAGCCACCCTATTGGCTAAGACTGTCAGTGTTTTAGAGTTCAAACCTGCCACATTCAATCGGTGCAGCAGATGTTCAGGAATGTCAGAAAGAGGTACTACTCACTCGCTTACTGAGAAACACGCGCCTACATGTGTCCAATGGACAATTCCCAAGAAATGTCTATAAATAGTGCCTTCCAACAAACCCTCAATACATACGCATACACACAAGAATTACGTCAAAAAATATACAAAGATAAAAATTACAAGCCTAGTCTAGAAATTACAACTCAATAACTTTGTTAAACGCTTAAACATATTCTAAGAAAAATAAACTTACATAATCTTTGAGTTCTAACATGAAACTTATCTTGTCATTATCAAAACATCTAACATGAAATTTCCTAAGAGTGATGTTCAATGGAAGATTATACGGGCATTGTCAGTTATAACTATTTGATACTAAATGACCGTTCTGGCTTATTTTCAATATTCATATATATGATATTTAGTAATATCATATTGTTAGGAATATTTTTGTGTTAAAATCTTAGATGATGGCAATGAGGACTTATGTTAGACCACAACAATTATGTAAGTTTGATTTTTAATAGAAGATTTGTATTAGGCTTTGAAGTTATGTAACAGGTCATGTTAGTGTTGGGTTTATGTCCTCAAAATGCCAATAGAGGACTAGAGAGAATATGGACATTATAGGTTTATAATTGTTATTCTATATATTTGAATAAAGGCATTTTAGTTGTTTACCTTATTATTCGCATTTATACATTATAATCATCTATAAGTCCATGAATACAAGAGTTAACTCTCTAAGGCACCAGAAGAGTTTAATATTTGTATACTAAATTGGTCTGCAAGTCGAGGATTCCCAATTCGGCATTAGAAATCATCAAGACTTGTATGATCTGAGTTTTAACGAGAGAAGTTCCCGTCAATCACTAGGAACTAGTGAAGAACACATACCATAGGTACACTGATGGAGGTCACAGCACTCAGACATGACTCGTATCGATTCTGTCACATGGATTTCACTCTTTGACAGCCAATGACAGAATTGCTCAATTGTAATAGGTGTGTTTGAACTTTAGACCTGACGAATTGAGTTGAAGATATACTTGTGACATTAGGTTTATCATGAGAGTAGTTAGACCCAATTCACCCTTTGGTTGGGTCGACCTCAAACTGCAATCTAATGGACAAGTAGTAGTCTTAATTGATATCCAAGATGGAATCCGTTCCCTCGGACATGAACGAGAAATCATCCTATGCATTTACAAGTAAGTTAGATCTAAAATCTTTGGCCAAAGCATAGGAGCTATCTGCGAAAGAATCAAATAAGAAATCTCACTGATCTAGACTTATTATAAATATAGTATAGAGTCAAGTTTATGAGTTTGACCTAAACCATGACTCTTACTTGACCTGGATATGGAAATGAAGAGTTTATATTCACACGGGAATCATAATAGGAAAGGTTTACAATGATCTACTCATTTCATCTTATTTGGAATACGACGTGGGCCACTTGACTGGCTAAGTATTACCCACATTCAATGGAATCCTCCCATTGCCAAATTAAGATGATCCTAAAGAGTCATGCTTAAAAAGAAAAAATTGAATGAAGTTTTGGAGTATTTCTTATAGCAATATTTTAAGTATTAGATACTTAAAATTAATTATTGGATAAATAGAATTAATTATTTGGAGGAATGAGTTAATTCATTTATGATATTAATTAATATATTATTTCTTAGAGAAATAAAATTGATTAATCATCCTATCAATTGTTTAATTAGTTTAATTAATTGGATTGAATTAAATAATTAAATAAATAATTGGACTGAACTTAAAATTGGTGCACCTTATGCATGTGCGGCGGCGCTTAGTGGCAACCTACATGGTCTTTTTAAGCCCAAGGTTGTAACTTAAGTGATATAAATATATCACTTAATTAAACCTAATCATAACACAAGTCATTATACACTTTCTTCCTCTCTCTACCCTATCCGTCGGCCACCAAGCCAAAGGAGGAGGAGATTTTTGTTCAAGTTTTTCGGCGAGATAATTTAGAGGCAGCGCTATTGTACTGCTCAGATCAAGATTCAGTCAGCCAGATTAATTCACAAAAAGCTTGAAGATTTCAAGAAGTTGAAGAAAGCTTTTGTTTCTCCAATTACTTCGCTACCATGGGTAATGTAACCAAAACCTTCTTTTACATACGCGTGATTAAACCCTGACCTGATCCTGTTTTGGGAAAATTTGAAATTTTTTTGTCATACAATTTCCGCTGCATTTTATTATTTTTTCCAACAGTTAGACCACAAATAATTGGCGTGTCGAGCACAAACTCTATCATGAGTGACCAAGGAGCTAGCAGAAGTCACTTTTGTTCTTAGAATCACATCGATTTTTTAACGACCTCATGTATTATGAAACTGTTCTGTATGAAACTTCAAAGATCGATATTAGTGAATTCTTCTTATTGGATAAAGGAGAAGAAGGACTTAGTTTTGATTACATCACCCAACGAATGTTGAACACTTTGTATTCTTTACTTATTGTTTTAATTGCTTTTGTTTTAACTATCATACTACTTTGAAAGCATAACATTTATAATACAAAAGTTTAAGCATGTGTAAAAATCGACAACTTAAAGAAATCTTTCATGAATGCTTCCAAATCTGATTTATAACTTAGGAAGACCGAAAATCGTTTCCGCTGTGCAACTCGCGATCTTAACGCTGAGAGCTTGATCCTAATTTAATCAAGCGCTCAAAGCTAAAATTGACAGTTTTTGAATAAAACAACAATTTGTTCGATGCAGACCAACATGAAGTCGATAAAACTTCAAGGGCAATATACCTCCCCCTCCTTCTAGGACCTCTTCATATGGCACTTGTGACCAACACACAATAATTTAATTACAAGAATTGATTTTTATTAGTTGAACATAAATGTAGCAAATATGTTAATTCGTTTATACTCAATTTAAAATTATAGATCGATAGAGAATAGTTCACAAATCGAAACCACATAATGACCCTTGTGGATATATGGAATATATATACAAGAGAAGAAGAAAATTCAAAATTTTGATATTCATGAAAACTAGAATTATGCCATAATCCACTTGATAAAATAAGAATTCAACTTAAAGTTGAATTACTTAGATGACAAAAGAGTTACAAAAGAATAAGCAAATGAAAACTGACAAGCGAGGTTCAATAATTTACGATGTAAATTAAAATAAAAATAATAACTGATTAAATTAAATTAAGAGTATAAACTAGAATAGAGCACACTTTTAGTATTATTTATGGATTAACATCATGTAACTATTCCATTAATATAATAAAATATACAAAAGATGATTTGTGTTTTACTATTATTTGTTCGTTTATTTATATATGCCTATAATATAATTTCCATATTATGCAAATTTCCTACTAAAAATGAAAACCAATATAGTAGGTCATGTACAACTGTTAAAATGCAGATGCCAGCTACAGCCAATTAGCAGTTGATTAGTGTTAGAAGAATTCAAAAGTTAGTTAGGAGTGTTAGTTTAGCTGAGGGGCTTTTATGTAAATATTCGAGTTTGTTAAGTTAGGTAGCTTAACTTGTAAGCTGCAATGCTTTTATAAATATCTAGTTGGTAGTATCTTGTAAATATATAACAACATAACATTTTATACAAAGAAATCAATGGAGATCAAAATACATTTTCTCTCTACATCTTCATGTTTCAGTTTGTGCATTTTGAAATGGTAATCAGTGTGAATTTCGATCACATTATGATGGCGATTTTAGCTCAATATCTTCTTTGATTGCTGATCTTCATTCCTTCATCACTGATCTTCATTTCTTCATTGTTGTTCTTCAATTTTTGAGAATCAATTATGGCGATTCCAAATCAACTCAATAATGGAGGTGTGCGAAATCAGAATCCGCAAACATCTCTAATTTTGCACAATTCTGTGCCTGGAACAGTATTAGTAAATCCAGTGTTAGAAGGTACCTAGAATTACATTTCACAGAGGAGATCCATGGAAATTGTTTTGTCTTGTAAGAATAATTTAGCTTTTGTGAATGGATCTATTCCTAAACCTCATGAATATGATGTTAATCTGCCACAATGGGACCAAGTTAACAACATGGTGATTTCTTGGACTCAACTTAATTTTAAAGGAGATTGGCAAGTCAATACTGCATGGAAGTACTGCAGCAGTGATGTGGTCCAATTTAGACAAAAGATTTTTCAATAGCACAAGTTCTAGGATTTTGGTCTAAGACAATGAATTTCTTCATGTGTTCATTCCTTGAGTATTGAGGCCTATTATACGAAGCTCAAGCAACTTTGGGATGAATTAGATGCTTAGTTGATTATGCCTGTGTGCAGAAATGGTGTGAATTGTAATGTGATGCAAGCTTGGGAAGCTCATCAAGAACAACAGAAATTAATGCAATTTCTGATGGGGTTAAATAACATTTTCAAACCCGTTAGGGTCCAGATTCTGCTAATGAAGCCACTGCCTTCAATTGAAGATGCTTACTGCATGATCCAGCAGGAAGAAATGCAAATAGATATGCATTCTTTTTCTTCTATAGTTGATAACAGTGCATTTATGGTTAGCAACAACTCCCCTTCCAAAGTATGGAACTAGAACAATCAAGCTAATTCAGGAACTCAAGTATGGAATTCTGTAAACAAGAAAAATTTGTGGTGTGAACATTGTCAAACCACTACATGGATTTCCACCAAATTGGAATCCGAAAGAGAAGAGGAATAATGGTGGATTTAGAAAAGTCAAAGTCACAGTGTCACACATGGAGGCTTCCTGACTCGGTCATTTACTGCTCATACATTCCCATGGGGTCAAGTGATTCATATACCAGTGATGTCAACTCTTCGCAATCTCATGTGAATAGTGGCATTGCATCTCATCCACCACAACTCACACCAGATCAAATCAACCAACTTCTAACCTTACTAAATAAACAAAACCTTCACACTCATGATCACATACCTCATCTGGAAGGTATCCGTCATTGTTTGTCAATTACTCATAATGTTAGAGTTAGTGTCCGGCGCACCAATTTGTTGGGCCCCATTCTTTGCAATAGTAACTCTAGAGTTGAACAATCGTTTTCTTATAAATAAAGTCAATCTCTTTTTTTATGTGTGGCATATCTTTATTCTTAAATTAGTTTTTACTTTGGCTTAGAATAAAGTCCCGAAGGATCACACATAGCTATGGGACATCATTGAACATTGGGTGTGGCAATGATGGAATATGTCTCGAAGGCTGTGATCTTTAAACATTGTTCCAAGTCGTGAAAGGGTTCATCGAGATAAAGGAATATCGATGCAACCCAAAAGACATGCTCATATGATGCATACTCTGGTAGAAGTGTATCTCGTTCCATAGATACTGGCACAGTGAAAGCCAATGCATATATGAGGGTTGCCATTGTGGTAATGGGCGAACTGAACAACCCCATGGAAGTTCTTGAAATAGATTCCCATTCGAATGTGGAACTTCCAGTGGTCTTGTAGTATAAGAGTAATCCTTATGGACCTAAGATTCCATTGGATGTCTTATGCGCAACTGCGCATGTTCTTGATTTGTTACATGATCACTTTAGATGATCGAATATGGGCAAACTCAGACATACACGTCTTACATAGTAAGGCACGTGAGAATCAAGAGGAATCTATCTCTGACATTAGCCAGTCGGTTAATCTCCTATGGTTACATAGTGAATCGCCTTAAGGAATCTTCGGCCAAAGTATGATATCTAAAGTGGAGTAAGGTTTCCTCGTTTAGATAGTCGAAGTCGATTTCACATAACGTGGGAAACATAGTATTAAATTAATAGAGCTTCGACCTTAACCAATGCTCTAGATTCAATCGGACGATTAGATAGAGAGATCTTACTTATGCGAGGATGAAGATTGCAAAAGGCGTATCTTTACTTTCGTTTTATCTAGGTCTTCGGGAGCCTATGCTAGATGGGCAACCACGATTTGTAAGTGCCAAGAATTAGCTTGGTGACTAAGTCGAGGCTTGATTAAATCAAATGATTGATTTAATCTAGTACTTTCCATTTTAGGAAGGTACACTAGCACTGTGGGAAGGTGTACTTACTACTAGATAGAAACGAGCCTAAGAGGTCACACACTAACTCGAGAGAGTCACTGCTTGAATAGATGTGATTAATCAATTTCGAGGAAATTGAGGGAATTAGGAAAGTTTAGTACTTTCCTAATATGGAATATAAATTAATTGAAGAATTCAATTAATTTTACTCTTTTTATTAATCTTGTAGAATTAATTAAATTAATGGACCTAGTAGAGTCCAAGTATTTTATTTAATTGGGTGGAGCCCAAGTTAAATAAGTAAATTTTGAAATTAGTTGGTTGGATTTAATTTGACTTGTATTTAATTGATGGGTTGCACCTATAAATAAATTGAGAAGTCAAAATTAAATCCTAAAGTCCAATTAAATGGAGTTGACCGATTTGTGAGTGTGAATAAGGGAGGGGGCGATTTTATGTGTGGTGGAAGAGGAAAAGAGTTTTCCTCTCCTCCAAGTCTTCATAGGATAAGGAGTACTAGAGAGTTTGGGAGAAAAGAAGTTTCCTTTTCCTAATAGGACTCTAGGTAATCTTCACCTATAAATAAGAGATGAAGGAGACTAAAATTGATGATGAAAAAGCTAAAAAATCCGCCCCCCTCTCTTAGACCTAAAATCGGCCACCTCTCTCCTCTTTCCAACAAGAGGTCGTTCTATTCATGTGTTGAATTAAACGACTTAGAAAATATTCCTACCTTACACATTATCAAGCCTAAGTTAAGCTTAGAATCGTTTTGTTGTCTAGCACGCATGGCAAGACGATTGGTGACTTGAACGAGGTGTGGATACATCTTAGAGGTGCGACGATTGGACCACTCTAAATCGGGAGATACGAAAAACGACGGGCAATTTCTCACCCAAAGGAAATTATGTGGATTTGCACCACAGGGTTGCTGAGATCCAAAGTACGAGGTGAAACGAAATTTTCGAAAGGTATAATTTCATTTACCTCCTTATCAAATTCGATTGATCCAATTCCATATTCCTATTTTCGGGTGGTTGTACGTTTACTTTTGTAAAATTTTAATTTTCGTTGCCACGAGCCACCCGAGGGAATGAGTCAACCTAACAGTGGTATCAGAGCCATGGTTTGGCTCGATCGAATTTTTATGTGATTATGCATGTTTGTTTTTACGTTTTAATTGTAAAATCGAAAGCATGATAATCAATATGTTCATTGTTGGACTTGGATTGATTTTGATTTGGGATGTTTGATTTTTATGATTTTAATGTTTAAAAGTCATTGGTTTTAAAAAATCATGAAATCTGAAATTTGGGTATATGATTGTTTTCGAAGGTTTTGATCTAGTTTTATGAAATCACCTTTGGTGGGGTGTTGCGAGATGGTTGAACCGAAGGTTTAATCATCAGGTAATAAAACTTAGACCTTAGGAGAATTCAGATTCGTTAATCGAAACTCGAAAGAATCATGAATGTGCGAAAAACTGATTTGAAAATCGCGAACAGCAACAGCCGCTGCACGCGGCGCCCAGGCGTGGGGTAACCCACACCCAGGCGCGCGGATGACCACGCCTAGGCGTGGTCAACAGAAAGTTAAATAAAAAAAAATATTTTTTTTCCTTTCTTCGTACTTTCTGAAGGTGGGTGACCCAAAGACCTTACCTATGATGTTTTAGACTTGTAAACTCTGGGAAAGGTTTTAGAATTCAATATCGAACTTATCCCAATGATATTTGCAATCTAGTTTGAATGATGAATGGGTAAAATTGCTTGGCATGTTTATGTGATGAAAGGATGAACCACGAGCTTAGTCGTAGTGTTGGTTTTCTATGTATGTAATTATTCTAGAGTTGTAAATAATAGCTGGTTTGGCTCTTTCCTTTTCGTATAGTAGATTAGTAGTTTTTGATATTCTATGTAATCGAAGACGGAGCAAGGAGACGGAGCCAAGACTTAAAGACTTGTATGCTGAGACGATACCATTGTAATAGTCTATGCTGTGTTTTTATTTTCTAGAATGTCCAAACCCACTTTGGCTCGAGTGGGTTGCTAGGTTAGGGCTCGAGCTGGTTCGTCCTCAATTTTATTGCTTTGTGGATGTTTTACTTATCTGTCTATGATGATTATGTGATGTAATGTATGCATAGGATAGATAATTAGAACAAGATAATTAAATCTGATGAGACCCCCCCCCCCCCCAATAAGCATGTTATAATTCCCTCATGTGAAAATATTAGGCTTATATGATATTAAGAATGGAATTCTATTATCATGCCTCCCATCATAAGTATACACCATGTGAAACGCCGCTAAAGGTTCAATCCTTTTGCTCAGAAAAAGGGGTGGATTGGATTCGAGGTAGGATGTGAGTATTTACTAAGCACTACGGTGCGCCATGGAAATCGGTTGGTTTCATTGCTTTGCTCAGAAAATTGTGGCAATGAAATTGATGGTTATACATGGGATACTTGATAGGTCGAGCCTAACATCGTTCCTCATGTGTTAGCTCAGAAAATGGGGCACATGTGGGAGATGAGGAAAACCATCTTGAGAACTATCTAAAAGGTAGAGGGTCCGGTAAGGCTACTATTCAAAATCATCGTATGTTAGCTCAGAAAATGGGGCATATGATGAAGTGAGAATGGATCTCAAGACCACTAAAGAAACTAACGTTTCTTCGAATCATGTCAAGAGGGTGATACGATTTGAGAAAAATAGTGGGAGACTTGTACAATTAAAGACCAAATTGTATAAGGACTTTATTTGAAAATACGTTATTGATTGTCTGTTATGCATTTTTGTAGATAAACGAAAATGACCAATAATCCTTTCAAAACCCTAATTGAAACAAACAAACTGACTGGATCAAACTTTGAAGATTGGCTTCGTAACCTTAAGATTATCCTTTCGTCTGAAAGAAGACAATATGTGCTTGACATACCAGTGCAAGATGAGCCGGAAGAGGATTCATCTGATGATGAAAAGTTCCAGTACCAACAATGGAAGAAAGATGACATGCAAGTGCGATGTCTCATGTTGGCCTCTATGAGCAACGAGTTGCAGAGACAACATGAGACGATCGAGAATGCTGCATCGATCCTCCTTCATTTGCAAGAGCTGTATGGCACTAGAACTAGGTGAGAAAGATATGCTATCTCCAAGGAGCTCTTCAAAGCTCGAATGACTGAAAACTCTGATGTAAGTGTGCACGTACTTAAATTGATCGCGCTAATTGAAAAATTGGCTGGTCTGGACGTGGCACTTGACAATGAGCTTTCTATGGATTTGGTCCTACAGTCATTGCCTAACTCCTATGATCAATTTGTGGTCAATTTCAACATGAACCAACTTGAAGCGAAGCTTCGTGAGCTGTTGAACATGTTGAAGACTGTTGAAAGCACCATCAAGAAGGATAAACCGGTGCTTCTTATGAATTTTTCATCAAAACCAAGAAGGGCAACAAGAAGAAGAATAAGACTAAGAAGCTGAAAGGTAATGGTGGTGTGAAGAAGGGTAAGAAGTCCAAGTCTAAAAAGTCTGATGAGTGCTTCAAATGTGGGAAAGTTGGGCACTGGCAAAGGAACTGCAAAGAGCCTCCGGCTCAAGGTATGTTCTTTGTTGAAGTTAACTTCACTGTTAACGATTCTTCTTGGGTTTTTGACACTGGATGCGGTGTTCATATCTGCAATGATTTGCAGGTGATGAAAAGAAGCAAGGAGCTAACTAGAGGAGTTATGACCCTGCGGCTGGGGAATGGAGCATTGGTTGCTGCCAAAGCCGTTGGGACAATCTACTTAGAGTTAGGAGATAGGAAATTAGTTTTACATTCCGTTTATTTTATTTCTGAAATAATAAGAAATATTATCTCGATTCCGGTTTTGGATAGAGAAGGATATTGTTTTGAGATTCGTAATAAAAGTGTTCTTTTGTTTTATGAATCGTCTCTTGTTATGGAATCGAAAATGAAGGATAGAATGTATACTATATCCCCAATAATTTCCAATCTCAATATTCAACAAAGTAATAAATGTAAACAAGATAATCAAGTAAACGCACAAATGTGGCATGAAAGACTTGGACATATTTCCAAAGAAAGAATTCGAACAATGGCAAAACATTTAGGTGCAAATGACTTAGATGAATTGTCAAGTTGCGAATCATGTCTTAAAGGAAAAATGACCAAGTTACCGTTTTCAGGGAAAGCGGAACGAGCAACAAAACCATTGGACTTTGTCCATACGGACGTGTGTGGGCCAATGAGTGTGAGCACTCATGGTAGCCAAAGCTACTTCATAACTTTTACCGATGATTATTCACGGTATGGTTACTTATATCCTATGAGATATAAATCTGAATCCTTTGAGAAGTTTAAGGAGTTCAGAAATGAAGTAGAGAAACAACTTGGTAGAAGTATTAAGGCTCTTTGATTGGATCGAGGAGGAGAATACTTATCTAGCGAGTTTCTTGATTATCTTAGAGATAATGGAATTCTCTCACAATGGACACCGCCCGGCACGCCTCAACATAACGAGGTAGCCGAGCGTAGGAATCGAACATTGCTAGATATGGTTCGATCCATGATGGGTTTCACTAAAGTTCCTAAGTCCATGTGGGGCTATGCTCTTGAAACGGCTGTCTATCTATTGAATAGATCTCCTAGCAAGACGATGCCCAATACCCCATATGAAAGTTGGTGTGGAAAGACGCCCTCATATAATCATTTGAGAATATGGGGGTGTCCAGCTTATGTAAAGCACTTAGTGGGAGACAAATTGGACCCCAAGTCCTGTTTGTGCTATTTTGTAGGATATCCAAAGGAAACTATTGGATATTACTTCTACAGCCTGAGGGAACAAAAGGTTATTGTTTCGAGAAACGCCAATTTCTTGGAGAGGGGTCACCTTCTAGATAGGAAAGGCGAGGCTGTAGAACTTGATGAGGTCCATGAGAATGGATCAAGTCAAGAGATACAAATTGACCCACCCAACACCAACGAGGCTACATGTTAGGAATTTCATGTTAGATATTTTGATGATGACAATTAAGATTCTATGTTAGACCCCAAGAAATGTAAGTATAAAAGCTTTCATAGAACAAATGTATAAGCGCCTGAAAGCTTGTTTATTTTATTAGGCTTGTATTTTTATCTTTATAGAATTTAGACTAAGGATGTGATACTAAATCACTAGAAGAGTTCTGTGTGAGTCTACCAAGTGATGAAGTTGAAGATCAAGCGTCTGAAGGAACAGTAAAGATAAAGATTAGTTTCAAGCGTCCGTCAAGCGCTAAAAGACTGTCCCAGGTTATGAAACCAGCGCTCAAGATTTATTATGAACTTTAGACCAAGTACTTAACACTAAGTCAATGATAGAATTCTGAGTGAGTCTATCAAAGATAAAGTGAAAGGTCAAGCGTCTAAAAGTCGGGCAAAGATACTGACTCTTTTTAAGCGTCTGTTTAGCACATAGAAGACTGCTTCCAAAAAGCCCAACATCCAAAAGCTCAAGCGTCCAGTTCTCAAAGCGTAACCTGAAGACTTAAGCCCAAGTTATTAAAGACTTAAAAATGCATGAATCAACGGTAATTATTTCCAAACGGAAATAAGACAAGATGCATCAAAAATCGGATAAGTGCTATTAAAATATAAGCACTACAACTTATGGGCAAGCCATTTATTTGACCAAGACTATCAGAGTTATGAAACCAAGAACATGCCTAACTAATTAAAAATACCCAAAGTTAGGAATGTCAGAACTCATGGAATGTTTAGGGAAACGAGATCCCAACCGTGTCCAACGGACAAAAACCACAAATAACCTATAAATAGCCCTTTCAACAAAAAGAGAGCAAGTGACACATACAAGAGATATACCTGAATATATTAGTGTGAATAAAGTCACAATCTCTTGTATAGACAAAAAGACACAAGAAAAGAATACAAACTTTGTTGAAAGAAAAGCCTACAAAATTTATCGCCAAATATCCTTATAAGCTTTTCACAAATATTCCAGAAACAGTCAACTATATCTCAAACCCTTTTTGAAGACCCTACACTACTATGGAGATATCTTCAAGTTGTTTGAACTTTCCAAAAACAAACAAACCCGTTAAATAAACCCTCAACATCTTTCATCTGAGTGAGAAAGCTTGTTGATTTAACAAGCAATATTTTTGTGTAACAGAAGCTTGTGGAAGAAGATCTCTATTGGAGCTGAAATCTGTGTGACCAAGGAGTTCCGGGATCAAGCGTAACTTGCATTATTTCTGAGTGGAAGAAGCAAGGGGATAGAAGGTCTTTATTGGAGCTTAAATCTGTGTGACCAAGGAGTTCCAAGATCATATCCAATCTCCCTCTATTTTGTAGAAGTCTCTGTGTGACTCTTCGATAATCATCATGGTGGAAAACCTCCCTGATAAAAGGAGAAGAAGGACGTAGCTGGGATTACATCACCCTGTGAACCTTACAAATATCCTGTGTTATTTACTGCTTTAATTATTTACTGTTTTATTGCTTTACTATTCATATTGCATATACTTTGATAAAGTTTTTAAAACACCTATGCGACTACTTTTGATTAACAAACCGAATGCTAAGCTATAAAATACTTCCGCTGTGCTAACCTTGATTTAGTGACTAAACTCTGCCCTACTTTGGTAAGCGTTGAAATCACCGAGTCTAAGTTAACTTTCCTCAAGTGCCTGAAACTAGTGCTTAAGTCATCATCTCTCAAGCGCCGCACCCAGCGCTTAAAGCTTTTCGAGCGTTCAAATACTTCAAAGTGATACGAATTTTTAGAAGTCGAAAAAGACTTAAGGGTCAATTCACCCCCCCCCTTCTAGACCCTTTCGTATACCACTTGGGACCAACACTACATTAGAGGCACCCACTGAAAACACACAACCTATGAGGAGATCAAAGAGGATCCCAAAGGAGCCTGAAAGATGGCTAGGCCTATTGCAAGGGGAGGGCACTCAAGATCCCCCTCTAGACTCTGATCCGAAGAGTTTTAAGAGTGCAATGTCTGACATTGATTCGAGAAGATGGCTAGAGGCCATGACATCCGAAATGGACTCCATGTACTCCAACAAGGTATGGACTTTGGTTGACCCACTTGAGGGCATCAAGCCCATTGGCTGTAAGTGGGTGGATAAGAGGTGTTTTTACGTGTTTTTAAGACCGTAATTCTTATGATTTGGATTCACTTATTGCTTAAATCATGTCACATTTGCATTTGATAGGTGTGTTAAGTGAATACAGGTAATAAATGAGAATACATGAAGAAAAGGGAAGAAAAATGATGTACAAAACAAGTTCAAGCATGTTTTTCAACACCTAGGCGGTTAATGCATCTCCTACCACATTCGAGCGATAATTCCGTACATTTTGAGACCGACTTAGACAATGTTTCCTTCTACAAAGTTTTAGATGTATGTCTTAGCTTCAAATGAAAAACTTGAAACATCCAAATCGGAGGTCTATAGAGATAATTGTGAAGGAAATACGATTGCAGCGCCGAACAGAGAAGTACATGTGCGAAGATACGTCCCAACGCCCTCCTAGTCATGCCTAGGCATGGATAGTCCGAATGTTACTCCTTTTCAGCCTAAATTCCAGCATTATATGATGGGTAAGAATCACTTTTGGCCATAATTCAGCACATGTGTTGAGGGGTTGTCATAAGTGTGTTTCTTGGTAGATTTACTTTATGGGCGCCAAATCAGAAACAACCTCCATGTTGAAACGTAATTTAGGTATACTTAGAGACCGAATTGGACAAAACGTCCTTCTGTAAAGTTGTAGATCTATGTTTTATCTGAACATGGGGACTTGAATCATCCAATTTGGAGATCTGTGGAGAATTTTATGAGGAAACTACTAAGACTGCGCTGGAAAGCAAGAAAATGGCAGCATGCATGTGTTTTGTTGAAGTTTTCACATGGTTATGCTTGGTGGAATTCTTAAGGGCCGAAAGTTTAGCATTTTTTAGCTGGTTGGAATCTTAAAAGCCAAACTTTAAGCATCACCTTAGGTGGAATTCTCATTGGGGAACTTTAATGAGAATTCTTAATGCATACTTTAGTGGAATTTTGGCTATAAAAGGAGGGGGAACCCATACTCTTCATCATTCACTTTCAATTTCAGATTCTTAGAGGAGAGGGGGGCAGCCCCTAATCTGATTTCTCCACCATTCATCACCATTCTTCATCACTCTCGGAGGGGAAAACTAGAGGAAGGAAAAGAGCTTGGGGATTGAAGGCTCAACTTCAAGATCCATCATTATTCACTTTTGAGGGAGTTTTTATAGCTTTTCATTTCAATTATGTCTATGAACATGTGTATTAATTCATTTATGTTTTTCATATTATCCATTATGAACTAAATTCATAAGACTAGGGCCATGTAAGGCCAAATTGTGATATATGCTTATAATAGATGATTGTTGAGGTTGTTCTTATATTGTTATGTGATGTGAATTTGTGTTTTTGCCTATCTTGCATATACTTGATCACTATATGTTAGAATCTTATGCCTATGTTAATATTTCGGGAGAAAATTGACTTAGGGTGCAAGAAATTCACATCATGACCCGTAACTAAATGAGGAATTGCCCTAGACATAGGTAAAGATTCCCGGGTGAAGTTGTTCGATTTAAATCGAGTGAACTCTAGTACGTTAATGCATGTTTAGTGGTTAGATTTCCGGATAGGAATATTTGGGAAATCACGATCTAAGCATAAGAGTTTATACGCGAGACATCGGTTATTCTCTACCCTCGGAGTTCTCACCATAACAATATAAGCGTAATCCTTCAACTAGAATCTTTATAAGTATAATTGATCAATTTGAACCTAGCATGTGCCTTAGTCTCCCTTTATACTTTGTGTAAAATCAATTGTGTAATCTTGCTCTTATTGTATGCATTTTACCTATAATTTACTTTAATTATATTTGTTCTTTTTTTCGTTAAAATCATAAACTAAAATTCAAGTCTCCGTGGTTCGACAATCCGGACTTTTAGTCCACTTATTACTACACACGACTAGTGCACTTGCTATCATAGCACGTTGGCTTTTAGCGTGTCAAGTTTTTGGCGCCGTTGCCGGGGACTTGTTCATTTTAGTTTTTGATTTTTCGTTTAAATTTTCATAATTCTTAGTTCTTCGTTTATTTCTAACCTTTCTTTTATTATTCTAATTTTGTTTTTTGTGTTTAATTGTTAGGTGTAATTTGTGGTGCATGACCCGCTCTTCTAACGAGCCTCTATACAATTTTGAGCCGGAGGTAGAGCGTGTTCTTCGATCTAGTAGACGCGCTCGAGAAATGGCCGACAATCTAAATCCAAATGGGAATTTTCCCGACATAAATCTCCCGGAAAACAGGGAATGGTTGCAAAATCTATTCCAAGCTATGCAACCGGCACCTCCTCAAAGACTTCCATCGGTCCGAGAAAGTCTACCTCCAAGGGTCCACACTATACCGGGGCCCGTAGTCTTTCCAAATTTCTTTGCACCAAATTATCACATTCCGTCACACATCTTTAGCATGGTGCAAAGCGAACCCTTCTATGGAGAGCCCCATGAATCACCTCATGAGCATTTGGAGACTTTAGACGATACTCTCATGACTACCCAATTTCATCCACGGGATCTCGATGCAATTCGTCTAAGAGTCTTCCACTTCTCATTAAAGGAAAGGGTGACCATGTGGTACAAATCTCTACCACCCCAATCCATCACAACATGGGGACAATTGGTCGATGCCTTTTTGAGCAAATTCTTTCCACCCTCCAAAATCAATGAGCTAAGGAGCAACATTAAGGAGTTTAAGCAGGGGAATCATGAGTCCTTAGCCGAGGCATGGGCTAGATATAAAAACATGCACCGAAAATGTCCGGATCACAACCTAAGATTGAGCGAGCAAGTATTACGATTCCATGATGGAGTCCGTTCGCGCATCCGAAATAGGCTCAATGCCGGCGCCGGTGGTGATCTCCTTGGGCTCAATTGCCAAAGTGTGTGGGACAAGATTGAGCAATTAGCCCGGGAAGATGAACTCTATCCCGATGATGAAGAAGTCACACCCACCAGAAAAATTGCTTGTGTTCAAGAAGAAGTTGCTTTGGAAACAATGGTTGGCAATGTTAACTATGTTGGAAATGCCAATCGACCTCAATTGAACTTCCATGTGCCCGAAAATTTTCCAAGGAGGCCCAATCCGGCACAAAATGCCCATCCCGGCGTCTATCAAGCACCAAGGCCCCATTCAACAATAACCAAGCTCAAAGGCAAGGTAATCCTCATGTACAAAGGTAAGTTAGGCCTCCTACAACTGATGAACGTCCTGATGAGGAAATAAAGAAATCGGATTCAGCAATCAACGAACTCCGTACTATGATGAAGGATTTAATGATGGATATGAAGGATTTGAAGACACAAATGGGTCAAATGGCAAAGAGAATCAGCGAGAGAGCCCCGGGAACTTTACCAAGTGACACGGAAAAGAACCCGAAAGAGCAATGCTATGGAATTACCTTGAGAAGTGGCGAACAGGTAAAAGGTGATAATGTTCGCACTGATGCGCCCGAGGGCACATCCATCCATGCCCAGGCGCCCTTGTCGCTGCGCCAAGGCGCCGATTGTCACGCCCAAGCGCCACATTCTGTATCCTCCACAGCTGGACCTTCAACTCCAACGCATCATCCCATCGAGGTTCGTCTTCCATTTCCAAATGCACAAAAAACGAAAAAGAAGGATATGGATCAGATTTTTCGTAGGATTGTGGCGACTCTTTGTGAGGACCCGGGGAGGCTCACCATTCCGTGCACCATTGGCCCTCTTACTTTTGAAAAGGTTATTTGCGATACGGGAGCAAGTATCAATCTCCTCCCGTATTCTCTCTTCAAGAAGTTGGGCCTTGAAAATCCCAAACCGACATCAATGAGCCTCCAACTCGCCGATGGATCAATTAAGAGACCAAAGGGGATAATAGAAGATGTTATTGTACAAGTTGACAAATTCTTTTTCCGGGTTGACTTTGTGGTCCTTGATATGGAGGAAGATGTTGAGATGCCCTTGATTCTAGGAAGACCTTTCCTAGTCACTAGCAATGCCAAGATCGACATGGGAAAAGGTAAGTTATCATTGAGGGTAGGAGATGTAAAAGTGATATTTGATGCTTCTAATAACAGAAAACCATCTATGGATGATCTTACTTGTTCCAATATCGATGTTATTAACCCTTCTCTTGATGAGAAATGTTCAAATGGCAAGGCTAAGGGCACACTCGAGTTGGAGGATGAGATTCCCTATGATAAACACAATAAAGATGGAAAAGAAGATTTATGCATGAAATACATTCCACCCCATCGCCGTGCTCGTAAGATTGAAAAGACTCATCCAATACAAAGGGCTTATTGCAAAATCCCGCAATATGAGTGGAAGCAAGTAGACCATGGAGCTAAAAGGAAGCATGACAAGGATTTGGTCGTGTTAAATGGACCACCTATTTGAACCTCAAAGAGCACAAAGTCGAGCTACCGACTCTAAACTAGCGCTTCTTGGGAGGCAACCCAAGTTTGTAAGTTTGTTTTTCTTTTTGATTTTGTTTTTGTTTTGTTTAGTTTGTTTCTTTATGTTGTGTTCAAACATGCACTTTTGGCATGTATGTTTTCTTATGCTTGATGGTTTGAAAAGTTGAAGTGTTAGATATGATGCAAATTTGGACCGTGCTTATTTTACTCGAGAGGAGGAGAAGCTATAGGATTATGTATTGGAAGTTTAAGGATGTTTTTCAACATCCTTGGTTGTAAGTGTTCTTTTACTGTTGTGTATGCTTGTTGTAACAACATTGGGGACACTGTTGGATTTAAGTTTGGGGGTGTTTAGAAGAGTACTTATTTTGAACTTTGATGGTTTAATCCTAATTTTTAGCTTAGTTTTAGGGAAAGTTTGTTTGATATCATGTTTATATGCTTCTTTGTTGAGAAAATCAAGCATGAAAAATTTTTAGTCCTTCCAATTGATGCATTGAAATTGATTGACTTGGAAAAATGGCATGAATTCTTGAAATAATCTGAATTTAATGGAATATATATATCTTTGAAATTGCTCGTGGAGACCTAGACTAGAATTGATTCTTTAGATGATTCACAATACACTTAAATCGAAGGTAGAGGAGTTGAGAGGATAACGATCTTGAGACACTTAAGGAATTATTCCTAGAAATATTAACTTAGATTTCTCATAAGGTTATAAGTTGAGTAGTAATTTTATATGCTAACAATGAATTGAAAAGGTTGAATTTTGGTATGACCAAAAGTGGTCAGGCTAATACGTACCGGAGGTGAAAAGTTCCATGCCTATATACTGTACTATTATGCTAATTTGAGCTATGCTCAAGCCAAAAGAAGTGAATTGTTTAAAAGATCTAGTTTTATTTCGTGGCCTTTGATACTCGAGTGATTAAATCCTTAGGAGTGTCTCTACACTTAATGCCCCAAAACTATCTAGTTTGGGAGTCATTGGTCTAAAACTTGTTACATGGGTGTCATAGAAAGCCTAATGGAATAAAACATTGCACATGATCTAGCCTTAATGAAGTTTAATGGAAATTCCATATGAATTGAATGTTGAATATTTGAGATAATGAAATTTAAATGGCTATGAGATTTTCTATAATTCTTGTGCCTTGTGTTTGATCAAAAGTTGATAGATATGGGATTAATGTCCAAAATTTGGTAAGGATGCCTCTCGACTATAATACCCTAGATTTATTTTTTACTATACCCTAGGGAGTCGTTTCAGGTATTGGTGTGACATGAACAAAAGTAGTTGATATGTATATATATATTTGTGAACTTTAAAAGGTTGATTTTATGTCATTCATTCTTGTTGATCATATTGAGATGTGTTGATTCGGTTGGGATTGAAAATTTGCTAGATTTTGTGGGTATATCTTATGCAAACCTTCACGAGACTATAACTCGTCCTTTGAGGTAACTCAAAGGTTTAAAGGCTTGTTGCACCCTCTAAGTGCAATCGTTTACTCCACGAAAGTGAGTTAGTTAGTTGTTTTGTTTTCTCCCATTGAATGATGTTGGTCTTGCCTTATAGCTCTTATTGCTCGAGGTCGAGCAATTGATAAGTTTGGGGGTGTTGATAAGAGGTGTTTTTACGTGTTTTTAAGACCGTAATTCTTATGATTTGGATTCACTTATTGCTTAAATCATGTCACATTTGCATTTAATAGGTGTGTTAAGTGAATACAGGTAATAAATGAGAATACATGAAGAAAAGGGAAGAAAAATGATGTACAAAACAAGTTCAAGCATGTTTTTCAACACCTAGGCGGTTAATGCATCTCCTACCACATTCGAGCGATAATTCCGTACATTTTGAGACCGACTTAGACAACGTTTCCTTCTACAAAGTTTTCGATGTATGTCTTAGCTTCAAATGGGAACTTGAAACATCCAAATCGGAGGTCTATAGAGATAATTGTGAAGGAAATACGATTGCTACGCCGAACAGAGAAGTACATGTGCGAAGATACGTCCCAACGCCCTCCTAGTCATGCCTAGGCATGGATAGTCCGAATGTTACTCCTTTTCAGCCTAAATTCCAGCATTATATGATGGGTAAGAATCACTTTTGGCCATAATTCAGCACATGTGTTGAGGGGTTGTCATAAGTGTGTTTCTTGGTAGATTTACTTTATTGGCGCCAAATTAGAAACAACCTCCATGTTGAAATGTAATTTAGGTATACTTAGAGACCGAATTGGACAAAACGTCCTTCTGTAAAGTTGTAGATCTATGTTTTATCTGAACATGGGGACTTGAATCATCCAATTTGGAGATCTATGGAGAATTTTATGAGGAAACTACTAAGACTGCGCTGGAAAGCAAGAAAATGGCAGCATGCATGTGTTTTGTTGAAGTTTTCACATGGTTATGCTTGGTGGAATTCTTAAGGGCCGAAAGTTTAGCATTTTTTAGCTGGTTGGAATCTTAAAAGCCAAACTTTAAGCATCACCTTAGGTGGAATTCTCATTGGGGAACTTTAATGAGAATTCTTAATGCATACTTTAGTGGAATTTTGGCTATAAAAGGAGGGGGAACCCATACTCTTCATCATTCACTTTCAATTTCAGATTCTTAGAGGAGAGGGGGGCAGCCCCTAATCTGATTTCTCCACCATTCATCACCATTCTTCATCACTCTCGGAGGGGAAAACTAGAGGAAGGAAAAGAGCTTGGGGATTGAAGGCTCAACTTCAAGATCCATCATTATTCACTTTTGAGGGAGTTTTTATAGCTTTTCATTTCAATTATGTCTATGAACATGTGTATTAATTCATTTATGTTTTTCATATTATCCATTATGAACTAAATTCATAAGACTAGGGCCATGTAAGGCCAAATTGTGATATATGCTTATAATAGATGATTGTTGAGGTTGTTCTTATATTGTTATGTGATGTGAATTTGTGTTTTTGCCTATCTTGCATATACTTGATCACTATATGTTAGAATCTTATGCCTATGTTAATATTTCGGGAGAAAATTGACTTAGGGTGCAAGAAATTCACATCATGACCCGTAACTAAATGAGGAATTGCCCTAGACATAGGTAAAGATTCCCGGGTGAAGTTGTTCGATTTAAATCGAGTGAACTCTAGTACGTTAATGCATGTTTAGTGGTTAGATTTCCGGATAGGAATATTTGGGAAATCACGATCTAAGCATAGGAGTTTATACGCGAGACATCGGTTATTCTCTACCCTCGGAGTTCTCACCATAACAATATAAGCGTAATCCTTCAACTAGAATCTTTATAAGTATAATTGATCAATTTGAACCTAGCATGTGCCTTAGTCTCCCTTTATACTTTGTGTAAAATCAATTGTGTAATCTTGCTCTTATTGTATGCATTTTACCTATAATTTACTTTAATTATATTTGTTCTTTTTTTCGTTAAAATCATAAACTAAAATTCAAGTCTCCGTGGTTCGACAATCCGGACTTTTAGTCCACTTATTACTACACACGACTAGTGCACTTGCTATCATAGCACGTTGGCTTTTAGCGTGTCAAGTTTTTGGCGCCGTTGCCGGGGACTTGTTCATTTTAGTTTTTGATTTTTCGTTTAAATTTTCATAATTCTTAGTTCTTCGTTTATTTCTAACCTTTCTTTTATTATTCTAATTTTGTTTTTTGTGTTTAATTGTTAGGTGTAATTTGTGGTGCATGACCCGCTCTTCTAACGAGCCTCTATACAATTTTGAGCCGGAGATAGAGCGTGTTCTTCGATCTAGTAGACGCGCTCGAGAAATGGCCGACAATCTAAATCCAAATGGGAATTTTCCCGACATAAATCTCCCGGAAAACAGGGAATGGTTGCGAAATCTATTCCAAGCTATGCAACCGGCACCTCCTCAAAGACTTCCATCGGTCCGAGAAAGTCTACCTCCAAGGGTCCACACTATACCGGGGCCCGTAGTCTTTCCAAATTTCTTTGCACCAAATTATCACATTCCGTCACACATCTTTAGCATGGTGCAAAGCGAACCCTTCTATGGAGAGCCCCATGAATCACCTCATGAGCATTTGGAGACTTTAGACGATACTCTCATGACTACCCAATTTCATCCACGGGATCTCGATGCAATTCGTCTAAGAGTCTTCCACTTCTCATTAAAGGAAAGGGTGACCATGTGGTACAAATCTCTACCACCCCAATCCATCACAACATGGGGACAATTGGTCGATGCCTTTTTGAGCAAATTCTTTCCACCCTCCAAAATCAATGAGCTAAGGAGCAACATTAAGGAGTTTAAGCAGGGGAATCATGAGTCCTTAGCCGAGGCATGGGCTAGATATAAAAACATGCTCCGAAAATGTCCGGATCACAACCTAAGATTGAGCGAGCAAGTATTACGATTCCATGATGGAGTCCGTTCGCGCATCCGAAATAGGCTCAATGCCGGCGCCGGTGGTGATCTCCTTGGGCTCGATTGCCAAAGTGTGTGGGACAAGATTGAGCAATTAGCCCGGGAAGATG
Organism: Buddleja alternifolia; assembly: GCA_019426215.1. NCBI lineage: Eukaryota > Viridiplantae > Streptophyta > Magnoliopsida > Lamiales > Scrophulariaceae > Buddleja > Buddleja alternifolia. The sequence goes on along the minus strand of CM033404.1, from coordinate 23,430,508 downwards.
AACTCTATCCCGATGATGAAGAAGTCACACCCACCAGAAAAATTGCTTGTGTTCAAGAAGAAGAGGGCTTTACATGCAACAGCCAGAGGGCTTTACATCCAAAGGGAGCGAACACAAAGTGTGTAAACTCCAAAGGTCCATCTATAGACTTAAGCAAGCTTCTCGAAGTTGGAACAAACATTTTGACACTGTCATACAAGAGTATGGATACATTCAAAACGTTGAAGAGGCATGTGTGTATAAGAAATACAGTGGGAGCACAGTCACGTTCATCATACTTTATGTCGATGACATCCTACTAATTGGAAATGATGTAGGGATGATGTAGTCAACTAATGTATGGCTCTCTAATAAATTCTCCATGAAAGATATGGGAGAGGCGTCCTACATACTCGGTATGAAGATCTATAGGGATAGATCGAATAGGATGCTAGGTCTCTCCCAATGTGCATATGTCGATCGCGTACTCAAAAGATTTGCAATGGAAGAGTCCAAGAAGGGATTCTTGCCAATAGGACATGGCATCACACTTTCCAAATCTATGTGCCCAAAGACTGAGGAAGAAAGAGTGAAAATGTCCAAAACTCCCTATGCTTCTGCGATAGGTAGTATAATGTACGCGATGATACGCACAAGACCCGATGTAGCTTATGCATTGAGTGCGTGCAATCGATATCAAGCGAATCCAGGCATGGCACACTGGAGTTCGGTGAAAACAATCCTTAAATATCTAAGGAGAACTAAGGAATTGTTTTTGATATACGGACGAGGAGAATTGGAATTAGAGGGGTTTACTTATTCGAGTTTCCAATCCGACAAGGATGACTCGAAGTCTGTCTCTAGGTTTGTATTTCTGCTTAATGGCAGAGCGGTTAGCTGGAAGAGTTCCAAGCAACCAACCATAGCCGACTCCACCACTGAAGCAGAATTCATTGCAGCAAATGAGGCTGCAAAAGAAGCTGTTTGGATGAGGAACTTCTTTCAAGAATTGGGTGTCATTCCATTCGTTGGGGATCCAGTAACGGTATACTGTGATAACAACAGGGCTATTGCACAAGCAAAAGAGCCGAGGTCTCATCAGAAATCCAAACATGTTCTGATGAAATTTCGTTTGATACGAGAAATCATTGGAAGAGGCCACGTGCGAATGGAGCGCATGGATACAGCGGACAACATAGCGGACCCACTCACCAAACCCCTTAGCCAAAAAGTATTTGAAGGACATCTGGGAAGAATGGGCCTTAAGTACAAGGGCAATTGGCGCTAGGGCAAGTGGGAGATTGTTAGAGTTAGTGCCCGGCGCACCAATTATTGGGTGCCATTCTTTGTAATAGTAACTCTAGAGTTAAACAATCGTTTTCTTATAAATGAAGTCAATCTCTTTTTTATGTGTGGCATGTCTTTATTCTTAAATTAGTTTTTACTTTGGCTTAGAATAAAGTCCCGAAGGATCACACATAGCTATGGGACATCATTGCACATTGGGTGTGGCAATGATGGAATATGTCTCGAAGGCTGTGATCTTTAAACATTGTTCCAAGTCGTGAAAGGGTTCATCGAGATAAAGGGATATCGATGCAACCCAAAAGACTTGCTGATATGATGCATACTCTGGTAGAAGTGTATCTCATTCCATAGATACTGGCACAGTGAAAGCCAATGCATATATGAGGGTTGCCATTGTGGTAATGGGCGAACTAAACAACCCCATGAAAGTTCCTTAAATTGATTCCCAGTCGAATGTGAAACTTCCAGTGGTTTTGTAGTATAAGAGTAATCCTTATGGACCTAAGATTCCATTGGATGTCTTATGCGTAACCGCGCATGTTCTTGATTTATTACATGATCACTTTAGATGATCGAATATAGGCAAACTCAGACATACACGTCTTACGTAGTAAGGCACGTGAGAATCAAGAGGAATCTATCTCTGACATTAGCCAGTCGGTTAATCTCCTATGGTTACATAGTGAATCGACTTAAGGAATCTTCGACCGAAGTATGATATCTGAAGAGGCGTAGGTTTTCCTCGTTTAGATAGTCGAAGTCGATTTCACATAACGTGGGCAACATAGTATGGAATTAATAAAGCTTCGACCTTAGCCAATGCTCTAGATTCAATCGGGAGATTAGATAGAGAGATCTTACTCATGCGAGGATCAAGATCGCAAAAGGCGTATCTTTACTTTCGTTTTATCTAGGTCTTCGGGACCCTATGCTAGGTGGGCAACCGCGATTTGTAAGTGCCGAGAATTATCTTGGTGACTAATTCGAGGCTTGATTAAATCAAATGATTGATTTAATCTAGTACTTTCCACTTTAGGAAGGTACACTAGCACTGTGGGAAGGTGTACTTACTACTAGATAGAAACGACCCTAAGGGGTCACACACTAACTCGAGAGAGTCACTGCTTGAATAGATGTGATTAATCAATTTCGAGGAAATTGGGGGAATTAGGAAAGTTTAGTACTTTTCTAATATGGAATATAAATTAATTGAAGGATTCAATTAATTTTACTCTTTTAATTAATCTTGTAGAATTAATTAAATTAATGGACCTAGTAGAGTCCAAGTATTTTATTTAATTGGGTGGAGCCCAAGTTAAATAAATAAATGTTGAAATTAGTTGCTTGGATTTAATTTGACTTGTATTTAATTAATGGGTTGCACCTATAATTAAATTGAGAAGTCAAAATTAAATCCTAAAGTCCAATTAAATGGAGTTGACCGATTTGTGAGTGTAAATAAGGGAGGGGGCGATTTTATGTGTGGTGGAAGAGGAAAAGAGTTTTCTCCTCCTCCAAGTCTTCATAGGATAAGGATTACTAGAGAGTTTGGGAGAAAGGAAATTTCCTTTTCCTAATAGGACTCTAGGTAATCTTCACCTATAAATAAGAGATGAAGGAGACTAAAATTGATGATGAAAAAGCTGAAAAATCCGCCCCCCTCTCTTTGACCTAAAATCGGCCACCTCTCTCCTCTTTCCAACAAGACGTCGTTCTATTCATGTGTTGAATTAAACGACTTAGAAAATATTCCTACCTTTCACATAATTAAGCCTAAGTAAGCTTAGAATCGTTTTGTTGTCTAGCACGCAAGGTAAGACGATTGGTGACTTGAACGAGGTGTGGATACATCTTAGAGGTGCGATGATTGGAGCACTGTAAACCGGGAGATACGAAAAACAACAGGCAATTTCTCACCCAAGGGAAATTTTGTGGATTTGCAACACAGGGTTGCTGAGATCCAAAGTATGAGGTGAAACGAAATTTTCGAAAGGTATAATTTCGTTTACCTCCGTATCAAATTCGATCGAACCAATTCCATATCCTGATTTCGGGTGGTTGTACGTTTACTTTTGTAAAATTTTAATTTTCGCTGCCACGAGCCACCCGAGGGAATGAGTCAACCCAACACATAATCCCTCAACCTAGATTGTTAACAATGGTACCACTGACCACATAACACACTGCCTAGATTTACTTAAATCACCACACATTCTAAGTGCTCCTTATTCTGTCCACATGCCTAATGGCTCAACTACTCTTGTCACACATATTGGCCAAATCTCTCTTAATAAATATATCACTCTGAAAAATGTCCTATATGTCCCCACTTTTAAACACAACTTGATATCTGTAATTAAAGTTTCTGCAGATTCGCATTGTTCCATTTTGTTTACTCATGATCAGTGTTTGATGCAGGACCCTGTGTAGAAGATGTTTGTGGTACTTTAGACTAATGGTTGGATTGTACTGTCTTGCCGCCCCATCTGCTCTTCCATGTAATTTTCCTTTTTCTTAAAGTCTTGTCTCTACTTCTCAACATAATACAACCTTGTGGCACAATAGACTAGGGCACATTTCTACTGATAAGCTTAGACATCTAATTCCTGTCATTCTTGATTTACAACATGTAAAACACATGGATTGTAATATTTCCCATCTAACAAAACAAACTAGATTGCCTTTCAATACAAGAGATCATTCTGCTCTTCATACTTTTGATTTAATACACTGTGATGTATGGGGCCCTCATAAAACTCCCACACACCTTGGTTTCAAGTATTTTCTTACTATTGTAGATGACTACACCAGAAATACTTGGTGCTATCTAATGATATCAACAGCAAAAGAGCCTAGTCTAATTTAAAACTTCCATAAAATGGTTGCTACTTAATTCAATATTCCCATCAAAATTTTCAGAATTGATAATGGCTTTGTGTTTCTTAGCCACCAACTCAAATCCTTTTTCCTTTATAAAGCAATTATACATCACACTAGCTGCATACACACCCCTCAACAAAATGGCATTCCTGAAAGAAAGCATAGACACATTCAGGAACTTTCTAGGGCCATTAGATTTCAAGCTTCTTTACTAATTCATTTTTGGGAGAATGTGTGCTCACCGGTACACATCTTATCAACAAGATCCCCTCTTCTGTTTTACATAACAAAACTCCTTTTGAATTACTATTTCACACCCCTCCTGATTATTCAAACCTCAAAGGTTTTGGCTGTCTTTGCTATGCATCAACTTTAGACACTCACATGGATAAATTTGCTCCAAGAGCTTCAGCCTGTGTGTTTCTTGGCTACCCTCATGGCAAAAAGGGGTATAAATTGTTTGATCTTACCACTCATAAGTTCTTTGTTAATAGAGATGTTCACCTTGTTTAAAATTCTTTTCCTTTTTCTTCCAAAACATCCCCTTTCCAGTCTATTTTACCTTTTCTGAATTTGATCTACCCTCTGCTCCTTCTTCTCCTCATCTTCCTCCTACTTTTGAACCCACCCTCTCCTACTCACCTCAGACATTCCACTAGAGTCAGAGCCCCTCCTAAATAGCAGCAAGACTACATATGTGCATCTCATTTGGCTATTAATCACACTTCATCTTGCTCTGATTCTACACACTTTTCTCCTTTCATATCTACTCACACACATTTTATTAATTCTATTGATGTTCATAAAGAACCTAAAACTTATACTGAAGACTATGAAAGTCCTAAGTGGAGAGATGCAATGACTCTGGAGATTAAGGCTTAGAGGAGAACAACACTTGGTGTATAACTAGTTTGCCACTAGAGAAGAAGGCTGCGGGTTGTAAGCGGGTGTTTAAGGTCAAATTTCACTCTAATGGATTAGTTGAGAGGTATAAAGCAAGATTGGTTGCCAAGGGCTATACATAGACGAGCACATAGATTTTCATGACAAATTTGCCCAAATGACCATTGTCAGAACTCTCTTGGCTATTGCAGCTTCAAAGTGTTGGCTGTTGGGTTGGGTAATCCCCAGGGTAGGTTAGCACAGCGGAATATAAAATTTTTAATAATCCTACCCCAAAACAGGATTAATGGCGGGTTTAATCAAACTAATATAACGAAGAAAATACTAACTACGCGAAATCCCTTTTGCGCTTTTTCCCTCGTACAAGTTTCTGATCTTTTCAACCTGAACAAATACTCCCTTGATCGAATTCTACAGAGAAGTCGTCGGCCTCCTCCAAATCCAGAGCTTTGATTTGTTCCTTGTATCTTCAAGCGATCCAAATGTCTCGCCTCTAAGATGTATCCACACCTCCGTATAGTTCCGAATAATTATATATATGGTGCTAGCCTATATAATTATTCCATATCTAATCTAGACTTAATAAATGAAGGTTGGAATATTATGTGAAAGGTTAATCTCAACACATGAGCAAAACTTTGTCTAGAAATAAATGGCTAGGGGCGAGTTTCTTGGAGAAAATAGAAGATGAATATTTCTCTCTTTTTCTTTCTAGGGTGGACGAAAATTTCACTCTTCAAAAAGTCATGTGTGTGTTTTTCTTAACACATATATTTATAGAGAGATTCCTAGGTTTAGTTTACTTGGAAGATAAGATGAAATCAAATCTCCAAGATTTGACTTTCATCTAATCCTACATAAACTCTTTTAAGGAATTTTCTAGAAACAAGGAACTTAGTCAACAAGTTAACTAATTCCTTTTCTCTCTCTCCTAAATATTTCCTTGATACCATCTTGATCAAGACTTGGAGAGGAATTAATCCTCTCCTAATTTTCGCCCATGTACACGCCCACTTTATGTCTTGGAGTCCAAGAATTTTATCGTACTTGATTTAATTCTTAACTCCTATTTATTAAATAATTCAATCATTTAATTAAATACTACATAATAATTAAAGTCCAACCTTAATTATTATTAGCCCAATTATTTATTAATTTTATTTAATTTTTGACCAAGTCTACTAATTAAATAAAACCCTTGGACTCTACTAGGTCCATTAATTAATTAATCTTCCTTGATTAATTAAATAGTCCAATTAATTGATCTCCCATCAATTAATTAATATTCCCAATTAGGTAAGTACTATACTTTCCCAATTTACCTCAACTTCCAAAGTTGATTAATCATATCTTATAAGCAAGAACATCAGGAGTAAGTGTGTGACCCCTTAGGTTTGTTCATGTTCGAGTAGTAAGTTCACTTTCTAAAAGTGCCATTGTACCTTTTTATATTTAGAAAGTATTAGATTAAATCTTTCTTGATTTAATCAGACCATGTCTCATTTCCCTCAATATCAATGTACCTACAAATCGAGGTTATTATCTAGCAACGGGCCTCGAAGACCTAGACACAAACGATGTCAAGATACTCAACCTATCATAACCACGATCCTCGCATAAGTAAGATCCCTCCATCAAATATCCCGGATTGGAATCTCGAGTAATGGCTTAGTCGAAACTCTTACGACCCAATCACTATGTCTCCTTTATTGCATGATATCAATTCATGCAATCCAAACGAGGAAACACTCCGCCTCTTTGGATTGCCATACTTTGCGCAAAGATTCCTTGAATCGATTCGTTAAGCAATACATAGGAGATGTCTGATTTGCTAAATCAGTGATGGATCCCATCTTGGTCTCTCATGTACTTAGACACATAATCACACTATACCCAAGATATCCCATATGACGTCTCGCGATGGACTCATGGGATAAATCAAAGTATAGTTGACTATGCTCAAAGTGACAATGGAACCTCAGGTTCAAAAGGATTACTCTTATGCCTACGTGATTATAGGAAATTCCATATTCGATAACCATTTTATGAATTTCCTGGTGGGGTAGTTCAGTTCACTCATTATCCAAATGAGAACCCTCGTGTACATCTATGCCAATGGAACGAGGCATGTTATCTAAGAACTATATACATAAGCAACTCCTTTGAGTGTTTGCCAATATCCCTTTTCTTGACCGACACGTCTCGGAATTGGAACCTTTTAAGAATCACAACCTTGGAGACATATTCCATCATCGTTATTCCCGATGTCCGATGATGTCCCATAGTCATGTGTGATTCAAGGGACTTCATTCTAAGCATATAATAACAATTTAAGAACAAAGAATGCCATAAATGTTTTGACTTATTATAGTAAGATTTGTCATAGAGTGTTTCGAGAATGGTGCCCAAATAATTGGCGCCGGACACTAACTCTATCATTGGCATCTTCAACAACTTGATGTCAACAATGCATTTCTTCATGGAGACCTAACAAAAGAAGTTTTACATGCAACTCCTTCTTCTACATACAACTCCTACCTGGTTTTGACATGAAGGGGGAGTTTGTGGCTCAACCTGTGTGCAGGCTTACAAAATCATTGTATGGGCTCAAGCAAGCCTCTGGACAATGGTTTTCCATATTTACATCTACTCTCATTGCACTTGGCTTCACTCAGTCTCAATGTGATCACTCTCTTTTCACAAGGAGTGATCAAAGTGAATTTACTGCCCTTTTAGTCTATATGGATGATGTTGTGGTGACTGGTACTAGTATGAAGATATTACTGAGTTGAAACAAATATAGGATAATAAGTTCAAGATCAAGGACCTAGGGGATCTCAAATATTTCTTAGGCTTTGAGGTAATTAGAAACAGTGAAGGAGTTTATCTATAGTAAAAGAAATGTGCTTAGGATATCATTTCAGATGCTGGCTTAGCTGAATCCAAACCTAGCTCAATACCTATGCATCAAAATCATCAATTGAATTCAGATAATGGGGAAGAATTAAAGGATCCTTCCATATATAGAAGATTAGTGGGCAGACTCATTTACCTCACCATCACCAGACTAGACTTATCATATCCTATCCATATCTTGAGCTAGTTCGTGTCAAAACCTAGGGATTCACATCTTCACATGGCATTTAAGGTACTAAGCTACATAAAAGGAACAGTTGGGCAAGGGTTACATTTTCCAGCAAACACAGAATCAAAACTGGAGGCCTACTGTGATGCTGATTGGGCAGCTTGCCTTACATCTAGGAGATCAGTTACAGGGTATTATGTTATATTAGGCAATACATTGATTTCTTGGAAAACTAAGAAACAAACCACTGTGTCTTGGTCATCAACAAAATCAGAATATAGGTCCCTGACATCAGTTTGTTGTGAGTTGACATGGCTTTGGAATCTCTTAAAGGAATTCAAGATTGATCATTTGATACCTGTTCCACTGGCATGTGACAATCAGGCAGCAATACATATTGCCTCTAATCCTGTTTACCAGAGAGGACTAAACATATAGAGTTGGACTGTCATTTGGTTAGGGAGAAGTTGCAAGCTGGAATGATTGACCCTAGTTACTTTTCTACAAGGTTACAAATTGCTGACATGTTCACTAAGGCCCTTGGGAAACCTCAGCTACAATCTTTTCTTGACAAGTTGAGTATTTGCAACTTACTGCAAATTTCAACTTGAGGGGGAGTGTTGAAATGCAGATGCCAGCTGGAACCAGTTAGCAGCTGATTAGTGTTAACAGAATTCAAAAGTTAGTTAGGAGTGTTAGTTTAGCTGAGGGGGCTTTTATGTAAATATTCGAGTTTGTTAAGTTAGGTAGCTTAACTTGTAAGCTGCAATCCTTGTATAAATATCTAGTTGGTAGTATATTGTAAATATATAACAGCATATACATTTTATACAAAAAAATCTATGGAGATCAAAATACATTTTCTCTCTACATCCTCATGTTTCAGTTTGTGTATTTTAACAACAACGCACGTGCATTTTGGTGGTATAACTGAAAAAAAGTTGATTGTTTTGATAAAAAATTCTTAAAGAACTCTTTAAATAAATTGTATGTCTCAAAAAATTCGTTATCATATTTTCTAGTCCCTAATTTAACCTTTTTAATACGTTGAGTAAGGACAACATTCCCCCCCCCCCCCCCCTGGTAATGATCATATCTTTACTTGAGATTTGAGGAAAAATATAAACCATAAAACTATAAAAACGGATCAGAAATATTAGAATCAAAGACATTTGTACACTACCGAACATCTCTACTATGTTCAAGCAACATGACCATTTTTTGTTGCCGGAGTTTACGTTTGACTATGTTTTTAGATCTTGAATCTTTTCCTAAATACTCGTTACGTTCACATTATGGATATTACGAAAATAAGGTGATTGTTTTAAATCTAATTATTAATTTTTTTTTGAAATAATCGCTAAATACGTGGGAGTATTATTCTTTTTACAGCTACTTGAACTAGTATTATTCTTTTTACTATAATACTACGAATAAGTCGTTTATTATTATTATTATTATTATTATTATTAAACTATCTTTATAAAATCAACTGAATTATTTGTATTTATAAAAATAATTCAGTAGATACCAATTCGAGTATAAATAGAGCCCAATGCCTGTTACAGTGTCACTACATCTAATCATTTCTCCCACTGGAAGTTACTTCCAAAGTTCTTGTACGTAGAAAGCAGTCCCATTGATAAGTCCTTCACATTCCATTCGAGTTAGTATCTATTTTACGTATTCGTTAGGATATAGAGTTAATTATTTGTAAATAATTAAGCTGTGATATAATAATTATCCATGCATGGAATTGGAACCTGCAAGCCTAACATTTTGATCCTCACTTTGTTACAATCAATCAGGGAGGATATCTATAATTAAGTGAAATTCATCAATGGCGTCGAGCGGATTGCCTAAGATTCAAACTGATAAGAAGGCGGAAAATGAGATGTGCCACGACGACAGTGCTCAGCCAGTGAATGCTCAAACTGTGGATCAATTGCATTCCCTTCAGAAGAAGAAATCAGCCCCAACCACCCCCATGACGGACGGGCAGGGCCCCTTTGCCCAGGAGGATCTTCAGAAACAACAACTCCAGTCCATCAGGTATAATTTATACATACATACATATATCAAGCCTCTTAAAATAAATGTACGTATTTTTAATCTCTTCATGTTTCTGCTCCATCACTTCATTTGACGGGGATCAAGGCCAAAATACTTTTTTCTTTTGGAAGTCATATGATTAATGAGTTAGTCCTTGGTAATCTTCTTTACTAGCTAGGATAGCTAATGATATATAATAAATTCTAGAACACAGTCCAATTTTGTTTATTTAAATTTAAGATGGTTTTGTGTGTGTAAGCTTTCCAAAAATAGTGTGAAGATCAATAGCCGGAGCAAACAGTAATGTCCGGGCTGGACCTGGCCTGTCTGAAAACCGGCACCAACGCATTGTAGAAATTTAGACGGGCCTGGGTCAATTCCAACTGACCGGAATTCGGTCCATATGACATCTTCATTTTTAGGCTAATGCAAAAATTGACTCAATTACCCTTTGCCTTTTTAAGTTAGCAATTAACCCTAACTTTTTCTTAAAAAGGTTCTACTTAAATATTTCCAAAATTGATAACTTGTACTATTAATGAAGGGACATAATCATAGTAATTAATGTGTGTGTTGATTGAAATTGAAATTGAAATGTAGTGCATCATTGGCATCCCTGACACGGGAGACTGGGCCAAAATTGGTGAAGGGAGATCCAACAAAGAAGGCGGAGACACCACCCATAAGCGTCACTATCACCAACCAACACCATCACTTCGCTGCCCCTCTTAACATCAGTGACAGTGCCCTCAAGTTCACTCACATCCTTTACAATCTCTCTCCTGCTGGTAAAACCCATACCCATACCATACCATCTCTAGTGGACTATATACACGTGCATATATATATAAGTATTAGTATTCAGGCGTACAGACGTGTATGCATTGCAGTTTAATCATATATCTCATATTATATATATATATATATATATATATATATATATATATCTGAATATATAACTGAATTGAATGGAATATTTATTCAGAGCTCTATGAGCAAGCTATAAAATTCGAGAAGGAATCATTCATCACTTCAACTGGCGCATTGGCTACACTATCTGGAGCCAAAACAGGGCGTTCACCCAAAGACAAGCGGGTCGTTAAGGATGAAACTACTGCTGCCGATCTTTGGTGGGGAAAGTAAGTAAACTCACTCATCTTTTCTTTTCCATATTAATTAATTTCAAATAATATTAATTAGTGGTTTTCAGTATATAAGTTACTTATTCTGTGATGATGATTATAAATGTACCTGATAATAGGGGTTCACCCAATATTGAAATGGACGAGCACACTTTCTTGGTCAACAGAGAAAGAGCCGTCGATTATTTATGTTCATTGGAGAAGGTATTACTATTATTTCACCTTTTCATTTCTTCAATTTATTTCTAATCATTCACAAAATCAATTCATAAAGGACAATTACTACATTCTTTGCATTAACATAGTTCAAAGTATCGGCCGATGGTCGATACGTATCCGGATCGGGCCCTGCCGATTCGATAATGTCGAACAATATCTATTATTCTCCATCTTTATATGTATATCCGATTATATGAGATGATATCGCCCATAATGATATTATAATATTGGATAATATCGGTCATCTCAAATGTTATTTTCCAGAATACGGCTTTCATTTATTTGTGTAAATATGCTTTGATATAACTTATTGGATGTATTATTACATTATTACATACACAGTGCGCACTTGTGGTATTATTATCAATAAACTCTTTTCTATATATTAAAGCTCGACAATAACATTATGTTTAAATTTATTTATTAGACCATTTATTACCAATGCAATATTTCTTTTATAATGTACGATTTCGTGGAAACTTTTATTCGTAACCCCTTTAGAAAATGAATACATAAAGGACAATGAATGCATTCGTTTGCATGTTTAGGTGTTTGTTAATGACCAGTTCCTCAATTGGGATCCTGAGAATCGCATTAAAGTTAGAATCGTCTCCGCGAGGGCGTATCATTCTCTGTTTATGCACAATATGTGTATCCGTCCAACTCCTGAAGAGCTGAAAAATTTTGGTACACCAGACTTCACAATATACAATGCAGGGCAGTTTCCATGCAATCGTTACACTCACCATATGACATCGTCTACAAGTATAGACCTCAATCTTGCTAGGAAGGAAATGGTTATACTTGGTACCCAATATGCTGGGGAAATGAAGAAAGGCATTTTCAGTTTAATGCACTATCTCATGCCTAAGCGTCAAATACTCTCCTTACACTCGGGGTGCAATATGGGTAAAGACGGAGATGTGGCCCTCTTCTTTGGATTATCAGGTATATAGCTTTCCTGGATCAGTTTCCTGTGTAGTTACATGTTCCCTGACAATGTGGCAACAATTGCCCTCGTGGCCGGCCACAGTTGAAACATGGCTCTTGGGCTGCTCTACGATTTAAAGATCTATATTGAACTTTTGGTAATAGCTACTCTATTAGTCCCGAAAAAGATGTCCACTGTTCTATTTTTATCTGTCCCGAAATGCTTGACCCTTACTATAAAAGTGAATATTTATTATATTACTTGACAATATTATCCTTAATTTTGATTGAGAAGTGGATTTGTCCGTTTTTTCTATAAACAGTAATCTTATATAAAGAAAAAAGTCCTATACATGGATAATAAGACAACAATTATAGATTAAACCAAAAATATGGCATGTTTTGCGAGGTAATTTTGTTTGTTCTCTTTTTTTCTATTGGAAGGCATTTTCGTAGAAGAGTGACATAAAGTTGACTCTTGTCAATCCTTTTTGGGATTGACAGGTTATAGTATTACAGCGGACGCTTTGTCCTACAATATGCTATGTTTATCTTTCAGGTACCGGGAAGACAACACTGTCCACGGATCATAATAGGTATCTGATTGGAGATGATGAGCACTGTTGGAGCGAGAATGGCGTTACAAACATTGAGGGTGGTTGCTATGCAAAATGCATAGACTTGTCCAGAGAGAAGGAGCCTGACATATGGAACGCAATCAAGTTTGGCACTGGTATGCTTCACACGCTTACGTTCCCCAATTTGCTTTTATATTTTCCTCTTTCTATGATTTAGATTTGGATGAAATTTTACACTTGCTTGTCCTTCTTAGGGCAGTTTTGGAAAATGTGGTGTTTGATGAACACACACGAGAAGTCGACTACTCGGATAAATCTGTGACAGGTAAATTAACTCTGAAATGCATTATGCAGATTTGATAAGCCGAATGGATGTACATCAAATGTCTACATTTATGTCAAATAAGCAATGCAAGATAAACAATGCTGTTAAGCATAGTAATACTTGAACATGGCAGCTAAGCAACCTCTCACTACCCCACCCAAAAGAAAAAAAAGAATGAAGGAGAAGCTCCTTTCAGTGCAAAGCAAGACATGGAAAAATTGAAAGAAGTACGTATTCAGCGAAGATATTGAGAGAGTTAGCTGTACTAATGCATGATTTTGTTCACTTGCTTATATTTCAGAAAATACTCGAGCAGCATATCCAATAGAATACATACCAAATGCAAAGATACCATGTGTGGGGCCTCATCCCAAAAATGTGATCCTTTTGGCGTGTGACGCCTTCGGAGTGCTTCCCCCTGTCAGCAAACTCACCTTACCTCAGACAATGTATCACTTCATCAGCGGCTATACAGCTCTAGTAAACATCAAAACCCCTCCATTTTCTGTACTTGACATCATGTATACATTTTGGTCAGATCATAAAAGCATGTATGTATTTGGTGGAACTAATGCAGGTGGCTGGAACAGAGGATGGTATAAAAGAGCCTACAGCAACATTTTCAGCATGCTTTGGTGCTGCGTTTATTATGCTTCATCCAACCAAGTACGCAGGCATGCTATCTCAAAAAATGCAAAAACACGGGGCCACTGGATGGCTTGTAAACACAGGATGGTCTGGTGGAAGGTATGAACAATCTTAGTCATTCCATTATTTTTTAAGAGGGTGTTTAGCTGAGCTTATAAGCTCTTTAAAATAGCTTATAAACTGTTCGAGGACTTATAAACTCCTTAAAATAGCTTATAAGTTGTTTGAGGGCTTAGAAATTCTTACAAAGTGTTTTATAAATTTCTTTGTACAACAACTTATAATCTCTCAAAAAAATAAGCTATCAGGAGCTTATAATAAGCTCCTAAGAAACATAAGTCATGAAACCAATGTATCTTTTAAGAGCTTATAAGATAGAGAGTTTATATAAGCTCCAAGAACATCTTATAAGCAATAAGAGTTTGCAAGCTCTTAAAATAAGTATAGCAAAACATCCTCTAAGTTTATTACATTTGCAAGACGTGGACAAAATATATTAAACCCGCATATTTCTACTTACAGCTATGGATCAGGAAGTCGTATGAAATTAGCTCACACTAGGAAAATAATTGATGCCATACACTCGGGTGCCCTCCTCAATGCAAAGTACACAAAGACAGAAGTGTTTGGGCTTGAGATCCCCGATGAAGTCGAGGGAGTGCCTTCAGAAATACTAGATCCTTCTAATACGGTAATTGCAATGCAAAAATCTTACTCTTAATCTTCCTTTTTCTTTTTAAATTAGGTAAAGTAGTGATCTAATAATGTGTGATGTTTAGTGGTCTGACAAGAAGGCACACAAGGATACACTTGTGAAGTTGGGTGGCCTTTTCAAGAAGAATTTTGAGGTGTTCCTGGACCACAAAATTGGAGCAGACAATAAGCTAACTCAAGAGATCGTAGCCGCTGGACCAGATATCTAACGTTACTTACTCAACTCAGTCATGGAACTAATAAGATGGGAAGACGGAGAAAATATTAGGAAAACATCGCTGTTCAGTTTACTATTTTGATTCAAGGTTACATATATGTATATGTATTTTCACTTCGGAATGGCTAAACTACTAAGTGATGCCTTTCGATGCCATTTTATATGTAACTGAATATGAATCCCGTTTTACTATGAACAAGATGCCATTTCTAAAATTGTATGCTCAGTTTGTCTTTCATTTCCACAACTCAATTGTGATTTCGTCTGTACAAATTTACAGCAGATTCTTGGCTCACTCATAGATTATTTATTATTTTGATATTGCTGCTTTTCTAGTTTGAAGATTGTAGAGACTAAAACAGAGATGCTTTAAGTTATAATAATTTATCTGGACTACACACATAATTGACTACCCTTTATGAGATTTGCATTCAATTAAGTGTACATATACAGGGTACAGGGAGATGATGATACAAAACGAGATCTATGTACAAGAATATCCTGATATAAAAGATGGTTAAAAACTCTGGACGTCAGTAGAATAGAAATTTCCCAGATTAAGTAGCTCCCGATTTTGCCAAAAGACTGGCTGCTCCTGTTAACCTCCATGTAATAAAAGGCTACCTGTAGGTCCTGTACATGCAAAAAAAAAAAAAAACTAGTCGATGTCGCCCATCAGTTCGACTCTTATATTCTTTATAGAAGCTAAGCAGTCTGAAATTGAACTTCATATTAACTAACTCTATTGAAACCTTGGAGCATTTGTTTCTTTGATGTCCTGTGGCTAAAAAAGTTTGGTGGCTTTCTACATTGGGAATCTAAAGGGATTCATTTGAGAATTTTCCAATCAAACAACGATCGTGTTTCTTGCTCGATTTTTTTAATTTTTTTAACGATTGTTTTCAAGCCGAGGAATTTTTAATTTTTGCAATTTGTATTCTGGATAAAATATTAATGCAAGAAAGAAGAAGCATATGAAAACTGAATTTTGTATTCTCTATGTTCAAAACTGTACATTACATGGCTGAATATATACACATTTTTATGAGCCTATATAAGCATTAATATGAATGTAATCCCTAAACTAAAGGTTATTCGTTACTATAGAAGAATCATTTTATGACTAATTGATTCATAATCTTTAAAATTAGTCTCCAGAATCCCTTGATCAATCAACAAGAATAAAGGAGGATTTTGATATGTTACCACCCTCTCTCAAATTGATGGAAATTGCATCCAAGCATCAATTTGTAAAGTAAGTACCAGTGATTCTTGGTCATAGCTTTCGTGAACAAATCAGCAAGTTGAACTCGGGAGGAAATACGTGTTATCGTAATAGTAGAATTTTCAATATGATTGTGAATGTAGTGAGAATCGACTTCAATATGTTTTGTACGTTCATGAAAACTGGATTCGTGGCAATCTGAATAGCACTAGAGTTGTTAGCATACAATCAAGTAGATTTATTAAGTGATATTCCAATCCCATATTATGTGGCTTTGAGATGTATAGCATAATCTCATGTGCCTGACGCAATGGTTGAGCTACGAGTCAAAGGTTGTACTAGATTAGAGGATGTACCGGGCCTGCGTGCCTATTTTTTTCTTTTTGAGTCTATATGTTTTTATCTTATGTAATATAATTCTTGAAGACCGTGAAGAAGGCGAGGAGGCATTCAAGATGGAGACTTGAAGACCTTAGTGTAGGGTCCGAGTCCAATATAGGTTTAGGGTAGTTGCCTATTGGCTCGAGTGACCCTTTTTCTTTCTAGGAAGCTCACAGTAAGTCCACTCCCCTTTTACTGTCTGAGCATGCTAGTGTAATCTTTTCTATTATGTTTTTGTTGCATGATCACTAAAACAAGATAATTAATATGGTAAGACCTTGCATGTGAATTCTTTCAATTCGACAAAATAATTAAATACTTTAACAAAGTAATTTTGGGCTGAGTGTCCTTAATCAATTTGTGCCTTCCATTATTAGCGATATAATGGATCTTGAAAATATTTAATATATTGGCTATGGGTCATGGAAATCCTCGTTCTCCCTCTAGGTGGAAGCAGTTAGGTGTGTTAGAGGGGAGGATTTTTCTTTTTGTTTTGTATATTGGAGGATTAGTAATTAAAAAGATCCTACCCTAGGGTCTAAGTGTTTGATGATTAAATGAAATCCTCCAACTTAGACATAGTGTCACATGCTCCTAAGGCCCATGTGGACACACAAGTGGGCTAAGTTGTCTTAGTCAACTTTAATTTAAACACATTTCAATTTAATCCAATAAAAATATATGATTAAATTAATACTTCTAACCTAGTTAATTACATATTCAAATTAATTAATTTAATTTACCATTGTCTAATCCAATTAAATAACTAATTAAATTAATTCATCTTTACAAAGACAAATTATCAAAATGCCCTCCAAATATTAAAAGTGATTTCCTGGTTATTCTTTGCACGTAGCACGACTCTCTAGGTTCGTCTCGATTGACAATGAGAGAATACCAAAGGATGTGAGTGATACTTAAGCGGTCCCGTGGCCCCACGTCGTAGCTCAATTGAGCACAAAATGACTGTGTCATTACGAATTTCATATGAGTATAAGCCCTTCACTGATGTATCTTGATCGAGTGAGAGTCATGGAACATGTTAAACTCATAGGACTCAATATTGTGCAAGAAATCATAGTAACATAAAATTACCGAACCACCCTTCGCGTCCTACACGAGCTAGACCATCTGTTTTGGTCAAAAAATTATTATTTCATTTACCTATGGTCGCACATGATACTTTCTCATTTACTGTCCAAATAGTGAATCCCTTCTTGGCAACCATTTCACAACTACTACTTGCCCATTGGGATTGCACTTCAATGTCGGCCCGACCAAAGGGTGAATCGGATTTATTTACTCTGGTAATCAATCCAATGTCACAAGCACGTTGTGATCGTGAGTCCTCAGATTCAAGACTCACGCATACTACCATGATCAATAATCAAATCATTAACAGTCACTAAGTAAACACCCATGTGATCAAATTACTACGAATCATATTATTAATCACATTAATGTATTTATGACACAAACTCCAACTATCTCATAGTATTCGACTAACACTCCTTGTCAGAGCATGGGGCAGACAATTCTATGTGAATCTTAACTCCCAATTAAGATTCTTTGACTCGTTAACACCTTATGTGTTTAAGTGCCAAATCCAGTGCATATCTCCATATCCCATAAGTAGTGGAAGGTTTTCCTTGATACACATGGATTAGATATTTGTTCATTACTTTTAAATGCCATAAAGATTTATATAAACAAAACATAAATCTCTTTTTATAAAGTGATAAAAGTTCGTGCAATACAAATGAGTACCCTATGCAATCTAACTCCTTGTTCATCGAGGGTACATACCTAACAAGATCAAAGTGTGGATAAATATTTGAGGTACTATGATTGGAGTACTCAAGAAGGGATTATCCGAAGAAGAAAAATAAAAGTAAAAATAATGCCCAAGCTGAGCAAGAGGGGGCGAAATTTTGCAAAATGAACGTTCATTGGTTTGTTTTCATCTATTCATCTGATTTGATCAGAAAATTGAGTTTGATATAAAACAACTCAAGACCTGTCATGTGTTAGAGTAGATGCCCGACATGCCAATCATTTGGGCGCTATTTTTAGTAAAAAGAATCCTCTATGTAAAAATCTTATTCTATAAATAAAGTCAATCCTTTTATATGACATTCCTTATTCTTAAATATATATTACTTGTTTAGAATACAATCCCTTGGGCCACACCATAGCTGTGGGGCATCGTTGCCTTTATCGGGTATGGGTGATGGTGGAATATGCGTATAAGGCTGTGGTCTTTAACTTAGTTCCAAGTTGCAAAAGGGACCATCGAGACGAGGGATACCGATGGGACCGGGAGACGTACTTGTACACCACACTCTTAAAGGGTATACCTCGTTCCATAGGTATTGGCAAGGTGAAAGCTTGTGCATGTATGGGGATTTTCATTTGGAAAATGGGTAAACTGAACAACCCCATAGAGGTTCCTTAATTGGATTCCTAGTCGAATATGGAACTTTTAATAGTACTTAGGTGTAAGAGTAATTCTTATGGACCTGAGGTTTCATAGATTACCTTGTGCATGGTCTACCATGCTTTAATATATTTCATGATTCCCCAGCAAACCGCATATAGGATATTTTGGGCATGGTCTGATCATGTGCAAAGGTACGTGAGAGACCAACATGGAATCCATCTCTGATATAGCAATCAGACATCTCCTATGTTTACATAGTGAATCGATTAAAGGAATCTTTGGTCAAAGTAAGATATCTAAAGAAGAGTAGAGTTTTCTCGGTTAGATATATAAATCGTATCACATGTATATGGGAAACATATGAATTTAGTTATCAGGGTTTCGACTGAACCTGCACCCTATACTCGATTCGGGGATATGATGTAAGGATCTTACTTACACGAGGGTCGTCCTCATGAAAGGATGTATCTTAATACGTCTTTTATGTCTAGGTTTTCATGGCTCGTAGCTAGACAGTAACCAGGATTTGTAGGTACCTTGAATTGATGGCGGTTAATTCAAAGTCCGATTAAATCAAGAGTGATTAATCAAGTACTTTCCATTTTAGGACAGTACTTTTGGAAAGTGTACTTACTACTACCACATAAACGGTCCTAAGGGGTCACGCACATAACTCGAAGCAGGTTCTCTGCTTGAAGATGTAATCAATCAATTTTTGGAGAAGTCAAGAAAATTAGGAAAATCTAGTACTTTCCTAATTGGGAATATCAATTAATTAATAGAGACACTACAAGAAAATGCACTTCTTTTGACAAAGCAATTGTAAGGAAACCATAAGTTGTAGCAAAAGCTAGTTTTATCATGACGAATTGTGGTAGTTGTCACAAGAAAGTTTTTTTTTTTTTTTTTTTAATAGACGTAATGAAGAATTACAGAATGTCAACATTCATTACCAAAGAGTTAATCTTTAGTGAGGGGCGTAAAAAGTCATTACGTAAACTCAAATTCGTCATAAATGAAATCAATTATAACGACATGTCTATCATCTTAAAATTTTGTAACGTTTTCACTCGTTACAATAAATGATATATTTTTGCTATTTTGTGTAGGCTTGTAGGCGCCATATATTTTTACTACTTATTGATTATTATATAATTTATAGATCAAGGTTTAGTTTTCAATTTTCAGACAAGTACTCTTCATTTTTATCTATTGGTTTCCTTAACATTCTCTCTTTTTGAGCAGAATTTCTTCACAATTTCCAGTCGATGTCTATGGATTTTTTTTTTCACCATTTGTCTCAAGTAATAGAAAAGGTCTGGCTTAATCATAGAAGCCACAACGCACAAAAAAGTTTGCACGACAGGCGCTCAGTGACAGGTCAGCCATCACCGGGTCGGTTGATGCCCACATGTTGGGTAACCCAAACATGACCCCCTTTCTTAATTTTAAAAATAAAATTTTTAATTATTTTTGAAAACAGGATTTTTGGAAATAGAAAATTATTTAAAGTCTGAAAATCTTATTTTTGTAAAATTTAATATTGGACTTGGAAAATAATCTTATGTCATATATCCAAATTTATTCCTAATGAAATTTTGGTTATTGCATGTATATGTGCATGGCATGCCTATGTGATTGGATGAGTCATGAGCCCTATTTTGTGTCTGTTTTTCGATGTATTGTAACTTTTAAGGTTGTAGAATAGCAAGTTTGACTCTTTAAATTCATAGATTAGTTTAGAATTAGTTTACGTATTTGAAGATGAAGAATTGAAGACAAAACCATTGAATATCTGTATGAAGTGAAGATTCCATTGTAATAGATAAGTTATTTTATTTTTTAAAAGTTCAGATCCACTATGGCTCGGTGGGTCATAGGTTATGGCTCGGTGATTCATCCTATTTACCACTTTGTGAGATGTTTATCCCTTTCTGTCAATTATCTATATGATGTGCATAGGCTTAGAAAAGGCTAAACAAGATAATTATTAATCTGATGAGACCTTTTAATTATATATGCTTAATTCCCTCCGAGAAAGTATTAGGCCCATATGGAATTGAGATTTGATCTTTATTCCATGTCTTCCATCATAAGTGATGACATGGGAAACATCGCTAAAGCTGGGTTCGGGTTCATAAAATTGGGGCGAACTTGGTACAAAGTAGCTTGTGTTCATTGCTAAGCATTTGGTGCTCTTTGGGATTGGACTTGTCCATTATTGATCATGAAATTGGGGTAATGGGCTGAAAAAATCGAGGGCTTGACCTAATGTTCAGGTAACATATATGGGGTCATGAAATCAGGGCATATACGAAAGGCGAGACAAAACGATCTTGAGAACTATTTTAGAAGTAGAATGCCCAGTAAGGCTACTATATGGACTAAATCATATGGGCTCATGAAATTCGGGTGTATGGTTGAAATTCATTTAATTATCAAGCCCACTAAGGAAACTAACTTTTCCTCGAAGTTCATTAAGGGGGTGATGGATTTTGAGAAAATAGTGGGAGACGTGTACAATTAAAGACCAAATTGTATAAGGACCTCATTTGAATGTATGCTGATTATCTGCTTCATAGTAATTTTTATAGATAGTTTCTGCAATGTCGAATACTTTTATGACCCTTATCGAAATTAACAAATTGACCAATCTCAAATTTGAGGAGTACTTTGAAATTTGAAAATCATCCTCCAATTTGAAAAGAGAGAATAAATTCTCTCGATACTCGTTCACCAGTCTAATTTGAACCTGATGATAGTGCTACTGATGACGATAGGTCCGAGTAACAAACTTGGAAAGAGGATGACATGCAAGTGAGATGTCTCATGTTGGCCTTTATGAGCAACGAGTTTTAAAAGCACCATGACATGATCGAGAAGGCATAGTTGATCCTTATCCATCTACAGGAACTTTATAGTACTTGAATAAGGAGGGAGAGATACGTCATATCTAGAGAGCTTTTCAAAGCTCAAATGAGTGAGGGCTTTGATGTGAGTTCACACGTGCTTAAGATGATTTGGCTGATTAAAATATTAGTTGGTCTAAGTGTGGAACTTGACAACTGGCCATATACTTGGTCTTGCAGTCACTCCCTAGGTGATATGTCCAATTTGTTGTCAACTTCAACATGAACAAACTGGAGGCTAGGCTTCCTGAGTTGTTAAATATGCTGAAGACTGCTGAGAGCACAATTCCAAATGGCAAGCCCATGTTATCTAGTAAGTGCTTCAATTGTGGGAAGCCTATGCACTGAAAAAGGAAATGCAAGGAGCCTAAGGATTAATGTATGATTTTTATTGAAGTTAATTTTTTAATTAGTAGTGCTTCTTGGATACTTGACACTTGGTGTGGTATTCATCTGTGAATGTGCATGCTATGACAAGAAGCAAGGAGTTAAGTAAAGGAAATATGACCCTTAGGATGGGAAATGGAGCAATGGTTACTGCCAGAGCCATATAGGATGTCCAATTAGCATTAGGGAGTAGGACTTTAGTTTTAAATTCTAATTACTTTGTACCAGAGATAATAGGAAATATCATCTCTTTTCCTATTTTGGACAAAAAGGGATATCGTTTTAAGGTTCTTAATAAAACTTGTTTTTTATTTATGAAATTTGATCTTATTATAAAATCAACATTGCAAGAAAAACTTTATATTGTTTTCCCTTGAATTCCTACTCTAATATTCAATAAAGTAACAATAGAAAATTAGATAGTAATATAAGCACATTCACTTGGTAAGCTAGACTAGGTCACATTTTCAAAGAAATAGTTCGAAGTTTGTCAATTCACATTAATGTTCATGATTTAGATAAGATGCCTACATGCAAATCTTTTCTTAAAGAAAAAATGACCATATTACCATTCACTAGGCCAACGGGACATACAAATGAAGTATTCAAATAATTCACACTGATGTATACGGTCCACTTAGCACAAGTGTAAGAGGTGGATATAGCTATTTCATTTCATTTACCAATTATTCCTCATAGTATGGTTGTGTATACCTCATTAGGTCTAAGTCTGAATATTTTAAAAAGTTCAAAGAGTTCAGACATGAAGTAGAGAAACAAACTAGAAAAAGCATCAAGGGTCTTCGATCGGATCAAAGAGGAGAATACTTATCCACTGAGTTTCTAGATTATCTAAAAGAGAATGGGATTCTCTTAAAGTGGAATCCACCTCCCACGCCTCAAATGAATAGGGTAGTTGAGCGTATTAATCGAACTTTGTTGGACATGGTTCGATCCATGATGAGATTCACTTGAGTTCCCCCTTCCTTTTGGGGATACGCCTTTCACTTTGCGGTACATTTGCTAAATATGGCCCTATATAAAATGTTGTGAATCCAACCAGTGGATAAAAAAAAATTATTGATTCACAAAGCCCAGATTCAATTCATGTTGTGATAATTTTATTTACACATAAAATCGAAAACCAAGAAGAAGATATAATTCAATTAGCTTTTTCGATGAATTCTAAAGCCAAGGTTTTGAGAAGCAATGGATCGTTCTTTCTTCTAAGTTATCACGCGAAAGATGATCTTCAATTCTTGAAGCTCGGCCTCCTCTACCTCAGACTGGGTTGGGCGAATAGGGTTTATGGGTAGGGAGAAAGGATTTTGGTGTTTTACTCTTTTTCACTTTCTAAGATTAAAAATCACATAAAGTTCTATTTTTAGTTAAATACCTAGTGTTTAAATAAAAAATCACTTCTTGACTAAGGAGAGAGGGGGGCGGCTGAAATGGCCTAGTGATAGGTTTACTGTGCTTCATCCAATTCCAAGCTCAGTGTTAAGTATTTAAATAAGATTCTCAATCCAATCCAATTGGTAATTAATCAAATACTAGGCTCCTTTTATTAATATTACTTTATCAATTCTAAATTAATAATACTATTCATATTGATTGAATAAAATTATTTAATTACAATAATTAAATATATTTATTATAATCAATACACTTCCCTTTGATAATTTCCACTCCACGTGAATTACCAAAATACCTTTTACAAAGAAACACTCCTTTCTTTTATCATCTTTACATAGCGCGACTCCTAAGCTCGCCTTGATCGGCATTGGGAGGATTCCAAGGATATAGTTATCACCAAGCCATTCCCGTGAAGCTATACCAAAACCCAATCAAGTACGAGATGAATATTTCATCACGAACTTTTATGTTATAATTACCATATGAGTATAAACTCTTCACTAACGCAACTCGATTAAGTAAGAGTCATGGAACGTCGACCTCATTAACTTGATACTGTACTACAATCATATTGATGTGAAATTACCAAACTGCCTTTTATATCCAATACAAATCAGTCATTAATGCTTTGGCCAAAAATGCTAATTTCACAACACCTAAGACATACAGGTCGCTTCTCGTTTACTTTCGAGACAATGAATTCCTTATAGACAGTCCACTTCCCATTGTCGAACGTACCAATTGAATCATACTTTGAGGTCGACCCCACCAATGGGTGATTGGGCCTAACTACTCTAATACCTTATTTAATGGTACGAGCACAATGTAAAGGACTCCTTAGGTCTAAAGTTCACTCATATTATCATAACCGGTAATCCTTATCATTGACTATCAACGAGTAAAAGCCCATGTGATAGGATTACAACGAGTCATGTTCGAATATGTCAGCTTCGTTAATCATATTCATGACACCAACTCTCACTATGCAATCAGTGTAAGACTAGCACTTTCCTTGTCAAAGCAAGTGTCATAAGAGTTGAACCTAAACGCCCAATTTAGATTCTTTAACTCACGAAACATATTTATAAGATCAAGCACTTCACTCCCCCAGTGCTCCTACTTATCAAATAAGTAGTGGTGAGTACACCTTGATCTTAAGGACGTATTAGTTCAATACATTCAATGCCACAATTAGATTTATAAGAACAAACTCAATGCCTTTTATTAATGATTAATAACATTCATACAATATAAATAAAATGCCCTCCTAAATCTAATTCCTCAGTGGCATAGAGGGCATAACACTTAACCATCTCCTCTTGTACTTAATTACAATTGCTACTATATTTGATTCCATCTTCTTAAGATGCTTCTCTAGCACCGCCGATGATAGAGGCTTAGTGAGTGGGTCAGCTACATTTTCCACTGAGGCTACTTTCTGCACGACAATGTCGCCTCTTCCAACGATTTCTCATATTATGTGATACCTTCTCTCTATGTGTTTAGATTTGTTGTGAGACCATAGTTCTTTAGCCAGTGCTATTGCTCTATTGTTGTCACACCATAGTGGCAACAACATTTTCATGCTAGGAACCACTTGAAGTTCAACCATGAACTTCTTTATCCAAACAGTTTCGTTAGCTGCCTCAAAGGCAACTATGTATTCAGCTTCACATGTGGAGGTTGCAGTTGTGCTTTGCTTGGAACTTTTCCAAGACATTGCTCCACCATTCAGAGTGAATATAAAATAATCCAGATTTAGATTTTTAATCATCCACATCAGACTGAAAGTCTGAGTCAAAATATCCATCTACTCTCATTTCTTCATTTCCATAAATGAGAAGCACATCCCTTGTTCTTCTAAGATATTCATGATTCAGTGATTTAACAACGAGACGAGAGAGGAGAGAAACGAGAGAGATGATAACTAATAATCAATGCCCTCTTTTTGACTATAACCTTTTGTGACAAGTTTGGCCTTCTAGGTATCTACCTTTCCTTCTGGACTAATCTTTCTCTTATAGACCCATTTGCACCCTATTGGCCGTACACCCTAAGGGAGATTAGTGAGAGTCCAGACTTGGTTCGAATACATCAAATTCATCTCTGCTTTCATGGCTTCTATCCATTTTGCGAAATCAATATCAGTCGCTGCTTGCTCGTAGCTAGATGGATCATCTCCATGGCTTCCATTGCCACAACAAACAAATATTGTTGTTCATGAAGGTAACCATATCTCTCGGGGTCGAGATACTCTACTAGACTGTCGCAGCGACTGTCGTGTCTTTTGAATGTCAGGTTCAGTTCTTTGTGCTTGAATTGGTGTCTCCGAAGGGGATTCATTTGGTTCTTCTAATAGAACTAGTTTCCTACTTGCAACTCCTTCTCTAATGAACTTATCTTCGAGAAGAATGCTTGCAAAGCCACGATTATCTGATGATCGTGTGGTAGGTAAAATAGTTATCCCATGGAGTCAGTAGGAAAACCTATGAATCGACCCTTAAGGGATCTTTCCTCTAGTTTCTCTACATTAGTCTTCTTAACATATGTTGGGCAATCCCATATTCTTATGTACTTAAGATTACGTTGCTTCCACATCACAACTTATATGGTGTTTTGGGAACAAATTTCAAGGGACACTTATTCAATATATGTACAGTTGTAAGTAAAGCATGCCCCCACAATGAAATAGGTAAATTGGTGTAGCTAATTATAGATCTTGTCATATCCAATATGGTATGATTTCTATGGTCCGCTACTCCATTTAATTGTGGGGTTTCTGGAGGAGTAAGTTGTAACAATATGCCTTGTTCTTTTAAGAACTCATCAAACTCAGCACTCATGTATTCTCCACCACGATTCGATCGCAGTGTTTTAATACTGTGCCCGATTTGTTTTTAAGTCACAGTCTTAAACTCTTTGAACCATTCAATAGCCTCAAACTTATGTTTCATTAAATACACGAGTCCATATCTACTATGGTCTGTAATGAAGTACTGAAAAGCTCCGTAGACCTCATCCTTGAAGAGCCCACAAATGTCTGTATGAACTAAACCCAAAAATTCTTTGTATCTTTCAAAATGTCTAGTGAAGGGTGACCTAGTCATTTTACCTTTTAGACAGGATTCATGTATTGAATATGGATAATATCTAAGTGGGCCAATAAGCCCTTGTTTCTCCAACTCGTGAATCTTGAATTCACTGGCATGTCCAAGTATAAGATGCCACATAAGTCTTTGGTTAGTACCGTTCATGGTACACTTCTTAGTCATAGTGTTAACCATGCAATGGTTTTGAACATTAATATAATACAATCCATTAACTAAAGATTCTGAGCCAACGTTTTTATTTCTAAAATAAATATCATAACCATTGTCATCAAAAGTAAACAAGTATCCTTTCCTGACCAATACAGGAATAAAAACAATGTTCTTAAGCTCATTGGGCAAAATGATGCAATTATCTAAAGTAATAGAATGTTCAGACATCAATGTAATAAAAGTGCTTCCAACAGGTGTAGCCGTGACACTATGCCCGATTCCCACATTGATCATCACTTCTCTTTCTCCCAACGTCCTATTTGTTTCCAGAACCTGGTTCAAAACATAGATGTGAGAACTAGCTCCCAAATCTATGATTGAGCATTGATCAGCTTGTTCATCTACCCAGCTAGTGTGCATTCAATGTCATTCATGTTGAAATTCACAATGAATTGCGAAAATGATTTTGGGAGCGACTGTAGAACGAGATCCGCTTGAAGGTAGAAGTCCATAGTGAAATCAAAGGCTTCAAGTCTCTCAATCATATAGATCATTCTGAGGAGGTGCTCCCCAATCTTCTCTCTTTCTTTCATTCTAGCTCCAAAGAGTTCTTTTGATATGTCATATCGAGCAGTCCGACCTTATTCTCCATAGAGTTCCCTCAAGTGCAACATGATCTCCCCAGACGTATTAATTTTCTTATGAGAACGTTGGAGATCATTGCTCATCGAACCCAGTATGTAGCCTATAACTTTGACATCATCCTTACCCCATGTTCCATACTCAAGTCAATCCTTGAAGTTATCAGTATCTGGGATTGGAGGCTTCTCTTTATCGAGCACATATTCTAAGCCCTCGAGACTAAGGACTATCCTTAGATTTCTTTGTCAGTCAATAAAATTATGTCCAGTGAGGACATTTTTCTCTAGGAAAATTGTGACTGGGTTAACTATTATAGAGAGTAATTATCAAACTGCAGAAAATACCAAGATTTTTCAATTATATGCTTTATATTGTTTAAAACAAGTAATTTTAAAGGACTTGTATAATTACTTGTCTCCTACTATTTTTCTCAATCATTGCATTCCCACTACAATAATCAGAAACCTCATTGGATTGGTTTCATAGTGAATGATTAAGGTCCTCAATGTCTAGATGGGTTACAACCTTTTTCGATATATGGCCCGTTGGCGCCTACTGCCAGTTAAACTATTTAACGATTCAATCCCTTTAGCTCATGAATCACTTAATCGCAACCTTTTTTGGTGATCCATTTTTTTTATATATGGGGCGAAATTCGCTTCGACTGAAGGAATCAAATGCACTAAAGAAGATCAAGCATATTACCTTTATATATGACCCCCTAATACCGGGATGATGCCAGATACAAGATGCAGCCATCTCATTCTAAAGCTTGGTGGAGAGCCAGGATATCAAATTGTTGGGAAAAATTGCATAAAATCAAAAAACGCAGCGGAAGAATAAATTTGAATCCCAGTGGCTCATCTCTATTTCTCCTATTTAAATTGTGTTTCGAATTCAATTACCGTTCTCGCGTATGTTGAATTCTGAACCAGCTTTGCAATCCCTTCTTGAATAGCAAATCCATCGCTGTCTCTAAATTGCCACGCCAGAGTCAAAAACGAAAATCTTCTTCTTTTTCTCTTGAGGAAGACGGCTAGAGAGAGAAAGAGAAGATGGAAGATTTTTACTTGGAGAGAAAGTGTGTGTGTAAATTCACTTAGGTTAATTTTTCTCTAAGTAGTATATTTATACTTCAATGAAACAATAACCTAGCTAATTTACCCCCTCATGTGGACGCCCACTTTGTGGCCTTTTAGCCATCGGACTTTAGCCCTATTATGCTTATTTAATTAACGCTGATAGCATCATTCAGTGAAGTTTCTAAGTTGTCTAGATGCTGTTCAAGTCGTTCTTACATGGCGAGTAGCTTGGCGTTGGTAGCATCAGTCATATCTTGAAAATCTTTTCGACACTCATTAACAGCTGCTTGAGCAGAACCGCGCAGATGAGCAATTTGGGCACTCATAGTCTGAGATTCAATCTTTGCCAGGTCTGTCTTAATCCAGTGAAGGGATTCTTCATTTTGAGTAGCTTGATTACTCATCTCCTCTAAGACAGATTTCAGCAAAGGTCCAAACGCTTGACTGACATCCGATAGAACCGCTTGAGGAGTCGGTCGCTTGAATCTGGATCTATGCTTGAGTAAGTCAAGGGGAGCTTGATATGCAGGATCAAAAATTGTACCTCGTTCATCAGTTTGAAGATCCTCAGCAGTATCAGCAATAACAAGTTCAGGAGCATTAGGAATATCTTCTGGTTGAGACGCTTGAACTGGTTCTTCAGCAGACACTGGAATATTTTCAACTTCGGAGGGTGCAGACGCTTTTGCTAACTTAGCAGATTTTTCCTCAGGAGCTGATTCTGGTTGGCGAAAGTCATCAAATTGGAAGTTCCAATTTGCTATATCTGCATATGAATTTGAAGCAGCTTCCAGAAGTTCAGTTAGGCATGAGTGAGAGATGCAAGTCCCATGAATGAAGGTGCGGAGTGGACTATCTCTGGCTCGGACATACATTGGACCCATGATGTCCAATACGTGGTTTGGGAAGATCCTTTACTGTGGCTTTGGAATGAGAAATAATGTATCTGGGCAGTAATGCAAGGAAAATCCAATAATCCGATCTGTAGGAAGAAGCTGTGACTTGTGAGCTTCTGGCACATACCTGCAATAATAGTCTTCCAAATATGGATACACTGGCTGAGCTATACCTTGTTTGCATTCAAGTAAGGAAAAAACATAGGCATAGTGGTCGCTTACTTCCTGTCTGATAGAAGGTAGAAGCGGATAACCTTGGAAGTTTCGAATCCTCGAGCCATTTGACTTCCGTAGATTGTTAGTGAAGATCTTGTCAAAATGAGCAATGGGAGCCATGATCTTCATCATCAATTCAAAGTTTTCATCGCAGTGACTTAGTGAGAAGTTCAAACAGGATGGAGATGAACTGCCACTGGTTGACGCTTGAACGTTGAATTGGAGAGGAGTAATAGACAGTCTGTGCAATGCTTGACGCAGACACTGCTCTATCTGTTGCTAAAATTTAGGCAACTTGGCAACAGGTCCAACTCGCTCTTGACGCTTTAGAAGATAATACTTCGCAAACTGACCCTTCGTGTCATGCATGCTTATGTCAAATAGATGGGGAGCTTGAACTAATTCTGTGAACGTATATCTATGGCCCACATACGCTTCAACCCAGTTGACTTTTGCCATACAGCAGTCTGTTCCAGCATTAACCATAGCTCGAATGCCTTCATGATGGATATCTCTGATAGACTCAAAGCGATATCTATCAGGTTGATAGTTAGCATTCCAGACGCTATCAAAATATGCATCAGCTTCAGTCTGGATCAAATCCGTTAGAGATTCGAGACGCTCACCAGCATGAATTCCTTTGTTCTTCCACAGTCAAAGAGGATTGATAGAATTGTTCTCATCACTATTTGCTATAAGATGAAAATGTGTGTAGCCTTCTCTGTTTAAGACTTCCTCTGGAGGGTTGAGAAACTCTGGGCGAAAAGGATCATACACTCTGATGTTGTAGTCTCTTAGAGCAAAACCAGTAGACTTACTGTGCCCATAATCTAGGTAGTAGGCGAGATCCACATCCCACCTACGAGTTCTTCCTCCTTGTCTGTCTTGTTGAAGAATAAGAGAAGATGGTATCTAACCAAGAGATTTACCAAGTTGAAGGGCCAGATAGTACTTCCTCTCAATTTCTGTCAGCTCGGTGTTGAACACTATATCCCTGATCTAATTATCAATGTCAATTAGAGAGGTTACCTCATTCTTAGCATTAATGTATCTTTCTTCATTATATCCAGCTGGAATGAAGTCTTCTTCGAGCGCTGGGGGCATAAAATTGATTGAATGATCAATCGTCTTCAGTGGGTCCAGCTTGAAGAAGTGCCTTGGCTTTGTAACGTCTTCAACAACACTTTGACCTTCTGAGCGTGCCTCTATTATAGCCGGTACATTTGTTGACTCTTGAATCATTTGGGGAGCAGGTTCCTCTACTTCAAGTGTAGCAGCTTCTGCAGCAACATCTTTGGCAATAGCCACAACTTCTGTTATCTCAACATCTAGGTGGACGTTTGTTGATGCTGCAGCAGCAGCTGGAACTAAAACTATAACACATGAACTATCCTCTATAAGAGCAGGATCTTCTATAAACGTGAGCGCTTGGCTCAACAGCAACTTCAGCGCTTGGCTCAACAGTCTCAGGCTTCTCAGGAACAGGAGTAGCTTGACGCTTGCTTGTCCTGGTACGCTTAAAGATCTTCTTTACATTTACTCCTTCAATGAGCATCTATTCCAGAACCTACAAATCCAAGAATCTTAGCTGAAGAGAGGCGGTTGACTGACTTCAACCGAACTTTCAGAATTTGCTTAAGGTATATGGGTATTGACCCGACTGAATGGGAGAGACACTTTGTAGCTTTCAAGAAGAGACAAAAGGAAGAAAATAAGCTCACAATCAACAAAGATCATGAAGCAATGATAACTTTGGAAGATAGCCTAACTGAAACTATTCGAGCTGAAATGCCCAAGCGATACATAGTTAGACCAAGTCGTTAAGGCTTCTTGATTTGCATTATCTATATTCTTGTCTCGTACGTAATTTTTGTTTAGTTGTAAAATGCTTGTAATCATTGACATATATAAAACGCATTTTTCAGCTGAGACAACTCGTTGAAGCATATCTAACCTTATCTAACCAAAGCTAACTTTTATTTTGATTGTTTAACTTTTGAACTATAAAAGAGTAAGTATTGCCATCATCAAAAAGGGGGAAATTGTTAGGAATTTCATGTTAGATGTTTTGATGATGACAATTAGGAGTTTATGTTAGACCCCAAAATATGTAAGTTTGATTTTAGTAGAAATCATTATAAGCTTTGAAGCGTTAGATTTGTAATAGGCTTTATAGGCTTCGTTCTGTTTTATTCTAGATTGTTAGGCTAAGTAGTCTTAGGCTAAGCGTCTGATGAATTCTGAGTCAGCTTATCAGTAGTTAAGTTTGAAGACTCAAGCGCCTGAAGGTTGAATGAAGATGAAGTTTCCAAGCGTCTAAATGTCCAGCTATATCAAGCGTTACCTTATTAGGCAGAAGCAATTCAAGGATGGATAAGCGTCTATCAATGATAGATTTCACCTGAATTTATTTCCAAGTCCAGAAGGAGTTTAATGTAATTATTCTCAGAGCATTAAATACCAATTGGTATTTAATTCAAATGCATTAAATGCTGATAAGAGCATTAAAAGTAATAAGCACTTTCAGACGTACGGAGAAGCCACCCTATTGGACTGTCAACTTTTCACAGACTGCAGCACCAACTTTTGTGTAGCAGATTTTCAGGAAAAAGGACAAAAGTTGTTCACTCGCGGAAGTGAGAGACACGGGCCTGTGCATGTGTCAAACGGACACTTTTTTCAAGAATGTCTATAAATAGGACTTCAACAACAAGCCAAAAATAATGATTAATTCCAAGCCAAATTGCTGTTGCATTAAATTCTCATTCCTTAAACTCTCAGAAAAGCCAGAACATTCAAGCAAACACTCTCCTTGCTTTTCTTCAATTCCTGAGACAGTCAACCAATATCTCAAACATTTTTTTTGAAGAAACCCACACTACTATAGAGATATTCACAAGTTGTTTGAACTTCATCAAAATCAAACAAATCGTTTAGAAAAACCCCATCCAAGCCTCGCAAGCTGTGTGAAGTCGAAGTTGGATACTTGCATTATTTCTGGGTGAAAGAAGCAAGGGGATAGAAGTGATTTGGAGCAGAAATCTGTGTGATCAAGGAGCTCAAGTCATCAACATCCATCTCTCCCTAATTTGTAGAAGTTTCTGTGTGATTCTTTGAGAACCATCTTAGTGGATTGCCTCCAAGTGTTCGAAGAGAAGAAGAACGTAGTTGGGATTACACCACCCAACGAACCTTACAAATATCATGCTCTTTACTTTACTGTCATTCTTTATATTATTATATCTTTGTATAAAACTGTTAAGTAAAACTCAAGAGAACACTAAGCAACTAAAACATTTTCTTGTGACGCTAAAGCTTTCAAAAGAGAAGACTCTAAAATTATTTCGCTGTGCTAACGCTGATTAAAGAACTGAACACTTAAACCTATTTGGTTAAAGTATTCAAATCTTAAAGTCTAAGTTAACTTTCTAAAACAGTCTTCATCAGACGCTTAGCCTAAGTGTCTATATTTAAAGTAAACGCTTAGTCAAGCGTTTACATTTCAAGCGTCCAAAATATTTTAATACGAATCTTTTTGAAGTCGAAAAGGACTTCAGGGTCTATTCAACCCCCCCCCTTCTAGATCATTTCGTATGCCACTTGGGACTCACATAATTAATTAAATAATTAATCTTATTGATCGAATAAATAAATTAATTAAATAATCAATTCAATCCATGTTAATATTATAATTAAATTCCTCTAAGGAATTAATTAATTCATTAACTTATTTAATTAATAAAATCATCTAACGATTAATTAATTAATCTCGATATCCAATACTAAAAAATTCTCTAAAGTTTTCTCCATGATTTTCTTTTTGCACTTCCTTTAAGCGCGACTCTTTACGTTCGTCTCAAAAAGCAATTGGAGAAAACCAAAAGGAGGCGAGTAACACCTAGCCAGTCACGTGGCTCACATCGTATGCCAATTGAGAACGAATGAAACCAAACCATATACGCTGTGAATACCGACGAGTATAAACCTTTTATTCTTATATCCCAGTCAAGTGAGAGTCACAGTTTTAGTCAAACTCACATGACTTGACCATATGCTTAGCTCATAATGAGTTGAGGTCATTTTATGCTTTGGCCAAAGACTTTTAACCTCACTCATTCATGACTCCATAGGATATTTAGCTCATTGACTTATGAGAGAATAAATCTCATTTTGCTAATCAGTTAACAATGCTACTTGCCCATAAAATCGCACTTCGAGGTCGATCCCACCAAAGGGTGATTTGGATCTAACAACTCTAATAACAGACTTGATGTCACAAGTACATCTTCAACTCGATTTCTCAGGTATAAGGTTCACGCGTACCTATCACAACTTATCAGCTTCATCATTGACTGTCAGTAAGTGTATACCCATGTGATGAAACTGATGCGAGCCGTGTTCGAACATATTAGTCCAAGTTATATGTCCATGACATAAGTTCCCACTATCATTCCCATAGTGTTCGACTGGCACTTTCTCTGTCAAAATTTATATCATGCAAGTCCTTGTTCTGTATTGATGTCCAGTCAAATACTTTCTTAGACTTGCGAACCCCATTTAGAGAATAAGTATCAAACCCTTCTAGTGCCATTCATTCTATCCCATAGGAAGTAGAAGGTTTGCCTTATTTTCAAGGACTTTACGTTGTTTATTAACACCTTACAAATGCCTATTAGAAAACAACAAGATAATGCCTTATATATAATAAAAAGATATTGTTTAGTTTCAAGTCAATGCCCTACAAATTTATCCTCTTTATGCAGTGGCCTAGCTCACCGCAGCATAAGCATCTATCTTGATTTCTAACCCTCTTCTAAATGGTCATTATTATTCCTTCTTCCATCCAATGGATTAGAAAAATAATTGCCATTGGGTTGTTCCATTTGTCCGCCTTTATTTGTTTCTGAGCAACTTTGAGTTTTTCTTATAGCCCAGCTAAAGAAACCTCATTGTCATTCATGTCAAAGTTTATGACAAAGTAATAGAACGAATCGGGGAGTACCTGTAGGAGGAGATCAACTTGGAGATGTAGGTCCTCGTAAAAATTTAAAGATTTTAGTTTTTCTATCATGGTCATCATTTTGAAAACGTGTTCTCCAACATCTTCTCCTTTAGTCATTTTAGTTCGGAAAAGATCCCTTGAAATGAAATATCTAGCGGTCCTACCGCGCTCTCCGAACAGCTCATCCAGATGTAGGATAATGTCTCTTGAATTATCCATATTATCATGGGACCTTTGCAACTCTATGCACATCGAGCATAAGATGTACACCCTTGCTCTATGGTTATCACAGCACCAATCCCAATGAGCCAGGCGAACTTCATCACCCTCGTCGTTTCCAGGAATGGGAGGACAACCAATTTCCAGTACATAGTCTATGGATTCACTGCTAAGGACCATCCTCAGCTTTGTCAGCCATTCTATGTAGTTTGGACCAGTGAGAATCGTGTTTTCCATTAATTTCGACAGTGGTTTGGGAGACATAATTAAATTTGAGAGAGAGAAATCAAATAACTGTAGAAAATAAACCAGACTTTATTAGACTTGTGTAACTAAACTAAAACCAAGTTTAAAATCAAGGACTTCGAATTATAACTTGCCTCCCACTACATTTTTCGAGATTCACACTCCCACTGTGAAAAACGGAAGTGATCGTTGCATTGTACTTCGTGGTGGGGATTGAGTTCTTTAATTAATTTAATGAATGGCAACCCTTTAACGATATTTGGTCCATTATTTAATTAAAGTGATATCCAACATCAATCTATCTAATAGATGGTTCAATCTTCTTTTTCCCATAATCCACCAAAATCGCAACCCTTTAACAATTTATAGGCTTTGTGGATTATCTTAGTTTACCACTCATAATCTAACATTTGAATTTTACCTTGCAACCCTTGAACGATATTTGGGGTGAAATATGTCTCGATTAAGGCATCTAATGCACTTAATAAAATTCTAGAATTAAATCTTGATATATGACCCCCACTTACTGGGAATATGCCATATACTAGGTTTAATACTTAATTTTATTAAGTTTAGTGGAGGGAAAGGATGCTTAGCACCCCTTACTAATTTAGTATAATTTTTTTTGGGAGAATTCATGTTCTAAACATTTAGCTAAGTCTCACTTTGCACATTATTCAATTTATATAGCGCATATTGATAACATACATGCTTCATACAACTAATGAACATGCATCGAAAGCAATAAACCAACACATATGTCCATGGGTTTTATGTAGAGGGTCCAAGCCAATGGGCCACCATTAAAAGGAAAAATAAGCCTAGCTATTCTTCATGGGCTCCATCCTCCTCTTCTTTTGGATTGATCTCCTCTTGAAAGGCCTATTCTATTTCTATCTATTACATGAGATTATTGAACAACCTATACATAATTCTAGAAATAAAATAAATGGGCTCAATTCCGGCCCTTACAACCCATAAAAAGAAATACAATCAAAAGAAATTACCTAAGCCCATGACCAATTTCACCATCATATAATACATGCTCGCGAAAAATAAAGCAATTATGTTGGTGATTAAGTTAATAATTACTTAGTCCAACTAATTATCTTCCTCAATAAAATTCCAAATTTTATTGATAATCATGACAATAAACCATTTAGTGAGAATCCTTAATTTAAATAAATAACTTAATTAAAAAATTCTCAAGAACCATTAATTAATTATTTCACTTAAATTAATAAAATTCAATAAAAACAATTTGGGCTTGATTTCATAAAATATAAATTACCAACCATTGTCATATTTAATTTTATTTAATTAGGCCCAAAAATAATTTATTGAAGAGTCCATAATTTTAAAATAATTTGGGCTTATTTAATTAAATTTGGGTCATCATCCTTTTAACCCACCCGGATAATTAAAATAGCCTAAAGCCCATTTATTTAAAAATTGGACCCGAGGAAAAATAACTCGACCCATTAGGACCCGGGTCATGGACCCGGGCCCCTGAAACATGGCCCATGTGCGCCAGGTGCACGGCACCACGTGTGCCGTGCGCCCAGCGCACCACTTTGAGCCTGGCCGCCCTGCCAGGCGTCGTGCGCACACAGCATGTGGTGTTTGAGCGCCCAGTGCGCAGACTGCACACATTGTTTTCATCGCGCTTGTCGCGGGGTTTTTCTAACCCGATTCTCACAAAAATTAGATTTTTCAATTCACAAGTCATCATACTACAACATACATGAATTAAACGCAGAAAAATCATGGATTACTATCATGAAAAACATATTCAAAACATGCTTCAAAAATGCGAAAAACACATAATCACGTAATCTATTAAATACAGAAATCAGAGATTGGCTCTGATACCACTGTTGGGAAAAATTGCATAAAATCAAAAAAACGCAGCGGAAGAATAAATTTGAATCCCAGTGGCTCATCTCTATTTATTGTATTTAAATTGAGTTTTGAATTCAATTACCGTTCTCGCGTATGTTGAATTCTAAACCAGCTTTGCAATCCCTTCTTGAACAGCAAATTCGTCGCTGTCTCTAAATTGCCACGCCGGAGTCAAAAACGAAAATCTTCTTTATTTTCTCTTGAGGAAGACCGCTAGAGAGAGAAAGAGGAGATGGAGGATTTTTACTTGGAGAGAAAGTTTGTGTGTAAATTCACTTAGGTCAATTTTTCTCTAAGTAGTATATTTATACTACAAGGAAACAATAACCTAAGCTAATTTACCCCCATATGGACGCCCACTTTGTGACGTTTTAGCCATCGGGCTTCAGCCCTATTATGCTTTTTTAATTAATTAAATAATTAATCTTATTGATCCAATAAATAAATTAATTAAATAATCAATTAAATCCATGTTAATATTATAATTAAATTCCTCTAAGGAATTAATTAATTCATTAACTTAATTAATTAATAAAATTATCTGATGATTAATTAATTAATCTCGATATCCAATACCGAAAAATTGTCTCAAGTTTTCTCCATGATTTTCCTTTTTCACTTCCTTTAAGCGCGACTCTTTAGGTTCGTCTCAAAAGGCAATTGGGAGGAAACCAAAAGGATGCGAGTAACACCTAGCCAGTCATGTGGCTCACATCGTATCCCAATTGAGAACGAATGAATATGATCATTCCAAACCATATATGCTGTGAATACCGTACGAGTATAAGCCTTTTATTCTTATATCCCAGTCAAGTGAGAGTCATGGTTTTAGTCAAACTCACATGACTTGACCATATGCTTAGCTCATAATGAGTCGATGTCATTTTATGCGTTGGCCAAAGACTTTAAACCTCACTCATTCATGACTACATAGGATATTTAGCTCATTCACTTATGAGAAAATAAATTCCATTTTGCTAATCAGTTAACAATGCTACTTGCCCATCAAGTCACACTTCGAGGTCGATCCCACCAAAAGGTGATTTGGATCTAACTACTCTAATAACAGACTTGATGTCACAAGTACATCTTCAACTCGATTCCTTAGGTCTAAGGTTCACGCGTACCTATCACAACTTATCAGTTTCAGCATTGACTGTCAGTGAGTGAATACCCATGTGATGAAACTGATGCGAGCCGTGTTCGAACATATTAGTCCAACTTACATGTCCATGACATAAGTTCCCACTATCATTCCCACAGTGTTCGACTGACACTTTCTCTGTCAAAACTTATATCATGCAAGTCATTGTTCGGTATTGATGTCCAATCAAATACTTTGTTAGACTTGCGAACCCTATTCAGAGAATAAGGATTAAACCCTTCTAGTGTTGTTCTTCCTATCCCATAGGAAGTAGAAGGTTTGCTTTATTCTCAAGGACTTTACGTTGTTTATTAACATCTTACAAATGCCTATAAGAAAACAACAAGATAATGCCTTATATATAATAAAAAGATATTGTTTAGTTACAAGTAAATGCCCTATAAATCTATCCTCTTTATGGCTTTTGAGGGCATACACTCTAACAAAAATACCCTTTACTTACTTCGTATCATTTGATATAGGGAGAATTAATAACTTGATAGTTATTATATTTGGGTCTCACTTTGAACATTACTTTAGTAACCACTAGTTATGGAAATGCATAAGAAAAACGCCTAGCAATTTCTACCAACACATACACGTACGGGGTTTCATCTAGATTGTCTCGAGCCAACGAACCAATCGAGGAAGGGTTCTAATCTATTACAAAAGAGATCCTTGACTTCGTTCCAAGCTTACCACCGTCTTTTCTCTTTATTGGACCTATCTAACATTTTTATTACAATGGTACATGCCTATAAAATTGTTCTAAATAAAAATAAAGATACAAACTGGGGGGCTCAAACTCCGTCCCAATACAACCCAGATAATAAAATGAAACCAACCCTAAGCCCATACGAGGCGTCACCATCACATAATGATAAAAGGGGCACACAATCAAATTAAACACATATGTGATTATTATTATTAAATCTTATTTAACATTTAATTAAATCCAATTTAATTAATTTTTAAAAATAAATCCATTTTATTTTGAATTTTAATGTTAATGGGCCAAGCCCAAACATTTACTTTAATCTGACTAAAGTGGACTTTATAAAATAGAGCACAACATGGGTGAAATAATTTAAACGTGAAAGTAAACTCTAATTAAATCTAATTCCAAATTAATTTAGGTCAACCCTATTTAATTTAATCAATAAAATAAATTAAGACGAACAAGCTATATTTTGTCATGTAAATTAAATTTAAATAACAAAAATTAAATTTGATGATTAATTTTAAGTGGCTAATAAATCTAATTTTGGCCTTAGAAAAATCCAATTTTTCAATTAAACTAATTAAAATTAAATCTAATTTAATCTCAATTAAAATTCAATTTTAAATAAAGTAATGAAAACTAAATCCAATTTAATTCTCAATTAAAATCCAATTTTAAATTTGAAAAAGATTTTATGGGGGCATTCAATTTTTAAAACTAATCCACAAAAAATAATTTTAAAAATGCTAATTGGGCTTGAGCCCAATTTTATTCTCAAATTCATCCATTGCGTTCAAAATACATCCAATGGAATAAACAAGTCAAGCCCCAAATTAAAAAATTAATTTTAAAATTGTAGGATTAATTTTTCAAGTTGTTTACTGGGCTTCATCCAATTCCAAACCCAGTGTTATGTATTTAAATAATATTCTCAGTCCAATCTAATTGGTAATTAATTAAATACTAGGCTCCTTTTACTAGTAGTACTTTATTAATTCTAGATTGAATAAAATTATTTAATTACAATAATTCAATATATTTGTTATAATCAATACACATCGCTTTGATAATTTCCTCTCTAAGTGAAATTACCAAAATACCCTTCATAAAGTAAAACTCATTTATTTTATCATCTTTACACAACGCAACTCTCTAGGCTCGTCTTGATCGGCATTGGGAGGATTCCAAGGATATAGTTATCACCAAGTCATTCCCGTGAAGCTATACCGAAACCCAATCAAGTACGAGATGAATATTTCATCCTGAACCTTTATGTTATAATTACCGTATGAGTATAAACTCTTCAGTGACACAACCCGATCAAGTAAGAGTCATGAAACGTCAACCTCATATAACTTGGTACTCTACTAAAATCATATTGATGTGAGATTACCGAACTGCCCTTTATATGTAATATAATTCAGTCATTAATGCTTTGCACAAGACTATAATTTCACAACACCTATGACGTACATGTCGCTTCTCGCTTACTTTCGAGACAGTGAATTCCTTATCGGTAGTCCACTTTCCATTGTTGGACGCACTAATTGAATCGTACTTCGAGGTCAACCCCGCCAACGGGTGATTGGGCCTAACTACTCTAATAACTTATTCAATGGTACAAGCACAATGTAAAGGACTTCTCAAGTCTAAAGTTCACTTGTACTATCATAATCGGTAATCCTCATCATTGACTGTCACCAAGTACAAACCCATGTGATAGGATTACAACGAGTCATATTCGAATATGTCAACTTCATTAATCATATTCATGATACCAGCTCTCACTATCCAATCGGTGTAAGACTACCACTTTCCTTGTCAAATCAAGCATACGAGTTGAACCTAAACGCCCAATTTAGATTCTTTAACTCGTGAACCATGTTTCCAAGATCAAGCACTTAACTCCACCAGTGCTCCTACTGTTAGGATTATGCCCTCCATGCCATAGAGGAATTAGATTACTAGGGAATTACATTTAAGTTGTACAAACTCTTATTCATTAATAAATGCATAGTTTTTGTTCATATCAATCTTAATGCCATTAATATAAGTATTGAACAAATAAGTCCAAAGTAATCAAGAGAGAGCTTTTTCTCCTCAATGATTAGAGGAGAGGTACACTAGAAGTATCGGTTCCTTGTTTACTTAAATTAGAGTTTGCAAGTTGACGAGTCTTAATTAGGCATTAAGACCAGACTTGTGTGACGCAAGCTTTAACAAGGAGTGTCAATCGGTTAATTTGGATGGTGGGAGCTTGGTCATAGATATGTCAATAGAATTGATATATTCAAACACGGCTCGCCGTAATTCAATCACATGAGCATTTACTCTTAGATAGTCAATGATTGAATTACTAGTTACGGTAGTGTGCGTGAGCCTTAGACCTGAGGATTCACGAAGATTGGACTTGTGACACTGAATGAGTTATTAGAGTAGTTTGATCCATTTAACCTTTGGTGGAATCAACCTCGAAATGCAGTTCAGAAGGAAATTGGCTATTGTTCGGTGATTGCCAATAGGGGATTCAGTATCTTGGGTAGTAATGAGTTAACATCCTGTGCGATCGTAGGTAAATGAAATTATAAGTCTTTGGCTAAAGAAGGAGAACTAACTCATGTATAGTACATAACGGTAGTTCAGTAATTTGATCATACTATGATTCCCTAAAAAGCACAGCATCGAGTCTTGTGAGTTTGACATATTCCATGACTCTTATTTGATCGAGATGTTATAGTGAAGGGCTTATACTCTCATGATATCTTTGAGTAAAGGTCCATATTGAATTTCAATTAGGTTTGGATGTGAGTCCACGTGACTGGCTTAGTGACACTCACATACTTAGTTTCCTCCCAATGCTAATTGAAACGAACCTAGAAACTTGAGCTTAAAAGGAATTGAGCAAAGACAATTCTTTCGTTGTCAATAACATAAATTAGGTAATTTGCTATTTGATGAGAAAATTAATTTATTTAATTAATTGGATTAATGGAAATAAATTAATAATAAATAATTGGATGTATTTATTACGAACGAATTAATTTATTTGATTAATTAGATTGATGGAAATAAATAATTGTAATAAATAAATAGACTTTTTTTATTATATACGCCCTTTTATTAAATATACATATTATTTAATATAGAGGAATATTAATTAGTATTATATTCTAATTTGATTAAAATATATTGGATCTAATTAATAATTGGTCTAAGTTGAAAGTCAACTTAGCCCAATAATACTTGGGTGGGGTGTGTGGTAGGTGTTTTTGTAGGAGTTGGATGGGCTCAAGAAATTATCTAATTGCAAGCCCATCACTCCTTATAAATATCTAACACTGATTCAGTCAAAACGTAAAAAAACTCTCACAATTAGACTTGACAGCAAAGAAAGAAGAAATTTTTTTTCTCTTCCCCTTCTAGAAGTCGTCGGCCATAGTGGTCTAAAGGTGGAGGATTTTTCTTCAAAGCTCATTCTGGCGTGATATCTAGAGGCAGGAGTTTTGAATTGCTGCTATCTGGAAGATCAAGTCTTTCCTCGAAATCAAAAGGTTAGTAAAAAGGATGAACTTAGATTTCATCCTCATGCTTAATTTTTGAAATTTACATTAAAAATTATTGAAACCCAAAAGTGATCCTATAGTGAAAGCGGATCTGTTTTTATCGTTTTCACTGTACATGAATACAGGATTCACAACAGTGGTATCAGAGCCAACTTTTGGCTTTTAAAGTTTTTTTATATAAATATGTTGGAATTCGTGCTTGTGATGAAAAATATTTAATTGGATTGATATTTTCCATGGTTAGATTTATCTTTTGAAAGTTAAATCTGAACCGATAAATTTGTTTATGTAATTCATGCTTTGAATATGAATCAATATTTATATTGGATATGAATATGTGATGAAAAATATGATTGGTTTATATTTTTCGTTGTTAGATTTAATTTTTTGAAAGTTGAATCTGAACCGAAAATTTATTTTCACGATTTATGTTTTGAATGTAAATCAATTTCTTTTTGTGTTGGATATGAACTTTTGCATGAACATGGATATGTAGTTTTGAAATATGTTGAATTGTGGCTCGGGGAGTCAAAGCACTCGCCACCTGAAAGGCACGCGCCTACCCAACAGGAGTTGTGCACGCGCGACAGGTGGCTGGGCGACTCCTGCAATAGGGTCGCAGATATTTTATTTTTTATTTATAAAAAATAAAGAGCGGCACGGTTTCAACCCATGGGTCAACCCAATTTTTAAAATTAAATAAAACATTTATTTTAAAATGGTTTTAAAATTTATTAAAGGATAAAATAATTTTGGAAATTAGTTTTATGCCTAATTTTAAATTAGATTTAAAATTAAATTAATCCTAGAATAAAGAAATTTATTTTGGATCAAAATTCTTTGTCAAATCAATTTGGAATTGATTTTTTAAAACTAAATTGGATTTATTATCAAATAGGATTAGAGTTGAATTAATTGTTTAAATTGAATTTAAGTTAATTCAGTTGTTTTTCTAGCCACATCTAAATAAAAATGGATTTTATTTTAGTTCTTTTTGAAAGAA
Organism: Buddleja alternifolia; assembly: GCA_019426215.1. Lineage (NCBI taxonomy): Eukaryota > Viridiplantae > Streptophyta > Magnoliopsida > Lamiales > Scrophulariaceae > Buddleja > Buddleja alternifolia. The sequence goes on along the minus strand of CM033404.1, from coordinate 23,386,874 downwards.
CTCCAACATATTATCTATCTTTTGATCTTTTGATTTTTGAGATTGTGGGATGCCTTCCATTGAGCAGGTTTCTTTATGGGTTTTGTTTTCTAGGTTCTACTGGGTCTTTTGAAACCCCCCAATTTGTATTTTACTATTTATAGAAAAATGTATAGGATGCATTTATATCTATGTAAATTAGAATATGACCTTTTCGGAAAGGGATCTGCTTGGAGTTGGAAGCCTTAAAGTTAGACATAGGTTAGATCCTATAGGTCCCCTAACCCTCGATTGAGCCATTGGTTTGACTCAATCTAGATAAGTCCATGGAAAGCATGTGTGATAGAATTGCTAGGTGTTTTCTATATTATAATCCATGTATGTGCGCTATAAATGGATAATGTGCAAAGTGGGACCAAATTTAATTCCAAATTCTCCCATTGGATAATAATACTGAATTTAGATTAAAAGGGAATTGGATGTCCCGACTTTCCATCAAACTTAGGAGAAATTGAATAAATATCAATATGCATAATTTCTTCCCTGTAAGTGGGGGTTATGCATTGCGACATTTATTTAAAATCTCGAAGTGCATTAGATGCCATCAATAGAAACAAATTCCACCCCACATATCGACAGAGGGTTGCAAGGCAGAATTCAATTGTCAAATTGATTAGAAGTGGATGGGTCCGAGTTCAGATAGATCACATCCTATATATTGTTAAAGGGTCGCGGTCTTGTGATCTATGAGCCAAACTAATGATTGAATCGCATGTTAGACAATGCTGGCAAGGATTGCCACTTTAATAAAATTAATGAGCCATATATCGTTAAAGGGTTGCAACTCACCGACTTTATTAAAGAACTCAATCACTCACTACGAAGTCTTTCTAATGAGATTTCCGAATATTGCAGTGGGAGTGCAATGATTCGAAAAATTTAGTGGGAGCCAAGTGAAAATTCAAAGTCCTGTCTAATTTTATTCGGTGTACAACATAAAGACCTAATTGAATCTTTCTTTATTCTCTGCAGTTATTTTTTTTCTCTCTCGCAAAAATGGTAAACAAGCCTCTTTCAACATTGCTTGAGAAAAATGTCCTCCCTGGAACAAATTATACTAACTGGCTCAGAAATTTAAGGATTGTCCTAAGTTTAGAGTCCCTGAGCTATGTAGTCGAGGTTGACAAACCCGCTTCCCCAGCTGAAGAAGCTGAGGACAATGAATGTGAAGCAATTAGTGTAAAGATGACATTCGCGTGAAGGGTTACATGCTCAGCTTTATGAACAATGAACTGGAAAGATCCCATGAGAGCATGGATGACTCGAGGTCGATCATGATGCATCTCAAGGAACTTTATGGAGAGAATAGTAGGACTGCTCAATATGAGATATCGAGAGAGCTCTTCAAAGCTAGGATGGGAGAAGGAGTGAAGGTGGGAGTTCATTTACTCAAAATGATTTCAATGATTGAGAGATTGGAAGCTCTTCATGGATTGTTGCCTTCCAACTGATCTCATCCTATAATCATTACCTAGCTCTTTTTCACAGTTCATTGTGAACTTGAATATGAATGAGATCGAATGTACTTTAGCTGGGCTAATGAACAAACTGATCAGTGCCCAGGGCTAAATGAAACCAAAAGGAAAGGAGTCTGCTCTAGCCATCTCAACCTTTGGAGGGACTTCGAGTTCTAACAAGAGAAAGAGGGGCAAGAAGAAAAATGGAGCGTTGAAGGCTGAGAGAAACTTAGGAAAAGGAAAAACTGCTAAGAAGTACAAAGAGCATGGGCCAAAGAAGACAGATATCTGCATTTACTGCAAAGAGGCCAATCACTGGGAACGTGACTGCCCGAAGCTAAAAGCTGATAGTGCTGCAAGTATAGAACTCTACATTTTAGAAACGAATTGTTCTTTGGCTGTATTCTCCACTTCATGGATTCTGGACTCAGGAGCTAGCGCTCATGTTTGTGTTTTGAAACAGGATCTGGAAATAAGTAGGAGGCTCGAGGAGCAAGAAGTGATGATCCATGTAGACAGCAGACATAGTGTGGCAGCTACTCACATTGGATTTGCTTCTTTATTTTTATCTACTGGACATTCACTAGTTTTAGATGATTGCCATGTTTTGCCTAATGGGCTTAAAAATTAGAGAAAACCCCGTAGGGAACTTGTATTATTGAGTAACATATTTATAGAGTTACAGGAGAGAGAGAATAAAGAAAACCCTAAACTATAAAGAAGGTAAAAGATAAATAAGGCAATAAGAATACTAGTCTAACTAGGAAAGCAATAATAATAATAATCTAATTAGGAAAGCAATAATAATATCGAGCTAAAGGGTTTTTCTTTCAACCCTCATGATCTTTTGCTTCCGCCAGCCTCTACCATCGCCGTCCCTGTCCGGCTTCCTATATACTTTTTTTTTCTCTTTTTGTTCTTCTTTCGCTATGGTGAATCTTTTGTAATTTAGTTTGGGTTTAGAAACCTATCTTTATCTTTTTCGTGTTTTAGCCGCCACCAGTTTCTTTACTTTTCTTTATCTTTTCCGTGTTTTAGCCTCCGCGATTAGCCGCAGCCGCCTTTAGTTTTGTTAGTTGCCGCTGCTTACCCTTGGAAAACAAGGACTTGGAGTCGCCGCCTTGTTTAATGGGTTTCAGACGAAACTACTCCAGATTGAGAAGCGTCTTCGTCGAACCGTTGCCTTATTTGATGATTTCCAGATGAAACTGTTCCACCTTGAGAAACGTATCCGTCAAAATCTCTCTACTAAGCATTCTTTATGCCTGGACTGTCGAACATCTTTTCTCAGTTTTTAATTCAGTCTCAATGTTCAAGACTTTCACGTTTCGACTGCGGGGGAGTGTTAGATACTATTATTGCTTTCCTAATTAGATTATTAGTATTATTGCTTTCCTAATTAGATTATTAGTATTATTGCTTTCCTAGTTAGACTAGTATTCTTATTACCGTATTTATCTTTTACCTTCTCTATAGTTTAGGGTTTTCTTGTATTCTCTCTTTGTTGTAACTCTATAAATATGTTACTCAATAATACAAGTTCTCTACGAGGTTTTCTCTAATATAATACTATTCTCGTATTTGTTAGACTTGGATACGATTTCTGATTTTTGAACAATATTTGCAATATTTATTTTGGAAATAATTTTGTTGGCTCTGCATCTTTAGTAAATGGTTTATATTACTTGAATGTCCAAAATAGATGTATTGTGAATACAATCACCAAGAAACGAGGTATGTCTAGGACAAACCAAAGACTCATTTGGCACTTGAGACTAGGTTTTGTTGGAGAATACAAGATTCGCAAACTTTAGAAAGATGGGCTTATAAGCACATTTGGGTCAGACCCACTCCCCACTTTCGAGTCTTGTCTCAAAGGCAAGATGACTAGGTCACCCTTCACAGGGCATTTTGAATGAGCAAAAGAAGTCCTTGGATTAATACATACTGATGTTTGCGGGCCTTTCGGGAAAGTGGCTCGTGGAGGTTTTCAATACTTCATTACATTTATTGATGACCGTTTTAGGTATGGTCTCGTATACCTAATGAGGCATAAGTATGAATCTATTGAATGGTTCAAAGAATTCAAGGCCTTGGTTGAAAACCAAACTGGCAAACATATTAAAACACTACGATTTGATCGAGGTGGAGAGTATATGAGTGCCAAATTTGGTGAGTTCTTAATTGAATATAGAATTATATTACAATTAACTCCTCCAACAACTCCACAACTAAATGGGGTAGCTGAACGACGAAATAGAACACCATTCGATATGGTTCGATCGATGCTTCAGCTACACAGATCTTCCCATGTCGTTGTGGGGCCGTGCATTGCTCACATCGGCCCATATCTCGAACAGATGTCCATCTAGATCTGTTCCTAAAACTCCGTATCAGATATTGAGTGGAAAGATGCCTAGTTTTAATCACATTAAGACATGGGGATGTCCAGCCTATGTGAAAAAGACAAAGATGGAGAACTTGGAAGATAGATCTTTAAAAGGTTTATTTGTTGGTTTCCCAGAAGATTCGATGGGATACCTCTTCTACCTGCACAATGATCAAAGAGTCATTATGGCCCTACATGCGTACTTTCTCAAAGATGAATTCGTTCGAGAAGGTGGTGTAGGAAGAAAGATCGTTGTGGAAGAACAAAACGAAATCCCTTTATAGACCACTGTTCAAGAGACTCATAATGAACTTAACCAAACGCAACCACCATCGCGTAAATTGAGTAGAGTATCTCTGCCACCTGAGAGATGTGGTTATCTATTATAGAGGGAGCATAATTTGTATGCCCTAGCATAAGAAAACTATGGAGATGATCCCTCTACTTTTAAGCATGCGATGGAGGATATAGATTCTGCGAAATGGCTTGAGGCTATGAAGACAGAGATGGATTCGAAGTACTCGAACCAAGTCTGGACTCTAGTGGATCGTCCTAGGGGTATTGCACTAATAGAGTACATGTGGATCTACAAGAGAAAGATTGGTCCCGATTGCAAGGTCGATATCTTTAAAACTAGGCTTGTAGCAAAATGGTATTGTCAGAAAGAGGGTATTGACTATGAGGAAACCTTCTCTCCCATTGCCATGATCAAATCCATTAGAATTCTGCTTGCAATAGCCACACACCTAGACTATGAAATCTGACAGATGGACGTGAAGACCACCTTCCTGAAGGGATACCTCGAGGAGGACCTCTATATGGAACAGCCCAAAGGTTTCATGTCTAATGAACATTCTCCTAAGGTTTGTAAATTGAATAGATCAATTTATGGACTTAAACAAGCGTCGCGGAACTGGAATCCTAATTTTGATGAAGAAGTTCAGAACTATAGCTTTATCAAGAATGAAGATGAACCATGCGTTTACAAGAAATCCATTGGGAGCAAAATATCATTTTTGGTCCTATATGTAGATGAAATTCTACTAATAGGTAATGACATAGTCCTGTTGACTTTGGTCCAAAATGTGGCTCTCAAGCACGTTCTCCATAAAAGACTTAGGATAAGCGACCTATATCCTTGGAATTCGCATCTTCAGGGATAAAGAGAATAGGAAAATAGGTCTCTCCCAAGCCCTCTATTTGGAAAAGGTTCTGAAAAGATTAGGAATGGAAGATTCAAGAGAGGCCTCTTGCCCATAAGACATGAAATCCATCTCTCGAAGCCGATGAGTCCTCAAAGAGAGGATGATCGTAAGAGAATGAGTGGAGTCCCCTATGCATCAGCAGTAGGAAGTCTTATGTACGCTATGTTATGCACGAGACCAGACATTGCCCACACTGTGAGTGTGGTAAGTGGGTTCCAACCTAACCCAGGGGAAAAGCATTGGATTTCTGTGAAATGTATCCTCAAGTACTTGAGAAAAACTAAGGATATGTGTTTGACATATGGAGATGCAGAACTGAAAGTGGAAGGTTACACTGACTCTGACTTCCAGTCGGATGTCGATGACCATAAATCCGCATTGGGGTTTGCATTCGCTTTAAACGGTGGAACAGTGACTTGGAAAAGTTTCGGGAAAAGCACAACGGTTGACTCAACCACTGAAGCGGAGTACATGGCTGCCTCAAAGGCGGCCAAGGAGGCTGTTTGGAAAAAGAAGTTCGTGGCTGAACTTCAAGTGGTTTCTAGCAAGGAGCTCCCGTTGCCACTATTCGGTGACAACAATGGAGCCATCGCGCAGGCTAAGGAACCTAGGTCTCACAATAAATCCAAACACAATGAGAGAAGATACTACATCATTAGAGAAATTATTGGACGAGGCGACATTACCATTCAGAGAATAGATTTTACAAATAACGTTGCTGACGCACTAACTAAGCCACTATCACAGGCGGTGCTAGAGCGACATCTTGAGAAGATTGGTATTAGATATCATAGCAATTGGCATTGAGTGCAAGTGGGAGATTGTTAGGATTATGCCCTCCATGCCATAGAGAAATTAGATTATTAGGGCATTACATTTAAGTTGTACAAATTCTTATTCATTAATAAAGACCTAGTTTTTGTTCATCAATCTTAATGGCACTAATATAAGTATTGAACAAATAAGTCCAAAGTAATCAAGAGAGAACTTCTACTCCTTAATGATCAGAGGAAATGGACCCTAGAAGTATCGATTCCTTGTTTACATAAATCAGAGTTCGCAAGTCAATGAGTCTTAATTGAGCATTAAGACCAGACTTATGTTACGCAAGTTTTGACAAGGAGTGTTAATTGGTCACTTTGGATAGTGGGAGCTTGGTCATAGATATGTTAATGGAATTGACATACTCGAACATGGCTCACCATAATTCAGTCACATGGGGATTTACTCTTGGATAGTCAATTATAGAATTACTGGTTGCGGTAGTGTGCGTGAGCTTTCGACCTGAGGATTCACGAAGATTGGACTTGTGACACTGAACGAGTTATTGGAGTAGTGAGATCCATTTCAACCTTTGGTGGGATCAACCTCAAAGTGCGGTTCAGAAGGACAAGTGGCAATTGTTTGGTGATTGTCAATAGGGGATTCACTGTCTCGGGTAGTACGAGTTAACGTCCTATGCGATCGTAGGTAAATGAAATTATAAGTCTTTGGCCAAAGAAGACGAACTAACTTATGTATAGTACATAAGGGCAGTTTAGTAATTTCATCTTATTATGTTTACCTAAAAAGCACATCATCGTTCCTATGAGTTTGACATATTCCATGACTCTCACTCTATCGAGATATTACAGTGAAGGGCTTATACTCACATGGTATCTATGACCTAAAGGTTCGTATTCATCCATTCACTTCAATTGGGTTTCGATGTGTGTCCACTTGACTGGCTTAGTGACACTCACATCCTTGGTTTCCTCCCAATGCCAATTGAAACGAACCTAGAGAGTCGCGCCAAAAAGGAATTGAGCAAAGAGAATTCTTTCGTTGTCAATAACATAAATTAGGTAATTTGCTATTTGTTGAGCAAATTAATTTATTTGATTAATTGGATTAATGGAAATAAATTAATAATAAATAATTGGATGTATTTATTATGAACGCATTAATTCATTTAACTAATTAGAATAATGGAAATAAATTAATTATAATAAATAAATAGACTTATTTATTATGCTCGCCCTTTTATTAAATAATTAGATTATTTAATATAGAGGAATATTAATTATTATTATATTTAATTGGATTAAAATATATTGGATCTAATTAATTATTAGACTAAATTGAAAGTCAACTTAGCCCAATAATACTAGGGTGGGGTGTGTCGTAGGCGTTTCTGTAGGAGTTGGATGGGCTCAAGGAATTAGTTAATTCCAAGCCCAACACTCTTTATAAATATCTAATAATAGTTTAGTCAAAACCTAAAAAAACTCTCACAATTAGATTTGACACCAAAGAAAGAAGAGAAAAAATTTCTCTCCACCTTGTAGAAGCCGTCGGCCATAGTGGTCTAAAGGTGAAGGACTTTTCTTCTAAGCTCGTTCCGGCGTGATATTTGAGGTATGAGTTTTGAATTGCTGCTATCCGGTGTCAGGTTAATGTCCTCAAATGCCACTAGAGGATTAGTAAATAAAAGAACATTATTAATTTGTAATTGTTTTTAATTCGATCAATAAAAGGGTATTAGTTGTTTAATATTATATTGACATTTATATATTGTAATCATCTATAAATCCATGAACACAAGAGTTAACCCTCTAAGGTACTAGAGGAGTTTAGTGCCTGTGTAATAAAATAGCTTGCAAGTCAAAGATTTCCAATTGGGCATTGGAATTCATGAAGACTTGTATGATATGAGTTTTGACAAAAAAGGTGACCATCAATCACTAGGAAGTAGTGGAAAACTCATATCATAGGTGCACTGATGGAGATAGTGACACTTAGACATGACTCACATCGATTCTGTCACATTGGTTTTCACTCTTTGACAGTCAATGACAGAATTGGTTACGTTGTAATAGGTGTGTCTGAGCTTTAGACTTGAGGAATCGAGTTGAAGATATACTTGTGACATTAGGTTTGTCATTTGGATAGTTAGCCCCAATTCACCCATTGGTGGGATCAAACTCGAAATGCAACCTAATGGATAAGTAGTAGTCTTAACTGATATCCAAGATGAGATCCGTTCCCTCGAAGGTGAATGAGGAATTATCCTATGCATTTATAGGTAAGCTAGTAATGTCTTTGGCCAATGCATTCACTAATCTGAACTTATTATAAATATAGCAAGTGTCGAGTCAGTGGGTTGGACTAAAAACCATGGTTCTCACTTGACCGGGATAAGGAAATGAGAGTTCACATTCACATAGTATTTACAATTGGAAAGGTAAAAATGATCTAATCATTTTGTCTTATTTGGGTTAAAATATGGACCACTTGAATGGCTAGGTGGGACCCTTTTTCAATGCGATCCTCTCATTACCATATATAGATGAACCTAAAAAGTCACGCTTAAAAAGGAAAAATTGATAGAAAAATAGAATATTTCTTGTGGTGATATTTTAAGGACAACATACTTAAAATTATTTAAATGGAATTAATTATTTGAGGAAATAAGTTAATTCATTTATAGTTTAATTAATATATTATTTCTTGGAGAAATAAAATTAATTAAATATATTATCTATTATTTAATTAGATTAATTAATTGGATTGAATTAATTAATAAAATAGTATATTAGACTAAGCTCAAATTGGTGTACCAAGTGGCACACCAAGGACTAAAAGGGGTGGCCACTAGGTGCTTTTTATGGGCTTAATTTGAGCCCAAGGTAATAACTTAAGTGATATAAATATATCACATTAGTTAATACCTCAATAAATTGTAATTCACTAAAACAAAACAAAAAGAACTCTCCTCTCTCTCTAGCCGTCGGTGTACACCAAAGAAAGGGGAAGATTTTTTCTCATCAAATTTTTTCGGCGAGAAATTTAGAGGCAGAACAATTGGACTGCTCGGATCATCAAATTTTCCGCTGGAATAATTTCGCGAAGAACTTGAAGAAATCAGGCTCGTGAATTTTTTCAACCACTTCACTACAACGGGTAAAGTTTGTTTTACCTTATCGTACATACGTGTGATAAAACCCCGAGATTGATCCTATTATGGGGAAATTCGAAAAAAATTTAAATTCGTTTTCCGCTGCGTTTGGTTTATTTTCCCCAATAGTGGTATCAGAGCCAAATTGCGGGGTTCATCATATGTAAATTATGTGTAAATATGTGATATAGATGCATGATTTATAATTTTTTATCAATGCATGACTAGATATGTGGATTTCACATTATTTGTGTTTTTGAGGATTTTATTTATTTTCGTTTGTTAGAAATTAATGAAAGATGAATTTTATGTAATTTTAATGTGATAAAAAAAATTGCTTATTATCTGTCTCAGTTATTTTCTGCAGTTATTTGCTTATTATCTCTCTCTCACTATGACTATCAACCCACTATCTGTACAATTTGAAAAGAACACTTTGACTGGTCCAAAGTATGTGGACTAGCTCCGAAACTTGAGGATAGTCCTCAATATGGAGTCATTTGGGTATGTATTGGATACTAATATCCCAGCCGGGCCCGTAAGGACACATGCTAATGAGGAGGAAGTCGCAGCCATGAGAAGTGGGTCAAAGAAAAATGAGTTGTAGAGGTCCCATGACAAAATGGTTTCGGCGAGGGCTATTTTAGCACACCTGGTGGAGCTCTATGGTGAGTACAGTCTCGATATGAGATATCGAAAGAGCTCTTTCGAGCCAAGATGAAGAAAGGAGAAAACGTTGGGGACCATGTTTTAAAAATGATTTCAAAAATTGAGAGGTTAGACACCCTCGACTTCAACATAGGCCCGCAACTTCAAACTGATCTCACCTTGCAGTCACTTCCAAACTCTTTTTCCCAATTTGTGATGAACTTCAACTGCAATAAGATAGAATGTAATTCTTACATAGCAGAGCATAGAAATTGAACGCTTTTGGATATGGTTCGATCTATGCTTAGCAACACTAATTTACCCATCTTTTTATGGGGACATGCACTCTTACAGTTGTTCATATCTTGAATGGGTAAATTACACCCAACCCCCCTGTGATATACTTTAATATCACTCCACCCCCTTGTGATAAAAAAATTATCAACTTACCCCCCAGTGAATAAATTAAAGAAGTAATTTAACTCCCTACACGCTTCACTCGCGTGTCATGAGATTGGTTATCAGATTTTCATCAGTTAAAGACAATTTTGCCCTTGAATTGCTGACCATTGGATCTGATCTCCTAAATATCAATGGTCAGGATTAATTTCTTATACTTATATTAACAAAATATTTATATATATATATATAAAAGTATGTAAACAGATATATATATCTTCGTCACCACCACTTGAATAGATGTCCTTCCAAATCCGTTCCTAAGAATCCATATGAGATATGGAGAAATAGGAAACCAAACCTTAAGTACATTAGGGTTTGGGGATGTCCTGCCTACATCAAGAGGACAAAGGTAGAGAAATTGGAAGCGAGGTCCCTTAAAGGACATTTTATCGATTTTCCAGAGGATTCTATGGGATACCTTTTCTACATGCAAGATGATCAAAGGATCATTGTTGCACTGCAAGTGCACTTTCTAGAAGATGAATTCATTCAAGAAGGTAGTGCAGGTAGAAAGATTTTTCTTAATGAACAAGATGAAACACCCAGGGAGACGACTATTCAAGAAACACACACTGAACCTGACGAAACACAGCCAACATTGCAAAGATCTGGTATAGTACCACATCAACCTGATAGGTACTATGGGTACCTGCTACAAGAGGAACCAGGTGTCCACACTATAGCAGTGAGAGTCCATAGGGATGACCATTCTACTTATAATCAAGCAATGATGGACATCAAGTCTGCAAAATGGCGAGAAGCTATGCAGGCAGAGATAGACTAGATGCATTCTAACCAATTCTGAACACTTGTAGATCGTCCTGATGGCATGACACCTATAGGGTGTAAGTGGACCTGCAAGAGGAAGATAGGCGCGGATGGAAAAGTTGACACATACAAGGCAAGGTTTGTAGCAAAAGGTTATAGTCCAAAGGAAGGAATTGACTACCAAGAGACCTTTTCACCCGTGGCAATGATCAAGTCTATTTAAATTATGCTCGCAATAGCTACACAGATGGACTATGAGATATGGCAGATGAATATGAAGACGTCTTTCCTAAATGGATTCCTAGAAGAGGACATCTATATGGAGCAGCCTAAAGGCTTTGCATCTGAGTCTGATGTTCATAAGGTGTGTAAGCTTAAGAGATCCATTTATGGACTGAAGCCAGCCTCTAGGAGCTGGAATCTACGTTTTGACGAAGCAGTCAAAGGATTTGACTTTGTCAAAAACGAAGATGAACCATGTGTTTACAAGAAGGTTAGTGGGAGTAAAATCACTTTCCTCGTCTTATATGTGAATGACATTCTACTTATAGGAAATGATGTAGGAATGCTCACATCAGTCAAGAGATACCTTTCAAATACATTCTCCATGAAAGACTTGGGAGAAGCGACCTATATTCTAGGGATTCGTATATACAGAGATAGAACAAATAGAATGATAGGACTTTCCCAAGCCCTTTACTTAGAGAAAGTCTTAATGAGATTTAGTATGGAAGACTCTAAGAAAGCTTTCTTCCCCATGAGACACGGGGTGAACCTTTCAAAGTCTATGTCTTCTCCAAGTGAGGAAGATAGGAAAGAAATGAGTATGGTTCCTTACGAGTCTGGAGTGGGTAGTCTGATGTACCCCATGTTATGCACACGTCTAGACATAGCCTACGCAGTAAGCGTGGTAATTCATTTTCAGGCTAACCTGGGAAGCGAACATTGGATTGCTGTAAAAAATATCCTTAAGTATCTGAAGAGAACTAAGGATATGGTCCTAACATATGGACATGGAGATTTGAAGGTGGATGGATATACTGGCTCAGATTATTAATCTGATGTAGATGATCGTAAGTCCACTTCAGGGTTTATATTCACTCTCAATGGTGAAGCGGTGACCTGGAAAAGTTCCAAGCAAAGCACAACCTCTAATTCCACCACTGAGGCAGGATACATTGCAACTTTAGAGGTTGCTATAGAGGGTGTTTGGATTAGGAAGTTTCATGGAGAACTTCAAGTGGTCCCTAGTGTGGAGCTGCCATTGCCACTTTATTGTGACAATAATAGAGCTATTGCACAAGCAAAAGAACCAAGGTCTCACGAAAAATCCAAGCACATAGAGAGAAGATATCACATACTAAGTGAAATCATTGGAAGAGACGAGATAGCTGTTCAGAGAGTGAATTTAGCAAACAACGTCGCTGACCCATTGACCAAACCTTTGACACAAGCAGTGCTGGATCAACATCTTGAAAAGATGGGTATTAGATACAATAGTGATTGGCATTGAGTACAAGTTGGAGATTGTCATCGAGTACAAGTTAGAGATTGTTAGGTTAATGTCCTCAAATGCCACTAGAGGATTAGTAAATAAAAGGATATTATTAATTTTTTAATTATTTTTAATTCGATCAATAAAAGGCTAATAGTTGTTTACTATTATATTAACATTTGTATATTGTAATCATCTATAGGTCCATGAACACAAGAGTTAACTCTCTAAGGAATTAGAGAAGTTTGATACTTGTGTATAAAATAATCTGCAAGTCAAAGATTTCCAATTGGGCATTGGTAATCATGAAGACTTGTATGATATGAGTTTTGACGAGAAAGGTGCCCGTCAATCACTAGGAACACATATCATAGGTGCACTGATGGAGATAGTGGCACTCAGAAATGACTCGAATCGATTTTGTCACATTGGTTTTCACTCTTTGACAGTCAATGACAACATTGATTAAGTTGTAATAGGTGTGTCTGAGCTTTGGACTTGAAGAATTGAGTTGAAGATATACTTGTGACATTAGGTTTGTCATTAGAGTAGTTAGGCCTAATTCACCCTTTGGTGGGGTCAACCTCGAACTGCAACCTAATGGGCAAGTAGTAGTTTTAACTGATATCCAAGATGAGATTCGTTCCCTCGAAGGTGAACGAAGAATTATTCTATGCATTTATACGTAAGTTAGATATTAAAGTCTTTGGCCAAAGCATTCACTTATCTGAACTTATTATAAATATAGCATAGTGCCAAGTTAGTGGGTTTGACTAAAAACCATGACTCTCACTTGACCGGGATAAGGAAACGAAGAGTTTATATTCACACGGTATTTACAATTGGAAAGGTAAAAATGATCTAATCATTCCATCTTATTTGGGTTAAAATATGGACCACTTGACTGGTTAGGTGGGATCCATATTCAATGGAATCCTCCCATTGCCAAATATAGATGAACCTAAAGAGTCACACTTAAAAAGGAAAAACTGATAGAAAAATGGAATATTTCTTGTGATAATATTTTAAGTATTGGATACTTAAAATTAATTAAATGGAATTAATTATTTGAGGAAATAAGTTAATTCATTTATAGTTTAATTAATATATTATTTCGTGGAGAAATAAAATTAATTAAATATATTATCTATTATTTAATTAGATTAATTAATTGGGTTGAATTAATTAATTAAATAGTAGATTAGACTAAGCTCAAATTAGTGCACCAAGTGGCACACCAAGGCCTAAAAGGAGTGGCCACTAGGTGCCTTTTATGGGCTTAATTTTAGCCCAAGGTAATAACTTAAGTGATATAAATATATCACATTAGTTAATACCTAGCTAATAAGTTGTAATTCACTAAGCCATAGGAAAAAGAACTCTTTCCCCTCTCTCTCTCTCTCTCTGGTCGTCGGTGTACACCAAAGAAATGGGAAGATTTTTTCTCATCAAGTTTTTCCGGCGAGACAATTTAGAGGCAGAACAATTGGACTGCTCGGATCATCAAATTTTCAGCCGGAGTAATTTCGTGAAGAATTTGAAGAAATTAGGCTCGTGAGTTTTTTCAACCACTTCGCTGCAACGAGTAAAGTTTGTTTTACCCTATCGTACATACGTGTTATAGAACCCCGGGATTCATCCTGTTATGAGAAAATTTGAAAAAAAATTAAATTCTGTTTTCCGCTGCATTTGATTTATTTTCCCCAACATCCGGAAGATCAAGTCTTTCATTGAAATCAAAAGGTTAGTAAATAAGATGAAATTAGATTTCATCTTCATGCTTAATTTTCAAAATTTACATGAAAAATTATTAAAACTCAAAAGTGATCCTATTGTGAATCTGAATTGGTTTTTATCGATTCCGCTGCACATGAATATAGGATTCACAACACCTTTTTATCAAATAAGTAGTGGTGAGTACACCTTCATCCACTACTACAGAAATGACCTATTACAGCGGGTTTTTTTACCTATTACAGCGGGTTTTTTTACCTATTACAGCGGTTTTAACCGCTGTAATTGGTTTATGCCTATCACAGCTATTTAAAAACCGCTGTAATAGGGACCAATTACAGCGGTTATTTCCGTAACCGCTGTAATAGGTTTTTATGTAAAAAAAAAATTTTGGACGCCTATTATAGCGGTTATGTAAATAACCGCTATAATATGACATATAATAGGTTTTACCTATTGTAGCGGTTATTCACATAACCGCTATAATAGGTGTATTTTTAAATTTTTTTTCCTTGCTTACTGTACAAAATTTATTGTAACCAGCTTCCCAGAAGCGCAAAAATTCAACACACTAACACAACAAACCATAAAAACCAATTCAACAGAAACAACAAATTAAAACCCAAAATTAACTTCACCCAAAATGAGAGCATCTCTAACAACAAAAACCAATTCTTTCCAACTAACAACAAATCAAATTTTATGTATAATCTCTAACAAATGATAACGAGTTTACAATCAACCAATTAAACCAATCACAATTATTATATACAACAAATCAAATAAAAATTTACAACTTACACCATACCAAAAGCGCATTGGAAAATGTATTGTGCCAATTCGCAACGTACTTCATCAAGTTGCTCCATAGAGTAAGTGACGTATTGACAATCAGGAAAGTACTGCAAGATAGAGATTGAAAACTTGCTGATTGAATGTTTCTTTCATAACACGCCGGTTCTTCGAATCACCGTGCAAAGAATCCAAATAATAAATGATCTCTTTAATTGGATCAATCAAAAGCAACACCCAATGTCCCCTAAAAATCATTCAAAAGATAAGTTCAAAATTTGTTAAATTTGTTTTGCGTACGTAACAAATTTTACAAAATAAAGTTGGGTTTTTAGTAGCTCACCCGGTGTTCTAAGGTGCAATAAACAACTTCCCGTCTGCGCAATCTTTCATGGCATTTCTCATATATTTCGCTTGTATGATACACTGAGAGGGATTAAGACCTGCTCCCGCAGCTATAGTATGAGGGCTAAGGAACCCGAAATTATTTGCTTTCTCTTCGGGGACCACGTACTTAGCCCACAAACACCTAAATTGAGCATAAAATAAATTTGAGCAACGAAAATAAACATAGTTCAAATTAATACAGTAAAATAATTTAAAAACTTACTTTTTTTTAATTCATATTTAAAAACTTACTTGATGTAAACTGAAGTGATAAAACTCCTATCTGTTCTTTGCGCAAAAAATGACAGATCTCCTCCCGCCCAAGATACTCTTGATAGGGTTCGTTATTATAGATTGCCTCGGGAATGTCTATAGCGACCAGTTGTTCAATAGGCATTATCTGCAGGTACCTTTCAAGAGTTACAAGTGGCTGAGGGCGTTGATCAGCTGTTACGACGTCTGCTGCTCTGTCATCTTCACGTGAAGGGTTGGCCACTGGAGGTGTTCGTTTGACAACTGAGTGCTTCATCATCTCTGATTTATGTTTTCCAACTGATGATTTGAATTTTCCAAGAGACTATTTAAGCAAAGAAAACAAAACGTGAATGTTACAAACTAAAGTATATTTAGTAACCTTAAACAATTGTTATAATTTATTAATGGCTAGATATTAATAATTACGTACCGATGCATCACTGACAGTGACAACACTCTTAGGCCGAGCAACAATGTATCCCACAGCCTCAGAAACTGTGAACACTCCTTCATCAGCGAGAGGGACTGGTAGGGGTGCAATATCTTCAATTGCAATGTCAATCATCACTTTCACAAGGTGGGTGGGTAATGGACGTGTATGCATCGTTCTATCATCTGATCGATTGTACATTTGTCCTTTAGCCACCATACGATAAGACGGTGTTGAAAGTGCCAATTGACATGGCGCCACAACCTACATATATAAAATATATATATATATACCATTATATTAGAAAATTTTGTGTGTTTTTAGAGAATTGCAAGTTATATGATCACTTAATAATTTCATATCATTACCTGAAGAAGGTTCTTAACTGGATCTGGGCAGCTATCTTTCAAAGAAACCGCCTCATCTTCATGTGGCTGCTGCGACCCAGAGGCCCTATGCTCGTCAAACTCGCGTCGCAATGAGGATAGTGATGCAGTGAGCATGTGCACCATGTTTTTCAAGTTATCAATCTCCTCATCTTTAGAAGGCTTTGAATCAGTAAAGTAGCTTTTTTGTGATACCCCAAAGCCTACATCCCTAACGCGACCCGAATGCTCCTTCTTTTTAAGAGCTTTAACCAATATATCATCCCGGGTCCTCTCGTTTCCACTATGGCTACCCACCTGTGATAAGAACTCCTGTAATAATACATTTAAAAATTAGTGAACTTTGCTCTTTTAAAAATATTTCAAAAAAAACATACAACACACGATATAGCTAAAATTGCAAATAAATCACAATTTCATCCGCTACTCTTTTAACATTGACATTATCAATGTTATGATGGCTGTCAGAATGTGCAATCCTCCACACGAGTGCTTGTGTCACGTCTGTGCAATCTGACCCAGCTTCCTTTCTTTTTTCCATCTGTATTATGATTAAATATATATATATATATATATATATATATTAACAAGGACTTTTTATTAGAAAACTTGTAAGGATTCACTGGTAAACGAACTACGTACCTCAATTTGCTCTAGTTGAGCATATCCAAGACATGATTTCCTATAAGGATATTCAGGTTCCTTAGCTCTTTCCTGATTTTCCCTACTTAGTTGTTGTTCATTACATAATCAAAGCATTAGTCAATGTTCATATAAACGCAATATGCAACAAATGAAACCGTAAATTAAAATAATTACCTGGAAACCTTCACTTTGCCGAATATGTAAAAACGTTGTCCAATCTTCTTGAGATATATAATATATTTTTGGGGTG
Source organism: Buddleja alternifolia (assembly GCA_019426215.1). Classification (NCBI taxonomy): domain Eukaryota; kingdom Viridiplantae; phylum Streptophyta; class Magnoliopsida; order Lamiales; family Scrophulariaceae; genus Buddleja; species Buddleja alternifolia. The sequence continues at coordinate 23,369,595 of CM033404.1, read as the reverse complement.
GGCTGGAATTAATATTCGCATTATCATCCTCTAACCACACACTGCTCAAGAAGCTCTTGAAGTTTCGAGCTAGCTTTCCAGCTTCGGCTAAAACAAATTTTTGTCTACTTTCTTCAATATCAAAGGCCAACTACGAAAAAAAAACAATAAAGTATTTATGAAATTATAATTTAGAGAAAATTGAATAAACAAAAAATACATTAACCAATTAGAAACATGATAATAACCAATTTACAACTATTTCATTCCAAATTGCTGATTTTGTTGCTTCCGAGACGTGTCGCCAGTCACTGATGGTAATCGGCACCCTCTCACGAGCTATGACTCCAATCTAACCAACAAATGTTGATTTGTTTGGGTCAATTGGTTGGCCATTCTTATTCCAGCCGACTGGTAGCTTTAAGCTTTTACTTCTAGCATTTATGACTTTTTTCATTGCAGCGATACCTTTACGTATCTCATTTTCAACACGTTTGTTTGAAGCACCCCCAGAATCCATCGACCTACAGAAGCCAAAAATACAGAATTTAAATTCATATACCAAATATATAGTACCAAATAACGCCACCATTGTTTTAGAAAAAATTCGGCAGAGTAACGACGCAAATTTTTTTACCAAGTTCTCGACTTAATCTTCCCCCAAATTTGCAAACAACAAAACCAATCCATCAATTCTTTCACAAAATCAATCAAATTTCACAAAACCATGAGTGCATTAAACGATGTCAACAAAACAGCACATATTGATCCAATCACGATACATAATCAAAATACATATCAACAAACAGGCTATACTCATGATATGTATTCAAATAATAATATTTGTTATCATATAGAGAGTGCGAGAGAGAAGAAGCTTACGGTGGTGGTGGTGGTGGTGGAGGGGGCGGTGGTGGTCATAGAGGAGGAGGAGAGAGCGGCTGTGGCTGTGGCGGTATACAATATCGATCTACAAAAGCCAAAAATACAGAAGTTAGTTTCATATAGCAACAACATAATTTTTCAATTCATACACTAACAAGAGACGCCCTGACTCATACACTAACAAGTGCTTATATGAAGCAGCAAAAAAGTTTAGCAAATAAGTATATCATATAATTATCACATAAGTTCAAATACCTTGCATCATTTTCTTTTTGTCGTTGGCTTAGTAGTCTTTTGCTTCCCCTCAGTACGACCCTTTTGTTTAGTATGTCGACGAACAGATGGATTAATCCATATTCCCTCTTGGTGATCTTGTCGCATATACAATTCATCATCAATGATATCCAAGTCACCATCACTATCAGTGGCTTGTGAATCACCTAAGATAGGATTTTCTCCATCATCATCACTATATGAATTATCATCCTCAATACAAGTATTTTTGTTTGTCGATAAAACAATTGACCACCTCTTATCAATAACACTTGCTTAGCTTGTGATGCCAAAATGAAAGGTTCATCTTTGTAACCCACCCTCTCAAGGTCTACTCGAGTGAAGCCTATTTCACTATTATCGACATCATTTTTATTGTCAACCCACCTACACCCAAATACAAGCACCCGAAACCAACTATAATCCAGCTCCCATATATGTTCAATCACCCCATAATATGATAAATGAGCGTAGATAGGTTTATTATCTCTCGCACTTGAGATATGCATTGCTTGAGCTACAAGACTCACCCCACTATTCTGCATTGTACTCCGTTCATCTTGGTCTTTTGTATAGAATGTGCGACCATTTATACGATAACCTGAATGACAAACTACAAGTCTGCCCGGTCCCATCGACAACCGTGCCAATTTATCTGAAACTGAAAGTGGATTCGCGTTCTGTTTCTCTTGAATATGCTTTTGGAACCAATGAGAGAAACTCTTATTATGCTCTCTTGAAATCCAACTCTCATTTTTATTTGGATTTAATCTCCTATGTTGGTCCTTGTGCTCTTCAACATATTGCTCAACCTCATCGGTGTTGTGGAGCACATATAGGTGTGATTGATCCCTTTGTGTGCAAGGAACACTAACTAATTGCTTTCTAAGTACGCTTTCTCCTTCTGTTCTCCCTCCCACAACATGAGACTTTGGAAGCTCTGTAACGTTAGAATCTTTCAGATATTGTTTGCAAACTGTTATCGCTTCATCAACTATGTACCGTTCAAAAATGCAACCTTCCGGTCGACTACGATTTTTCACGTAGCCTTTTAATACCTTTATATAACGCTCAGCCGGATTCATAGATCTCATAAAAGCCGGTCCACATAGTTGTGTCTCTCTAACCAAGTGAATAGGTAGGTAAGTCATTATATCAGAAAACACTGGTGGAAAATACATCTCAAGCTCGCACAAAGTGATGGCAATTTGTTTCTAAAGTGCAGGCAATTCTTTAGGATCAAACACCTTGCTCCACATTGCTTTGAAGAAGCAACATAATGAGGTTATAGTTTCTCTCACCTTTTTTGGCAAAATGGCTCGAATAGCAATTGGTAGCAAATGATCTATGATCACATGACAATCGTGAGTGTTCATGTGCTTTAGCTTCAAGTCCTTCATTGATACAAGACTGCTAATGTTTGAAGAATACCCTTTTGGAACTTTCACTCCATTAAGAAACTCACATAATGTAATTTTTTCTTTCCTGGATAGAGTGTGAGCTGCTGGAGGCAAATAAGTACGTTTTCCCTTATTTGTTGGTGCCAATTTTTCTCTTATCTTCATTTCAACCAAGTCTAACCTTGCCTTTACGCCATCTTTTGTCTTTCCGGGCACATTTAGAAGTGTACCAATGACACTATCAAATACATTTTTCTCAACATGCAAAATATCAAGAAAATGTCTAACATGTAAAGACGTCCAATACGGCAATTCAAAGAAAATTGATCTTTTTTTCCAACCAGTTTTTGCAAGGCCACCTGCAAAAGTCTTTCCAAATTTAATCTCCAAGTCTTTTATATTCTCAAACACTTCTTCACCAGTCAAGCACTTAGGAGCTCGGCCTTCTTTTATATTCCCATTGAAAGCTTTTTTCCACCGACGATATCTATGGTTCCGATTTAGCCATCTCCGATGCCCTTGGAATGCATATTTCTGAGAGTGTGTCAATCGATATTGATCTGTACTCTTGACACATATGGGGCATCCACATTGTCCATGTACACCATATCCCTCGAGGTTTGCTCTTGCTGAAAAATCATTGATTGTTCCAAATAACATGACTCTGAGATTGAAATTTTCTTCTCTAAACCCATCATATACTTGAACACCGGTCTCCCACAACACCATCAAATCCTCAATTAAAGGAGCCAAGTAGACATCTATATCATTTCCAGGTTGTTTCGGCCCAGAAATGAGCATAGGCATCATTATATGTTCTCGCTTCATGCATCGCGATGGGAGAAGGTTGTAGATCATCAAAATTACCGGTGATGTACTATGTGAGCTACTTTGCAAGCCATGAGGGTTCATGCCATCTGTAGCCAATACAAGGCGAAGGTTTCTTGATTCTTCACCAAATTCAGGGAATTCATCATTGATCTTTTTCCATTGAGGAGAATCTGAGGGGTGTCAAATCTTGTCATCTTCAATCCTTTCTTCAAGTCTTCTATCAGCATGCCATGTCAAGTCCTTGGCTAACTCTTTACTACTGTACATGCGCTTAAATCGTGGTATTATGGGCAAATACCACATGGTTTTGACAGGAGCAGATCTTTTCTTCTTGTACCGCGAGGCGCCACATTTCGGAAAAACCTTCAATGATGCATAGTCAGTTCTAAACAATATGCAATCATTGAGACAGGCATGTATCCACTCATATCCCATGCCAATTGAGGTTAACATCTTTTTAGCCTCATAAGTACGATTAGGTAACACATTATCCTCGTGTAGCATGTTTTTTAATAGATGAAGTAAGTCTGTGAAACTCTTATCACTCCACCCATTGTTAGCTTTTAACTTGTAGAGGTTTAGGACTGCTTTCAATCTTGTGAATTTACTACCACTATACAGTGGTGTCTTTGAATCACTTGTCAAATTGTCAAACATCTTGGGCCAATTTTGCAAATCCTCCTCAATCGCATTTGTCATCTCCTCCAAACGATCAGACTCATAATCATTCATGTCCAAATCCCGTGATCGATATGATGTACCACCCAAATCATCTGAGGTGACACTACTCTCATCGTGTCTTGTCCAACGTGTGTAGCTTTTATCAATTCCATTACACACCAAATGATCTTCCAATTCACGTGGACTAATTCTCTTTCCAAAACAACAACGTAAACACGGGCAACTGATTCTAGTCCGATTTGATGCATGCTCAATCGCAAAATTGATGAATTCTTTCACCCCTTTCTCATATTGCTCCGACATACGATCCGCTAATATCCAACTTCGATCCATCTTGATTCTGAATTAATTAAATTAAACGATTTTAATATCACTTCATAGTTAAATTAATTAAATAATTTTAATTTTAATTTATTTCCCATTATTCTAGAAAAAGTTCGGTAGAGTAACGACACAAATTTTTTTACCAAGTTCTCGACTTAATCTTCCCCCGGGTGGGTTGCAACTAACAAAACTCGGATCTTACGATCCGCTAAAATCCAATATCGATATATCCATCTTGATTCTTAATTAATTAAATTAAATAATTTTGACATCAGTTCAGTTGAATTAATTAAATTATATTAATTTTAATTTATTTCCCATTATCCTAGAAAAAATTCGACAGAGTAACAACGCAAAAATTTCTACCAAGTTCTCGACTTAATCTTCCCCCAAACTTGCAACCAACAAAATTCGTATCTTTCAACCACAACAAACCCAACATTCTAATCTTTCACCCACAACAAACCCAAAATGTCGATCTCACTATACAAAAATATTGATCAGCAGTTGGATCACATAAAGCAACATATTTCAAGCAACTTCAAATATTGATCACCAGTTGGATCATATAAATCACATAAAACTAAAAATAAAGCATCATTTTATAAATATTGATCACCAGTTGGATCACATAAAGCATCATATTTCTAGCAACTACAAATATTGATTACCAGTTAGATCACATAAATCACATAAAACTACAAATAAAGTATTATATTTTCAACAACTAAGTATAAATATAGATCACCAGTTGGATCAATGTACCCTAAACTACAAAATAACCACAATTAAATCCCAAATTAAATGTAATTAACACCCGGCTATACACAAAAATACATACACCCACACATACACAAATATATATACATACATCCACATATACACAAATACATACACCCACACATACATAAATATATATACATACACCCACACCCACACATACACACACCCATACATACACAAATATATATACATACATCCACATATACACAAATACATACACCCACACATACATAAATATATATACATACACCCACATATACACAAATATACATACACCCACATATACACAAATATACATACACAAATATTTATCTAACTCAAACTCTATACTCTACATGTGTGTGTATATGTATACATATTTATCTAAAAAAATTAACCCAAATTTGCACAAGCTAAATGGTGGAGGCGGAGGCGGCGGCGGTGGAGGCGGAGGCGGCGGCGGCGGAGGCGGCGGAAAGAGAGAGAGTTAAATATATATATATATATATAGAGAGATACTCTTACCCAAGGCGGCGGTGGACGGGAGACAGGGGGGATGGGAGAGGGGCGGCGGGCGGCGGGGAGACGGGCGGTAGGCGATCGACGGACTAAGGGCGACGGGATAGAGAGAAAGAGTGAGAGAGAAAGAAAGAGAGAGAGGGAGAGAAAGCGAGAGAGAGCGACGGTGGTGGTGGGGCGGCCGGAGACGAGGGTGGTGGTGGTGGTGGTCGAGCGATAGAGAGAGAGTAGAGAGAGAGAGTCGAGCGAGAGAGAGAGAGAAAATGGGGGGAAAATGCCGGGTTTTTTATTTGGGAGTGGGGCAGGTGCTATTATAACGGTTCTTGGTTGAATCGCTATAATAGCGGTTCTTGGTTGAATCGCTATAATAGCCGAGCTATTACAGCGGTTCAACCAAGAACCGCTGTAATAGGATCAAACCTATTACAGCGGTTCCTCGTTGAACCGCTGTAAGTACGTCTATTACAGCGGTTCAACGAAGAACCACTGTAATAGGCCTTATCCTAATACAGTGGTTCTTCTTAGAACCGCTGTAATATGTCATCGCTTTGACCCTATTACAGCGGTTCATGTATGAACCGCTGTAATAGGTCCCTCCGTTCAGCGGTTTTCCCAAAACCGCTGTAATTGGTGCGCTGTAATAGTGTATTTTTGTAGTAGTGATCTTAAGGACCTATTTGTTCAATACTTTCAATGTCACAATTAGATTTATAAGAAAAAACTCAATGCCTTTTATTAATGATTAATAACGTTAATACAATATAGGTAAAATGCCTCCTAAATCTAATTTCTCAATGGCATAGAGGGCATAACACCTAACATAAAAGTGTGCCTAAAACTCCTTATGAGTTATACAGTGGAAAGTCACCCTCATACAAACATCTTAGAGTATGGGGATGCTTTGCTTATGTGAAGCAGATGGTGGGAGACAAAATGGAATCGATGACTATTTTGTGTAAGTTTGTAGGGTATCCAAATGATTCACTTGGATACTACTTCTATGAGCCTTTGAAACAAAAGATCATTGTTTCAAGAAATGCAACCATCTTGGAGTAAGAGTTCCTATTGGATAGGAATAGGGGATCCATAGACCTTGAGGAGTTTCAATCAAATCAGATACCTTAAGAACCACAAACTACTCCACCTTATACCATAGAAGTACTTCCTAAGGAGCAAGCCCTAAGTACAGAACCTCTGAGAATATTCAAAAGGACTTCAAAGGCGCTTGAAAGATGATTCTTCCACTTGTAAGAAATCAAGCCAGTGGATCCTTTTTTTGACTTAGATCCAAAGAATTATGAGGATGCGCTGCAAGACATCGATTCAGAAATTTGACTAGAAGCCATGAAATTTGAGATGGAATCCTTGCTCTCCAACAAAGTAAAGACCTTGGTGCACCCACCAGAGAGCTTTAATCTTATTGGCTACAAGTGGGTCTTCAAGTGAAAGCTTGGAGCTGATGCAGAGGCGTCAACTTATAAGGCTCCCCTCGTGGCAAAATGATTCACTCAAAGGCTAAAATTGATTGTAAACCTTTTCATTAGTGGCAATGTTGTCCATAAGGATACTTCTAACCATATCTGCATATCTCAATTTCAAAATTTGACATATGGCTATAAAGATTGCTTTCCTCAATGGAGAGATTGAGGAAGAGATATATATGCAATAATCTGAGAGATTTAAGTAAAAAAAAAGTGAACACAAAGTGTGTAAACTTTGGAGATCTATCTATGGACTCAAATAAGCTTCCTGAAGCTGAGAAAAGCAATTTGATAGTGCCATACGAGAGTATGGATACATAAACAATGCTGATGAAGCTTGTGTTTACAAAAAAAATCTAGTGCGAGAATGTTCACCGTTCTGGTTCTTTATGTCGATGACAGTTGTTAATGGGACCATTGAGATGTCGGATATTGATGGGCCTTACAGACTTGCTTGTACATCATACCCTTAGAGGATGTACCTCATTCCATAGATACTGGTAAGGTGAAAGTTTGTGTGTGTATGTGGGTTCCCATTTGGGAAATGGATAAACTGAATAACCCCATGGAATTTCTTTAATATAAATCATAGTCGAGTCTGGAACTTCCAATAGTCACGTAGGTGTAAGAGTAATCCTTATGGACCTGAGGTTTTAACACGGGATATTAGGGTCAAGCAAGTAATAAAGTGGACAAGAGTCTAGATATCATACCCTATAAATAACTATTCAATTACTAAGACTGCTATAATATTAATTACTAAGTTAAACCTATCGATAGGTGATAAGGTATTTTATAACTAATAAACTAAATAAGATAAATAAATAAAAAAGCGTATACAATGGTAGAGAACAGGACTAAGATTTATGATCCAGTTAATTAATCAATTTGTTCTATGATTCCAGTTTAACGGATTATCAGATTACTCAAGCCATGGGGAAATTCCCTTATGTAAATCACTAACCAATCCCTTGGATGTAGCAACCCTATAAATCCTAATGGTTTCCTATATCCCTATAATAAAATACTATTAAGAATTATGAATTAATGGAATCTATGAAATCTCCTTTATTTCACAACCGTTCGAGTTATTTTTCAAACCTTGCCACGACCATAGAAATCAAATCTATTCCTAGTCAGTTTTACTATGTGTTGTTTAGATCATGTTAACCCTATTTCATTTCTTCCCAGTCCTAAACATAGGTAAAATATCATGCAACAGTTGGCCTGACAATCACAAACATTAAACACATATATGAAAAATAGCAAAAGCAAACTTTAATCTATAAACTAAAATACCACAAAATGAATATCAATAATCAACTATCACATAGTCTTAGTCTATAGCGAATTAGTCATAATTGAAAATAGAGAAATAATTAAGATCTTAAAGAACATGATTGAAATTCTATTCTAAAAGATAAAAAACAATATCCCTATAGTCGATGATGCTTTCATGCTAGTATCTTGAAGCCCCTGTCTTTGTTCCCAAAGTCGAAATCTTCAAGTTTCTCTTTTTCTTCCCTCTCTAACCCTATATATTGGGTCTCTAATAGTGTACAAAGTGTTGTAGGGCTCTTATATTAGGTTTGGAGTTCTCAAAAATGCGTAAAGAAATTTCCCAAAATACGACTCCCGAGTGCTCACGCCCGCGGGCATATAGCCTGTGACCTCGGGTGGTGGGATAGTAATCCTGTACCCAAGGGTGGAACCGTTTTGTGTTAACTGGCAGCAATCTTATTTCATTCGTAACTTTCTCCAGAAAAATCGGATTATGTGATTCAAGTTGTTATGTGAATCTGAGACATAGCTTTGAAACTTTGAAGAAGACACCTTAATCTGCTTCAGCCTCTAACATAATGAACATCACATGTTCTATGAACGCTTTGTAGGAATCCTTCGTCGATTATCTTCTCTTGTTTCTCTCTTCAACGTCAAGCTCAAATTGGATCTTTTTCTCGCCTTTAATGCTCAAAACAACTTTTATCCTAAAAAACACAATAAAATAACAATCATAGCAAAATATGGGATAAAAAGTTATCAAAGTAACCAAATCATAGTAAAACGGGGTATAAAATAGAATACAATGTTGACTTATCAACTACCCCCTAATTAAGCTTTGATCGTTCTGATCAAATTCTATGACAAACATTACTCTAAGTCTAAATTTTATACTAAACCCAAGTGTGACACTTACTACTTGTCTTAGCAATTGTACACCACCATGACATGAAAGATAGTCGAAAAATCCTTTAGATCAAATAATCAAGATTTTTGAAACAAAACCAATCAATTCATGATCCTCAATGTGTATGTGTGCATAGCTAAGTTGTATGGCTCATGTGTGGTTCGAGAAAGACGTATTATCACACGAATCGTATTACATCTAACATCCAAGTCATCAGATTACTCAAACACATCAATTTAATCATATCATTGACAAATGTAACTCTTTGAGGAGTCAACTGCTATGGAGGACTTCATCGTATTGCCCCACGCAACGTTAGTGACTTTGGTCACTTCTATCAAATTTATGAACTTTATTCAACCCATTGAGATTCCAAATGGCTCACTCAATTGGAATTGACCGGGGTTGGTAACATAACGACTCTTCTCAAGATGTTTTTATCTCAAAATTTCAGATTAAGCCCAAATTATGGATTGACCAATTATTTATGCTAACTCAAAAAGTACACATTTCACATAAAAATTGGCTCATTGTGCTTTAAAAATCAAGACTCACAAATTGACTGTTTTACACAAAAAAATCCCTCAAGTTTTCTCCAAATGACTAACTCCTACACCTTCATGCATCATGGTGTTCAACTAAAATTACCATTGACTAGTAAATGTAAATACACACTTAAATCAAGCAATAAAATTAAACACTTAGAAAATACGCCCAATCATCTCGCACGAACAGGGAAACAATCTGACAAAAAATGTAGAAAATATGCCCAATCATCTATCACAAACGGAGAAACGAACTGACGAAAAATGACTATCTCACCCCTAACTAAGATGTACATTGCCCCAATGTACGAAATACAAAATGAAAGGCAGTAGAAAGAGATACTGCCCTGAAATTTGTAGAACACGTGTGAAACAATGGCAATAAACTCCAAAGTGTAGTGGATTGGAGAGGAAATTGACGTGATAAATGAAGGTTGACAGTGCCAGATAAGTGCGAGTATACTGCTTTGATTGGCGATTTGGGACAGTATCAGGTGGATTTGGAGAAGGTTCGTGAAGCGTTTACTGTTGAGGTGTCTAAGTGGAGTCCCAATGGTCGGTATCTTTGTTAAGTGTATGCCCTCGATGCCAACGAGGAAATAGATTGTATAGGGCACTTTATTATGTTGTACAAACGTTTTATTCTATTTATGAAAGACAATTATCCTTTTGTTCATATAAATCTATATAACATTAACAAGTATTGAACAAATAGTCCAGGTGTATCAAGAAGGACTTTCCACTCCATATGGAATAAGGATATGGCACTGGAAGAGTCTAGTACTTGATCACTTAACAGGGTTTGTAAGTCAAGGAGTCTTAATTGGGCATTAAGATTTGACTTATATGACACATGCTCTGACAAGGAGTGTCAGTCGAACATTGTTAGATAGTGAGAGCTTGTGCCATAGATATATCAATGAAATTGATATATTCGAACACGACTTGTAGTAATCAGATCACATGGGTATTTACTTAATGACTGTCAATGATTGGATTACTGATCATAATAGTATGCGTAAGTCTTAGACTTGAGGGGTCACGATCAATGTGCTTGTAGCATTGGATCTGTTACTAGAGTAATTAGACCCAATTCACCCATTGGTGGGGTCGACCTCGAAGTGCGATCTCAATGACACAAGTAGCAGTTGTGAGGTGATTTCCAAGATGGGATTCACTGCCTCGATAGTAAATGAGAATGTATCCTATGCAATCATAGGTAAATGAATTGACAAGTCTTTGGCCAAAGCAAAAAAACTAACTCGTGTGGAACACGAAGGGTAGTTTGGTAATTTCATATTACTATGATATATTGCACATTATCGAGTCTTGTAAGTTTGACATATTCATTAACTCTCACTTGATCGGGATACGTTAGTGAAGGGCTTATACTCATATGGTATTTATGATCTAGAGGTTCGTACTCTATTGAGCTACGATGTGGGTCCATGGGACTGGCTAGGTGACTCCCACATCCTTTGGTATCCTCCCATTGCCAGTCGAGAAGAACCTAGAGGGTCGCGCTCTAACAATTAAGCATGATATCTTTATGTATTCGTTGTAAGGGCATTTTGGTCATTTGTCTTTCGATGGACGAATTAAATAAAAGGACGAATTGATTTAATTAATTGTTTAATTCGATTAAATGATAATGAATTAAATCAATAAATCAAGTATTAAATTAACTAGATTAATAGATTATTTAAATATAAAAGAAACGATTAATTAATTATATGTTTAATTAGATTTAAACTAGATTAATTAAGTAAAAGATGGACTAAGTTGACTGGGCCAACTTAGCCCATCTGGGTCATCCACTAGGGCCCTAAGAGGCGCCCACTATGGGCCTTAGAGTTTGAGGATTTATTTAATCTTCAAACTCCTAGGTTAAAGATTCAATCCATTATCCGCCTAAAACGTACATAAAAGAAAACCCCTCCTCTTCTTCTCTGCTTAGCCGTCTTTCACAAGGAGAGAGGAATCCAAAAAATTCCAAGCTTACTTCGCGTGAAGCTGTAGAGATAGGAGTCCTGGGGATTGTTGTTGTAGATTGTAGATCAAGAACCGAATCACGCTTCAAGCAAGGTAATTCGATTTTATGATTAAAGTTCTTGAAATGTGAAAAATCATCAACAACATAAAGTGATTCGATTTTAGGAATCCGGCATGTTTTAATTTTTTCTGCTTTTCGATAAAGGATTCCTAACAATCTTCGCCGAGGGGATTTAACAAGGGTGGCATTATTTTAGTACGAGCTGATCCGTCATTGCATCCTTCTGACTACTAATAAGTCGGAGTTGATGAGAGATAAAGTTGTGTTGGTCTATGCCATTCTGTAGCAGAAGAAGATTACATTTTTGAATTTGATTCACAAAGCTTTGAGAGGATAGATTGAAAAGTTTGGAAAGGATGAGGGGAAAAAGAAAAAGAAAAAGACGGCAAAAAAAGAGAAGACCTCTTTTATCTTCCCGTCTTTGATTACAGCTTTGTGTAAGACTGCTCAGGTACCAGAGCTTGAGGATGATGTCTCCGAGGAGGGTGGTATTCCAATTTACTACTCCGAGATGACTAGGGCAGGGAAAGAGGACGAGGACTTCACAGGGCCAGAGTTCGAGTTCAGCAGCAGCACCAGCACCGACTATTATGGATGAGCTGAGAAGGAACATGACTCATCTGTAGGGTCGCATTACTGCATTAGAGGACACTTTTCAGATGGGGATGTCGTTGACCACGTCTAATTTTCAGATGATGAGTCAATACCAGAGGCAGCTAGCTATAGAGTCAAATTTGTCTACTTAGAGACCTGTCTATGCCTATTCTCCTATCCCGGAGTTCCACCGCCTTCCTACTCCTACCACCGATGTTCATATGTTCTATGAGGATGATTTGGAGAATGATGTGGAGGAAGATATTGATGATAATGATGATGCTGAGGCTGATGAGTAGTAATAGCCGGGATTGTTAGTTATCTATTTTTTATTTCTTTCATTGGATTTTAGTTATTAAGTTTTGATTATATTTGGGTTTGTGGATGCTGTGACATTTTATTTATGCTGGTTTTGTTGGATCTTTTGATGCTTGGTTTAAGTTTTATTATCATTAGTAGTTTCTCACTTTAATTGCTGGAGTTGGAATGACATTGGAATTGAGCTTCCAAGTGAACTTGCACAGGAAAACACGCATGAAGAACTTAGGTTTGCTTTTCAGTAACCTAATCCGCAGTATTTTTTTTAATTTTCAATTTTCACGCTTTACCTTGTGCAACATTGGGGACAATGTTGAAGTTTGGGGGTAGGAAAGTATTAAGAAATGCATGTTATGTGTTTTTGTTCAAGTTTGTGGGAGTGCCAGTTTAAATGTTGTGAAAAAAACAATTTTTTTTTTAGTCCTTCTAAATTGATGCATTGAGATTGATTAACTTGATACAATGGTACGATTTCATGACTTAATTTGAATTTAATGGAAAATACATATCTTTGAAATTGATTGTGGAGACCCTAGACTAGATTAGATTTTGCTTAGATGATTCACAATGCACATAAGCCGAGGGTAGAGGAGTTGAGTTGAATAACCATTCTGAGACACTTAAGGAATTTTTCTCAGGAATATTGGCTCAGATTCTGTCACAAAAGGTTAAGAGTTGATTAGTTAATTTTATATTCTTAATAATTAACGACGTTAAACTTTGGTATGACCAAAGTGGTCAAACTAATATGTATTGGAGATGAAAGTAAAATTCCTGCATACTATATTATTATGCTAATTTGAGCTAAGCTCAAGCCAAAAAGAAGTTTAATTATTTAAAAGATCTAGTTTATTTTGTGGCCTTTGATACTCGAGTGATAAAATTCTTAAGAGTGTTTCTACACTTAATGCTCTAAAACTATCTAGTTTGGGAGTCATTGATCAATAGATTGCTACATGGGTACCATAGAAAGCCTAATGGAATAAAACATTGCACATGATCTAGCCTTGATGAATTTAAATGGGAAGTTTCATATAAATTTGAAGTTTGAATGTTTGAGATAATGGAATTTTTAGCTAAGGAGTTTTCTATGATTCTTATGCCTTATGATTGATTGAAAGTATGTAAATATTGGATTAATGTCCAAAAATTGGCAAGGATGCCTCTCGACTATAATACCTTAGACTTATTATCACTACACCCTTTGGAGATATTGTCGAAATCTTGGTGTCACATGAGCAGAATTATTTGATATGTTTATGTATTTTTGAGCTATAAAAGGATGATTTTTTGTCATTGGTTCTTGTTAATTATGATGATGTGCATTGATTGGGTTGGGGCTGGAATTTGTTTGATTTTGTGGGTATATCATATGCAAACCCTTATGAGACTATAACTCCTCCTTTTTGGGTAATATAAAGGTTTAAAGGCTTGTTGCACATGCTAATGCAATCATTCACTCCACGAATGTGAGTTATCCTTTTTTGTTTTGTTTTTGTTTTTCTCTCTATTGGTAGTTGTTCTTGTTCTTAATTCTATGTTTTTCATTGCTCGAGGACGATCAATGGCAAAGTTTGGGGGTGTTGATAGGGTTGGGTTAAGATTTACGTGATTTAGTCCAATATATTTACTTGATTTAGGTTCGATTATGAGTGAATTTATGCCACAAATGTGTGTAATAAGTTGGATGTTGAGTACATGTTATAAATCCTCACAATTGAGGAAAGCAAGGGAATAATGAACATATTCAGTGAAAAAGCCGAGAATTCAGGGATTCACGCACGAACGCCAGTCGATCAATGTACGGACATGAGAAGGACATTACACATGGACGTAAGAAACGCAACGTTCGAATGTGAGATGCGAGTCAATGGATAATTAAAGAGGTCAACGTACGAATGCTGGGTGACATTATGAACGGACGTGGGGATCGCTGTACGAGTTTTCAGTAATTACAAGTCTTTTCTGGATTGGATTCCATTTTTTTACCTTTTTATATATAAGGTTAGCTTCCCAGACAAAGAAGAGCAGCTGGGAGGAAAAAAACCTCGGAATACTAGGGTTAGGGTTTGATTATTCCATATTCTTGGTTACTTTTGGACCAAGATTACATAGTTTTGAAGAGCAAAAAGAAGGAAGGAGATTATCTTCTACAATAGGGAAATCTTAGACTTAGATAGATTTTTGTCTATGAATATTTATCTTTTTCTCTGTATCTTTAAAATTATAAACTAATTTTTTAGATTGAGACCATACAAAGGCCAGATTAAACTTGCATAATATATGAAAGTAGTTTACTTCAAGTTGCTTCTATGACTATGATAGGGTGAGAATTTATGTATTTTAGAGCCTCATATTCATGTTATTTACATGGGTTTATGCATGATTTATACCACATATGCGTGTAATTTGTGTGCTTATTGAGTGAAGGTGGAAAATCATTGCAATTGAGGAAAACTGGATGGAAATAAAGAATTTTAGAATTCTTTATACAAAGTTGTACATCTCTGTCTTGGCTTCGCGTGGAAACTTGAATCATCCAAATCGAAGATCTGTAGAGAAAGTTATGAAGAAAACAAGATCGCTGTGCAGACATGAATTTGTGCTTAACCGTGAAATAGCTGACATCCGAACGTTGACTTGGTCAACGTCCGTAAGTGGGATACCTGACGTCTGGATATGAGGTCAATGGAAAAATGGCATATTTTACACGTTTTCCTATTCTAACTCAAGTTGGAGTCTTCCCCTTCCACCTTATCTATAGTAGATCATTTCATTAGGGTTTACAACACGAAATACACATAGAATAGAGACCTATTAGGGTTTAGATTTAGCTTTTACATATTCATGAAGATCTACACAAATCCTTGAAGGTGAACAAAATCAAGAAGCATGGAAGGAATGAAGATCGAAGTTCAACCATCAAATTTAATAGGGAGTTTTCTTAGATTAGAGTTATATTTGTCTACGAATATAAGTCTTTCTTTATTTTTCTATCTTTTATATTTGTTGATGAATTAGATTCTTTGACTAATGCCATGTTTAGGCTAAATTATTAGATTAATTCCATTGTTGCTTTGTGTTTTAATCTTGTTCTTAATGCTTCATATGATTGGCTACCATATGTAAGATTTTACACTTAAATTATTTGTTTGGGAGAAAGTAATTTAAGGTGCAAAAAGGATTAATAACATCTTTTAAGTCAATTGGTACTAGGGATAGCTACATACTCCCGATGCGGTTAGTCGAATTTATTTGGAAGAATCTGAATTAGTCTGGGGAAAATTCTAGTTTTAAATGCATACAAAAGAGATTGCTACACCCAATCTAGTATAGGTTATCATGAGCGAGGGATCGGATTGATAATAATCTTAAGGAATTTTCCACTTTAGCAACATTAGTCTAATAATATGAAAATGTGATTTTAGCAAGAATTGACTAATTTATGCCAACACATGTGACTTAGTTGCTCTCTTCCATAGCTGTCTTGATTTCGACATCTTGTTTTCTTTTATTTTTCTTCCCTAATATTTTAGTTAATTCTTACTTTTAGTTTAGTTTATTGCTTTTAAAATCTTTAAATCTTTAGGTTTAGTTTAAGTTCTTGCTTGCTTTAATTTCTAGTAAAACTAAAATACAAGTCTATGTGGGCTCGACATCCCAGACTTAATTGTCCACTTTATTACTACACACGACCAGTCCTCTTGCTGTAAAAACACGTAGAGTTCTATGGTGTCAGATTGCTATGTATTATGATTTTTATGCTTTTACCATATTCATGTGATTAGCTACGATATGTTTGATTAAATGCCTAGCTTAATTGTTCGGGAAAAGGTAAGTTAGGGTGCTAATGAAATCATAATATCTTCCAAGTTAGTTGATGTTGGGGGTGGCTACATCTGTTAGTCGGATCTATCCGGGGCAAATTCTAGTTCTTAATACATGCAAGAGAGATTTCTACACCTAATCTAGCGTAGGTTCGCAGGAGCGAAGGATCGAATTGATAATAATCTTAAGGAATTTTCCACCATAGCATAGTAGTCTAATAACTTGAAGAAATAAAAATCATATAGAAACAAGTAAATCTGTGTTAATGTATGCGCCTTAATCGCTTCTCCCATCATTATTTTTATCATTTTAATTAAATTTTGTATCTGTTAATTGTCTTATTTTTATATCTTTAAGTATTAAAATTGTACTTGTATTAATTCTTCATAAAACTAGAATACAAATCTCTGTGGGTTAGATATCCCGACCTTAATTGTCTGCTCTATTACTACACACGATTAGTCCTCTTGCTGTTAAATACACGACTGGGCTTTCTTGCATCAAATATCCTAAAGGGTATTGTGAATACCAATTCTATTACGCCTTGAGAATGATGTTGATCATTTCGAAGAAAGATATCCTTTAAGATAAAAGAGTTATTTTATGAAAAGACCGAGAAAGTTATAAAACTTTGGGAGACTCAATAAACACATACACCAGGACGGTTAGGCATGCACAATGAATGTAAACCACAACCTATGAACATAAGTTCCAAATCTTGTGTTTTATTGAAAAATTGATCAAGAAGAACTACATATATGGGCTGGAAGTCTAGACTGGTAGTGGGAGCTAACACAAGGTGTACAAGCTTCTAAAAGGATCAATCTATAGATTGTAATGAGCTTTATGAAGCTGGAACTTATGGTTCAATGAGACCGTATGAATATACATAGACATCGACGAATGGCTGAGACCCAAGTGTGAACATAGACGTCAGTGGGAGGGTAACTAAACTTATTAAAGAAAAATATTTTGACCCAACTTTCCATATGTACATTGGAGAAAATCCTGATACTTGATGTGAGGATACATCGAAGTATGGCATAGAGTGCTGGGCTCTACCATTACAAGTACATGATGTGTATGATGAAAGGATTCAACGTGTAATTACAATCTTGGAGAATTGGAACTGAAGAGTCATGAGGACTCTAAGTTTTAAGAAGTGGAACTTAAAAATCGAAGTTGGATTTAGAATATAAACTCAACGACAGATAGAGTGGTAGACAATCTCTTTGTTAGAGACCACAACTGTATCCACCATAGAGGTTGAGTAAATTGCCAATAGAAAGGCGATGGAAAAGAATGTTTGGATGAATGAATATGTCTCGTTCAAGGTTCAAAACCATCATGAATCAAGTACTATGGTACTATGACATTTGATGGTGCTTATGCTCTTGGAATGAGTGAAAGGTCTCACATGTGATCATTTATCAGAAACAATGTTACAGTGGAATGAATCGACTCGACGGAAACATGGCAAACACCTTTCGCCAAACCCTTGAGTAGTAGCTGTGTTCAATAATGGCAATTGAAATATAGGCCTGTGTAGAAAAGTAAACAGTAGGTGTTGGGTGGACTCATTCCCTCGGGTGGCTCGTGGCAGCGGAAATTAAAATTTTACAAGAGTAAACGTACAACCACCCGAAAACAGGAATATGGAGTTGGTTCGATCGAATTTGACAAGGGAGTAAGCGAAATTATACCTTTCAAAAATTTCGTTTCACCTCGTACTTTAGATCTCAGCAACCCTATGGTGCAAATCCTCACAATTTCCCTTGGTTGAGAAATTACCCGTCGTTTTTCGTATCTCCCGGTTTAGAGTGCTCCAAGCGTCGCACCTCTAAGATGTATCCACACCTCGTTCAAGTCACCAATCGTCTTGCCTTGCGTGCTAGACAACAAAACGATTCTCAGCTTAACTTAGGCTTGATTATGTGAAGAGTAGGAATATTTTCTAAATCGTTTAATTCAACACAAGAATAGAACAACGTCTTGTTGGAAAGAGGAAGACGGTGGCCGATTTTTAGGTCTAAGAGAAGGGGGTCGGATTTTCCAGCAATTACAGTCATAAATCTTAGTCTTCTTCATCTCTTATTTATAGGTGAAGATTACCTTGAGTCCAATTAGGAAAAAGAAACTTCTTTTCTCCAAAACTCTCTAGTAATCCTCATCCTATGAAGACTTGGAGGAGGGGAAAACTCTTTTCCTCCTCCACCACATAAAAAACCGGCCCCCTCCCTTATTTTAGTAATAAAAATCGGTCAACACAAGTCAATTGGACTCTAGGACTTAATTTTGACTTCTCAATTTAATTATAGGCCCAACCCATCAATTAAATACAAGTCAAATTAAATAAAACCAACTAATTCCAACATTTATTTATTTAACTTGGGCTCTACCCAATTAAAGTATAGTACTTGGACTCTACTAGGTCCATTAATTTAATTAATTCTACAAGATTAAATAAAAGAGTAAAATTAATTGAATCCTTTAATTAATTTATATTCCATATCAGGAAAGTACTACACTTTCCTAACTCCCTTAATTTCCTCGAAATTGATTAATCACATCTATTCAAGCAGTGACTCTCTCAATTAGTGTGTGACCCCTTAGGCTCGTTTCTATCTAGTAATAAGTACACCTTCCCACAGTGCTAGTGTACTTTCCTAACATGAAAAGTACTAGATTAAATCAATTCCTTCATTTAATCAAGCCTTGAATTAGTCACCAAGCTAATTCTCGGCACTTACAAATCGCGGTTGCCCACCTAGCATAGGATCCCGAAGACCTAGATAAAACGAAAGTAAAGATACGCCTTTTTGCGATCTTGATCCTTGCATAAGTATGATCCCTCTATCTAATCTTCCGATTAAATCTAGAGCAGTGGCTTAGGTCGAAGCTGTATTAATTCAATACTGTGTTTCCCACGTTATGTGAAATCGACTTCAACTATCTAAACGAGGAAACCCTATGCCTCTTTAGATATCATACTTTGGCCGAAGATTCCTTAAGTCGATTCACTATGTAACCATAGGAGATTAACCGATTGGCTAATGTCAAAGATAGATTCCTCTTGATTCTCACGTGCTTTACTACGTAAGATGTGCATGTCTGAGTTTGCCCATATTCAATCATCTAAAGTGATCATGTAACAAATCAAGAACATGCGCGGTTACACATAAGACATCCAATGGAATCTTAGGTCCATAAGTATTAATCTTATACTACAAGACCACTGGAAGTTCCACATTCGACTGGGAATCCATTTTAGGAACTTCCATGGGGTTGTTCAGTTCGCCCATTACCACAATGGCAACCCTCATATATGCATTGGCTTTCACCGTGCCAGTATCTATGGAACGAGATACACTTCTCCAATAGTATGCATCATATGAGAAAGTCTTTTGGGTTGCATCTGTTGGGAATTATTCGAATAAAATGCAGTGGAAAGTAAATTTAATTTCCAAAGCCCGAATCATCTCTAATCCTCGTGTTTAAGTGTGTATAGAAAGATTACCGTTCTCGCGTATGTTAATTTCTGAACGTGATCCTTTTCTCTAACGCCGAGTTTGCCAACGTCTCTAATTCGTCACGCCGGAATCAAAAACGAAAAACTCCTCCTTTCTTCCTTGTTAAAGATGGCTAGAGAGAGAGAGAGAGAGTTGGGAGACTTTTTCTTGAAGAAAAAGTTATGTAAGTTGCTTTGTGTTATTTTTCACCCTGTGATATATTTATATCATTATGAAACAATAACCCTAGTACGCAAAAGCCCCATTTGGGCGTCTATTTGGCCACCCCCTTAGTGGGCTCGGAAGCCTTCGGGCTTTTGTCTTGCTTGCTAATTAATTAATTGGATAATTTATTTATCCAATAAATAAATTGATAATCCAATTAATTCAATTC
The DNA here is from genome assembly GCA_019426215.1 of Buddleja alternifolia. Lineage (NCBI taxonomy): Eukaryota > Viridiplantae > Streptophyta > Magnoliopsida > Lamiales > Scrophulariaceae > Buddleja > Buddleja alternifolia. The sequence goes on along the minus strand of CM033404.1, from coordinate 23,349,031 downwards.
CTAATTAATTTATAATTCAATTTCTCCAAGAAATTAATTAACTCACTAATTTAATTAATTAATTAAATTATCCAATAATTAATTAATAAATTAAGGCATCCAATGCCGTGAATTTCTCTCAAATCTTTTTCCCATGTTTTTCCTTTTGCACTTCCTTTAAGCGCGACTATTTAGGTTCGTCTCAAAAGGCAATTGGGAGGAATCCAAAGGGGTGTGAGTGACATCTAGCCAGTCTCGTGGCTCACACCGTAAACCAATTGAGAATGAATGATTAGGATCATTTCCACACCTTTACGCCGTGAATACCATACATATATAAACCTTTAATTCTTATATCCCAGTCAAGTAAGAATCATGGTTTAAAGTCAAACTCACATAACTTGACCATATGCCTAGGCTCATAATAAGTCGAGGTATTTAAATGCTTTGGCCAAAGACTTTCATCCTCACTTATTCATGATCGCGTAGGATATTTTACTCATTCACCTGTGAGAAAATAAATTCCATATTGCAAATCAGTTAACAATGCTACTTGCCCATCAAGTCGCACTTCGAGGTCGATTCCACCAACAGGTGATTTGAATCTAACTACTCTAATGACAGACTTGATGTCACAAGTATGATAAGTGTGAGTTTTACACATTTGAGAGGTCAATAATTTCATGGTTTAGGTTCAAATATGTATGAATTTTACCACTTGTGGCTTTGATTTGTGTTTTAAATGAATTCAAAGTAAAAATCATAACAATAGAGAAATCATCTGGACGCAGAATCTGAGAACGTGTTCTTCTACGAAGTTGTAGATCTATGTCTTAGCTTCGCGTGAGAACTTGAATCACTTGAATCTAAGATCGGAGGAAAACGTTATGAAGAAAATACTGTTGCTGCGCAGAAGGAAAAATGCTACGGGCAGCTGGACGAATCTTAGAAACTTTTGACACCTAAAGACCATTAGTTGCCTCCTTTAATGATTGTAATGCATGTGTTGTGTGCCCCTTTCATTTATAATGCTGATAGTTGTCTACTTTTGGGCATGTGTACTGTGGGTTTTTACTTATGTTCATGATGAACATTAGTTGTCTTCCTTTAGGCATGTGCTATGTGTACCCCATTTGTATTCTTTTAGTGTATATTAGTTGTTATCCTCTAGTGCATACTAGTATAAATAGGGGTGTTGTTTCATGTCAAAAGGACCCAACACACAACAACACAAAACACACTAACACTACACTCAAATAGGATACTTTCTCTTACAACAAGAAGGAGAGGTTCGAAATTGGCAGCTAGAGAGGAGATTGGAGCAAAGAAACGAGCAAGATGAAGAGAACGACGATTCAACACGAGTTCATCAATTATTAATAGGGAGCTTTTTATTTTCAAAATATTTGTCTATGAATAATTCTATGTTTTTAATTATTTTTCCAATTATAATTATGAACTAAATTAATCAAACTAAGGCCATGTGAATGCCAATTTTATGAGTTTATATATATGAAGTGATTGTTCATTTTAATTCTATTATTGTTTTGTGTGTTAATTTTATGCTTTTATTCCAATCGTATGCTAGATCAACATATGTTTGCTAATTAGCCTAATTTATTATTTGAGAGAATATATATTAGGGTTCAAAGGAATTAACACATCCTCCGAAAAACATGAGGAATTGCTCCTAGAGATAGGTATAGATTTCCGGGTGCTGTTAGCCGAATTAATCCGGGGAAATTCTAGAACTTGAATGCATGGTTAATGATTTGATTCTCGGATAGATATATTTAGAGAACCGTCACGTAATCATAGGATTATTACAACCGAGAGATCGGGTAATAATTATTTAAGGTTTTTTCCACCAAAGCAATAATAGTCTAATAATTAGAAGAATCACTCATATATATTTACAAATAATAAAGGTTGAAGCATGTGCCTTAGTTGCTTTCTCATATAAAAATCTCAATCAAATTGTTAAGTCTTAGTTTTTACCTTTCTACTGTCAATTAATCAAAAATCTTTTAATTTAATTCAATTGCTTTAAACTTGTTAATTTAAAATACGAGTCTCTTTGGGTTCGACATTCCGGACTTAATATCCATTCTATTACTACACACGACCAATCCACTTGCAGTTTTATACACGTAAGGATTTATCGTGTACACTTATCTTGTGCTTGCTAAGACTGCTGCCAAGGTTCTACAATCAGGTTTTTTTTGGCCTACTCTGTTGAGGGATGCTTATGCTTATGTTAAATCTTGTGATCGATGTCAAAGGGTAGGTAACATTTCTAGACGACACGAAATGCCAATGAACACTGTGCTTGAATGCGAACTATTTGATGTGTGGGGTATTGATTTTATGGGTCCTTTTCCTAGTTCGTGTTCTAATAAATACATTCTTGTTGCTGTCGACTATGTGTCTAAATGGGTCGAAGCCGAGGCTTTGCAGACTAATGATGCTAGGGTGGTTCTTAGATTTCTTAAGAAACGAATTTTTACTCGATTTGGTACCCCTAGAGCAATCATAAGTGATGGAGGTACACACTTTCGTAACAAGCAATTTGAAAAATTGTTGAACAAATATGGTGTTAAACATAAAATCTCGACCCCTTATCACCCTCAAACTAGTGGGCAAGTCGAAGTATCTAATAGGGAAATAAAAAGGATTTTAGAAAAAACGGTAAATAGTCATCGAACTGATTGGTCTCTGAAATTAGATGATGCATTGTGGGCTTACCGTACTGCTTTTAAAACCCCTATTGGCATGTCCCCATATCGCCTTGTATTTGGAAAAGCTTGTCACTTACCTGTCGAACTTGAACATCGTGCTTATTGGGCTATCAAATTCCTTAATTTCGATGCAAGTTCTATAGGTAACAAGCGGCTACTTCAACTGAATGAGCTCGAGGAGTGGAGACATGAGGCATACGAGAATGCCAAGCTATACAAGGAACGGACTAAGAAGTGGCACGACAAGCATATCTTGTCACGGGAATTCAAGGAAGGCGAATTGGTTCTGATGTATAATTCAAGACTCAAACTTTTTTCGGGAAAACTTAAATCTCGTTGGTCAGGACCATTTCGAGTCACACGAGTGTATTCATCAGGGGCTGTGGAGCTCATTACAGATGATGGACAAGTATTCTTGACCAATGGGCACAGGTTGAAATATTACTGGGGAACTGATTGGAACGCAGACACCTCGTCTATCAAGTTCCAAGAGCCATCGACTTAATTCGATTTTGAACAGTCGAGCTATTGACTATAAACAAGCGCTTCTTGGGAGGCAACCCATGTTTCTTACTTTTCTTATTTTTTTTATTTATATATATATATATATATTTTAGCGTCTAGTTTGCTTTCATTTTTGCATTTTAATCTTTCATTTCGTCTTGGTTGTTTTGTTACAGGAAAATGGTTCGAGAAAAAAATATATATATATATATATATATATATATATTTCATTACTGCCTCCCACATATGGACGTGAGAGTCAGAAAGTATTTTTGAAATTTTATGTCCAGGAGGTTGGTTTTGCTTGTCTTTCTTATTTTTGTACATACATAGCCGTTTGGGGCTTGTGTGATTGTTTGTTGCTATTAATGCTTGTGGTGATTGTTTTGTATTGTGATGAGTTTTGATTGTTCTGGGGGCTGAAGTGTAACTGTTGAATAAGTTTGGGGGTATTATTGTTGAATTGTTCTTAAATTATGCAACATTTTTATCTTCTTTTTGAGCACATGGAAAAGCGTGAGTAGGGGAGTCCAATTTATGTTGAGCATTCTGATAGGATCGCCTTGATTTTTGACTCAACCGACTACTCCTCAGTTTGCTTTTTAAGCTTTCCGGTTTTGTAAGTATTTCTTTACCCTTTTTCTTAGTTTGAATCTAGATGTAACATTGAGGGCAATGTTAGGAATAAGTTTGGGGGTGTTTAAGTAATAATAATATTTTTTGATACTTTTGAATGTTCATGTAGGTGATTCATTTTAAGCTTGAAATTTTTAATTTTTAGTCCCCAAATTGATGCAATGAAACTAATTAATGTAAGTTCGATGGCATGAAAATATATATATATATTTTATGTTGGAATACACATGTCTTCACTTTGCTCATGGGACCCTAGATTAGAGTAGAATTTCCATAAGATGAATCACAAATGCACGATAAGTCGATGGTAGAGGAGTCAAGTGGATAATCCTCCTGAAACACTTAAAGACTTTCTCCCAGAAATGTTAACTTAGATTCTTCTTAAGGTCACGAGTTGAGTAGTTGCTTCGTATACCTAATAATTAATGAAAAAGGTTGATGATTGGTATGACTATAAAGTCAGGCTGATATGTACTGGAGGTGAAAAGCAACATGCCTATATACTGTACTGTCATGCTAATTTGAGCTTTACTCAAGCCAATTTAGGTTGAAAATGAATGAAAGGTCTAGTTTTATTTCGTGGCCTTTGGCACTCGAGCGATTAAATCCGCAAGGAGTGTCTTAACACTTAATGCCCTAAAACTATCTAGTTTGGGAGTCATTGATCCAAAGCTCGATACATGGGTGTCATAGAAAGCCTAAAGGAATAAAACATTGCACATGACCTAACCTTAATAAATTTAAATGGAAGTTTCATATGAGTTTAAGGTTTAAATGGATTAAGTAATGAAATTTAAGTGGTTATCAAGTTTCTATGAGGCTTGTACTTTAGGATTGATCGACGGTTAATAAAATATGGGATTAATGTCTGAAATTTGGTAAGAATGCCACTTGACTATAATGCCTTACACTTACAATCACTACACCCTTTGGAGGTCTTTATTCGAGTCAAGGTGTAACATGAGCAAATCTTTGATATGTGTATAAAAATTTTTTAGCTTTAACAGTCGATTTTTATGCTATGGGTTTCTTATTGATTAAGTTGATTCGCGTTGATAAAGGGACTAAAATTTGGTTGGATTTTGTGGGTATATCATCTGCAAACCCTCACGAGACAACACTCGTCCTCTTTTGGTAAAATTGAGGTTTAAAGGCTTGTTGCATACTCTAAATGCAATCGTGATCTCTACGAAAGTGAGCTATCTTTTGTTTTTGTTTTACCCTTTTTCTTGATGTTGTTTAAATCTTAGTTTTCTTTTGTTCAATTGCTCGGGGACGATCAATGTTAAGTTTGGGGGTGTTGATAAGTGTGAGTTTTACACATTTGAGTGGTCAATAATTTCATGGTTTAGGTTCAAATATGTATGAATTTTACCACTTGTGGCTTTGATTTGTGTTTTAAATGAATTCAAGGTAAAAATCATAACAATAGAGAAATCAGCTGGAAGAAAATGCAATAATTCTGTATTTTGGACGCAGAATCTGAGAACGTGTTCTTCTACAAATTTGTAGATCTATGTCTTAGCTTCACGTGAGAACTTGAATCACTTGAATCTAATATCTGAGGAAAACGTTATGAAGAAAACACTATTTCTGCGCAGAAGGAAAAATGGTACGGGCAGCTGGACGAATCTTAGAAACTTTTGACACCTAAAGACCATTAGTTGCCTCCTTTAATGATTGTAATGCATGTGTTGTGTGCCCCTTTCATTTATAATGCTGATAGTTGTCTACTTTTGGGCATGTGTAGTGTGGGTTTTTACTTATGTTCATGATGAACATTAGTTGTCTTCCTTTGGGCATGTGCTATGTGTACCCCATTTGTATTCTTTTAGTGTATATTAGTTGTTATCCTCTAGTGCATACTAGTATAAATAGGGGTGTTGTTTCATGTCAAAAGGACCCAACACACAACAACACAAAACACACTAACACTACACTCAAATAGGATACTTTCTCTTACAACAAGAAGGAGAGGTTCGAAATTGGCAGCAAGAGAGGAGATTAGAGCAAAGAAATGAGCAAGACGAAGAGAACGACGATTCAACACGAGTTCATCAATTATTAACAGGGAGCTTTTTATTTTCAGAATATTTGTCTATGAATAATTCTATGTTTTTAATTGTTTTTCCAATTATAATTATGAACTAAATTAATCAAACTAAGGCCATGTGAATGCCAATTTTATGAGTTTATATATATGAAGTGATTGTTCATTTTAATTCTATTACTGTTTTGTGTGTTAATTTTATGCTTTTATTCCAATCGTATGCTTGATCAACATATGTTTGCTAATTAGCCTAATTTATTATTTGAGAGAATATATATTAGGGTTCAAAGGAATTAACACATCATCTTGAGGAATTGCTCCTAGAGATAGGTATAGATTTCCGGGTGCTGTTAGCCGAATTAATCCGGGGAAATTCTAGAACTTGAATGCATGGTTAATGATTTGATTCTCGGATAGATATATTTAGAGAACCGTCACGTAATCATAGGATTATTACAGCCGAGAGATCGGGTAATAATTATTTAAGGTTTTTTCCACCAAAGTAATAATAGTCTAATAATTAGAAGAATCACTCATATATATTTACAAATAATAAAGGTTGAAGCATGTGCCTTAGTTGCTTTCTCATATAAGAATCTCAATTAAATTGTTAAGTCTTAGTTTTTACCTTTCTACTGTCAATTAATCAAAAATCTTTTAATTTAATTCAATTGCTTTAAACTTGTTAATTTAAAATACGAGTCTCTGCGGGTTCGACATTCCGGACTTAATATCCATTCTATTACTACACACGACCAGTCCACTTGCTGTTTTATACACGTAAGGATTTTTCGTGTCAAAGTACATCTTCAACTTGATTTATCAGGTCAAAGGTTCACACGTACCTATCACTACTTATCAGTTTCATCATTGACTGTCATTGAGTGAATACCCATGTGATGAACTGATGCGAGCCGTGTTCAAACATATCAGTCCAACTGACACGCCTATGATATAAGTTCCCACTACCATTTCCATAGTGTACGACTGGCACTTTCTCTGTCAAAACTTACATCATACAAGTCTTTATTCACTATTGATGCCCAATCAATATTTCTTAGACTTGCGAACCCTTTTAGATGTCAGGGGTCAAACCATTCCAGTGTCTTTCCTCCTATCCCATAGGAGGTAGAAGGTTCGCCTTGTCATCAAGGACTTTACATTATTTATTCACACCTTATATATGCCTATAAGAAAACAACAATCAACTGCCTTATATTAATAGAAAAATCATAGTTTAGTTACAATGTTTATGTCCTATAAATCTATCCTCTTTATGGCATTCAAGGGCATATACTTTAACAATCTTCTACTTACACTCAATGCCATTTGCTGTGGTATTTAATACCCATCTTTTCGAGATGTTTTTCCAGCACCGCCTGTGCCAATGGCTTGGTCAATGGATCAGCGACATTGTCGGCTGAGGCTATTTTTTGAACAGCTATTTCACCTCGTGCAACAATCTCTCTTATGATGTGATATCTCCTCTCTATGTGCTTGGATTTATTGTGAGACCTAGGTTCCTTCGCTTGCGCTATAGCTCCGGTGTTGTCACAATAAAGTGGCAACAAGAGCTTTATGCTAGGAACCACTTGAAGTTCCTCAACGAACTTCCTAATCCAAACAGCTTCTTTAGCTGCCTCCGAGGCAGCTATGTATTCAGCCTCTGTGGTGGAGTCTGCGGTTGTGCTTTCCTTGGAACTTTTCCAAGTCACCGCTCCACCATTTATAGTAAATACAAATCCCGAGGTGGATTTCCGGTCATCAACATCAGATTGGAAATCCGAATCAGTGTACCCGTCCACCCTAAGGTCACCACTTCCATAGGTGAGAATCATATTCTTAGTTCTTTTCAGATACTTTAGAATATTCTTCACAACTATCCAATGTTCCTTACCTGTGTTTGCTTGAAATCGACTAACAACGCTCACAGCATAAGCAATGTCGGGTCTAGTACAGAGCATCGCGTACATCAAGATGCCCACAGCAGATGTATAGGGTATAATGTTCATTTCTTTTCTATCTTCCTCACTTTGAGGACACATAGATTTCGAAAGATGTATCCCATGTCTCATTAGTAGGAACCTTTTCTTAGAATCTTCCATCCTATACCTTTTTAGGACCTTTTCTAAGTAAAGGGCTTGAGAAAGTCCTATCCTTCTTTTGGTTCGATCTCTATAGATCCGAATCCCTAGAATATAGGTCACTTCTCCCAAGTCTTTCATGGAGAATGTACTCGAAAGCCACTTCTTGATTGTGGTGAGCATTCCTATGTCATTCCCAATGAGTAATATGTCATCTACATATAACACTAGGAATGTCAACTTGCTCCCACTGACCTTCTTGTAAACACAGGGCTCGTCTTCATTTTTTATGAAATCAAATCCTTTGACAACCTCATTAAAACGTAGATTCCAGCTACGAGACGCATGTTTGAGTCCATAAATGGATCTCTCAAGTTTACACACCTTATGAATATGCTCCTCGGATTCAAAACCTTTGGGCTGTTCCATATAGATATCCTCTTCTAGGAATCCATTTAGGAAAGCAGTTTCGACATCCATTTGCCATATTTCATAATTTAGGTGTGCTGCTATTGCAAGTAGAATCCTTATTGATTTGATCATAGCCACTGGCGAGAAGGTTTCTTAGTAGTCAATTCCTTCCTTTTGACCATACCCTTTCGCCACTAGCCTGGCTTTGTAGGTGTCTACTTTGCCATCAACACCAATCTTTCTCTTGTAGATCCATTTACACCCGATTGGTTTTGCCCCTTCAGGTTGGTCTACAAGTTTCTAGACTTGGTTTGCATGCATCGAATCGATCTCAGTTTGCATAGCTTCACGCCATCTAGCAGCATCCACATCCACCATCGCTTGATCAAAAGTGGAGGAATCATCTCCATGATCCTCCTCAAACACAGAATGGAGATCCAAGTCCCTCTGCATTAGATATCCATACCTTTCAGGCGGTTGAGATACTCTATTCGATCGTTGTGGTTGTGGTTGTGTTACAGAAGGTTCGGTTCTCACTCCCTGTGTAGACGTATCCAGTGGGGTTTCATTTTGTTCCTCTAAAACAATCTTCTACCCGCTCTTCCTTCTTGAATGAACCCATCTTCAAGAAAGTGGGCTTGTAAGGCTACAATGATCTTTTGATCATAGTGCAGGTAAAAGAGGTATCCCATAGAATCTTCAGGATATCCAACGAAACGTCCCTTTAAGGATCTAGCCTCCAACTTGTCCACTTTAGTCTTTTCGACATAAGCCGGATATCCTCAAATCTTTATGTGGTTAAGAATTGATTTCCTATTTCTCCACATTTCATAAAGGGTCATAGGAATGGACTTGGACGGACATCTATTTAAAAAGTGTGCAGCTGTAAACAGCGCGTGACCCCGCAGTGAAATGGGTAAATCAGTGTAGCTAAGCATGGAGCGAACCATGTCCAACAAGGTTCGATTCCATCGCTCTGCTACTCCATTCAACTGTGGAGTCACTGGAGGTGTGAGTTGCTATACTATACCATTCTCTCTGAGGTATAAATCAAACTCGTCGCTCATATATTCTCCTCCTCGATCAGATCGAAGAGTTTTTGTACGTTGACTTGTTTGATTTTCCACTAAAGCCTTGAATTCCTTGAACTTATCAATGGATTCAGACTTATGCTTCATCAGGTACACTAGACCATATCGAGAATGGTCTTCAGTGAAGGTGATAAAGTAAAGGAAACCACATCTGGCCATTTCTCCAAATGGAACACAAACGTCAATATGCACTAAACCTAAGATTTGTGAGGCCCTTTCAAAGCTCCCTGTGAAGGGCGATCTAGTCATCTTGCCTTTGAGACAAGATTCACAAGTAGGATAGGGATCCAATTCTAGTGGGCCAATTAGCCCATCCTTTTCTAGTTTGTGAATCTTTTGTTCGCCAGCATGGCCTAGTCGAAGGTGCCATATTAATCTTTGGTTTATTTCAAGCCTACTACGTTTCCTTTGTATTGTATTCACAGCACACTTATTCTTGACATTAAGGTAACACAATGCACTTATCAAAGAAACAAAGCCTACTAATTTATTACCATAATAAATCTTACATTGTTCATTAATAAAACGAAAGTGTAACCTTATTTAACTAAAACGGAAATTGAGCTAATGTTTAACAATATCCAGAAATAGCATATGTCTAGAATAAAAAATAATGAGGCAGATCTTGTTTTAGTAGCCGTGACGCCTTACCCGCTGCCTACTTTGATCTTCTCCTCATTAGGGCTCAGCTCCTTTCTTCTTCCCAGATTCTGATTCACACAATTATATAAAAGGTATTAACTTCTGAATCATAATCGATGAAGAGGGAATATTATAAAGCAATTAGTTTCAAACTATAAAGTTATTCACCTTTCGCTTGTATATTAGGACAGTCTCTTCTCCAGTGGCCCAGCTCACTACAGCATAAACATGTGTCCTGTTTTTCTAGCCCTCTTATTTCTCCTTCGTTGTGCCTTGTTGCAAGTCGTACTGGATGCTCCCTCCTCTAAATGGGCATTATTCCTTTTTCCATCCAATGTTTTGGGAAATGTAATTGCAATTGGATTGTTCCATTTGTCTGTGTTTATTTGTTTAAGAGCAACCTTGAGTTTTTCCAATAGCCCAGCTAAAGATCCCTCAATGTCATTCATATCAAAATTTATGACAAAATAATAGAACGAATCTGGGAGTGACTGTAGAATAAGATCGACTTGGAGATGTAGGTCCATGTAGAAGTTTAAAGATTTTAGTTTTTCTATCATGGTCATCATTTTGAAAACGTGTTCTCCAACATCTTCTCCTTCAGTCATTTTAGTTTGGAATAGATCCCTTGATGTAAAGTATCTGGCGGTCCTACCGCGTTCTCTGAAAAATTCATCCAGATGAAGGATAATGTCTTTTACATTATCCATCTTATCATGAGACCTTTGCAACTCTATGCACATTGAGCTCAATATGTACACTTTTGCTCTATGGTTGTCACAGCACCCATCTTAACGAGCTAGGCGAACTTCATCACCCTTGTCTGGTCTAGGAATGGGAGGACGACCAATTTCCAATACATAGTCAATGGATTCACTGCTAAGGACCATCCTAATCATAGTGAGCCATTCTATGTAATTTGGACAGGTGAGAATCGTATTTTCCATTAACTTCGACAGTGGTTTGGGAGACATGGTTTTTGATTGAGAGAGATAAAACAAAATGACTGCAGAAAATAAGCCAGACTTAATTAGATTATTGAACTAAACTAAGACCAAGTTTAAAATGAAGGACTTCGACTTATAACTTGGCTCCCACTACATTTTTCGAAATTCCACACTCCCACTGTGAAATGACGGAAGCGATCGTTGATGAAAACTTCGTGGTGGGGATTGAGTTCTTTAATTACTATAATGGATGTCAACCCTTTAACGACATTTGGTCCATTACTTAATTAAAGTGATGTCAAACATTAATCTATCAAATAGACGGTTCAATCATATTTATCCCATAATCCACAAATACCGCAACCCTTTAACGATTTATTGGTAATGTGGACTATCTAAGTTCATTCCCACTAACTCCTCATAATCTAACATTTGAATTTCACCTTGCAACCCTTTAACGATATTTGGGGTGAAATATGTTTCGATTAAGGCATCCAATGCACTTAATAAAATTCTAGAATTAAATCTTAATATATGACCCCCACTTACTGGGAAGATGCCACATATAGATTTAATCCTTGATCGTATTAAGTTTAGTGGAGGGAAAGGATGCCTAGCACCCCTTACTAACTTAGTATTATTTTTGTTTGGGAGAATTCATGTTCAAAACATTTATTTCGTCTCACTTTGCACATTTACCAATTTATATAGTGCATATTGATAACACACATGCTTCCTACAACTAATGAAAATGCATCGAAAGCAATAAAACAACACACATGTCTATGGGCTTTTATCTAGAGGGCCCAAGCCAATGGGTCATCATAAAATTGAAAAAAAAAGGCCTAGCTAATCTTGGTGGGCTCCAAGCTCCTCTTCTTTTGCATGATCTCCATCTTGAAATGCCTATTCTATTTCTATTTATTACAAGAGGTAATTTAAAACCTATACATAAATCTAAAAGTAAAATAAAGTGGGCTGAAACCGGCCCTTAAAAACCATCAAAAGAAATACATAATCAAAAGAAGCAACCTAAGCCCATAGACATATGTCACCATCACATAATACATGCTTGCACTAAATACACACTTATGTTGGTGATTAATAAAAATTAATTAGTCCAACTTAATTAATTTCCACAATAAAATTCCAAATTTTATTGATTTATATGAAAATAATCCAATTTATGAGAATTCTTTATTTAAATAAATAACTTAAGAAATAAAATTCTCCAGCAGTTTATTAATTAATTATTTCATTTAAATAAAGATCAATAAAAATTATATTGGGCTTAATTTTATCAAAATTAAATACCAACCATTGGCATATTCAAAATTAATTAATTAGGCCCAATAACTCATTTATTGAATTATCCACAATTTTAATCAAAACAATTTGCGTCCTTTTTTAATTAAATCCGGGTCATCATCCTTTTGACCCACCCGGATAACTAAAATAGCCCAAACACCTATTCAATTAAAATTTGGACCTTAGAAAAATATAACCCAACCCATTAGGGCCCAAGTCATGAAAACCCGGCCCTCGAAACAGGTCCGTGCGCTGGGCGCAAGGCATAGTGTATGTCGTGCGCCCAGCGCACGGTTTAATCGTGCTTGGCCGGACGCTGGCGTCCGACCAACCCCTCCGACGGGCGCCGTGAAACGGAAAGGCGTTGGGGCCCACCCAGTGTGCGCAACGGGAGGCCGAAAAGGCCTCCTATTGCGCGCACAGCGCGCGCTGTCTACGCACCCAGCGCACAGACTGCGCATGCATTTTGCGTCGCGCTCGTCTCGAGGTTATACTTGTCCGATTCTCATAAACTTTATATTCCCAGATTCGAAACTCATTAAACTACAAATTTCATACAGAAAGTGAAGTGAGATTCAGAATATTTTCATATGAAAAACACGTTCAAAGGCGGCCTCAAAAACGCGGAAAAAACAATCAATCACATAAGCAATTAAACACAGAATTCAGAGATTGGCTCTGATACCACAGTTGGGAATCGTACGAATAAAATGCAGCGGAAAGTAAATTTAATTCCCAAAGCCCGAATCATCTCTAATCCTAGTGTTTAATTGTGTATAGAAAGACTACCGTTCTCGCGTATGTTGATTTCTGAACGTGATCCTTTTGTCTAACGCCGAATTTGCAAACGTCTCTAATTCGTCACGCCAAAATAAAAGCGAAAAACTCCTCCTTTCTTCCTTGTCAAAGACGGCTAGAGAGAGAGAGAGAGAGAGAGGTGGGAGACTTTTTCTTGGAGAGAAAGTTATGTAAGCTGCCTTGTGTTATTTTTCACCTTGTGATATATTTATATCATTATGAAACAATAACCCTAGCATGCAAGAGCCCTATTTGGGCATCTATTTGGCCGCCCCCCTTAGTGGGCTCGGAAGCCTTCAGGCTTTCGTCTTGCTTGCTAATTAATTAATCTGACAATTTATTTATCCAATAAATAAATTGATAAACCAATTAATTCAATTCCTAATTAATTTATAATTCAATTTCTCCAAGAAATTAATTAACTCATTAGTTTAATAAATTAATTAAATTATAAAATAATTAATTAATTAATTACGGCATCCAATGCCGTGAATTTTTCTCAAGTCTTTTTCCCATGTTTTTCCTTTTGCACTTCCTTTCAGTGCGACTCTTTAGGTTCGTCTGAAAAGGCAATTGGGAGGAATCCAAAGGAGTGTGAGTGACACCTAGCCAGTCTCGTGGCTCACACTGTAACCCAATTGAGAACGAATGAATGGGATCATTTCCAAACCTTTACGCCGTGAATACCGTACGTGTATAAACCTTTTATTCTTATATCCCAGTCAAGTAAGAGTCATGGTTTAAAGTCAAACTCATATAACTTGACCATATGCCTAAGCTCATAATAAGTCGAGGTATTTAAATGCTTTGGCCAAAGACTTTCATCCTCACTTATTCATGATCGCATAGGATATTTTACTCATTCACTTATGAGAGAATAAATTCCAAATTGCAAATCAGTTAACAATGCTACTTGCCCATCAAGTCGCACTTCGAGGTCGATTCCACCAACAGGTCATTTGAATCTAACTACTCTAATGACAAACTTGATGTCACAAGTACATCTTCAATTCGATTTCTCAGGTCAGAGGTTCACACGTACCTATCACTACTTATCAGTTTCATCATTGACTGTCAATGAGTGAATACCCATGTGATGAACTGATGCGAGCCGTGTTCGAACATATCAGTCCAACTGACACGTCTATGATATAAGTTCCCACTACCATTTCCATAGTGTACGACTGGCACTTTCTCTGTCGAAACTTACATCATACAAGTCTTTATTCACTATTGATGCCCAATGAATATTTCTTAAACTTGCGAACCCTTTTAGATGTCAAGGGTCAAACCTTTCTAGTGCCTTTCCTCCTATCCCATAGGAGGTAGAAGGTTCGCCTTGTCATCAAGGACTTTACGTTGTTTATTCACACCTTATAAATGCATATAAGAAAACAACAATCAACTGCCTTATATTAATAGAAAAATCATAGTTTAGTTACAATGTTTATGCCCTATAAATCTTTCATTTTTATGGCATTCGAAGGCATATACTCTAACAACATCGATATCCCTTTATCTCGATGAACCCTTTTACGACTTGGAACAATGTTTAAAGATCACAGCCTTTGAGACATATTCCATTATTGCCACACCCAATGTGCAATGATGTCCCATAGCTATGTGTGATCCTTCGGGACTTTATTCTAAGCTAAAGTAAAAACTAATTTAAGAATAAAGACATGCCACACATAAAAAAGAGATTGACTTTATTTATAAGAAAACGATTCTTCAACTCTAGAGTTACTATTACAAAGAATGGCGCCCAATAATTGGTGCGCCGTGCACTAACTCTAACAATCTCCCACTTGCCCTAGCGCCAATTGCCCATGAACTTAAGGCCCATTCTTCCCAGATGTCCTTCAAATACTTTTTGGCTAAGGGGTTTGGTGAGTGGGTCTGCTATGTTGTCCCCTATGTCTACGTGCTCCATTCGCACGTCGCCTCTTCCAATGATTTCTCACATCAATCGGAATTTCCTCAAAATATGTTTGGATTTCTAATGAGACCTCGGCTCTTTTGCTTGCGCAATAACTCTGTTGTTATCACAGTAGACCGTTACTGGATCCCCAACAAATGGAACGATACCCAATTCTTGGGTGAAGTTTCTCATCCAAACAGCTTCTTTTGCGGCCTCATTTGCTGCAATGAATTCTGCTTCAGTGGTGGAGTCGGCTATGGTTGCTTGCTTGGAACTCTTCCAGCTAACTGCTCCACCATTCAGCAGAAATACAAACCCAGAGACCGACTTCGAGTCATTCTTATCGGATTGGAAACTCGGATTAGTGAACCCCTCTAATTCCAATTCTCCTCGTCCGTATATCAAGAACAACTCCTTAGTTCTCCTTAGATACTTAAGGATTGTTTTCACCGAACTCTAGTGTGCCATCCTTGGATTGGCTTGATATCGACTGCACACACTTAATGCTTAAGCTATATCGGGTTTTGTGCATATCATCGCATACATTATACTACCTATCGCAGAAGCATAGGGAATTTTGGACATTTTCACTCTTTCCTCCTAGTCTTTGGGCACATAGTCTTGGAAAGTGTGATGCCATGTCCCATTGGCAAGAATCCCTTCTTGGACTCTTCCATCTCAAATCTTTTGAGTACGCGATCGATATATGCAGATTGGGAGAGACCTAGCATCCTACTCGATCTATCCCTATAGATCTTCATACCGAGTATGTAGGAAGCCTCTCCCATATATTTCATGGAGAATTTATTAGAGAGCCATACTTTAGTCGACTACATCATTTCTAATTAGTAGGACGTCATCGACATAAAGTATGATGAACATGACTGCGCTCCCACTGCCTTTCTTATACACACATGCCTCTTCAACGTTTGGAACGTATCCATACTCTTGTATGACAGTGTCAAAACATTCGTTCCAACTTCGAGAAGCTGGCTTAAATCCATAGATGGACCTTTGGAGTTTAAACATTTTGTTCTCGCTCCCTTTGGCTGTAAAGCCCTCTGGCTATTGCATGTAAATCTCTTCCTCAATTTCTCCATTGAGGAATGCAGTCTTTACATCCATCTGTCATATTCATAATCAAACTATGCAGATACAACAAGCATAATCCTAATGGATTTCAGCATAGCCACTGGCGAGAAGGTTTCCTCATAGTCAATCCCTTGTCTTTGAGTAAATCCTTTCGCCACGAGGCGAGCCTTATAGATGACTACCTCTCCATCGACTCCAAGCTTTCGCTTGTAGACCCACTTACAGCTAATGGGCTTGATACCCTCAGGTGGGTCAACCAAGGTCCATACCTTGTTGGAGTACATGGAGTCCATTTCGGATGTTATGGCCTCTAGCCATTTTCTCGAATCAATGTCAGACATTGCACTCTTAAAACTCTTCGGATCAGAGTCTAGAGGAGGATCATGAGTACCCTTTTCTTGCAATGGGCCTAGCCATCTTTCAGGCTCCTTTGGGATCCTCTTTGATCTCCTCAAAGGTTGTGTGTTTTCAGTGGGTGCCTCTGATGTAGCCTCGTTGGTGTCGGGTGCGTTAATTTGTATCTCTTGACTTGATCCATTCTCATGGACCTCGTCTTTTCTATCTATAGCCTTTTCTATCAAGTTCTATAGCCTCGCCTTTTCTATCTAGAAGGGGACCCCTCTCCAAGAAATTGGCGTTTGTCGAAACAATAACCTTTTGTTCTGTTGGGCTGTAGAAGTAATATCTAATAGTTTCCTTTGGATATCCTACAAAATAGGACAAAGAGGACTTGGGGTCCAATTTATCTCCCACTAAATGCTTTACATAAGCAGGACACCCCCATATTCTCAAATGATTGTATAAGGGCATCTTTCCACACCAACTTTCGTGTGGGGTATTGGGCACCGTCTTGCTACGAGATCTATTCAACAGATAGACACTCGTTTCAAGAGCATAGCCAACATGGACTTAGGAACTTTAGTGAAACTCATCATGGATCGAACCATATCTAGCAATGTTCGATTCCTTCACTCGGCTACCCCGTTATGTTGAGGCATGCCGGGCGGTGTCCACTGTGAGAGAATTCCATTCTCTCTAAGATAATCAAGAAACTCGGTGGACAAGTATTCTCCTCCTCGATCCGATCGAAGAGCCTTAATACTTCTACCAAGTTATTTCTCTACTTCATTTCTGAACTCTTTAAACTTCTCAAAGGATTCAGATTTATATCTCATAAGATATAAGTAACCATACTGTGAATAATCATCGGTAAAAGTTATGAAGTAGCTTTGGCCACCATGAGTGCTCACACTCATTGGTCCGCACACATTCGTATGGACCAAGTCCAATGGTTTTGTGTCTTGTTCCACTTTCCTTGAAAACGGTAACTTGGTCATTTTTCCTTTAAGACATGATTCGCAACTTGACAATTCATCTAAGTCATTTACACCTAAATGTTTTGCCTATGTTTGAATTCTTTCTTTGGAAATATGTCCAAGTCTTTCGTTCCACATTTGTGCGTTTACTTGATTATCTTTTTTACGTTTGTTACTTTGTTGAATATTGAAATTGGAGATTATTGGGGATATCGTATACATTCCATCCTTCACTTTCGATTCCATAATAAGAGACGATTCATAAAACAAAAGTAAACTTTTACTATGAATCTCAAAACAATATCCTTCTCTATCCAAAACCGGAATCGAGATAACGTTTCTTATTATTTCAGGAACAAAATAAACAGAATGTAAAACTAATTTCCTATCTCCTAACTCTATGTAGATCATTCCCACGGCTTTGGCAGCAACCAATGCTCCATTCCCCATCCACAGAGTCATGTCTCCTCAACTTAGCTCCTTGGTTCTTTTCATCAACTGCAAATCATTGCAGATATGAACACCGCATCCAGTGTCAAGAACCCAAGAAGAATTGTTAACAGTGAAGTTAACTTCAACAAAGAACATAGCTTGAGCTAGAGGCTCTTTGCAGTTCCTTTGCCAGTGCCCAACTTTCCCACATTTATGGCACTTATCAGACTTCTCAGACTTTGGCTTCTTTACCTTCTTCACACCACCATTACCTTTCAGCTTCTTAGTCTTATTCTTCTTCTTGTTTCCCTTCTTGTCTTTTGAAGAGGAATTCATAAGAAACCCCGGTTTGTCCTTCTTGATGGTGCTTTCAGCAGTTATCAACATGTTCAACAATTCATTCAATGAAGCATTCAAGTTGTTCATGTTGAAATTGATGACGAATTGATCATATGACTTTGGGAGAGATTGAAGCACAAGGTCGACACAAAGGTCTTCGTCGACTAGCACATCCAAATCATTCATCTTATGAATTAATTGGATCATTTTTAGGTCGTGCTCACTCATAGACGCCCCTTCATTCATCCTTGCTCCAAATAGTTATTTCGATATAGCATATCATTCTCTCCTAGTCCTAGTACCGTAAAGCTCTTCTAAGTGGTCGATGATTTCCTTTGCCATCATCATATTTTCATGTTGCTTTTGCAACTCATTTGACATAGAAGTCATGATGATGCATCTAGCTTGTATGTTATCATCCGACCATAGCTTTGCGTACTCTCTATCCTCATCATTGCTTTCATCGTAAATCTCCGATTGTATAGCCGTCATGATATAATCCTTCCGTTCATATTGAAGAACGATTTTTAAGTTTCTAAGTCAGTCTGAAAAGTTTAGTCCGTTCAGTTTGTTGGTTTCAAGAATTGTATAAGGAGGATTTTTAGCCATTTTCATTTATCTACAAAAATGCATAACAGACAATTAATAACGAATTTTCAAATAAAGTCCTTATACAATTTGGCCTTTAATTGTACAAGTCTTCCACTATTTTTCTCAAATCACACCACCCTCTTGACATGATTCGAAGAAACATTAGTTTCTTTAGTGGGCTTGAGATCTATTCTCACTTCATCCTATGCCCCATTTTGTGAGCTAACATACGATGATTTTGAATAGTATCCTTACCGGACCTTCTATTTTTTAGATAGTTCTCAAGATGATTTTCCTCATCTCCCACATGTGCCCCATTTTTTGAGCTAACACATGAGGAACGATGTTAGGCTTGACCTATCAAATATCCCATGTATAACAATGAATTTCATTGCCCCCATTTTATGAGCAAAGCAATGAAACCAACCGATTTCCACGGGGCACCGTAGTGCTTAGTAAACACTCACAGCCTACCTCGGATCCAATCCACCCCATTTTCTGAGCAAAAGGATTGAACCTTTAGCGGCGTTTCACATGGTGAATACTTATGACGGAAGGCATGATAATAGAATTCCATTCTTACTATCACATAAGCCTAATATTTTCTCAGGAGGGAATTATAACATGCTTATTGGGGGGGTCTCATCAGATTTAATTATCTTATTTTAATTATCTATCATATGCATGCATTACATCACATAATCATCATAAACTGATAAATAAAACATCCACAAAGCGGTAAATGTGACGATGAACCATCTTGAGCCCTAACCTAGAAGCCCACTCGAGCCAAAGTGGGTTTGGACATTCTAGAAAGTAAAAACCAGCCTAGATTACAATGGTATCGCCTCAGCATACAAGTCTTCAAGTCTTGGCTCCGTCTCCTTGCTCCGTCTTCAATTACATAGAATACCAAAAACTACTAATCTACTATACGGAAAAGGAAAGAGCCAAATCGGCTATTATTTACAACTCTAGAATAATTACATACATCAAAAACCAATACTACGACTAGGCTCGTGGTTCATCCCCTTATCACATAAACATGTCAAGCAACAAACATATATGCGATAAAGTAAATTTTACCCATTCATCGTTCAAACTAGATTGCGAATATCATTGGAATAACTTTGATATGGATTTCTAAAACCTTTCTCAGAGTTTATAAGTCTAAAACATCATAGGCAAGGTCTTTGGGTCAACCACCTTCTGAAAGTACAAAGAAAGGGAATTTTTTTTTCTTACTTTCTGTTGACCACACCTAGGCGTGATCATACGCACGCCTGGGCGTGGGTTACCCCATGCCTGGGCGTCCAGTGCAGCAGTAGTTGCTGTTCGCGATTTTCAAATCCATTTTTCGCACATTCGTGATTCTTTCGAGTTTTGATTAACGAATCTGGATTCCTAAGGTCTGAGGTTTATTACTTGATGATTAAACCTTCATTTCAACCATCTCGCAACACCCCACCAAAGTTGATTTCATAAACTAAATCAAAACTTTCGAAAAACAATCATATACCCAAATTTCAGATTTCATGATTTTTTAAAACCAATGACTTTTAAACATTAAAATCATAAAAATCAA
The DNA here is from genome assembly GCA_019426215.1 of Buddleja alternifolia. Lineage (NCBI taxonomy): Eukaryota > Viridiplantae > Streptophyta > Magnoliopsida > Lamiales > Scrophulariaceae > Buddleja > Buddleja alternifolia. The sequence continues at coordinate 23,328,567 of CM033404.1, read as the reverse complement.
ACGACATCCCAAATCAAAATCAATCCTAGTATTTTGATGAACATATTGATTATCATGCTTTCAATTTTACAATTAAAACGTAAAAACAAACATGCATAATCACATAAAAAATTCGATCGAGCCAAACCATGGCTCTGATACCACTGTTGGGTTGACTCATTCCCTCGGGTGGCTCGTAACCACCCGAAAACAGGAATATGGAGTTGGTTCGATCAAATTTGATAAGGAGGTAAGAGAAATTATACCTTTCAAAAATTTCGTTTCACCTCGCACTTTGGATCTCAGCAACCCTGTGGTGCAAATCCACACAATTTCCCTTGGGTGAGAAATTGTCCGTCATTTTTCGTATCTCCCAGTTTAGAGTGCTCCAAGCGTCGCACCTCTAAGATGTATCCACTCCTCATTCAGGTCACCAATTGTCTTGCCTTGCGTGCTAGACAACAAAACAATTCTAAGCTTAACTTAGACTTGATTATGTGAAGGGTAGGAATATTTTCTAAATTGTTTAATTCAACACATGAATCAAACGACGTCTTGTTGGAAAGAGGAAGAAGGTGGCCAATTTTTAGGTCTAAGAGAAGGGGGGCGGATTTTTCAGCAATTACAATCATAAATTTTAGTCTTCTTCATCTCTTATTTATAAGTGAAGATTACCTAGAGTCCAATTCGGAAAAGGAAACTTCCTTTATCCTAAACTCTCAAGTAATCCTCATCCTATGAAGACTTGGAGGAGGGGAATACTCTTTTCCTCCTCCACCTCATAAAAAACTGGCCCCCTCCCTTATTCTACTCATAAAAATCAGTCAACACAAGTCAATTGGACTCTAGGATTTCATTTTGACTTCTTATTTTAATTATCGGCCCAATCCATCAATTAAATACAAGTCAAATTAAATCCAACAAAAAAATTCCAACATTTATTTATTTAACTTGGGCTCTACCCAATTAAAATAAAATACTTGGACTCTACTAGGTCCATTAATTTAATTAATTCTACAAGATTAATTAAAAGAGCAAAATTAATTGAATCCTTCAATTAATTTATATTCCATATTAGGAAAGTACTACACTTTCCTAATTCCCTCAATTTCCTCGAAATTGATTAATCACATCTATTCAAGCAGTGACTCTCTCGAGTTAGTGTGTGACCCCTTAGGCTCGTTTCTATCTAGTAGTAAGTACACCTTCCCACAGTGCTAGTGTACTTTCCTAAAATGGAAAGTACTAGATTAAATCAATTCCTTCATTTAATCAAGCCTTGAATTAGTCACCAAGCTAATTCTCGGCACTTAAAAATCACGGGTGCCCACCTAGCATAGGATCCCGAAGACCAAGATAAAACGAAAGTAAAGATACGCCTTTTTGCGATCTTGATCCTTGCATAAGTAAGATCCCTCTATCTAATCTTCCGATTGAATCTAGAGCAGTGGCTAAGGTCGAAGCTGTATTAATTCAATACTGTGTTTCCCACGTTATGTGAAATCGACTTCAACTATCTAAACGAGGAAACCCTATGCCTCTTTAGATATCATACTTTGGCCGAAGATTCCTTAAGTCGATTCACTATGTAACCATAGGAGATTAACCGACTGGCTAATGTCAAAGATAGATTCCTCTTGATTCTCACGTGCTTTACTACGTAAGATGTGCATGTCTGAGTTCGCCCATATTCGATCATCTAAAGTGATCATGTAACAAATCAAGAACATGCGCGGTTACGCATAAGACATCCGATGGAATTTTAGGTCCATGAGGATTACTTTTATACTACAAGACCACTGGAAGTATCACATTCAACTGGAAATCCATTTTAGGAACTTCCATGGGGTTGTTCAGTTCGCCCATTACCACAATGGCAACCCTCATATATGCATTGGCTTTCACCGTGCCAGTATCTATGGAACGAGATACACTTCTCCCAGAGTATGCATCATATGAGCAAGTCTTTTGGGTTGCATTGATATCCCTTTATCTCGATGAACCCTTTTACGACTTGGAACAATGTTTAAAGATCACAGCCTTTGAGACATATTCCATTATTGCCACACCCAATGTGCAATGATGTCACATAGCTATGTGTGATCCTTCGGGACTTTATTCTAATCCACAGTAAAAACTAATTTAAGAATAAAGACATGCCACACATATAAAAAGAGATTGACTTTATTTATAAGAAAACGATTGTTCAACTCTAGAGTTACTATTACAAAGAATGGCGCCCAATAATTGGCGCGCCGGGCACTTACTCTAATAGTAGGCTCTAGAGCAAGTGAGAGATTGATCGTGTTATGTGATACCGGGTTTCTTTTTAATGATAAAATACTAATTTGATGACTAGTACTATACTCTATTGGAAATTACTTCATCTATTTTAGTTTTATAACTAATATGTCAAATATTATATTAAACAAGTGGATCGAAATTATTTTACTAGATAATATCTAGTAGGGGTTTGAATGCAAATATAATTGCATTAGGGATCATTTAAAAAGGGGAAAGAAGAAGTATTTGCATATTAGCCCTTGTTGCACCTCTATATGTACCCTTATACATCCATCCTTTTCCTTACAACATCAAGAGGCAATGAAGAGGGAAAATATCAGCATATTCGCACAACATTTTCAGCACTGGCAATGTTTGTATTTTCATGTTTTGAGAGATGAAATGTTGTCCAAATTGAGTGTTCTTTAGCTCAAATTTTTCACACGACAATGAGTAATGACACTATGGAATCCAATTTTTCTTATCTACTACCGAAAGTTTCAGAATAGCTCGACACCGAGTGCTAGGCTGTTCAGATTTTGGTTTCCAGAAATATATTCTATTTTCATTTGCCAAGAAATAGACCTTCCAATGGTCTGATCGGACATGCAAGACCACTCCTGGAAAGCTCATTCAGTGTAGATACCATTACTGGTAAGTTTTGTTAGAAATCGTTTAGAAAATATTTCAGTATTCTCAGTCAAATCATCACTGCCAGAAATCTCTATTGAATTCCAGAATCTGTGTTTCATATTAAATTGCCCGAAAGCCCTTTTTTCTATGCTCTGATTATACATGCAAAACCATATTTGAAATCCTTATTTAGTGTAGATATGTGGAATGGTAAAGTTTGTTGAAAATTGATGAGGAAATAGTCAGAAATGGCCACCAAAATATCTATGCCAGTGTGCTGTTTTAGTTTCCAGAAACTATCATCCATGTTTCTTTGTTTTGAAATACCCCTTTTCGTGGTTCTATTGAAAATTCTAGACAACCATTAGATAGCCCTTTGAATGTAGATGTTGATACTGGTAAGTCTTGATAAAATCCATGGTGTAATGCGACCGAAAAGTTGATTTGAGTATAAGGTGCTAGGAGGTGGTTAAATCTAACAGTTTTGGGGTGTTGATTTTGAAGGCCCAATTTATCCTATTTCGGTTAGGTTCTTGAGATTGAATTTGAATATTAAGAAAGCTTAGTTATTTGGGAATCTATCTGTCTATATATATATATTAAGGTAGTTGTTTATTGAAATGTTAAAGGGATGAACAAAGGATAATGGCGGAGACGCGCGCCAATTGAAGGAGGCACACGGTGAAGCGATTTGGTGCAATCTTGTTGACGTATGAACAATGGAGGTTTTCAGCTTCTTTGATCCGAGTTATACATATTCCTAAAGATGGGTGAGTGTTGGGTAAGTCGTCTTAGCATTAACTTTTGGTTATTTCCAATTAAGTGTGTATCATAGTGGGAATTAGAATTCATATAACTTGATTACGTAAGTGTAGTAGTGATTATGTTCTTATTTGGAATAGGTTCATTCTCTACAACACTATTCGAGGAAACACAATTTGACGAGTTGGTAGAGTTGGATATTCGGTCGGTGATGATTCTGACTAGCTCGAAAGTGTACCGTGAGTTGCCTCGCAAAACTATAGTTTTATGTCTTTCAAAACTGGAAGGAAGTTTTATTACGTCCTATATATATTCATATGCAATTTTACCATCGTTTTACCATTATCAAATAAATGAATTTCAATGTTTCAAATAATATCAAAAGTACTTTTTCTAAACCATTGCATTGCCCGTTTTTCCAAAGTCATAAATCGTTTTATATGCATATTTTGGAGAAAATGATTTCCAAGAAAGTATATCTTCAACACATGTTTGGCACTTATTCACTAAAGTTGACTGATTATTGTATCATGAGCCAAAAGGCCACTGTTGCATCAAATGTGAAATTATGTGATTGCATATTGTATATGGTTGAGTGTCGGGCCCAAGTGTTGGGCGTGGATAGGGCTAGGGTTTGGCTGGACAGGCACGGGCCTGCGGTCTTAAAACGGTTCCCGCTATCCACGGCCAAATCCCAACACCTAAAGACGGAGTGTTCTGAGGGTGAGTGGGTCGTAGGAATTGAATTGCCGGGATATGACCAAACGGGCTTCGCGAGCCGAAGTGGGGAGGCATAAGGTGATGGCTTTTAAGCCGATTTTTTAGGGGTGACAAAGAAGAAGCAGGGGGACCCAAAGTGCTATGAGCAAAGTCATCGGACGCGATGCTACTGCTAACATGGCCCCCTACTGCGTAAATGTGAAATGTAAAGTTACTGTAACTACCTATTGATTGAATGCATATACTAAGTGTTTATACTAAAGTTTTGGTGTCATATCACCTATTGCTTAACTACTATCAGGAATGCAAAGATCATTTTAACTATTTCAACGATTTTCTGAAAAATAAAAAGTATTATTGATTTCATTTCATCAACTTATGGTTTTTGGGTCTAAAAACTATTTTAAGCACCTTTCACATGAACATTGGCGCTCACTAAGCCTTTGCTTACGTATTTCACTTTCTTCCTTCCAGTTACAGGTGAGTTGAGCAATGAGATTGGCTTGGAGGATCATGAGTATAGACATGGGCAATCCTTGGGTAATCCTAGAGGTGAGTATTGCAGATTGAGCCATGAATAGTAAGTTACTTAATATGTTAGGTTAACGTTAGGGTCGTGACCCTACTAGATTAATTGTTGAAGTGTGTCAGATTTTGGATTGGACTACTTAATTGAAAGGTTCACGCTTTTATTTTAGGCCCTTTTCAGGGCTAAAAATTGGGGCGTGACATGTTAAATGCCCGGAAAGCCAATCACTAGAACATAAAACTATGACAGTCTTGTCTTTCACATCATATAAAACCTATTGGTATTGTCTTTATCATAATTGCTTATATAGTTTAGTGTTATGATTATGCCCTTAGATGTCATAGTGGATAGAATGATATGGCATGTTTCTTTTAATAAACTTATTTATTATTCATAATAAAAGACATTGTTTAGTTTTCACTTAAATCATATCTGCATCTACAAGTAGTGTAAAACATTTTGTCAACGTTTTTAGTGCAATCTCTCTACTTTCTATGTGATAGAAAGATTGGCACTTGAGAGATTGATCTTGATTACTTAAACTTGTTTGCAAGTAATATGAAGTCTTTAATGGACAAATAAAGACTTAGAACACTTGTACAATCTTAGCTTTGACATAGGAGTGCCAGTTGAACACCATGTGATGGTGGGAGCTTAAGACTGTAGGCACATCGGTAGAACTGATATGCTCAAACACGACTCGCATCGGTTTTGTGACATGGATTTTCACTCTGTGACTGTCAATGACAGAACTGATTATGTGTAATAGGTATAAGTGAACATTTGACCTTAAGTATCAGGCTAAAGGATACACTTGTGACGTCAAGTCTGTCACTAGAATAGTTAGACCCACCCATTGGAGGGGTCGACCCCGAAATGCGTCTTGTTGGGCAAGTGGTAGTCTTAGCTGATAACTAATATGGGATTTGTTCTCTCATAAGTGAATGAGAAAGTATCCTATGTGATTATAGATAATAGAGATCAAAGTATTTGGCCAAAGCAAAAGAGATGATTGTGCGAGGCACTAAATCGAGCTCAATGATCTCGTATTATTATAATTAATACATATGGTCAAGTCCAGTGAGTTTGACATAACCATGACTCTCACTTGACCGGGGCACGTGAACAAAGGGTTTATGTTTATACGGTATTTACGATTGGAAGGTTGTGGAATGATCCAATCATTCGATTTCGTTTGGGCTACGAAGTGGGTCACGTGATTGGCTAGGTGTTACCCACTTCCATTGGATTTCTTTCTTTGCCAAATGAAACGAACCTAAAGAGTCGCACTAAAGGATTGATAAAGAAAAATTGAAAGGATTTTCTATTTTATTCTGGGAGATTTAATTTATGGGATAAATTAAATAATTAATGAATTACTCATTAGATGAGATGATCAGTTATAAAGATAAGATTAATTATTAATCTATTTCTTAAGGAAATAAATTAATGAATTAATTTATCTAATTAATTTGGTTATTTAATTAATTAATTTATTTATTGGATATAATAAATTTTTAATTAAATAGATAAGTAATTAAAACAAAAGGATGGGCCAGGATATGTGGGGGCGTCCATTTGGACATCTCTTAGGGCCAAGTTGGGCATCCGCTAGGATGCCCACCGAGGACTCTTTTGTTTATCTTGGTCAATAAGTCAAGTGATAAATAAAAGGAGTCTTGACCTATATGAGATAATTGATAGCGTTAGGTGCCTGACGAGCCAACTATTTTAGTCTCGGCCATATTAAATTTAAACACTATGACAGTCTTGCTTTAAATATATTAAATCTTTTATTTATGGTATGCTTCTTTATTGTTATAACTATTGATAGTATAGAAAAAAATCCCATGGATCACATATGGTTAGGGGAGGAGGTCAGGGAAAACATATGGAATGCTCTCAAAGACCGTAATCCTAAATATTGTTCGAAGTCATAGAGGCTGTGAGATGTGGGATATCACTGGCCTCGTCAAGACTTGTTCATATATGTAACTCTTTCGAGAGGTCAACACGTTCCATTGTCGATGCCTTGTATGGGAATACATGTATGAAGATTCATACTGGATTATGGAATTGAACGGCCCCTCTTAAGGACTCCTATTTGGTGCTGTCGAACATGGAGTCCTTGGGTTTTGTAGTGTAAGATTAATCCTTAAACCTAAGATGTCATTTGGAAAGGGCACTACCCACTCTGCTTTGATATGCATGTGCACTTCAGGAGAGTCATACGGCGTGTATGTTGGGTATAGTCTGGTGGTACAATGGAACAAATGGCATTCGGAGAGGGATTCATCCAGGGTCACGAGTACCCGGTATTTCCTATGCTGTTGCGAGAATCTAAATGATCGTGAAAAGCCTTTGATCAAAGCGATTGTTTTCTAAGAGGGAACAGTGATCCCGGATCGAAAGACTGGATCATTTGACGTCACAATACAGTCTTAGTTTCCAAGGTTATTAGGGTTCGACCGTCGCCATATCCTAGACCATGGACGGGAAATTGATGAAGGATTCCACTCACATGATGATCGCAACTCAGATAGAATTTTGCTTTTCATCATCGACATCTAGGTAGTCGTGCCGACATTGCTAGACATCGAACCATGACCAATAGGTGTCTTGGATTAATTTGGTGAAATTAATTCAAGGACTAGTTAATTATTTAGAATAATTAATCTAACCTGTGGGGACTTATCGCTAGTTTGACAACGAGCCTGAGGGGTTACACACATAACCTAGAGTAGTACCTATTGGCTAATTAATTCTTTGTGAATTAATGGTGGAATTAATTAATTGGATTTAATTAATCAAAGGAAAAGAAATTAATTTAACTAGTTAATTAATGGTCCTATAATTTAATATTAAAATATTAAATTGGGAAGGACTAATTAATTAATTAGGGGAATAAAATAAAATAATATATATATATATGCATAGTGCACGTGTGAGGCGTGTGTAATTGTGTATGTTGATTTGGTGGAAAAATTTATCTTGCTCACCAAGTTTGTTAAATATATATATTAATTAATATCTTATAAATATATTTGGTAGAATCCTAAATTAATTAAAGTAGTTAATTAATGAATATGGAAAGGATTCTATTTGATATATGTTAGGATATTATTAGATATGGTAATATCTAGTTCGTTGGAAAGAGTCCAACTAAACAAGGAAGAGAATAAAAGAAAAAGGGAAATACATGTACATATATACATATGTACGGGAAATTCTAGCCCGCTCCCGGCTCGGCTAAACCCATGTATATTTTTTGAAATAATTTACCAATTATATGGCAAGTGTAATACACTCTCCTTGTAAAATACACTTGGGTGCGGCCAAGCCGGGTCTGTATTAGAATTTTCCCATATGTACACGCCTACTCCCTAAATTTAGGGGAGAGGTAGGCGTGTACCATCTATGGTTTTAACCCTAGGTGGATTATATATATACATTTATATTTTACCTCTTTTAAATCTAATGGAAAAAGTGGCTTTGTATTAGTTTTGGTTTCTGAAAAGAAAAATAAGTTTTTTGAGAAAAACACCTTTTCTTTTATTCTCTCCCAATTTTCTTTCATACTATATCTTCAAACTCATGTGTTAAGTGCAAAGAACACTTAAATAACTCCAAACCCTTTTTCCTAAAACCCCAAGATTCAATATTCTCCTTACTAGCACTGGTGGAGATAATTGAGGGTACAAGCTAGCGTGTGGATACATATCAGAGGCGCAACGCTTGGGGCGCTAGGGAAAATCAATTCGAAGACGGTAGCAGGGAGTAGCTTAAAAAGATGTTGATGCTTTAAGGTCTACAAGAGGTAAACACGAGTAAACTTTCTCCTAGGATAGTTTTGAATCCGATGGTACCATGTCGACCTTGCCCTAATTTCGGGGATTCCGCTTTAGTTTTTGAAATTATATCCCAAAAGTGGTATCAGAGCTAAGGTTTAGACATGGCTCAGATTCTTTTCGGTTTTTTATGTTTTAAAGTTAGTTTTATTGCATATTGGAATTGATTTGATTTTCTGTTTAATTTATGGATCCGTTGACTTGGTGTCAATCTGAAAATCAAGGGTTGCGTTTTTATGGTTTATAAAAAATTAAAAAAAATGGGGGGTCGCTGTTGCACGGCAGCGCTACCATCGCGCCGGCGAACAGCAACGTGCTGTTCGGTAGCGTGTGCTCTGTGCAAGCACCACCGGCAGCGCATTGCTGCCCGGCCATGCACCGTCTTGGTCGACGGCGCAAGGCGGCAGCTGCCCGTATTTTTCACTTTAGGGTTTTTATATAATTTCCCCAATTTGCAAATGCTTTTCATAATCATTGCGTTTTAGGCCTCGGGTAATTTTTGTAATTAAATTAAAAGCGCAACCCTAATTTCTGATTTTGTAAAATTAAGTTTTGAATCTCAAATTTAAATTATTTAAAGTTTATTCTAAAAATTGGATTTTCAAAATTGGAATCGTTTTGTTTGATTTTGAGAATTGAAATAAAATGGAATTTATTAATTTTCTAAATTGAATAAAATTGGGTTTTTTGAAAAATCTTTTTAGATTAATTTGAAAAGTGACTTTTCATGGAAGTTTCTAAAATTGGTTTTTAGAAATTAGAGTATTTGGATCCATTAATTAATTAGATCATCTTTAATTAAAGACGGTGAATATTAATTCATATTTTCATGATAGCATGTTTATGTGATTATGTGGTGATCCGGGTCAAGCCATAGACTAGTTGTTTTTTATAATTTGAGGTATGCGTGCCATGTTTTTCCTTTTATTTTAAATGAGAGGGAAAAGTTTATTAAAATGTAAATTTGAATACGAAGATGGAGACAATCAAGTTCATCGAGTTTTGAAGACCTTAGTGTAGTGTTCGGATCCTTAGATTAAATTGGTAAACGCCTTGATGGCTCGGAGTGTTTAGATATTGGCTTGACTAAGATCACATTTACCGCTTTATGCATGATTGCTTATTTTCTTATGATATGAATGTTGTGCATGTATGCATGATCACCTAAGAAAGATAAGTAATTGAAAAGTGTGAGACCTTCTTTTGAAAAATCCCTTAATCCATATTAAGTCCTTAAATGGATAAATCTGAGGGCTCAGAAGCTCCTTGATTAGGTCCAGTGCCTTCCATCATTAGATGTGAGAGGGAATAGCGTGGCTTGTCATCATTGACTATGAGTCGTGGGATGGTGGCAAGTTAAGTGTAGTAATCTCACAACTAGGCCTTCTACTATGACAGACGGTCATACTAAAAGTGCAGACGGATCTCAGTTTACCCAAGGGTCGACCATGAGTCATGGGATGCCCTGGGCACTGTTATTGCATGAGAATTTGATTGGTCGGACTTAAACGCAGATTAGTGTACGGTTGCATCGTGTTCTCGGGACGTACATGAAATGTGAGGCAAACATCTCGAGAACCACCTGGATGTGGATGGGGTCGTCGTGCCTGTTCAATGTTACCGCTTATTAACTATGAGTCGTGGGATGAGGTTCGGACATTTGACGCTCGAGCCCATTAGAGATTTGAAATTTCCCGTCTTCCGTCAATTTGGGGTGATGGATTTCGTAAAGTTAAGTAGGAAAACACATGTATATTTAAAATTCCTTAATTGCATGTGAATATATGTTAGAACTGAATGCTAATCATCATTTTTTGTTTTATCGCATTTTACACAGTATAATCATGAATATCAATTATACTTGTCTATGGATTCTCAAACGAAACAAGTTTAATGGCTTGAACTATGCCCTTTGGCGTAAGTTTCTGGATATCTACCTCAAGGGTGAGAAACTTGATTACGTAATCAAAGGGAAAATCCCACCTACACCTAAACCTGCAACTCGCGCTCGTACCTTGGAGTACTTGACGAAGCAGATTGATGACAAGGCTTATGTTGGACATTTCATATTACCCATGATGACGGAAGACCTGATTGAGATGTACGAAAATGTCAAGTTAGCCAAGGACATCATCAAAGACCTTGAGGAGTTTTTTTGGAAAGAAGACGCCAAAGGGTGATTGCCCTCATTGCCATGGGATGGAACACTTAAGCAATGATTGTCCTGCTACCTTCAAAAGTCACAACAAAGGTGTGTTTATTGTTGAGGTTAATTTTTCGATTAACCATGCTTCTTGGGTGTTTGACACCGGCTATGGTACTGACCTTTGCAATGACTTGTAGGTGCTGTCTAGAAGCAAAGAGCTAGATGATGGGGACATGGTCCTGAGGATGGCTAATGGAGTGTCTATCGCTGCAAAGGCTGTTGGAAACATTGTTTTAGTTCTTGAGGATAGTAATAGGTTTATTTTAAAGGATTTTTATTATGTTCCCGGATTGATTAAGAACCTTATTTCTGTTTCCGTATTGGACAAAGAAGGTTTTTCTTTTAATATAAAAAATGGTTTTTGTTTAATGTTTTATGGTTGTAAATTAATCATGAGAGCATGCATGTATAAAAACCTTTATGTTTACCCGTATACTAATTCTCTTGTTGTTCAAACAATAAACACAAGAAAGCGTAAATCTGATGATCAAACTAATGCACAAATCTGGCATGCTAGACTTGGTCATGCATCTAAGGATAGGATTCGCAAGTTGTCAAGTTTCCTCGAGCTTGATGAAGAAGAGGAACTACCGACTTGTGAATCTTGTCTAAAAGGTAAAATGACAAAGTCACCATTTGGAGGTCAAATGGAACGTGCCAAGGATTTGCTTAATTTATTTGGACCTCTCAGTGTTAGTGCATTAAGGGACTATTCTCACTTCATAACCTTTACCGACGATTATTCTAGATATGGTTCTTTGTATCTTCTTAAATAAAAATCTGAGCCCTTTGATAAGTTCAAAGAATTCAGAAATGAAGTAGAGAAACAAACTGGTAAAAGTATTAAAACTCTTTAATCTGATCGAGGAGGAGAATACTTATCCGGTGAGTTCTCGGATTACTTAAAAAAGAATGGAATTCTCTCTCAATGGACACTGCATGGAATGCCACAATTAAATGGTGTGTCTGAGCGGAGAAATTGCACATTGATGGACATGGTTCGATCAATGATGTTGTCCACAGATTTACATACATACTTCTGGGGCTATGCCATGGAGACGACGACTTATCTATTGAATAGATTACGGTCAAAAAGTGTACCTAAAATGCCTTATAAAATATGGCACAGCAAACCACCCTCAAACAAATACCTAAAAGTATGGGGATGTGCTGCTCATGTAAAGCAGCTAGTGGGAGATAAGTTAGATTCAAGATCTACTTTTAGTAGGTTTGTGGGTTTCCCTTGTTAGAGTTAGTGCCCAGCGCACCAATTATTGGGCGCCATTTTTTGTAATAGTAACTCTAGAGTTGAACAATCATTTTCTTATAAATAAAGTCAATCTCTTTTTTATATGTGGCATGTCTTTATTATTAAATTAGTTTTTACTTTGGCTTAGAATAAAGTCCTGAAGGATCACACATAACTATGGACATCATTGCACATTGGGTGTGGCAATGATGGAATATGTCTCGAAGGCTGTGATCTTTAAACATTGTTCCAAGTCGTGGAAGGGTTCATCGAGATAAAGGGATATCGGTGCAACCCAAAAGACTTGCTCACATGATGCATACTCTGGTAGAAGTGTATCTCGTTCCATAGATACTGGCACGGTGAAAGCCAATGCATATATGAGGGTTGCCACTGTGGTAATGGGCGAACTGAACAACCCCATGGAAGTTCCTGAAATGGATTCCTAGTCGAATGTGGAACTTCTAGTGGTCTTGTAGTATAAGAGTAATCCTTATGGACCTAAGATTCCATTAGATGTCTTATGCGTAACCGCGCATGTTCTTGATTTGTTACATGATCACTTTAGATGATCGAATATGGGAAAACTCAGATATGCACGTCTTACGTAGTAAGGCACGTGAGAATCAAGAGGAATCTATCTCTGACATTAGCCAGTCGGTTAATCTCCTATGGTTACATAGTGAATCGACTAAAGGAATCTTCGGCCGAAGTATGATATCTAACGAGGCGTAGGGATTCCTCGTTTAGACAGTCGAAGTCGATTTCACATAACGTGGGAAACATAGTATTGAATTAATAGAGCTTCGACCTTAGCCAATGCTTTAGATTCAATTGGGAGATTAGATAGAGAGATCTTACTTATGCGAGGATCAATATCGCAAAAGGCGTATCTTTACTTTCGTTTTATCTAGGTCTTCGGGACCCTATGCTAGGTGGGCAACCGCGATTTGTAAGTGCCGAGAATTAGCTTGGTGACTAATTCGAGGCTTGATTAAATCAAAGGATTGATTTAATCTAGTGCTTTCCATTTTAGGAAGGTACACTAGCACTGTGGGAAGCTGTACTTACTACTAGATAGAAACGAGCCTAAAGGGTCACACACTAACTCAAGAGAGTCACTGCTTGAATTAATCAATTTCGAGGATATTGAGGGAATTAGGAAAGTTTAGTACTTTCCTAATATGGAATATAAATTAATTGAAGGATTCAATTAGTTTTACTCTTTTAATTAATCTTGTAGAATTAATTAAATTAATGGACCTAGTAGAGTCCAAGTATTTTATTTAATAGGGTGGAGCCCAAGTTAAATAAATAAATGTTGAAATTAGTTGGTTGGATCTAATTTGACTTGTATTTAATTGATGGGTTACACCTATAATTAAATTGAGAAGTCAAAATTAAATCCTGAAGTCCAATTAAAGGGAGTTGACCGATTTGTGAGTATAAATAAGGGAGGGAGCGATTTTATGTGTGGAGGAAGAGCAAAAGAGTTTTTCCCTCGTCCAAGTCTTCATAGGATAAGGATTACTAGAGAGTTTGGGAGAAAGGAAGTTTCCTTTTCCTAATAGGACTCTAGGTAATCTTCAACTATAAATAAGAGATGAAGGACACTAAAATAGATGATGAAAAAGCCGAAAAATCCGCCCCCCTCTCTTAGACCTAAAATCGGCCACCTCTCTCCACTTTCCAATAAGACGTCAGTCTATTCATGTGTTGAATTAAACGACTTAGAAAATATTCCTACCTTTCAAATAATCAAGCCTAAGTTAAGCTTAGAATCGTTTTGTTGTCTAGCACGCAAGGCAAGACGATTGGTAACTTGAACGAGGTGTGGATACATCTTAGAGGTGCGACGCTTGGAGCACTCTAAACCGGGAGATACGAAAAAGGACGGGCAATTTCTCACCCAAGGGAAATTGTGTGGATTTGCACCACAGGGTTCCTGAGATCCAAAGTACGAGGTGAAACGAAATTTTCGAAAGGTATAATTTTGTTTACCTCCGTATGAAATTCGATCGAACCAATTCCATATTCCTATTTTTGGGTGGTTGTACGTTTACTTTTGTAAAATTTTAATTTCCGCTGCCACGAGCCACCCGAGGGAATGAGTCAACGTAACAGTGGTATCAGAGCCATGGTTTGGCTCGATCGAATTTTTATGTGATTATGCATTTTTGTTTTTACGTTTTAATTGTAAAATCGAAGCATGATAATCAATATGTTCATTGTTAGACTAGGATTGATTTTGATTTGGGATGTTGTTTGATTTTTATGATTTTATTATTTAAAAGTCATGGGTTTTAAAAATCATGAAATCTAAAATTTGGGTATATGATTGTTTTCGAAAGGTTTTGATCTAGTTTTATGAAATCACCTTTGGTGGGGTGTTGCGAGATGGTTGAACCGAAGGTTTAATCATCAAGTAATAAAACTCAGACCTTATGAGAATTCAGATTTGTTAATCGAAACTCGAAAGAGTCACGAACGAGCGAAAAGTACTTGAAGGACATCTGGGAACAATGGGTCTTAAGTACATGGGCAATTGGCGCTAGGGCAAGTGGGAGATTGTTAGAGTTAGTACCCGGCGCACCAATTATTGGGCGCCATTCTTTGTAATAGTAACTCTAGAGTTGAACAATCAGTTTTTTATAAATAAAGTCAATCTCTTTTTTTATGTGTGGCATGTCTTTATTTTTAAATTAGTTTTTACTTTAGCTTAGAATAAAGTCCCGAAGGATCACACATAGCTATGGGACATCATTGCACATTGGGTGTGGCAATGATGGAATATGTCTCGAAGGCTCTGATCTTTAAACATTGTTCCAAGTCGTGAAAGGGTTCATCGAGATAAAGGGATATCGATGCAACCCAAAAGACTTGCTCATATGATGCATAATCTGGTAGAAGTGTATCTCGTTCCATAGATACTGGCACGGTGAAAGCCAATGCATATATGAGGGTTGCCATTCTGGTAATGGGTGAACTGAACAACCCCATGGAAGTTCCTGAAATGGATTCGCAGTCGAATGTGGAACTTCCAGTGGTCTTGTAGTATAAGAGTAATCCTTATGGACCTAAGATTCCATTGGATGTCTTATGCGTAACCGCGCATGTTCTTGATTTGTTACATGATCACTTTAGATGATCGAATATGGGCAAACTCAGACATGCACGTCTTACGTAGTAAGGCACGTGAGAATCAAGAGGAATCTATCTCTGACATTAGCCAGTCGGTTAATCTCCTATGGTTACATAGTGAATCGACTAAAAGAATCTTCGGCCGAAGTATGATATCTAACGAGGCGTAGGGATTCCTCGTTTAGACAGTCGAAGTCGATTTCACATAACGTGGGAAACATAGTATTGAATTAATAGAGCTTCGACCTTAGCCAATGCTCTAGATTCAATTGGGAGATTAGATAGAGAGATCTTACTTATGCGAGGATCAATATCGCAAAAGGCGTATCTTTACTTTCGTTTTATCTAGGTCTTCGGGACCCTATGCTAGGTGGGCAACCGCGATTTGTAAGTGCCGAGAATTAGCTTGGTGACTAATTCGAGGCTTGATTAAATCAAAGGATTGATTTAATCTAGTGCTTTCCATTTTAGGAAGGTACACTAGCACTGTGGGAAGCTATACTTACTACTAGATAGAAACGAGCCTAAAAGGTCACACACTAACTCGAGAGAGTCACTGCTTGAATAGATGTGATTAATCAATTTCGAGGATATTGAGGGAATTAGGAAAGTTTAGTACTTTCCTAATATGGAATATAAATTAATTGAAGGATTCAATTAGTTTTACTCTTTTAATTAATCTTGTAGAATTAATTAAATTAATGGACCTAGTAGAGTCCAAGTATTTTATTTAATAGGGTGGAGCCCAAGTTAAATAAATAAATGTTGAAATTAGTTGGTTGGATCTAATTTGACTTGTATTTAATTGATGGGTTACACCTATAATTAAATTGAGAAGTCAAAATTAAATCCTGAA
Organism: Buddleja alternifolia; assembly: GCA_019426215.1. Taxonomy (NCBI): domain Eukaryota; kingdom Viridiplantae; phylum Streptophyta; class Magnoliopsida; order Lamiales; family Scrophulariaceae; genus Buddleja; species Buddleja alternifolia. The sequence goes on along the minus strand of CM033404.1, from coordinate 23,312,361 downwards.
GTCCAATTAAAGGGAGTTGACCGATTTGTGAGTGTAAATAAGGGAGGGAGCGATTTTATGTGTGGAGGAAGAGCAAAAGAGTTTTTCCCTCGTCCAAGTCTTCATAGGATAAGGATTACTAGAGAGTTTGGGAGAAAGGAAGTTTCCTTTTCCTAATAGGACTCTAGGTAATCTTCAACTATAAATAAGAGATGAAGGACACTAAAATAGATGATGAAAAAGCCGAAAAATCCGCCCCCCTCTCTTAGACCTAAAATCGGCCACCTCTCTCCACTTTCCAATAAGACGTCAGTCTATTCATGTGTTGAATTAAACGACTTAGAAAATATTCCTACCTTTCAAATAATCAAGCCTAAGTTAAGCTTAGAATCGTTTTGTTGTCTAGCACGCAAGGCAAGACGATTGGTAACTTGAACGAGGTGTGGATACATCTTAGAGGTGCGACGCTTGGAGCACTCTAAACCGGGAGATACGAAAAAGGACGGGCAATTTCTCACCCAAGGGAAATTGTGTGGATTTGCACCACAGGGTTCCTGAGATCCAAAGTACGAGGTGAAACGAAATTTTCGAAAGGTATAATTTTGTTTACCTCCGTATGAAATTCGATCGAACCAATTCCATATTCCTATTTTTGGGTGGTTGTACGTTTACTTTTGTAAAATTTTAATTTCCGCTGCCACGAGCCACCCGAGGGAATGAGTCAACGTAACAGTGGTATCAGAGCCATGGTTTGGCTCGATCGAATTTTTATGTGATTATGCATGTTTGTTTTTACGTTTTAATTCTAAAATCGAAGCATGATAATCAATATGTTCATTGTTAGACTAGGATTGATTTTGATTTGGGATGTTGTTTGATTTTTATGATTTTATTATTTAAAAGTCATGGGTTTTAAAAATCATGAAATCTAAAATTTGGATATATGATTGATTTCGAAAGGTTTTGATCTAGTTTTATGAAATCACCTTTGGTGGGGTGTTGTGAGATGGTTGAACCGAAGGTTTAATCATCAAGTAATAAAACTCAGACCTTATGAGAATTCAGATTTGTTAATCGAAACTCGAAAGAGTCACGAACGAGCGAAAAGTACTTGAAGGACATCTGGGAAGAATGGGTCTTAAGTACATGGGCAATTGGCGCTAGGGCAAGTGGGAGATTGTTAGAGTTAGTACCCGACGCACCAATTATTGGGCGCCATTCTTTGTAATAGTAACTCTAGAGTTGAACAATCATTTTTTTATAAATAAAGTCAATCTCTTTTTTTATGTGTGGCATGTCTTTATTTTTAAATTAGTTTTTACTTTAGCTTAGAATAAAGTCCCGAAGGATCACACATAGCTATGGGACATCATTGCACATTGGGTGGGGCAATGATGGAATATGTCTCGAAGGCTATGATCTTTAAACATTGTTCCAAGTCGTGAAAGGGTTCATCGAGATAAAGGGATATCGATGCAACCCAAAAGACTTGCTCATATGATGCATAATCTGGTAGAAGTGTATCTCGTTCCATAGATACTGGCACGGTGAAAGCCAATGCATATATGAGGGTTGCCATTTTGGTAATGGGTGAACTGAACAACCCCATGGAAGTTCCTGAAATGGATTCGCAGTCGAATGTGGAACTTCCAGCGGTCTTGTAGTATAAGAGTAATCCTTATGGACCTAAGATTCCATTGGATGCCTTATGCGTAACCGCGCATGTTCTTGATTTGTTACATGATCACTTTAGATGATCGAATATGGGCAAACTCAGACATGCACGTCTTACGTAGTAAGGCACGTGAGAATCAAGAGGAATCTATCTCTGACATTAGCCAGTCGGTTAATGTCCTATGGTTACATAGTGAATCGACTTAAGGAATCTTCGGCCGAAGTATGATATCTAAAGAGGGGTAGGGTTTCCTCGTTTCGATAGTCGAAGTCGATTTCACATAATGTGGGAAACATAGTATTGAATTAAAAGAGCTTCGACCTTAGCCAATGCTCTAGATTCAATCGGGAGATTAGATAAAGAGATCTTACTTATGCGAGGATCAATATCGCAAAAGGCGTATCTTTACTTTCGTTTTATCTAGGTCTTCGGGACCCTATGCCAGGTGGGCAACTGCGATTTGTAAGTGCCGAGAATTAGCTTGGTGACTAATTCGAGGCTTGATTAAATTAAAGGATTGATTTAATCTAGTACTTTTCAATTTAGGAAGGTACACTATCACTATGGGAAAGTGTACTTACTACTAGATTGAAACGAGCGTAAGGGGTCACACACTAACTCGAGAGAGTCACTGCTTGAATTGATGTGATTAATCAATTTCGAGAAAATTGAGGGAATTAGGAAAGTTTAGTACTTTCCTGATATGGAATATAAATTAATTGAAGGATTCAATTAATTTTACTCTTTTAATTAATCTTGTAGAATTAATTAAATTAATGGACCTAGTAGAGTCCAAGTATTTTATTTAATTGGGTGGAGCCCAAGTTAAATAAATAAATGTTGAAATTAGTTGGTTGAATTTAATTTGACTTGTATTTGATTGATGGGTTGCACCTATAATTAAATTGAGAAGTCAAAATTAAATCCTAAAGTCCAATTAAATGGAGTTGACCGATTTGTGAGTGTAAATAAGGGAGGGGCGATTTTGTGTGTGGTGGAAGAGGAAAAGAGTTTTCCCCTCCTCCAAGTCTCCATAGGATAAGGATTACTAGAGAGTTTGGGAGAAATGATGTTTCCTTTTCCTAATAGGACTCTAGGTAATCTTCACCTATAAATAAGAGATGAAGGAGACTAAAATAGATGATGAAAAAGCTAAAAAATCCGCCCCCCTCTCTTAAACCTAAAATCGGCCACCTCTCTCCTCTTTCCAACAAGACATCGTTCTATTCATGTGTTGAATTAAACGACTTAGAAAGTATTCCTACCTTTCACATAATCAAGCCTAAGTTAATCTTAGAATCGTTTTGTTGTCTAGCACGCAAGGCAAGACGATTGGTGACTTGAACGAGGTGTGGATACATCTTAGAGGTGTGATGCTTGGAGCACTCTAAACCGGGAGATACGAAAAACGACGGACAATTTCTCACCCAATGGAAATTGTGTGGATTTGCACCACCGGATTGCTGAGATCCAAAGTACGTGGTGAAACAAAATTTTCGAAAGGTATAATTTCGTTTACCTCCTTATCAAATTCGATCGAACCAATTCCATATTCCTGTTTTCGGGTGGTTGCACGTTTACTTTTGTAAAATTTTAATTTCCGCTGCCACGAGCCACCCGAGGGAATGAGTCAACCCAACATCCCTAAGGAGTCCTTTGGGTACTACTATCACACCTTGGAACAAAAGGTAATTGTTTCAAGGAACGTTGTGTTCCTGGAGAAGCAACTCTCTAGTGGGAGCATAGATAGAGTGATAGAACTTGAGAAAACTCAAGAAACACAAACACCACTGGCAGTGAATGAGGAGCAAGATGAGCCACAAACTGTTAGTAAACAAATTCCACATCCAAAGAGATCCGAAAGGATCTTGAGACAGCCTGAGAGGTACTTTTGCCTTTTGCTAAAAACCAAGAAGGAGAACCTCATATTGGATGAAGATCCAACGTCTTATGACGCGGCAATATCTGATAAGGATTCAAGAAATGGTCTGAAGCCATTGAATCTAAAATTGAATCCATGTACTCCAACAAGGTTTGGACCTTCGTAGACCCACCACCTTGGCATTAAGGCCATTGGTTGCATATGGGTATACAAACATAAGTTAGGAGAAGATGGAGAGGTTACGACCTTTAAGGCTCGCTTGGTGGTGAAAGGTTATACTCAAAGGCAAGAAATTGACTATGAAGAGGCAAGGAATTGACTATGAGGAGACTTTCTCGCCAGTCACGATGACCAAGTCAATTAGGATTCTATTGGCTATATCTGTCTATCTCGATTATGAGATTTGGCAGATGGATGTGAAAACGGCTTTCCTCAATGGAAACATTAATGAAGAAATTTATATGGAACATCCGGAGGGCTTCACATCCAATGGGAGCGAGCACAAGGTGTGCAAGCTGCAAAGATCCATTTATGGCTTGAAGCAAGCTTCCCGAAGCTGGAATTTGAGATTTGATGAAGCTGTAAAGGAATACGGCTACATCAAGAATGTTTTTGAACCATGTGTGTACAAGAAATTTAGTGGGAGAGCCATAAGCTTCTTGATACTCTACGTTGATAACATTCTTCTCAATGGAAATGGTGTAGGAATGTTATATTCAACGAAGGGTTGGTTGTCCACCCAATTTTCGATGAAAGATATTGGTGAAGCATCCTACGTGCTTGGTATGAAGATATACCAAGAAAGGGAAAGTAGATTGCTAAGACTCTCCCACTCTAAGTACATAGAACAAATCTTGAATAGATTCAGCATGGGAGATTCCAAAAGAGGATTTCTTCCAGCCGGGCATGGAATCCATCTCACTAAATCGATGTCCCCAAGGACACATGAGGAAAGAGAGATAATGTCAAAGATTCCATATGCTTTAGCGATAGGTAGCATTATGTATGCTATGTTATGTACTAGACCGGATGTGTCTTATGCACTAAGCATGGCAAGCCGGTTCCAGTCAAATCCAGGGGAGGACCACTGGACTGCCATGAAAATGATCCTAATGTACTTGAGACGTACTCAAGATCTTTTTCTGGTATACGGCGGAGAAAAATTGAAACTAGAATGCTACACGGATTCTAGTTTTCAGTCGGACTTAGACGATCTTAAATCGATATCCGGATATGTGTTTATACTCAATGGAGGAGTTGTAAGTTGGAAGAGCTCCAAGCAGGAGACGACAACGGACTCCACCACAAAAGCTGAGTATATAGCTGCTGCTGAAGCGGTTTGGATGAGGAACTTCATCCATGAGTTGGAGGTAGTTCCCTCCATTGTTAATCTAGTACTACTGTATTGTGATAACAATAGAGCTATAGCTTTATCAAAGGAGACTAGGTCTCACCAAAGATCCAAACATATTCTTAGATGATATCATCTCATCAGAGAGATAGTGGAAAGAGGAGACGTTCGGGTGGAACGAATCGACTCGACGGAAAACGTAGCAGACCCCTTCACCAAAGCTCTAAGTCAAAGTGTACTAGAAAAACATCTGGAAATAATGGGACTAAAGTACATGGGCAACTAGCTCTAGGGCAACTGGCTCTAGGGCAAGTGGGATATTGATAGTGTTAGGTGCCCGGCGAGCCAATTATTTTGGGCTCAGCCATATTAAATGTAAACACTAGCACAGTCTTGTTTTAAATATATTGAATCTTTTATTTATGGTACGCTTCTTTATTGTTGTAGCTATTGATAGTATAGATAAAGACCTCATGGATTACATATGGCTAAGGGAGACGGTCAGGTAAAACATGTGGAATGCTCTCAAAGACCATAATCCTAAATATTGTTCCAAGTCATAGAGACTGTGAGATGTGGGATATCACTAGCCTCGTCAAGACTTGTTCATACATATAACTCTTTCGAGAGGTCAACGCATTCCATTATCGATGCCTTGTATGGCAATACATGTATGAAGATTCATACTCGATTATGGAATTGAACGGCCCCGCTTAAGGATTCCTATTTGGTGTTGTCGAACATAGAGTTCTCGGGTTTCGTAGTGTGAGATTAATCCTTTAACCTAAGATGTCATTTGGAAAGGGCACTACTCACTCTGCGTTGATATGCACGTGCACTCAAGGAGAGTTATACGACGTGTATGTAGGGCATAGTCTGGTAATGCAGTGGAACAAATGGCCGTTGGAGAGGGATTCATCCAGGGTCACGAGTACCCAGTATTTCCTATGTCATTGTGAGAATCTAAATGATCATGAAAAGCCTTTGATCAAAGTTGTTGTTTTCTGAGAGGGAATGGTGATCCCGGATCGGAAAACTGGATCAATAGATGTCACAACACAGTCATAGTTTCTAAGGTTATTAGGGTATGAACGTCGCCACACCGTAGACAATGGACGGGAAATTGATGAAGGGTTCTACTCACATGACGATCGCAACTTGGATAGGTTTTTGCTTCTCAAATTTGGCATCTAGGTAGTCGTGGCGACATTACTAGACATCGAACCATGACCAATAGGTTTCTTGGATTAATTTGGTGAAATTAATTCAAAGACTAATTAATTATATAGAATAATTAATCTAGCCTGTGGGGACTTATTGCTAGCTTGACAACGAGCCTGATGGGTCACACACATAACTTAGTGTAGTACCTATTGCCTAATTAATTCTATGTGAATTAATAGTGGGATTAATTAATTGGATGTAATTAATCAAAGGAAAAAGAATTAATTTAACTAGCTAATTAGTGGTCCTATAATTTAATATTAGAATATTAAATTGGAAAGGACTAATTAATTAATTTGAGAAATATATATATATATAGATACATATATATATGCATAATGCACGTGTGAGGCGTGTGTAATTGTGTGTGTTGACTTAGTGGAAATATTTTTCTTGCTCACCAAGTTTTGTTAAATATATATATATTACTTAATATCCTATAATATATTTGGTATAATCCTAAATTAATTAAAGTAGTTAATTAATGAATATGGAAAGGATTCTATTTGATATATGTTAGGATATTATTAGATATGGTAATATCTAGTTAGTTGGAATTTGTTCAACTAAACAGGAAGAGGATAAAAGATAAAGGGAAATACATGTACATATATACATATGTACACGCCTACTCCGTAAATTTTAGGGGAGAGGTAGGCGTGTACCACCTAGGGTTTTAACCCTAGGTGGACTCTATATATTCATGTATAGTTTACCTCTTTTAAACCTAATGGGGAAAGTGACTTAGTATTAGTTTTGGTTTTTGAAAAGAAAAATAAGTTTTTTGAGAAAAACACTTTTTCTATTATTCTCTCCCAATTTTTTTTCATACTATTTCTTCAAACTCATGTGTTGAGTGCGAAGAACACTTAAATAATTCCAAACTCTTTTTCCTAAAAAACCAAGATTCGATATTCTCCTTGCTAGCACTGGTGGAGATAAGGTACAAGCTAGGGTGTGGATACATCTCAAAGGTGCAACGCTTGGAGCGCTAGGGCAAATCAATTCAAGACTGTAGCAGGGAGTAGCTTAAAAAGACGTTGCTGCTTTAAGGTCTACAAGAGGTAAACACGAGTAAACTTTCTCCTAAGATAGTTTTGAATGCGGTGGTACCATGTCGACCTAGCCCTAATTTCGGGGATTCCGCTTTAATTTTTGAAATTATATGTATTCCGCTGTGCCAGTATCCCCGGGGGTTGTACACCGATCCCAACAATAATAAGTTATCACACAACTCTCCAAGAAAGAAAAGAAAAACTCCTCCCTCTCTCTTAGAACACTAGTCGTTGGCCTCCAAGAGAAAAGAAATGAGTTTTAGTCAAATCAATCCGTGTGATTATTTAGAGGCAACATACGTTCGTTGTTCGGATCAAGAATTCAAGAAAGACTCCAAGGATTCGTGAAGATTGGATTGCACGTGTTCTTGAAGATTCAAGCATACAAGTTTTGAATTTTTGAAGGTGGAATTAGGTCTCCAACCACTTTACTTCAACGGGTAAGTAATTAATCATTTTAGAGTTTGTTCGATTCAATTATGCGAATCGACAAATTCACTTTGGCATTTAATTTTTAAAACCTTTCGCTGCGCAATTTTTCGCACAACCCAACAGTGGTATCAGAGCCAATCTCTGATTGGCATATCTGATCAAAATTATGTGATTTTTGATATGCATATTATGTGTTTTTGAAGCATGCGTTTATGTATTCTTAAATTTGCATTTTTATGGTTTTTAGCCTAGATTTAGATTTTTTATGTTTATTATAAATCAGAATAATTTTATGATATGAGAAAAAAATCAAAGAACGAGGAAAAATGGGGCTCAAAAGCGCCGAAGATCACTTGCACATCGATGCACGCCTGCTGGGCAAACGCACAGCACAGCGCGTGGGCCACGGCCTGTCGGTTCATGTGTTTTGACACACGGCCCGCTGAACTGGGTCATGGATCCGGGTCTGAAAAACAGGCAGTGAATTTGGTTCAAAATTGGTATTTGGGTTTTGGGTGAATTTAATTATCCGGGTAGATCAAATGGATGATGAACTGGAATAATTCAAATTAAGCCCAATTGGTAAATACCTAATTTTGACTTATTAATTAGTTTGGGCTTAATTTAGTTAATTCCAAATGACCAACGGGTTGGTGATTTGGATTTAAATTAAAACTAGTTCAATAGAAATTAATAACACGTGCAAGTTGTTCTAATTAATTAATTTTGGGCCCAATTAAATTAAATCCAAGTGGACCAAAAGGATGGTGACTTTGGTTTGATGAAATCGAGTTCATTAAGGTTAATTGGAATAAAAATATTTAATTAGAATAATTAATTATTTTTCTTGAAGATTAATAATTAATTCATGGATTAAATATAAATTTACTTAGATATTTCAATAAGGAATATAAATTATTTTTCATGGATGATTAATTATTAATTCTTTAATCAAATAAAAGTTTTTCCAATTAATGATGGCTTTAAATCATAAAAAAAAATCTAATTTTTTATGTATGCACTTTAGTTGGACTAATATTATTTTAATTAAAGGTATATATACTTAATTTATAATTTTATATAACTAAGCCATCTAGTAGGACTAGATTGATTTTAATTGAAATAAAGAATATATATATATATATATATATATATATTAGGAATTTTATAAAGAACTTTTTAGTTGGACTAAAATTTTAAATAATCAACATAAGTGTTTTAATATTGCGAGCATGTCTTGTGTGATGGAGACACCGATCATGGACTTAGGTTTCACTCGATTTACCTTTCTTTTTATGGGTTGTAAAGCCGAATTTGAGGCTATTTATTGCTTTCTTAGAAATAATATATAGGTTGTTTTAAAGTATTGTAATAGAATATTTCAAAATTGGTGGAGACAAGAAGCCCATGAAGATTTGATAGGTTTTCGTTTTTACCTTTTTGTGATGGCCCATTGGCTCGGGCCCTCTAGTAAAAGTCCATGATCAAATGTGATGGTTTTATTTATTTAATTTCATGAATATTTATATTGATAGGCATGTTTATTAGTAGTATACATTATGCATGTTCGATATATGATAATTGTGCTATATAAATTGATTAATATGCAAAGTGAGACCAAACATTAGACAATTTAAATTCTCCCAAATAAATAATACCGAGTTAGTAAAGGATGTGGGACATCCTCGCCCTCCACTAAGCTTATTAAAATTAAAATTACTACAAATGTGTAATGCTTTCCAGTTATGAGGGTTATGCATTTGGAAATAATTTGAAATTTTATTAAGTTCATGAAATGCCTTAATCGAAACATATTTTACCCTAGAAACCGATTAGGTTGCAAGGTGAAATTCAAATATTAGATTAAAGGAGTTAGTGAACTCGGGTAGTTCACGAGCTTAGAAAGCGGTTAGGTTGCGGCTTGGTGAACTATGGGGAAAGGTATTGAAACATTTATTAGATAAATTGATGTTAGACACCACTTCAAATAATTAATGGGCCAAAAATGGGTAAGGTTGCAACTCATCTAATTAATTGAGGACCACAATACCCACTGTGGAATCAATGTCAATGATGATCTGTGATAGTGTGGGATTCGAAAAATGCAGTGGGAGCCAAGATGAATTTTAATGTCCTTAATTTTTCTTGGTTAAGTCAATTACAAGTAATCTAATTAATCTGGTTTATTTCTGCAGTTATTTTCTCGTTTATCTCTCTCAAATATGACAAACCCACTTTCAATTCTGCTCGAAAAGAATACCCTTACTGGACCCAATTACGTGGATTGTCTTAGAAATTTGAGGATTGTCCTCAATATGGAATCTCTGGGATATGTTTTGGAGGCTGATATCCCAATGGCTCCAGCTAGGACACGTGCTAGTGAGAAAGAGGTCCAAGCTCTTGAAAAATGGGTTAAGGACGACGTCCGGGTGAGAGGATACATGATGGGGTCTATGACTAATGAACTTTAAAGGTCACATGATAAGATACCCACTGCAAGAGCTATCCTAGCACACTATCGAGGATGCCCGCTAGTAGAGCTCTTTGGTGAGCATAGTCGAACTGCACAATATGAGATATTGAAAGAGCTCTTCGGAGCCAAGATGAAAGAAAGTGAGAAGGTTTGTGATCAAGTCCTCAAAATGATATCGAGGATTGAGAAATTAGAAGTTCTCGATTACACCATGAACACCACCCATCAAACTGACTTAATCTTGTAGTCTCTTCCTGATTCCTTCTCCCATTTTGTGGTTAACTTTAACTGCAATGAGATAGTGCGCAATATACAAGGGTTAATTAACAAGTTGGTTACTGCACAATCTCAAATGAAACCAAAGGGAAAGGAAACTGCCTTGGACATCTCTTCTGGACCTATAAAGTCTAAGTCTAAGAAGAACAACAACAAGAAACAGGCTAGCGAGCTAGGAGCGAAAGGGGGTGTTCAAAAGAGTAAGGGAAAGGCTCAAGGGTTTTAAAAGAGAAAAGGGCCTAAAAAGACAGATAGATGTCTCGAGTGCGGTGAGCTTGACCACTGGAAGAGGAACTGTCCTAAATTAGGCAAAGGCGCAAAAGGTATGGAACTCCTCGTTTTTGAAGCTACTTGTTCTGTGACCCTTTTTTCTACTTCATGAATTCTGAACTCAAGGGCTAGTGCTCATGTATGTTGGTTGGATCATGATCTAGAGAGAAGTAGAAAGCTGGGCTGAGAAGAAGTCCTGATCAAAGTAGGCAGCGGGGAAAGCGTCGCAGCAACTAGGATTGGATTTACTTCTTTGATTTTGAAATATGGACATCTATTGTTTTTAAATAATGTTTTGGTTTCGCTCAAGGGGCTTAAGAACATTTTTTTCATTCCTATATTAGTTAAAATTGGTTATATATTCCGTTTTTCTAAATTGAATTGCGATATTTATTATGTAAATAAAATAGTTGGCAATGCATCTTTAGTTAATGGTTTGTATTATTTAAATGTCCATAATTCTTCTGATGCGAATATTGTAACACATAAGCGTGGTAGACAAGAAGCTAACTCATTATTCAAGTGATATCTTAGACTAGGCCATGCTGGAGAGCACAAGATCCACAAAATGGAAAAGGATGGGCTTCTAAGCTCACTAGGGTCGGATCCCTATCCAACATGTGAATCATGTCTCTTAGGTAAGATGGCTAGATCTCCCTTCATCAGGACTTTTGAAAGAGCTACTCAAGTCTTAGGATTAGTGCATACCGACGTTTTCGGACATTGGAGAAATGGCTGGTGGAGGTTTCTACTAATTCATCACTTTCACAGATGTTCATTCAAGATATGGTCTAGTGTATCTAATGAAGCAAAAGTCTGAATCCTTTGAAAGGTTTAAAGAATTTCAAGTTTTAGTAGAAAATCAAACTAGGTAAAATGTAAAAACTCTACGTTCAGATCGTGGAGGAGAATATATGAGCATCGAGTTTGATGAATTCCTTAGGGAACAAGCAATAATGTTACAATTAACACCACCAGCGACTCCTAAACTAAATGGAGTAGCCGAGCGTAGGAACAGAACACTGTTGGACATGGTTCGTTCCATGCTTAGTTACATTGATGGTACATGTGTCACATTCTTCTGTCAAACCTCCTGATTAAATTTAGGATTTGGTTATCAGTTGAAATCCTATTAATTTAATCATATTGAAATCCTATTAATTTAATCATATGACTATGCCTTAGTTATAATAAATTGTGTCAATTGAATAAGGATCACATACCTTCTCATTGACCGACTGATTGGATATTTTTTAGTCATTATATTTCTAATACTACATAGGAGATTCACCGATTCTAAGATCAGCGATAGGACCCTCTCTTGGGATCATCTGTCAAGTCACACAACTGAACTGCACCAAAAAAAAATCCATTTTATGAATCCCCCAAAACCATGGAATCATTAAAGTATTGTGAGATGTGCACTTGCACAACCATGATCTGTCAAGTTATGAGAATTACCACAGCCCTATTTGACTTTGGGATTTCATATTCGACATTGACACCAATATGAACTTCTAGTGGGGCGGTTCAATCCAGTCATCCACGATGTGTACCCTCATATATGCAAAAGTCCCTAGCCATAGCCAACACCTATGGAACGAGGTACTCTATAAGGAATACGACATATAAACAAGTCGTGACGAATCATTTATATTCCCATCTCATTGATTTTATAACTTGAAACTTACTTATGGATCACAGTCGTTCGGGCTACTCCATGAACAACATTCCCGATGCATGATTATGCCCTATAGCTCCGTGTGATCCAAGAGACTGTATTACATTTTAAAAGAGACAGTGTATGATAAAGAATGTCAAATACTTCTATTGATAAGACGAGAAACAAGATGCTACAAGTGTTTATAAGATTTAACAGCCTATTGGCTTGCCGCTACCTAACACTAACATTTTCAACATTAGTCTTTCAAACAAAAGAGTTCAGACAAGTTATTTGTTGGATAGACTATGGATTTTGGAATGGTACTAATTTAAAGGCATAGTCTTTGTATCTTGGGATACAATTACTATATCCCCTCACCATAAAAACAGAGCAACATTACATTTAAAAAAAAGAAAAAAAAAGAGATTCGTAAACTCTTGCCTCAACTAACCATCTTTTCATATATTTGCTCGATTTTACCAATGAGAACATGCCTGAATTGTTATAGCTTATAGTGCATGGATCCTGGAAAGCATTATAGTGATGTTATTCCTCTTGTTAAACATTGCGCTGAATATTCCCTATGAACGATTCCAATGTCTTTTGTTGGGAAATGGGTACGGCCCCGTTAAAAATGTGTACTCACCCAAGTCTGCTTTCATGTCCTTGAATCCATTATCTAATAATCTATGTATAAAAATCATGATTGAAACAAAAGATGTTCATAAATTAAATACCAATTTGATTAGGACGTGACAAAGCGACGGTCCTGACTCTCTATTGTGTTAAATAAGTTAACCAGAATCAGAAGCGACATTTTTTACATCATCTCAATGAGGTGATTTATCACTAAGCAAAAAAGAGAAAATGGAATTATATATAGCAAGGTTTGGTTGAGTTGTTTGATTCTTATAACATCATTCTCAGGGGTGCTTTAAACTATTAAGATAAGACTCAAAGTTTCTTTCCCGGAGAAAATAAATAAATAAATGAACATAATTTATATTGGAATGTTGAATATTTCCTATTAGTGATGTAACTAAGGAATCTCATGCAATTTGCGCATTAGCTGGTGAATAACTAAAATTCCAGCAACTTCATAATACATGTTTCCATTTTCTGTCATTGGAAAGAGAGGCTAACTTTTAATGTGAATGCCACTATTATCAGCATTCTCTTTCTTTTAACTTTGGAATAAATTCTTATGTTTATTGCACTGTCACTTCTAGTTATTCTTTTACTAGTATGTAGAACGATGTTTTGCATACCGAAACACTGCATATTGTGATGCTTAAATTCTCCACGTCAATTGAAGAATATAATATAATAGTGGGTATCAATTTTATAAGAATTTGGAGAGAAATGAAACAGCAGATGATTCTTCATTTACCTCTATACAGATTTGCGCAGGGGAAGGAAAGCGCTGTCTCAACTGCCGACTAATTGTGCTGAAAACGATAAAAAAACAAAATGTCTGAAACACATTGCGATAGTAGGCAAAATTCTATTTTTCATCTTATCATTCTGCCACATATTAATTTTGGTCTCATACATTATATACTTTTTACATTTATAGTTTTATAACTTTTAAAATATCTTACATTTAGTCCTAACAAAAATGTTCAGATCCAAAATTTAGCGGTTAACTCCATCAGTAAACCTTTTAATCGATTTTTTTGGAAGATTTCGCCAGTGGGTAACACGTGATATTAAATAAAAATATCGTGATGTTGAATATAATCCATGTGTGAATGTATTCACGTACGATTTCTATCAAGAACATGGTCAAAATGTTTACTTATGGAGTTGACAGTTCAATTTTGGACGAAAATTTCAGATAGAACTAAATGTGAGACATTTTGAAAATTATGGAACTAAATATAAGAAATCTGTAATGAAGGAGATTAAAAATAAAATGTAGCAAAGTTATGAGATGAAAAATGCAATCTTCTCAAGATAGTAATTGTAATGTTTTTTGGGGGGAAATTACATTTTCCATGCTACGATTTTGTCTCACTTCAATTTTGATCTCATTCATAATGACTTTCTTATATTTAATCATATAACTTTCAAGATGTCTCACATTTAGTCTAAACCAGATATTCCGTCCAAATTTTAACTATTAGAGTCAACTGTTCAATTACTCAACGTTATTGACCTATTGTATTTTCTTTTTGGAGAATTCATACGTGAGTGACATGTGATATTAAATAGAAATATCGTGATATTTAGTAGAATTCGTGTGCAAGCATGGTTCTCCATAACGGTCTCGGTAGTTGTCGCGGAGGCCATTGTTCCAGTTGCATCGCAATGTCGCGGAACGGTCGCGGACGTTCCACAATTTTTTGGCTTAAATTGCTCAAAAATGATTTTACACATTTGGTGATAGATAAGCCCAAACAACACCAGCACTAGCCAATATCATGTTTCGCCGCAAGAATAATTCCTCGAATAATGATGAGAGTGTTGAGCAACAGATTGAGCGCAAGCCAAATTACTCCTGTTCTAGTAGTTTCGTCTTCGGGAAATCGCCGAAACGGCGGGGACCTTATCCCGCCTGTCTCGCCGTTTTCTGGCCGTTCCACCGCGTTCCAAATACAAAAACGAGATGACATGGAACTTTGGAATGCCGGGGGCCGTTCCCATTCCGCCCTCTTTCGCGCCGTTCCAGCGAACCATGTGTGTAAGTGTCCAAAAAATAGGTTGTTTTTGTTAAAATGTAGATGCAATTTTTGATTGGTACTATATGCGAGGTATTTTGAAAGTTATACGACTGTATGTGAGAAATTCGTAACGAATGAGAACAAAGTTAAAATGAGAAAGAAAGAAAAGGAAAACTAAAAGAATTTTGTAGTTTAGTTATCAGACTGAAACTCAATGCTTATGGAAAATAACAAAAACAGAAAATGAGTGGTGTTGTTGGGATCAGAGGATCGGTTGTGTTGGCATTAATTAGGAGGGGTGCAGAGACAGAGAGGCAGAGGGTGTGAGGGGGGGGGGGGGGGGTGAATGCCCCCAATTTGAGGCATTCTCAACTTTTGCTGTAAGAAAGGGATACAAATTAAATGGTTACAATTTATGCACGTATATGTGTATATATATATATATATATATATGAGTTGAGAGTGTTGTCCCCTATCTCCCATCTGCCTCTTCTTCATACTGCCACTCCCCCCATTAACCTCTACTCAGTGGTCCCTTTTTGCTTATTTTTTTATTTTATCACCCCCCACAAACTCTTCACAAAAGATAAAACTAATTTGTTATAACTCAATAAAATATATGGGATTCACGCTTTTTGGTTCACTTTTAAACCCCACCCGTTTCATAATTTATATGTTTACTGACGGATTGAGATAGGATTTTTGATTTGGGCCAATACAAGGAAAAGAGAGCAAAACTTGGGCCATGTATGGTTATGTTTTTTGAAAACATTTTTATTTTTTGGATCACCAAAAAGTGAAAATGCACATTACAAGTTAAATTCTACAAAAAACACTCAAATTTTAAATTCTATTACACATTTTCCTATATAATTACTCGTCATTTCAATCACTTCATTCTCCCTCTTTAATAATTACATAATTCAACTATTCAACACATTATCTTTCGTATTTTATCATAAATAAAATATTATTCTAATTTTTTCTTCTATCATCGTTATATATATAACTAATTCAATCAACTTTATATCACATCTACAGAATTTCCAAACATTTCTCAAAAACACATCCAAACAAACAAAAAAAATTAATATTTTCACACGAATTTCTATAATACAAATTCTCCAATAAAAAATCCAAATTCATTTTCGAAAACACAACCATACAGAGGCTGATATTTTTGAGTTTTTGAGGTGAAATTTCAAATATCAAATCTTTGTAGAGTGAATCTTTTTTCTCAAAAATGAGGAGGACGAGTACCACGCCACCACCAGCACCCCTAACTGTGTCCCTGTTTACCGCCTACGTTATATGTTCTTAGTTACCCAGAGTTTGGCCAAATAAATAAGATATTACTAACTAGTGGATTCGGTATTATTGTACAAATATTTGGATCATTTATTTCAATCTGAATAGTGTTAAAATATACACACTCATCAGTCATCATCTCCCCCATTCAGATGATTAATGTTTGAATAAGCTTTGATTTATGTGATCATAACTAGCTTACATTAGATTTTGACGAAGGCCCATGTACAACCAGCCCCCCCCCCCCCCCCCCTCCACCCTAAAGAAAACTATTTTTTTTTTTTTTGGTACAATAAAGTTCGGGTGGGATCGGTGCCGGTCCCCCACCCGGGCCAGGGCATGCCACACACTTTCTACGGCGCTGGGAAACTTACAGATCGCCCACCAACAGCTGTCCTCACATCAGCCGAGAATCGAACCCCCGACCTTCATTGGGCCGGAAGTCGCCTCGTACCAACTGCACCAACGGCTGTTGGTCTAAAGAAAACATTGATCGTGTAGGGTTGTCGACCGGATAGATTGCCCATCAATGAGGTGTTGAAACTTTAATTGCAAAAACAAATTAGAATAAGGAAAACATTTTACTTCTGGGGCAAGTGACATTATTATTTGTTTAGGGGTTGTTTAATACAGTTTGTATAGTTTAGGGGGGCAAAATATAATTTTTAGAAATATATTTTGTTAGATTCTGTTAAGTTTTAACCGAAATTAAGTGTGGAATTAACATTTTTTATAAAAAGGACTAATGTTGCAACTTTTTCAAATTTTTAGGACTATTTTTACAATCACATAAAGCGCGGAAGTGAAATTAAAATGGATTCTGTGGGATTCAATTTTTAATTTTGCCACTTCTTGTTTTGTTACTACAGCAAAAGAATGACCAAAAGGAGGGAAAAAATGATAAGTAATTTAAAAGGTTTTCCTTTGAAACAAGAAATGATAAACCCGGATCACAATCTTCCATTTCTCTCTATCCATTGACATAATATCTCTTCTTTCTCCATAGAAAGTGAAAAACCAGATGGGGCCTCAAAGTGATTTTTATGAAATTGGCAAGTAGCTGAAAGGTGTGTTTGGATGTTAAAGATGACAACATATATGTCATGCTCCGACTGTGGTGCATCACATGGACTGTGAAGGAATGTAACATGGCATGGTTGCCTTAGGAAATGCCAACAATATTTCACTATATATGGAGAAAATTGCAATTTTTGTAATTTTGCCCAATTTCATTTTGAGTTAGATTTGTTAAGGTTTCTCACATTTAGTCTCATAAAAGTTTACAAAACTTTCATCCAAAATTTAAAAGTCAAACTCATATCCTAGCTCATTCATGATTGATTTTTTGGGGAGAATCCATGCATGAATATGACACACACACGGAATACATTTAATATCAAATTGATTATATCCAATATCATGTGTAATTTATGTACATATTTCTACTCAAAAGAATCGGATAAAATGTTGACTAACGGAACATAGAAGTTTGATAGTTAAATTTTGAATGAAAATTCCAGTTGGAACTATATGTAAGACATTTTGAAAGTTTTGAAGCTAAATGTGAGAAATCTGTAATGAAAGAAATCAAAATTGAAATGTGATAAAGCTGTAAGATGAAAAATGTGATTTTCCATTACACACTGTATATCGAACTATTAATGCAATATCAATTCTCAATGTTTGATGTAGAAACTTGTAGATACGAATTTTTAGGTGTTTGTTGATGGATAAATGGTTACACACACAATAACGTGTGTCACTTCAAAACAAGTAGAGGGAACTGAATGTGGATTTTTTGTCAATCAATCCCATTCACTCCCTCCTTCCACTTAGAAATTAAAGATAATATTTTTATTCCTCATGGTTTTTTTTTTCTTTTAGGATAGAGAGATAGAGAGAGGCACAAGTAAAACCTAAAAAGAGAGGTTTAAAAAAATTATCCTACATATATTGGATAATTGGATAAAGAAAGGCAAGATTAAACTAGATAAAAACTAATCCCACCCTAATCAAGACATATATATATATATATATATATATATATATATATTTGTCACCACCTAAACCAAGTTTCTTGCCACTGCTGGTCGGTTAATAACAAATGTAAAATCCACCAATCATTGATTCAGAAACCTTACCACATTCATAAAATGAATATATTACACTTAGATAAGATCACAAAACTGATTCCTTCTCCTCCATTCAAAACCACACGTCCATCATTAATTTCAAAAAGAGGAAATAAATATTAATTAAATCTGACAAATGTTATACTGGAGAACGAAAAGATGTGTTGTTTTTATTATAGTAATATTTTGTGTGTGTATTGAGGGAGAAGGAAATTGAGTGAAAACTGAAACGATGAGATAGGCTCCCACCCCACAAGTTCAACTAGTTGTCGCTTTACCTAGCATTCTTTCTTTCTTGCTAAATACCTGACACGTGGAAAATTCTACTCCCACTGGGTTCCACCACAGGATCAATTATATGAAAAGCGAATTAAATTTCTATACAACCCATAATGATTATAAAAAAAAAAACAATTATAAATCAACGATAAGACAAATATTATTGAATTTGTCACGTGATTGGTTAATCAATCGCATCCAATCCAGATTAGAGTTTTTTTGGGACTCGTCTACAAAGAAATTAGCAATAGTTGTCTATCCTTCTATGTATATATATAGAGACAATAAATGTATGGTTTTCTCCCATCAAGGCTTCCAAAAGCAAAACCACACCACCCCCAATCAAGGATTCCTTTCCCTTTATTTTCTCAACTCTCAACCCTTTTGTAAGTTAGTATCAACACTTTACAACAACTTTGCTTAATTCCTCTACTAAGAAAAAAAGCTATGTGCAACCAAAAGCCCTCTTCTCCTTCATCCTTCATCCCAACTACTAAAAAAACCCATTTCTTAAACCCCAACAAAACCATGGATCTTCACAAAGATGATCAACAACTTCACAGGTGGCCAACTTCCTCTGAGGTAAAATTAACTAATCACCTTACAAAAAACACATAATTATGACATATATTTATATATGTCCTACTTTCATTGTCAGTGGAACGGATTAGCTACAAATTGCTTAAATGTAAGAATAAATTTAAATATATTAAAAAATATTAAAATTTCATAACTACCGAATAACTACTTGATCTTTTTACGAATTTTAAATTCATAGTTATTTTGTCGCCAGAAGTTGCAACAAAATGCACATCCGTTGCAGTTTTCTTACATATTTTTTTTGTTTTCGTTTTCATGAATGATTCAGGCCCTTGAAGAAATGAAAGAGATAGGAAAGATATCAGGACCAACGGCCATGACAGGGCTGATACTGTATTCAAGATCCATGATTTCAATGCTTTTTCTTGGTTATCTCGGAGAGCTTGAGCTTGCAGGAGGATCTCTTTCCATTGGAGTTGCAAACATAACTGGTTATTCCGTAATCTCCGGTTTAGCCATGGGTATGGAGCCCATTTGCGGCCAAGCCTACGGCGCGAAGCAAATGAAGCTTCTAGGCCTCACTCTCCAAAGAACAATCCTCCTCCTTCTCTCCACCTCCATTCCAATCTCTTTCATGTGGCTTAACATGAAAAGAATCCTTTTATGGTGCAATCAAGATGAAGAAATCTCATCGGTGGCTCAAACATTCATCGTCTTCGCCATCCCGGACTTGTTCTTCCTCTCTTTGCTTCATCCTTTGAGAATCTATCTCAGGACTCAGAGCATCACATTGCCATTGACCTACTGTTCAACCATCTCAGTCTTACTACACGTGCCTTTGAATTTTCTGTTGGTCAAATATTTCAACATGGGCATTGCTGGAGTGGCATTAGCAATGGCCTTAACAAATCTCAACGTTGTTCTCTTGCTCTGCTCCTTTATATACTTCTCCGGCGTGTACAAGGACTCGTGGGTGGCTCCCAGCACAGATTGCCTACGTGGCTGGTCGTCCTTGCTATCTTTAGCTATACCCACTTGCGTATCGGTTTGTCTAGAGTGGTGGTGGTATGAGCTCATGATAATGCTTTGTGGGCTGTTAGCAAACCCCAGAGCTACAATTGCTTCAATGGGGATCCTCATCCAAACAACTTCCTTGGTTTACGTCTTTCCCTCTTCGCTAAGTCTCGGAGTGTCCACAAGGGTTAGTAATGAGCTGGGCGCCAAACGGCCCGCTAAGGCGCGTATTTCAATGATCGTTTCGCTATTCTGCGCGGTGGCGTTGGGTTTCTCAGCCATGCTTTTCACCACCCTAATGAGGCACCGGTGGGGCAGGCTTTTCACAAACGATGTTGAAATTCTTGAACTAACGACGGTGGCGTTGCCGATAGCCGGGCTGTGCGAGCTCGGGAACTGCCCGCAAACGACGGGGTGTGGAGTCCTGAGAGGGAGTGCTCGGCCAACTATCGGAGCAAATATCAATTTAGGGTCATTTTACTTGGTGGGAATGCCGGTGGCGTTTTTGATGGGGTTTGTGCTGAAAATGGGGTTTGCTGGATTGTGGGTTGGATTATTTGCTGCGCAGGGATCATGCGCATTGCTGATGCTGCTTGTTCTGTGCAGAACAGATTGGAATGTTCAAGTTGAGAGAGCTAATGAACTCACTAAAACTACTACTCAATCTTCTACTACTACAACAACTAATTCTGGTTCTTTGTTGCCTCTTTCTAATAATATTTCATCGGAGAGCAATGACATTATTAAGGAAGCTAACAAGAAGAAGAGTACTAGGGATAATAGCATCCATAATCTTGATGAGATTTTATGTCACACTAATGATGAGTCGGTGAACAAGTTAACTTCACTTGAAACAGACCCTCTCATTTTAAGCACATGACACATTCTGTATTAATTAATTAGGGTAGCTTCAAATTTTTTCCCCCTTCTTTTTTGTCTTGTTTTTGTGAAAATTATTGAATTGGATATTATTCTCATTAGTTGTACATTTTTTTTTTTAAACTGCTTTTTACAATATTGATTACGTGTATCATTTACCTCATGAATTTAAATTATCAATCAACATGTAATAACAACCAAATGGGACTTTTAATTGCAAATTCATATTGCAAGTTATTGAGTGAATGACATGTGTTCAATTAAAAATTTAAAATAACATATGTCATTCATTAAATAACTTATAATAATAGATACAATAAAAATTGGAACAAGAACCCTAATATCTTGGGTCATTTTCACCCATAGATTTATACTTGACCGAGTTCACATTTTGTAGTTTGATAATGTAGTGGAGATTTTTTATTAATATATCCACCTCCTTTTTAGAATAATTACACGAGATTCTCTATTATAAAATGATGTTGCATTTATTTCTATATATGACAAGTATATAAATTGTTTCGTTAAATAAATAATTAATTTGAATTTTATATACTTGTCATATATAGAAGTAAATGCAATAGAAAAATTCAAATTCATTATTTATTTAACAAAACAATTTATACATTTGTCATGCATAAAAATAAATGCAATAAGAGATGCAAGACCATATGCAATGAATGATCCGGATTGATAATAATGGTGTATAGTATACTCTATACCCAATAATTAAGTTGTTTGTTTATTCGTCCTCTTGAAGACATGACCTTTTAACTTATTATAATATAATAGTGAGTATAAAAACAGAAATACTCCATACCGTCAGTGGAAGAAAGATTAGGAAAAAAAGGTTAAGCTGTCGGTTATTTTAGAGGCGTGTGAGGAGGATCCGCCTACCCTTTTCCTCTTGTTTCCTTCCACATTAGGTCACAACATTCTCTCCCTTAAATGGAAAATATTAGCATCTAAGTATCACATTCCATCTACTCATTACATTAAATTAATATCCTCTCTCATTTCAATATTTCACTCTCAAAAGTTAATAATTTACGTATAAAATGAATACCCATTTGTTAATTACACGACTGCTTTTCATGCTCGAATTAAGTAAAAAAAACCAATCGCAATCCAACTACAATTCTTCTTTCTTCTATTACCTTTTCAATAATATGAAAAAATTGCAATATTAGTTCTATAAAATATGACCTACTGAATTTTTAATCTCATTGTTTATAAACTTGTAGAGTTAATCGTCTCATATGACACAATTTTTTTTCTTTTTTTGCGTTTTTAGTCTCAAATGTTAAAAAAGGGGATGGAAATTATTAGTTCGGCGACATATCTTGCACATGATCAGTAATCAAATTAGTGGCATATACATTTTACACGCGAGTTTTCATTCAACATATAACCAAAAATTCAAGAAAAAGACATCAAGGAACTAATTTTGTAAGTTTCTAAACAACAGGACTAAAATTGCAGCAGACCCTATCTTAAAAAAACCAATATTGCAAATTTCCTTAATTATTATATAATATTATAGTATATTTCTTTTCATTCAACATATAACCAAAAATTCAAGAAAAAGACATTAAGGAACTAATTTTGTAAGTTTCTAAACAACAGGAGTAAAATTGCAGCAGACCCTATCTTAAAAAAACTAATATTGCAAATTTCCTTAATTATTATATAAGATTATAGTATATTTCTTTTCATAAGAGGAGGGTCTTCCTTTATTGGGGCAAGCTTTGTATGTATCTTTCGTTATCTATCTTTTCCAAGAGGGCACTTCGACTTTCCACTGCAAGCTTACTTCTAAAGATGTGGCCAGTTCATTTAGCTACACATTTCTATTCTTCTTTTCTTTATTTGCTGTCATCTTTTATGTGATTGCAAGTTTTAAATTCGTTAAAATTACAACTATGTAATGATCTTTAATTAATTAGAGAAAACCGTGCACTTTTCATATGAGCACCTTTTCTAATTAAGCAAAAGGCGAAAAAGCAAAAGGTTGGGTTTTGTTCTTGGTGTCTCACTGGTGTTTTGGGTTTTTTATTTTTTTCTAAAATAAAGAGAAACTGAATCAAGTCATGAAATACTTTTGTGACATAATTTAACTTTTCAAAGTTAAGTTATTTAATTTTTATTGGCCATAAAAGTGTTGAAACTTCTTTCCGCAAATAAATGCGAAATAAATATATATGCACGGGTGGTTAGAATGTGCAGAGAAAATATTCAATTGAATTACTTTCGTGAGTTCAATAGCTAGCTGTCTGTGGTTGAAAAAGCTATTCTCTTCTGGTGGAGAGAGAAAAACATTATTATGTGGAGAAAAAATTAAACATTTTTACTTCATATTTTAATTACTAGTATATACATTTGTTTGCACACCTATGTGTAATAGAAGATTTGGACTGGGATAAGCATACTTCTCTTTTCGTTTCTTTCTCAAATTGCTAAAATGTAGTTTCTAAGTTTTATATCTATACTTTCACAAAATTAAATGTTCCACTTTACTTTGTCTGACTAATTAGAATTAATTAGTATAAGGCAACTTAATTTGGATCACTTTGCATTAAAGACAATCCTCCATACGATTATTTCTTTCTCAATATAATACCACGTATAGCTATAAAGAAATTGGGAAAAATACATATAAGCTTTATATATATATATATTTATTATAGAATTATGCACTTACCCCTATGAAAAAAATTATCAAAACCCCTTAAAAAAATGCAATTTAGCTCATCATGCGCCCCATTGCCGTGTAGTGCGAGTCATTATAAATTTTTTGACTTTTTTGATTTTTTTCCCCTTATCTAATAACCATTGGATCAGATATATAGAAATCGACGGTCCGCATTAACCTATGGTCTCGGGATCCTTCATTTTTAAAGTTTCAAAGTTTGTTCTTACATACTGAAGTTCTATAGACCGTACCTTTTCGCTATTGTTGAACTCTCCGTCCAATTTATTCCATGCTTTCTTTGTGCGTTGGATGTTTGAAATCCTAGTAAATATGGTATCTCCTATAGCTTGTTGAATGACGAATAGAGCTTGCGCATTCCTATGTTACTTCTCCTTCGATTTTTTAAGTTATTGCTCGGACAAATCAGAAGTGTTTGTGGCGATACCAACTTCTTTTGGATAATATTCCAAAAATTTTGGGAGACAAAATTGTTAGGGATACGTCCTCGAATGTCGTCAAAGTTAGATTAGTGTAAGTCATTACCTTTGTAATTGTAAACATCTTTGTATCAATAAAAGGCATTTTGTTGTTTCACGTAAATCTTATTGGCATTCATAAGTAGTGTACAACTTATAGTGCATGTTCACGATGCGAACTTCTACTTCTCATGGGATAAGGAGAATCTCTGTTAGTGGGCAAATTATACACATATATCTTGCATGTTTTCATCCCACTTTTGATGAGATTTAAGTTTAATTGTTAGATACTTAATAATATTTTTGTATTCGTAGATGTCTGGAAGAGAAAGAAAAATAAGAGCATAGATGGAGTTTTGGTTCGAAAGCTAAAACAAAGAAAAACTTGGGACATAATGCTTCTTGCTTTTTGACGTAGACACGGTTAAACTGGAGATTGTTGGTGATTTTCCTGCAAGATTTAGAGTTGGAGAAACTTATTTTAGGAATCTTTTTATCTATAATCTAATATGAGATTATATGGACCAATAACCCTAGTTGGTTACGATTTTATTTTTTTATGCTTTAACAAGAATTTTATTTTTGGTAGGATTCTCCTAAAATCCTATTTTAGCTAGGAAGTTATTTTGATTAGGTTTCCTCCTTTTTATTATTTTTTTAGACCAAATAATCTCTCTCCTCATTTCATTCTACACATTTATGCACTCTTAAAGAAGATTTTTTTTGCGTTTTTCTCTCACTCAAGGATGTATTGCTACAGACTTTTTTCTAGCTAAGAGCATCTCCAATGTGTAGCACAAAAATGGTGCAACTTTTGCACCGTTTTTTGTGCAGCTACAGTAAGTGCACTCCAATGTACTGCACCCGTTTTCACACAAAAAATATATTCCCTAAAATATTCCCTTTTACACCTCATTTATATTATTTCTCATATTTTACAAATAACACCTAACTTTAAATTTTATGTTACGTATTCATCCAAGTAAACATATTGTGTTGTTTTATAATGTTACACAACAATATTTTCGTTATTTAATAATAATAAATAAATATTTAATAATAATAAATAATTTAAATTTAATTTAAATCTATATCTTGATATTTCGTAAATTAAAGGTGGGTTTATAATTTAAACTTTAAGTTTTTTGTTACGTATTCATCCAAGTAAAGACAGGGTTTATAATTATATATTACATAAAATAAAATTTGATAAAGGAGACACACAAAATAAATATGTTATTGATTAATTAACATTAATACAACACCATTGAAAAGGACTTGATAATATTATTCATTAATCGTGTACATTACCATGTTGCTCCCATAAATACTCTATTAATGCTTTACGAAGTTCAATATGAGCATTTTTGTTTTTGATTTGACTATATCGAGCAAGGAATTGTTGAAATCGGTGACTTTCATTTGTCGGATCAACTATTGAAGCTGATCCTTCTACCGCATCTGCAATTGGTGCATTGAGATCACGTTTAGCCTCGATTATCATGTTGTGCATAATAATGCACGCAATCATGATATCATGTAGCATATATTTTTCCCAAAATCGTGTCGGTCGTGCAACAATTGCAAATTTTGATTGTAGAACTCCGAATGCACGCTCCACGTCTTTCCTACATACTTCTTGTTTCATCACAAAATGATTTTCCTTGGTCACCGCGGCTCTCGAATAGTTTGCAATAGAGTGGACCATTTGGATATATACCATCAGCTAAATGATATCCATATTGTATTCTTTTCCTTGAGTAACATAATGTGCTAGGGAAGCAATACCTTGAGCAAGATTGGAAAACAAATGCGATGATTCTAACACATTAATACCATTATTGGTGCCTGACATACCAAAATACGCATGCCATATCTAATTATTATAATCGACTACAGCTCACAGATACTAGTTGGTGATCCACTACGTCCTTCATATTTTCTAGCCTAGGCTGTGGGACAACTCCACTTCCAATGCATACAATCAAGACTAACTAACATTCCTGGAAAATTACGATTATAGCCAATGTGAAGTAACTTTGTGATGTCGTTAGCATTAGGTGATCTAAGATATCGCTGTAACTTTGTCATGTTGTTAGCATTAGGTGATCTAAGATATCGCTCTTAGAAGATCTCAACAATGGCGCGGCAAAAGCTCTTTAAGCTTTCAATTGTCGTTGACTCTACAATTTTAACATACTTGTCAGTTGCCTTTGCCACTATACCATATGCTAACATTCGAAGCACAGCTGTTGTTTTTTTGTAAAGTTGATAATCCAAATTTACCAAAATCATCTCTTCGTTGTTGGAAGTGTTGATCATGACCTTTGACTACATGAACAATACGAACGAACAGGTCTCGAGACATTCGATATCGTCGACAGAATATTTCATCATTATATAGTGCAATAGCGCTAAAATAATCATTAAACAGATTTACAATCTGCTGCTTCACAATCACAATTGATCACTATAATACCTGAGATAAAGCCATGATGTGAAGACCATTATCAAGCTTAAAAGTTAGAAATTATACAAAAAAGAGCACAACCACCATCTACATCAAATTATTATGATCAATATTTTCTAATTTCGGTGGAGACGAAACCAATTTACCACCACATTAAATTATTGTTATCTATCCAATTTATAAGTCTTATATTTAGTTACTCTTTTTTCAAATCGTGTATTTTGGTATTTTATATAATATAATCTATGTTGAAATGAATATTTTAAAAAATTTAACTTATATTGTATATGCATTTTGTACTAGTTTTAATAAATACCTATTATTCATAATTAAATTAAAATCATATATAATAAAGTAAAAAAATAACATGTATAAGACTTAATTATAACTTTTTCAAAGTTTAGGGACCTAATTATAAAGGACCAAATTGTAACTATATAAATTATAATACTAAATTGAAATAAATAATCAAAAAAAATATGGGCTCCACCCATGCTATATATAGCGTGGGAGCGGCAAAACGGACTGCATTTCACAAAAATGCAACCCGTTGGAGATGCTCTAAAGATAATTAAAGTTTTGATTGTGCACGATTTATGAGATCTAATTTACTCTCATTCCTTCTTTGTTCTTGCGTATTTGCATATTCTCTGAGTTCGTCAAAATTATTTTTTTGATTAATTTAATAATACGGCCGGTTATTTGATTGTCGGGGTTGTATATAGCTATTTAGAATCCCAAATCTGTAATTGTTTGGTTATTTCTAATATTTTTGGTACATAACAATGTTGGTTATGAACAAGTTTATTATTGTTGTTATGAAAATATGTGATCTAGTCTTAATAACTCGAGCTTGCGAGTTTGTTGATTAGACTTGGTGTCACTCTAGTTCTTAATGCTAGTGTTAAATAAAATTTTAAGAGCTTATTTAGGGTTGTTTGATCAATAAAAGAAGTAATTAAAAAGCTTATTTTTTTTTATCGATAAAATCAAGAGAGACTAAGTTGTTAGAGAATGTTAACAACTATAGCCAATTTATTCATGAACATTGAAGTATATTTGTATCACTGATCAATTTTTTAAATCAAAACGGAGATAATTCATTTGGCTAGAATCTCGTCACCTATTGAATTTCCCTACTTGTTTAATTTTACTTCCCTTGATTTTAATGATTTGTGTTATTTTTAGTAATTTTTAGTTTAATCATTACTATAAGAAAACCTTTATTTTATTTATTTCATGAGAATTATATCTGAATTGATTTATGTGGATTCAACCCCTGCTCACTACTATGTGCAAGTTTAGGAGTAGGATTTGTTTTTGGTTGGATTCGACAGCCATCAATCTCAATTCGGCACTGAGATTCGAATAGACTTGTATGATATAAGTTTTGATGTGGAAGTATCAGATGAACACTTTGGGATTGTGGAAGCTTATGTCAAAGATAAGTAAATAAAATTAATGTGTCACGACTTGTATGATTCTATCACGTGGGTTTCACTTTTTGATAGTCCATGACAAAATTTAATTGGTCTTGAGAGGTATGCGTGAACCTATGATGCACAGATACTCTTAAAATTAGACCCGTGCAGTATCGTAATCGTATCGGATATGATACTTGTTAGGATTATGCCCTCAGATACCATAGAGGATAGAATGTATAGGGCATATATCTTATATTAAACTTAAACTCTTCTTAAATAAAAGGCATTGTTGAGTGTTCACTTAATTCTTATCTGCATCTATAAGTTGTGTAAAACGTTTTGTCCATGTTTTCAGTTTGATCCCTCTACTTCCTTTGGGATAGGAAGATTGGCACTAGAGAGATCGATCTTGATTACTAAAATAAATTCGCAAGTAATATGAAGTCTTAAATGGACAAATAAAGCATTCCAATACTTGTACAATCTTAGCTCCGACATGGGAGTGCCTGTCTGGTATCATGGGATGATAGGAGATTAAGATTGTAAACACGTTAGTGGAACTGATATGTTCGAACACGACTCGCATCGGTTCTGTCACATGGGTTTTCACTCTATGACTGTCAATGACGGAACTGATTATGCGTAATAGGTAAATGTGAACCTTTGACCTGAAGTATCAGACTGAAGATGCACTTGTGACGTCAAGTCTTTCACTAGAGTAGTTAAACCCAATTCACCCTTTGGTGGGGCCAACCTCGAAATGCGGACTTGATGGGCAAGTGGTAATATTAGCCGATATCTAATATGGGATTTGTTCTCTCATAAGTGAATGAGTATGTACCCCATGTAATTATAGATAAATAGAGATCAAAGTCTTTGGCCAAAGCAAACGAGACGATTGTGCTTGGCACTAAATCGATATCAATGATCTCGTATTTATTATGATTTATACATATGGTCAAGTCCAGTGAGTTTGACATAACCATGACTCTCACTTGACCGGGGAACGTGAACAAAGGGTTTATACATATACGGTATTTACGATTGGAAGGTTTCGGATTGATCCTATCATTCGTTTGGGTTACGAAGTGGGCCACATGACTGGCTAGGTGTCACCCACTAACATTGGTTTCCTCTCTTTGCCAAACGAAACGAACCTAAAGAGTCGCGCTAAAGGATTGACAAAGAAAAATGAAGAAAAAGGAATTTCTATTATTTCTTCTAGGAGTTTTAATTTATTTGATAAATTAAATAATTAATTATTCATTAGATGAAATAATTAATTATAATGATAAGATTAATTATTAATTAATTTTCTTGTGAAATATATTAATGAATTAATTTATCTAATTAATTTGGTTATTCAATTAATTAATTAATTTATTGGATATAATAAATTATTAATTGAAATAAGAAATTAATTAAACAAAACAAATCTCAGGTTAAATAAGGAGTCCAATTGGACGCCTATGAGGCCTCAAAGTGGCGTCTTTGAGAGGCCACCTATTAGGGCTCTTTTGTTTTGACTTGTTCAATAAGTCATTAGGTATATAAAGACTCTTTGACTTAGAACAAAGAAGAAGAATACACAACTCTCATAACTCTCTAAAGAAAGAAAAATATTCCTCCCCTCCTCTATACCTAGCCGTCGACCATAGAGAAAGAAGAAAGGGGATTTTTCGTTTGTTGATCCGTGCGTGACGATTTAGAGACGACGTATTTTCGTTGTTCGGATCAAGTTCAAGTTTGAAGAATCAAACCAAAGGATTAAAGATTTGGAAGCTTCAATATTTCGAGTTTGGAGAAGAAGAAGTTTTTCTCCATCATACGCTTTTAGATTCAATTATGCGAATTAGAGTACCAATTGGGTTTTCGTTTTAATTTTTGAAATCCCTTCCACTGCGTTTATGTTTTTTCGAACGAAACCCAACAATGGTATCAGAGCCAATCTCTGATTTGCATATTTGATCTTGTTTACGTGATTTAAGAATTGCATGTTATTTGTTTTTGAAGCATGTTTGTATGGTTTTCTTAAATCTGCGTTTTATGGTTTTTTGCCTAGTTTTTTTATTTTAGTTATTTTAAATCTGGGGATATTTGATGATATTGAAAATCGAAAAATATCAAGGAAAAACGGGGCTCGAAAGCCTCGAGAAAAATGCGCACAACTGCGCGCGCTGTTTAGCACAGTCGGGCCTTTCGGCCCGGCCCTGCCCAGTCACAGACCGTCAGGTCGTGATCGTGGCCCGACGGGTCGTGGGTTTTGATACCCAATTCGTTGATCCGGGTCATGGATTCGGGTCGTAAAACGGGCTATGTTTGGGTCGAAATTGATTTTTGAATTTTGGGTGATTTTAATTAATTGGGTGGATCCAAAGGATGATGACCCGAATAATTTAAATCAAGCCCAATTGAAAATTATCCAATTTCGATTTGTTAACTAGTTTTGACTTAATCTAATCAAATCTAAATAGGCCAATTAGATTGGTGATTTGGACTTAAACTAAATTTAGCCCAATAAGAAATTAATAAACGTGAATGTTGTTCTAATTAATCATTTTGAGCCCAATTAAATTGAATCCAAGTGGACCAAAAGGATGGTGACTTGGGTTTGATGAAATCGAGTCCAATAAGGTTAATTGGAATATAATATTTAATTAGAACTAATTAATTATTTTTCTTGGAGATTAATAATTGATTTATGAATTAGATATTATTATTTTTTCCTCGACTGGGAAATTACTTCATTTTGAATAAGGAATATAAATTATTTTTCTTAAAGATTAATAATTAATTCTTTGATCAAATAAAAGTATTTCCAATTTTTGATGGCTTTAAATCATAATAAAATAAAATATAGAATTCCATATTTTATGTGTTCATATTATTTTAATTAAAGGTAGATGCACTTAATTCTTAATTTCGTACATCTAAGTCATCTAGTTGGACTAGAATGATTTTAATTGAAATAATGAATATGTGAAATCATAAGGAATTTTATAAAGGACTTTTTTGTTGGACTAAAATTTTTAATAAACAACATAAGTGATTTAATATTGTGAGCATGTATTAATTGATGCAAGCATGTCTCATTTGATTAAAATACTAATCATGGACTTATGATTATATGTTTTACCTTTAATTTTATAGGTTATCAAATTTGAAGTTATTTATTATATTCTTAGAAATAATGCATGAGTTGTTTTAAGAATGGAGATAAAATAGTTCAAAGTTGATAAAGTCAAAAGGCCCATGAATATTTAATAGGTTTAATCTATGGCTTTTGTGATGGCCCATTGGCTCGGGCCTTCTAGTAAAAGACCATGATCAAGTGATGAATTTATTTATCCATATATTTAAATTCTATGTTTATTTATATTAAAAGGCATGATTATTAGTAGTATTTTTATGCATGATCAATATAGAATAAAGCACTATATAAATTGAATAATGTGCAAAGTGAGAACAAAATCTTTTGACGAATTAAATTCTCCCAAATAAATTATACCGAGTTAGAAAAGGATGTTTGACATCCTCACCCTCCACTAAGCTTTCTAAAATTAGAATTACTATAAATGTGTAATGCTTCCCAGTTATGAGGGATATACATTTAGAAATAATTTGAAATTTTATAAAGTGCATGCAAATACCTTAATCGAAACATATTTCACCCCAGAAACCTGTTCGGTTGCAAGGTGAAATTCAAATGCTAGATTATAGGAGTTAATGGGATAAACTCGGGTAGTTCACGAACCTAGAAATCGAATGGGTTACGATTTGGTGAACTATGGGGAAACGTATTGAAACATTTATTGGATAAATTGATATTAGATATCACTTCAAATAATTAATGGGCCAGAAGTCGGTTAGGTTGCAACCTATTTAATTAATTGAGGACCTCAATACCTGCTGTGGAATCGATGCCAATGATGATTCCCGATTTTCACATGGGAGTGTGGGATTCGAAAAATGCAGTAGGAGCCAAGATAAATTTTAAGTCCTTAATTTTTCTTGGTTAAGTCAAAACAAGTAATCTAATAAATCTGGTTTATTTCTGCAGTCATTTTCTCGTTTATCTCTCTCAAATATGACAAACACACTTTCAATTCTACTCGAAAAGAATACTCAGACTGGACCCAATTATGTGGACTGGCTTAGAAATTTGGGGATTGTCCTCAATATGGAATCACTGGGATACGTCTTGGAGGCTGATATCCCAGCGGCTTCTGCTAGAACACGTGCCAACGAGGAAAAGGTCCAAGCCCATGAAAAATGGGTTAAGGACGACCTCCGGGTGAGAGGATACATGGTGGGATCTATGACTAATGATCTTCAAAGGTCACATGATAAGATGCCCACTACAAGAGCTATCCTAGCTCACCTAGTAGAGCTCTATGGAGAACATAGTCGAACTGCACGATATGAGATAATGAAAGAGCTCTTCGGAGCCAAGATGAAAGAAAGTGAGAAGGTTTGTGATCATGTCCTCAAAATGATTTCGAGGATCGAGACATTGGAAGCTCTCGAATTCACCATGAATGCTACCCTTCGAACTGACATAATCTTGCAGTCTCTTCCTGATTCCTTCTCCCAATTTGTGGTTAACTTTAACTGCAATGAGATAGAGTGCAATTTAGCTGGGCTAATGAACAAGTTGGTTACTGCACAATCTCAAATGAAACCAAAGGGAAAGGAAACTATCTTGGTCATCTCTTCTGGACCCAAAAAGTCTAAGAAGAAAAACAACAAAAAAAAGTCTGGTGAGCTTGGAGCTCAAGAGGGTACCAAGAAGGGTAAGGGAAACGCTCAAGGATTTTACAAGAGCAAAGGACCTAAGAAAACGGATAGATGTCTTGAGTGCGGTGAGCTTAGCCACTGGAAGAGAAACTGTCCCAAATTAGGCAAAGGCGCATAAGGTATGGAACTATTAGTTTTTGAAACTAACTGTTCTATGACCATATTTTTTACTTCTGGATTCTGGACTCAGGGGCTAGTGCCCATGTTTGTTGTTTGGATCAGGATCTACAGAGAAGTAGAAAGCTGGGCCGAGAAAAAGTGATGATCAAAGTAGGCAGCGGGGAAAGCGTCGCAGCGACTAGGATCAGATCTACTTCTCTGTATTTGAATTCTAGACATTTACTGTTTTTAGATAATGTTTTGGTTTTGCCCAAGGGGCTTAAGAACATTGTATCTATTCCTATCTTAGTTAAGATTGGATATACATTCCGTTTTTCTAAATTAAATTGCGACATTTATAAAATTAGTTGGCAATGCATGTTTAGTTAATGGTTTGTATTATTTAAATGTCCGTAATTCATCTGATATTAATGTTGTAATATGTAAACGTGGTAGGCAAGAAACTAACTTAAGACTCAAGTGGCATCTTAGACTAGGCCATGCCGGAGAGCACAAGATCCACAAAATGGAAAAAGATGGGCTTTGTTAGGAATTTCATGTTAGATGTTTTGATGATGACAATTAGGATTCCATATTAGACCTCAAGAAATGTAAAGTATAAAGGCTTTCGTAGAACAAATGTATAAGCACCTGAAAACTCGTGTTTTTATACTAGGCTTGTATTTTTATCTTTATAGAGTTTAGACTAAGAATGTGATACTAAATCACTAGAAGAATTCTGTGTGAGTCTACAAGTGATGAAGTTGAAGATCAAGCGTCTGAAGAAACAGTAAAGATAAAGATTAGTCTTAAGCGTCCGTCAAACGCTAAAAGACTATCCCAGGTTACGAGCTCAGCGACTCAAGATTTGTTATGGACCTTAGACCAAGTACTTAACACTAAGTCAATGATAGAATTCTGAGTGAATCTATCAAAGATAAAGTGAAAGGACAAGCGTCTAAAAATCGGGCAAAGATTGTGACCTTTCTCAAGCGTCTGATTAACAAAGAAGGCTACTTTCAAAAAGCATAAACTCTAAAGGCTCAAGCGCCTAGTTCTCCAAGCGTAACCTGAAGATTCAAATCCAAGTTATCAAAGATGCATGAATCAACGGAAATTATTCCCAAACGAAAATAAGACAAGATGCATCAAAAGTCGGATAAGTGCTATTAAAATATAAGCACTACAACTAATGGGTAAGCCATATCTTTGACCGAGACTGTCAGATTTATGAAATCAAGACCATGCCTAACCAATTAAATATACCCAAAGTTAGGATTGTCAGAACTCATGGAATGTTTAGGGAAACGAGATTCCAACCGTGTCCAACGAACAAAATCTCAAAACAAACTATAAATAATTTTTTCAGCGAAAGGGACATAAGACATACATATAGAAAAACATCTGGACGTAAAAATAAGAAAAAGGGTCCAAAACGTTGCTGAATTTATTTGAGAGAAAAAGCTTATAAACTCCAGAGCCGAAATCCTTTAAGCTTCTCAAATACATTCCTAGACAGTCACCCATATTTCAAACCTCTTTTTAAGAAGAACCTACACTACTATTGAGATATCTCCAAGTTGTTTGAACTTTCCAAAAACAAACAAACTCGTGACCAAAACCATCAACACCTTTCATCTGAGTGAGAAAGCTTGTTGACTTACAAGCAATATTTTTGTGTAAAAGAAGCTTGTGGAAGAAGATCTCTACTGGAGCTGAAATCTGTGTGACCAAGGAGTTTCGAGATCAAGCGTAGCTTGCACCATTTCTGAGTGAAAGAAGCAAGGGGATAGAAGGTCTTTAGTGGAGCTGAAATCTGTGTGACCAAGGAGTTCCGAGATCATATCCAATCTTCCTCTATTTTGTAGAAGTCTCTGTGTGACTCTTCGATAATCATCATAGTGGAAAACCTCCCTGATAAAAGGAGAAGAAGGACGTAGCTGGGATTACATCACCCAGTGAACCTTATAAATATCCTGTGTCATTTACTGCTTTAACTATTTACTGTTTTATTGCTTTACTATTCATATTGCATATTCTTTGATAAAGTTTTAAAACAACTAAGCGACTACTACTTTTAATTAACAAATCGAACGCTAAGCTATAAAATACTTCCGTTGTGCTAACCCTGATTTAGTGACTAAACTCTGCCCTACTTTGGTAAGCGTTGAAATCACCAAGTCTAAGTTAACTTTTCCTAAGCGCTTGAAATCAGCGCTTAAGTCATTATCTCTCAAGCGCCGCACCCAGCGCTCAAAGCTTTCTGAGCGTTCAAATACTTCAAAGTGATACGAATTTTTAGAAGTCAAAAAAGACTTCAGGGTCTATTCAACCCCCCTCCCCCCCTTCTAGACCCTTAACATATACCACTTGGGACCAACAGGCTTTTAATCTCACTAGAGTCGGACCCTTTTCCTACATGTGAATCATGTCTCTTACGACAGATAGCTAGATCCCCCTTCACAGGGACTTTTGAAAAGGCTACGCAAGTCTTAGGATTAGTGCATACCGATGTTCGCGGACCATTTGGAGAAATGGCTCGTGGGGGTTTCTACTACTTCATCACTTTCACTGACGACCATTCAAGATTTGGTCTAGTGTATCTGATGAAGCAAAAGTCTGAATCCTTTGAAAGATTCAAAGAGTTCAAGGCCTTAGTAGAAAATCAAACTGGGCAAAATATAAAAACTCTACGATCGGATCGTGGAGGAGAATATATGAGTGCCGAGTTTGATGAATTCCTAAGACAACAAGGAATAATGTTACAACTAACACCACCAGCAACTCCTCAACTGAATCGAGTAGCCGAGCGAAGGAATCGAACACTGTTGGACATGGTTCGTGCCATGCTTAGTTACACTGATTTACCCATTTCGTTATGGGGATACGC
The DNA here is from genome assembly GCA_019426215.1 of Buddleja alternifolia. Taxonomy (NCBI): domain Eukaryota; kingdom Viridiplantae; phylum Streptophyta; class Magnoliopsida; order Lamiales; family Scrophulariaceae; genus Buddleja; species Buddleja alternifolia. The sequence continues at coordinate 23,276,418 of CM033404.1, read as the reverse complement.
GCTCCTTACCGCTATTCATGTTTTGAACAGATGTTCCTCCAAATCCGTTCCTAAAACTCCACATGAGATGTAGAATAATAGGAAACCGAGTCTTAATCATATTAAGATTTGGGGATGCCCCGCTTATGTCAAGAAGACTAAAGTGGAGAAATTGGAGGCAAGATCCCTAATGGGACGTTTCATTGGTTATCCTAAAGATTCCATGGGATTGTTCTTTTACCTGCGTGATGATAAAAAAAAATCATCGTGGCCCTACAAGCTCACTTCCTTGAGGATGAGTTCATCTTGGAAGGGGGCAAAGGTAGGAAAATTGTTCTAGAAGAATAAAATGAAATTCCCTCAAATACATATGTTCAAGAAACGAGGCCTGAACCCATAGTAGCACAACCACCACGTAGATCTGGTAGAATACCGCATGAACCTGAGAGGTATGGGTATCTACTGCAGGGGAAGCGAGAGCTTCACACTGTAGTACAAGAAGGTCATGAAGATGATCCTTGTACCTATGATCAAGCGATGGTGGATGTCGACGCTTCAAGATGGTGAGAAGCCATGGAAACAAAAATGGACTCTATGCAATCGAACCATGTCTGGACTTTGGTAGATGGTCCTGAAGGTATAAAACCTATAGGATATAAGTGGATCTACAAAAGAAAGATAGGTAGCAATGGCAAGGTTGACACCTTTAAAGCCAGGCTCGTAGCAAAAGGGTATAGTCAAAGAGAAGGAATTGACTATCAAGAAACCTTTTCGCCCGTGGCTATGATAAAGTCCATACGAATTCTGTTATCCATAGTTGCATACTTAGATTATGAGATATGGCAAATGGATGTCAAAACGGCCTTTCGAAATGGATTCCTCGAGAAGGATCTCTATATGGAACAGCCAAAAGGTTTTGTGTCCGAGTTCGATATCCATAAAGTATGTAAACTTGAGAGGTTCATTTACGGTCTCAAACAAGCATCTAGAAGCTGGAATCTCCATTTTGATGAAGAAGTTAAGGGATATGGCTTCATCAAGAATGAAGATGAACCATGTGTCTACAAGAAGACTCGTGGGAGAAAACTCTCGTTCTTAGTACTATATGTGGATGACATTCTACTTATGGGAAATGACGTAGGAATGCTCACCACTGTCAAGAAATGGCTTTCGAGTACGTTTTCCATGAAAGACTTGGGAGAAGCCACATACATTCTAGGAATTCATATCTACAGGGATAGAACGTATAGAAGGATAGGTCTCTCTCAAGCCCTTTACTTAGAAAAGGTCCTAAAGAGGTTTAGGATGGACAACTCTAAGAAAGGGTTTCTTCCCATGAGGCATGGAGTACACTTATCCAAGTCTATGTGTCCTCAAAGTGAGGCAGATAGACAAGAGATGAGTAATGTACCCTATACTTCTGCAGTTGGTAGCCTGATGTACGCAATGTTGTGTACTAGACCCGACATTGCCTATGCTGTGAGCGTGGTGAGTCGATTTCAGGCAAATCCGGGAAAGGAACATTGGATAGTTGTGAAAAATATCCTAAAGTATCAGAAAAGAACTAAGGATATGATTCTCATCTATGGAGATGGGCAAGTGGTAATCTTGGCAGATATCTAATATGGGATTTGTTCTCTCATAAGTGAATGAGTATGTACCCTATGTAATTATAGATAAATAGAGATTAAAGTCTTTGGCCAAAGCAAACGAGACAATTGTGCTTGGCACTAAATCGATCTCAATGATCTCGTATTTATTATGATTTATACATATGGTCAAGTCCAGTGAGTTTGACATACCATGACTCTCACTTGACCGGGGAAAGTGAACAAAGGGTTTATACATTTACGGTATTTACGATTGGAAGGTTTCGGATTGATCCTATCATTCGTTTGGGTTACGAAGTGGGCCACGTGACTGGCTAGGTGTTACCCACTTTCTTTGGTTTCCTCTCATTGCCAAACGAAACGAACCTAAAGAGTCACGCTAAAAGATTGACAAAGAAAAATGTAAAAAAAAGAATTTCTATTATTTCTTCTGGAAATTTTAATTTATTTGATAAATTAAATAATTAATTATTCATTGCATGAAATAATTAATTATAATGATAAGATTAATTATTAATTAATTTTCTTGTAAAATATAATAATGAATTAATTTATCTAATTAATTTGGTTATTTAATTAATTAATTTATTTATTGGATATAATAAATTATTAATTGAAATAAGAAATTAATTAAACAAAACAAATCCCGGGCTAAATAAGAAGTCCAATTGGACGCCTTTGAGGCCTCAAAGTGGCGTCTTTGAGAGGCCACATATTAGGGCTCTTTTGTTTTGACTTGTTCAATAAGTCATCAGGTATATAAGAACTCTTTGACTTAGAACAAAGAAGAAGAATACAAAACTCTCATAACTCTCAAAAGAAAGAAAAATATTCCTCCCCTCCTCTATACCTAGCCGTCGACCATAGAGAAAGAAGAAAGGGGATTTTTCGTTTGTTGATCCGTGCGTGACGATTTAGAGACGACGTATTTTCGTTGTTCGGATCAAGTTCAAGTTTGAAGAATCAAACCAAAGGATTGAAGATTTGGAAGCTTCAATAGTTTGAGTTTGGAGAAGAAGAAGTTTTTCTCCATCATCATATTCATATTAACGAGTAAGTTTTATTCGTTATACACTTTTAAATTCAATTTTGCGAATTAGAGTACCAATTGGATTTTCGTTTTAATTTTTGAAATACCTTCCACTGCATTTATGTTTTTTCGAACGAAACCCAAAAATACTATGTGGATATCATCCGGATACGCATCGGATACCCTTTTTAAGTATCCAAAAATTAAATAAAAAAAATTTCGGATACCGTATCCGATACTTCCGGATGTCGTATCCCATACAAAAATTGAAGTATCTGTCTCGCCTTGAATATCAGATATAGAATTTTTGAATATTATATGATACTTTATAGGTTAAAATAGAAAAATAATAATGAATTTGACAGTATGTTAAAAGGTTAAACAAACAATAAGAAAATTTAAAGAAGCAAAATACCGTTTCGGTTTCACTTTTTAATATATATTTTCTTCTCTTGCTCCAGGTGGAATCTATCATTAACACTTTATTACCAAAGCTTTTGGATAAGAAGGTAAATGTTGATATCAATGAAATGACATTATTACACCGCCGCAAATGATGAAATATTATGGCTACCTTCACAATTTTTTGAAATCATAAACAATGAACCTGTGTCAGTCTTGCACTTTTATTTATGTTAATGAACATATTGATTCAAATTTATTTTTATATTATATATATATATATATATATTCATATTCCCAAAGTATCGTAATATATAATTTTGAAGTTTGCCGTATTTCGTATCGTACCCATATCCTCGTATCCGTATCCGTGCATCATAGGCGTGAACCTTTGATCTAACGTATCTTGCTCATCGCGGCCGACACAGCAGAAGAAGATAACTAAAAATTTATAAGCACGCAGGGAAATGAGCAAGCTACATGGTACCATTGAATTACAAAACATGCATAGGGGGTTTCCAAACCATTATACTTAGTAGAATTATTTTGTAATAATTCTATACCTTGGTCGAATAGGCTTGGATGATGAATAGAAACAGATGGTGGATTTCGGCTGCAAGCAATCCTTGCCTTTTCCCAGCAACAAAAGCATCGCCACTCTGTGCTCTTAATTCTTCTCTAGATAAATTACAATGCTCCAGACATAGACCATTTAAGCCTAGTGTCCATACCTTGAATACTTTCGATTCTCTTACTTTGATTTTAGTGCTAGTTTGGTCAAAGTAATTTTGGCTTATAGAGAAATAGGTATGAGAAAATTGTTTAGGCTCTAATACAGAGAGAAGGGAAGAGAGAAAAAACAAAACAAAGCTTATTCCAACACTGAGCTCGCCCCAACAGGAGGTATGGGAGGCACATGCCTCCTTCTCTCTCTATTAGGGTTAGACTCCTCAGTCCAATCGTTTCCTTATTCTATCTCTTTTCCTAATTCAAATTCATATCATTCCCACAAAGTAATTAATTAATTTGGACTTTCTTATTTAATTATTCCACCAAAATTTAATTAAATAATTAGGACTTAACTAATAGATATTTTATCTACATAAGATAATTAACTTATTAGTCTTTATCTAATTAATTTCAAATAGGATATTTAATTAATTAGAACCATCCTAATATTTTTCTCCACGAGATTAATTAATCAATTCTTCTTTAATTAATTCCACTCAAGAGTTCATTTAATCCACCAAGGATCAATTTTCATAAGTAAGAATCATACTCTGGTAATATGTGTGATCCCTTAGGTTCATTAGTAAGCTAGCAACGAGACTCTTCCCTAAGACTTAATTAATTATTATTTAAATAATTAATCAAGGTCTTGAATTTATCACCAAGGTTAATTCAAGACTCACATCGATCGAGATTCGTTGTCTACAACGTCGTCATGAAAACCTAGATTCTAGTGATTGTGTGATGGACCTATCCAGATTATAATCTTTGTGTAGGCCAACTCCTTCTATCATTTTTCCAATCCAAGTCCAGATTTTGGGTTCAGTCGAAACTCTAGTAACTTAGATAATTATGACTGTATTTTGACTATAGAGACCTTTGTCATCTAATCTAGGATCACAAATCCTTCTTAATGACTTCGATACTCTTACCAGATATTTTTCACTGGTCATTTGTTTAACAACAACATAGAAAATATTCTGGTATCCTATCATGGATAGATCCCCTGTGAATGTCATCTGTTTCATTATGCAACAATACTAACACCCAACTTTATTCCGTCTTGCGTCTCTCATGGAATCTAAAATAAGTCAAAGTGTAGTGTGTTGCACATGTTGCAGCGATGACATCTTAGGTCATGAGGATTATCTCACACTACGTAACCCTTAGGATTCCAAGTTCGACATTGAAACCAACATGGAATCCTACAATGTGTTCATTCATGTACCTCTAAGCACAAACACTCTATACATACACTAATCCTCGATCGATGCTCATGAAACAAGGGACTCTCTCTACGAGAATGTTTACATGTGCAAGGAGAAAAATACAAATTTAGTGCTGTAACTATAGGGGGTGGCAAATGTAGTCCTGTATTTTGTGCTAGTGGCAATTGTGGTCCTGTATCTCCGAAAACATCACAATTTGAGGACAAATTTTGCCGAAAAGTTTCAATTTGGCCTGAATTGCTGATGTGTGATGCATGTGGGTAAATAAATTTGGGGACTTTTCAATTGTTGCCGGATCTTGCACACATGGACCAAGGAGCTGGATGACATGGGAGTAACTTGACAAGTAGGATGCCACGTCAGACCATTTTGAACAGAAAAACAACACGCCTGGTGCACGTGATTTAATTAAAAAATAAACAGAAAATCAAAAAACTTAACAAATAATAAAAAATGGGGTCTCTTCATAATTTTTCCCCCTTAAACACTGAAAAATCAAACCTTAAGGAAAAAAAGCCCTAACCCACATTCACCAAACCTGAACAAAATCCATCATTTTTGAAGAAAAACTTTACCAAATCCTGAAGAAAAACCATCGCCATTGACGGTATGACACTCCAGAAGAAAGGAGATGAAGGGTCGAGATAACAGATACGTGCATTTGCCCCCTCCTCCTTACTGTAAGTTTACTCCTCATTTTTTTGTAATGTATATAGAGTTTACACGTTTTATAGTGTTTGGGTATGTTCTTCTATCATTTTTAGTGGCCCTAAACCCTAACCCCCAACTTTTTGAAGTCTGTGTATTACAGTAATATAATATGTTAAATTACTTTAGGGTTTCTTCACTTAATGATATAATATGATGATTGTATCATGGATTTTAGGGTTTTGATTGTCTATGCAACTGTTGTTCATGTTATGTGGATAAAAATGGCCTTTTTAAATACATATGTTAGGGTTAGTGTGTAAATTTCTGTTAAATGGTCTCTTCTCCCTGACAGTTGAGACATTCATTTCTTTAAAAGGTTTCCCCAACCTCATTGTCCATTGTTATTCTTAAATAAAATGAATGTGGGTAGGGATGTGGTTTTTTTACGCCCACGTATGTTTGTTTATTACTGGTGTATATGAAAATGTGGGCCTTGCAGTCCCACACTTGTTTTAAAATTATATTTTTTATTGCTTTATTGGTTATTTGTTAAATAATATATTTATTGGATTGCTTTTTTTTTTTTGCTTGGACACAGATCTTGAAGACAGTAAAATAACACTGACTGTTCATCATAGAGGAGAATTTCAAACTCAACATGTAGCTAAGTATGTAGGTGGGAAATTTAAAATGCTAGACTATGTAAATGCTAAAGCCCTCAGTAAAAAAAGGTTGGATAAGTAAACTAACCAAATGGGTTTGACTGTATCTAAAAGGTATTACATAATTTAAAATAATATATTTAAATTGTTATACCATGACAATGACATACAACAACAAAGTTTGTTGCATGTGCCTTCTAGAGAAATGGATGTGTATGTAGAGTTTTTAAATTCTACAATGAAATTAATGAACCTGAACCAAATGATGATGTAATATGTATGGGTGAGGGTGTTGTGGTGGATGATACAGGGGTTGACATAGGAGCTGCGGTAGATGATGTAGTTGTTGTTGATGGGGATGATATAGGGGTGGAGTTGGGAGCTGTGGAGGATGATGTACTTGTTGTTGATGGGGATGATACAGTGGTTGACTTGGGAGTTGTGGAGGAAGACGTTGATGGTGATGAGATTAGTGATGTGGGGGATAGTGTAAGTGCTAGGCATGGGGATAGTATTGGGAATGGGGATTGTGAGAATGGCGATTGTGATGAGAATGGGGATAGTGTTGATGATGATGATGATGATGGTGTTGAGTTTTTAGCTAGAGATTATGCCATGGAAGATGAGAGTGCGGATGATGACAATTTGTTTCAGAGAAATGTTGACCCAAGGGGTAGAATTGGGAGGAGATGACAATGTACAGTCAGAATCAAGTTAAGCAAATGATTTTGGGGAGGATAATTTGGTAGATAGTCAGGATGATTTAGATGAGCATATGGTCTCTAATGAAGATGAAGAGGGCCCTCACTATCCTTTGTATAATCTTGTTGAGAAGTATAACCGTACCTTTCCAATAGGCTTGGAGTTTAGTATAAAGGCTAAGTTTAGGGAAGCAATAAAGTCACATGCAATTAAAATAAGAAGAACACTAAAAACTACAAAGAATGATGCAATAAGAGTGTATGTTAGGTGTTCAGGGAAGGACTCCAAATGGAGAATTAATGTTGTAAAAGTTAAAGATGAGGCAACTTTTAGAATCAGGGAGTATAACAATCACCATACCTGCCCAGAAACATTTCATGCTAAAAATCTAAAGACAGATTGGATATATGGCATATACCTTCAAAAATTTAAGTCAGACCCCAAAAGAAATGTCAAGGAGTTTAGGGAAGATGTTATAAATGAAATTAATTGTAATGTTTCAAGAAATCAAGCCTATAAGGCAAAAAGAAAAGCTTTAAAGCTTATTAAGGGCAGCCCTGACTACAAATACACCAGATTGTGGGATTATGCAGATGCACTAAGAAGAACCAACCCTGGTTCCACTATAATTCTAAGAACAAAGGATGATTCTGAGGGTATTAGGTTTAAAAAGTTCTATGTTTGCTTCAAGGATAGTAGGGTTTTTTGGCAGGTTGTAGGCCATTAATTGGGATGGATGGTCGCCACTTAAAAGGGCCACATGGGTGGATATTACTTACAACTGTTGGTGTTGATCCAAACAATAACATATTAATTCCCAATTGCATATGCTGATCTAAGGAGTGTAAGGAGACATGGGATTGGTTTTTTAACTATGTTGAAGCAAGATTTGAATATTGTCAAGGATCCTGAATACACTTTCATTTCTAAGAAACAAAAAGGCTTTGTTGGGCCTTCCATGAAGTGTTTCCGGGGTTAGATTTTAAGAATGCCTTGTGAAGTGCTGCCTATGCCACAATTGTAAGTGAGTTCAAATTGAGAATGCAACAGATGAGGGCTTTAGATGAGAGTGCAACTGTCTGGTTCAATGACAAACATCCAGACCAATGGAGTAGGTCACACTTCGGTGAGTTCTGTAAGTGTGACATGTTGCTCAATAATGTTTGTGAGGTTTTCAGTTCAAATATCTTAGATGCTAGGGAGAAGCCAATCATAACAATGTTAGAATGGATTAGGCAATATCTAATGCAAAGGCTACAAAAAAATAGAGATAGGGAGGAGTCAAAATGGATAGGAAAGTTGTGTCTTAAAATCACAACAATAATTGAGAAAACATACACAGAAGGTTTGGGGTTGCATGCCTATAAAAGTAGATAACAACAATTACCAAATTTCATGTTCTGATAACCTGCAGTTCTATGTTGACTTGAGAGCTTGGAGGTGTACATGTAGAAGGTGGGGATTGAGTGGGATCCCCTGTACACATGCAATTTGTGCAATTTTTTTATCAAAGAAGAGTATCAGAGGATTTTGTGCATGAATATTACAGTATGGAGACCTATAAAAATGTGTATGCACGTGCAATTATAGGGAAAAATATGGAGCAATTGTGGGGAGACACTATGTATATTCCTCCACTGCCTCCCAACTTTGGAAGAGAAGCAGACAGACCCCCAAGAGCAAGTAGAATGGAGCCTAATGAACTTGCTAAGAATGTTACAAATCATGTATTCATGCGCAGCGGAAACGATAAAAACAGATCTGGATTCACAATTGGATCACTTTTAGGTTTTAATAGTTTTTTCATGTAATTTTTTAATAATAAGTGACACGCTAAAAGCTAACGTGCTATAATAGTAAGTGCACTAAACGTGTGTAGTAATAAGTGGACAAAAAGTCCGGGTTGTCGAACCACAAGGACTTGAATTCTAGTTAATGATTTTCGATAAAAGATAAGACAATTAAAGTAAAGTGCAAGAAAAAGATTAAACAAACGAAGAACCAAAGAGAAACGTACTATAGATTTAATCTCACGTATGATACAATGACTAAGGCACATGCTACAATCGAATCTACTCGTCAATATATATGAGCTACTCTTCGAATTATTAGACTCCTATTGCTTTGGTGGAAACTCCTAAATTAACTATTACCCGATGTCTCGGCACATAATAATCCTATGATTAATTGACGGTTCTCTAAATATGTCTATCCGAGAATCTAATCAAAAATCACGCATTAACACCCGGGAATCTTTACCTATTTCTAGGGCAATCCCTCATTTGTTTCGGATGATGTGTTAATTCTCTTGCACCCTAATCTATTTTCTCTCGAACAACTAGATTAGGCAAGATAGCAAGCATATGGTGATCAAACACATGATTGGAATAAAAGCATAGAATTAACACACAAAGCAATAGGAGAATTAATACAAAGAGCAACTTCACATATATTGATTCATAAATTTGGCCTTCACATGGCCTTAGTTCTACAATATTAGCCTCTCATCAAAGCCTTAAGAAAATCTAATACAAACATATACATACTCATGGAAATAAACATGTAAATGCAAATAATTAAAACTCCCTCAATTGATTGATGATGGATCTTTGCTCTTCAACTTCAATCCTTAACTCCTCTCTCTTTGTTCCCCTCCAAAAGTGATCAAGAATGGTGATCAATGATGATGAGTGAAAAGTGATGGCCAAAATGCCTTTCTCTCTCCCCCTCCTCCAAGATGTCCGGTCAATTGTGCTCAAAAATCCTTAAAAAGACCACAACAAATCAGCTCCTAGTGTGTGTCCCCCCTAGTGTGTCCTCCACTACTCTTAAAGTGAGTAGTATAAAATTCCCTAAAGTAGATCTATTAAGAAACATACTTATGACATCCCTCTCATACATGTGATGACCTCTTGGCTTTAAATGTTCCATTCCCCCATCAAATGATGATCTTTTGGCTGAAAAGAATCTCAATTCGGGTGTGGACACGCCTAGGCGTGGCATTACGGCGCTTGGGCGCGGGATTCAGAATGCTGAAATTAAATGCCATGTATCCTGCACAGCAATCGTATTTCATTCATAACGTTCTCCACGAAACTCCGATTTGGATGATTCAAGTCCTCATTTGAAGCTAACACATAGTTCTACAACATTGTAGAAGGGAACTTCATCCAATTCGGCCTCTAAACATACGGAAATAGCGCTCGAACGTGGAAAGTGGTGTAGATATGGCGCCCGGGCGTGGGCAAGATGGCGCCTAGGCGTAGGGGTGCGTAGCAATTTGGCCTAAACTTGTTTTATACGTCATTTTTCATCCCGTTCTTTGATTGTATCCATTTAAGACCTGAAATCACTTAATGCACGAATTAAACGCACATGTGGCAAGAATCAAGCGATAAATGAACCTAAGACATAAACGCAAAGGGGCTTAAAAACACGTAAAAATGCCTCTTATCAACACCCCCACACTTATCAATTGATCGTCCTCGAGCAATAAGAGTTTTAAGATAAGGAAACATCATCAATCAAAGAGAGAAACAAAAAGAAAACTACCTAACTCACTTTCGTGGAGTAAACGGTTGCATTTAGCGAATGCAACAAGCCTTTGAACCTTTTAGTTACCTCAAAGGACGAGTTATAGTCTCGTGAGGGTTTGCAGACGATATACCCACAAAATCGAAAGATTTTCAACCCCGATCACTCAACGTAAATTACAATGATTAATAGCACACAATGGTATGAATTCATCTGTTTAAGCTCATATTACAAATATATACACATCACACATTTGCTCATGTTACGCCTTAACATTGAAAAGATCATCCTAAGGGTGTAGTGTAATAAATCTCAAGTATTATAGTCAAGTGGCATTCTTACCACTTTTCAAACATTAACCCCATATTTATCAACTTTTGATTATTCACATGGTACGAGAATTGAATACAACTTCTTAGCCACTTAAAAATTCATCACTTCATTCCACTTTTGGATTTATCTTATGCACTTTCAACTCGAAACATTAGAGGCTAGACCATGTGCAATGTTTGATCCTCTTAGGCTTTCTATGACACCCGTGTAACGAGTTTTAGGCCAATAACTCCTAAACCAGATGGCTTTAGGGTATCAAATGTGGAGACATTCCTAAGGGCTTAATCGCTCGAGTGTCAAAGGCCACAAAACCAAACTAGGTCCTTATTCACTTAACACTTGCATTGGCTTGAGCTTAGCTCAAATTAGCAAAATAGTACAGTATTCTAGGCATGGTGCTCTTCGCCCCCAGTATCTATTAAGCCTGACTTTTTCAGTCATACCAATGTTCAACCTCTTTTTATTATTATTAAGCACACGAAGTTAACGTTCTCAACTCATAACACATGTGAAAATTCTAAGTTGATATTTCCGGGATCAAGCCTTTAAGTGTTTCAAAATGATTGCCCACTCAACTCCTCTACCTTCGATTTAGGTGCATATGTGAATCATCTTAAGGTTAATCTAGTCTAGTTAGGACCCCATAAGCAAAGAACGATGTGTATAGCCATTAAAAACCAAATTGATAGAGAAAACATACCATGTATTCAAATTAACCATACTCAATGCCTCAAGTGAAGGGTTGAAATTCTATCCAGAAAAAAAAATTAAAATTGCACACATTTCTCATGTAGAGGTACAGCACCCTCCAAACTTGGACCGAAATATGTAAAACATGAATCAACATGACTATAATGGATCTAGTATACCATATACCCCCCCACACTTATCATGAACATTGTCCTCAATGATTGAAAAAAAAAAAAAAAAAAAAAGGGCAAAGTACACGTCACCATGGGGAAGCTGAAAAGCAAACCCGAGTCCACTTAATGCAATCAAGTCCACGGATGGCAATCACTGTGTCGATCACTACATAGGTAAACAAATGCTAGCCATACAGAGCATCAAACATTGGATAGAATAGAATAAAACAAAACGAGACAAACAAAAAATGAGAAACATGCATGGAAAGAAAACATCAAGCATCCAAACATAAAACATAAAATATCCAACAACCCAATAAAAGATATCCAAAAACAAAACGAAACATGCATGGAAATAAAACAAGATAAGCCTAATCGGTGGTGCCAAAACGGTCAATGTAATCCTCATCCGCTCCGCTGAGATCATCCAAATCAATCAACGGGCTACCCTCATCATCACCTCCTTCAGGAACGAGAGCACCTGACTCGTGCATATCTGCGGACTGCTGAGGCGGGGGGTGCGGGTAAGGTGGAGGAGCAGAATAATCAAACGGCCCCCAACCGACAAACGCATCATGCTCTACAAAAAGCTGACGGAAATAAGCACAAGTGTCGGACATGACCACCCTCATCTCATCTCGCAACTCATCCCTCAATTCATCCTTTAATTGTCTAATGGCGGCGGCATCCATAGGTGGAAACTGTGGGGAGCTAGTAGACCGGGATGAAGACGGGCGAGGCCTCTTGGAAGTAGCTGGTGGTGGAGGAGCCTGGGAGTCGTCATCTACCACGGTGAGATAAGAACCAGGAAGCTCAGTACGCTCCATAGGAAATGTGGGAACCTTAGCCGCCTTGCATAAAGCTGTGATCAGTGACGAGAGAATGATGGGAATCTTCCGAGTGGGACCTTCTCCCTTTTGCTTAGCCAATTCTTTGTTAATCAACGGCCCTAACTCATTCTTCAACTTCCTAAAGTGGTCCGTCAAAGACTTGTGGATTACCCGGGCAAAGTCCACAGCTTTCTTGGACATAATAGCGTAGATGAGGGTGGCCCGTTCCTTGTTTGCCTCTGATCAATTGGTACTCGGTATTAAATTGAATCGGATGAAGTCGAGCCAGAAAGCAGCCTCGGGTAATAGAGACCTACGGGGGACATGAGCTTCTCCGGGTACCCATTCCCACCCCTCTCGGCCAATAACCCGCAAAATATCCGACAGGCTAACTCGGAGGCGCCCTGCATTGTAAAGAGTGGTGAACTCGCATGTCTGAGGGGTCGGGGTGCCTATGCTCTCCTTAATCTGTCTCAACTCATAATTGACATGTTTGGCCCGGACCAAAAGGGTAGTCCCCAGCCATCCTCGTGTCTCAATCTCATCATAAACCCCGGAGCTGAAGAATTCCAAGACCCAAGGAAGACGAATGGCCTCGGGCTTTTGACAGAAAAACTGTAAGCGATGAAACTGTATCAATTCGTGCACAGAGGGCTGTCCCCGGGTGGTTAAACAGTGCTCCTTTATAAGGGTGCGGGGGGTGCTCAAACTCTGACACATAATTTGGACTTGGGAGTTTTCAAAACGGTTATTATCGGGAGTCTCGTGCTCATTAGAGGAACCCTCACCCATTTTTTTCTTACCCTTGGACGGTCTGTTGGTAGTTCTCGTCATTTGCAACAACAATGATCAACTTCTCAACTACTCAAATCAACCCAAATGCAACCAACCAAATACAACAATCGTCAACGCCCAACAACACACCAAAATCAGAGAGCAACCCACAATCTAGCAACAATCCACGGATTTAACCGATTCCTCAATTCTTTAAGCAATAATCTACAATTTAATCAACAAAATAGCATCCAATTTCAACAACAACAACCCACAAATTCAATTTCAACCCACAAATTGATAACAATAGATCATCCAATTCAACAACAACAACCCTCAATTTTTTATTTTTTTTTTATTACGATCCACAAATTCAATAGAAATCCTAAAAAAAAATTCAATCCACAATCGGACGAAGCCCCAAATAATCCTCAAAATATAATGTAAGGCACCTACTCGTCGTCTATGAATCGGAAATGGAAGAAGGGTAAAGCCAAAACTCACCTTTTTCCCCAAAATTTTCGCACCGAGTTGGATGTGAAGGAGGGGTCACTGTGCAGCGAGTGATGTTGATGGAAAGTGGCGGTGAAACACGGTGGAGATGGCCGGAAAAGGTGAGAGTGTCGCCGGAAATCGCTTGGGAGAGGAGTTGTGAAGAGTTTGTGAAGAATTTTGACCGTTTGACCCACAAATTTGTTTAAATCAGAAACGGGCGCCTAGGCGCGCGACACAACGTCCTGGAATTTTTTTACTGGTAATGCCCGCGCCTAGGCGGGCGTTGTTTCGGCGCTTGGGCGCCCCTTTCAGAACCGGGCGCCTAGGCGCCTGTTTTCTCGGCGCTTGGGCGCCCCTTTCAGAACCGGGCGCCTAGGCGCCTGTTTTCTCGGCGCTTGGGCGCCCCGTTCGGAAATATTTTGTAAAGAATTTCATTTCCTGTTTCAAAAGGGAAGAGACAAAACACTTAAAACATAAACTAACAAAGATGTAAGACTAGAAAATAAAGCAACAAACGGGATAATAAGGGAAAAAGAAAAGGAAACGGAAAGAAAACATGGGTTGCCTCCCAAGAAGCGCTAGTTTAGAGTCATTAGCTCGACTGAAAGCGAAGAATCACGAAGGGTCCGCGAGGATGAAGGACTCTTTGTCTCTTGGTCCATCCATCCCTAAGTAAGGTTTTAGACGTTGAGCGTTGACCAAGAAAGTATGTCCTTTATCTGTTGTAAGCTTGACGGCGCCGGATGGATAGACCTGGGAAATCAAAAATGGGCCCGACCATCGAGACTTAAGCTTCCCGGGGAAGAGTCGGAGTCGAGAGTTGTATAGCAACACCCGCTCTCCCTTGTGGAATTCCCGGGGGAGAATATGTTTGTCATGCCACATTTTGGTCCGCTCCTTATAGAGTTTTGCGTTCTCATAGGCAAGATGACGCCATTCTTCGAGCTCGTTGAGTTGTAGCAAACGTTGTGTACCTACACTTTGAGAGTCAAAATTTAGAAACTTAATGGCCCAATAAGCACGATGCTCGAGTTCAACGGGCAAGTGACATGTTTTGCCAAAAACAAGACGATACGGGGACATGCCAATTGGGGTTTTATAGGCGGTCCGATAAGCCCAAAGAGCATCATCCAATTTAAGGGACCAATCCTTTCTTGATGCGTTGACAGTTTTTTCTAAAATACGCTTAATCTCCCTATTCGAGACCTCCACTTGGCCACTAGTTTGTGGGTGGTATGGGGTCGAAATTTTATGCTTCACCCCGTACTTGGTCAATAAAAGTTCAAACTGCCTGTTGCAGAAGTGGGTGCCCCCGTCACTAATGATGGCTCGGGGAGTTCCAAATCGAGTAAAAATATGCTTTTTCAGAAAACGAGTGACAACCCGAGCATCATTAGTAGGCAAGGCCACGGCTTCCACCCATTTGGAGACATAGTCTACCGCAACAAGGATATATTTATTTGAACAAGAACTGGGGAAAGGGCCCATGAAATCCACACCCCATACATCAAACAACTCACACTCTAACATGCTATTTAAGGGCGTTTCATGATGTTTAGAGATGTTCCCCATTCGTTGACAGCGATCACAAGATTTGACATAATGATGTGCATCTTTAACAAGAGTAGGCCAGAAGAAACCTGATTGGAGGATCTTAGCTACCGTTTTGGAAGGCCCAAAATGGCCACCTACCGCCATATCATGACAATGAGATAGGATAGCATGCACGTCCGTTTCGGGTATGCAACGTCGAATTAAACCATCTGCACAAACTTTGAATAAAAAGGGTTCGTCCCAAAGATATTGCTTTACATCAGATAGAAATTTCTTCTTTTGATGAAAAGTGATATCCGGGGGAAGACGGCCCGTAACAATGTAATTGGCAAAGTTAGCATACCAAGGTGAAATTTTTTCAGAAATAGCAAGGAGGTGTTCATCCGGGAATTCCTCACGAATTGGTGTCTCATCTAACGGATCATTCACTAGCTCTAATCGTGAGAGGTGGTCGGCTACTACATTTTCGGTGCCTTTCTTGTCTTTTATCTCTAAATCAAATTCTTGGAGTAACAAAATCCACCTAAGAAGTCTTGGTTTAGCATCTTTCTTGGCAAGCAAATATTTTAAAGCCGAATGATCGGTGTAAACTATCACTTTGTTTAGCACGAGGTAAGAGTGGAATTTATCGAATGCAAAGACTATGGCGAGTAATTCTTTTTTCGTGGTGGCATAATTCAATTGTGCATCGTTAAGAGTTTTACTAGCATAGTAAATGGTTCGAAATACCTTTTCCTTCCTTTGGCCAAGGACCGCTCCAACCGCGGTGTCACTCGCATCACACATCAATTCGAATGGTAAGCTCCAATCGGGGGATGACATGATAGGGGCGGAAACTAAGCGTTCCTTCAAATCAAGAAAGGCCTGCATACAAGAAGAATTGAAATCAAAAGGTGCATCTTTAACAAGCAAATTAGACAACGGTTTCGCAATTTTAGAGAAATTCAAGATGAATCGCCTATAGAAACCAGCATGCCCGAGAAAACTCCTAACAGCTTTTACCGATGTGGGCGGGGGAAGTTTTTCAATGACCTCAATCTTGGCTTGGTCCACTTCGATCCCTTTTTGAGAGATCTTGTGGCCAAGCACAATCCCCTCCCGGACCATTAAATGGCATTTTTCCCAATTCAAAACAAGGTTGGTTTCTTCACAACGTTTAAGCACAACATTTAGATGAGCAAGACAAATATCAAAAGTTGTTCCGAAAACAGAAAAGTCATCCATAAAAATTTCAAGGAAATCTTCAACCATATCATGAAAAATAGCCATCATGCATCTTTGAAAAGTGGCCGGGGCATTACACAAGCCAAATGGCATCCTTCTATAAGCAAATGTGCCATAAGGACAAGTGAAAGTGGTTTTCTCTTGGTCCTCAGGATCTATGGCAATTTGATTATAGCCGGAGTAACCATCTAGAAAACAATAGAAATCATGCCCGGCTAATCGTTCAAGCATTTGGTCAATAAAGGGGAGGGGGAAATGATCCTTACGTGTGGCATCATTCAACTTACGGTAATCTATACATACACGCCACCCACTAATTATACGAGTTGGGATAAGCTCATTATTCGCATTCTCAATTACCGTTATCCCCCCTTTCTTAGGCACCACTTGGGTAGGGCTCACCCACGCACTATCAGAAATAGGATAGATTATACCTGAGTCGAGCAGTTTAATCACTTCCTTCTTTACTACCTCTTGGATTTGTGGGTTTGATCTCCTTTGGGGTTGGCGTGTAGGCTTGGTGGAGTCCTCCATAAGTATTTTGTGCATACATATCGCTGGACTAATGCCTTTGATGTCCGCAAGTTTCCACCCAAAAGCCCGTTTGTGAGATCTCAACACCGTCATTAATTGCTCTTCTTGTGATCCTGAAAGAGATGAGGAAATGATCAATGGGAGTGTTTCGTCGTCGTTCAAGTACACATATTTAAGGTGGGAGGGGAGGGGTTTGAGTTCGAGAGAGGGGGGTTCTTCAATAGATGGGCGAGGTGATCCTGACAATGATCTATCAACTTTGATGAATCCTCCCGAATGAGAGGAAGATTTGTACTCCAAGCTTAGAACCTTTTCCACTAGATCATCTTTCTCCGAGTCCACTTGCATGGATTTCATAAGATTCTGTTCGAGAGAATTTTCAATTGTATTGTCCTGTAAATACTCAACAATCAAATGGTCAAATGTATCAATTCGATAACACGAGTCATGATCAATAGGATGTTTAAGGACTTTGTAAACATCAAAGGTAACTTTGTCATCGCCCACATTCAAGGTAAGCTTACCATTAGCAATGTCAATTACCGCCTTACCCGTGGCTAGGAATGGTCTCCCTAGGATTAATGGTACCTCCACATCTTCTTCCATGTCGAGTACTACGAAATCAACGGGAAAATAAAACTTGTCGACTTGGACAATAACGTCTTCGATTATCCCCTTGGGCCTCTTGATCGATCGGTCGGCTAGTTGAAGGCTCATTGAGGTCGGCTTGGGATTTCCAAGGCCTAGCTTTTTAAACAGTGAGTATGGAAGAAGATTGATGATGGCCCCCGAGTCACATAACACCTTCTTGAATGATAGGGATCCAATCGTGCATGGGATTGTGAGACTCCCGGGATCTTGGAGCTTAGTTGGCAATTTATTGAGTAATACGGCGGAGCATTCTTCCGTGAGGCACACCGTCTCATTCTCTTCCCACTTCTGCTTGTTGGAGAGTATGTCCTTGAAGAACTTCACATAATTCGGCATTTGGAGAATGGCGTCAATAAACGGAATATTAATTCTCACTTCCCGAAGGATTGCCAAAATTCGAAGAAAGCTCGGATCCATCTACTTTTTCTTCTTTTTGTGAGCATTTGGGAAGGGGAGACGAACTTCGATAGGGGGAGAAAGCGTTGGATTAGACGGATGAAAACCCACTGAAACAGTAGGCGGCGCCTGGGCGCGTATATCGGCGCCGAGGCGCGGATCTGTTGGCGCCTGGGCGTGCATTTCTGGGCGCTCGGGCGCGGGATGCAGAACATATGCATCTGGCAGGTTTGTGGGTGGCGCCTGGGCGCTTATATTGGCGCCTAGGCGCGTATCTGTAAGCGCCTGGGCGTGCAGGTCGGGGCGCTCGGGCGCGGGAAACAGAGAATTTTGTCCAGAACAGGGTAGATCAGGCGCCTGGGCGTGCATGTCGGGGCGCTCGGGCGCGGATGTACTGGCAGTGTCATTCTCCAATTGTTTGCCACTTCTCAAGGCTATGGCATTGCATTGGGCCTTCGGATTCTTTTCCGTGTCGCTTGGGAGAGTCCCCGGGGCTCTACCGTTAACCGCATTAGAAAGTTGCCCTACTTGTGTTCGCAAATCCTTCATCTCCATACACATATCCTTTATCATACCCCGAAGTTCGTTGAAAGATGTATCGGACTTTTTCATGTGAGCATCTAGTTTCTCATCGATTGTGGGAGGTCGCATTTGCACTTGACCTTGACCTTGTCCATTGAAATTGCCTTGCCTCGGGGGTGGGTTATTGAAGGGTGGTCGTGGAGCTTGATAGATCCCCGGTTGTGCGTTCTGTGCGGGGTTGGGCCTTTTTGGAAAATTCTCGGGTATATGAAAGTTCACCCGAGGTTTATTTTGATTCCCCACATAATTAACATTGCCAACCTCCGGTTCCAAGACTACTACTTCCTCAATACAAGCAACCTTTTTAGAGGATGAGGCCTCTTCATCGTCGGGGTAAAGCTCGTCTTCTCGGGCCAACTGTTCGACTTTGTCCCATACACTTTGACAGTCTAACCCAAGGAGATCTCCTCCCGCACCCGCGTTGAGTCTATGCCGAATACGTGACCTAACCCCATCATAGAAATGGAGTACTTGTTCATTCAACCCAAAATTATGATCGGGACATTTACGGAGCATGCCCTTATATCTAGCCCAAGCCTCGGCTAAAGATTCATTGCTCCTTTGCCTAAACCCTTTTATATTACTCCGTAGCTCATTGATTTTTGAGGGTGGAAAGAATTTATTTAAAAAGGCATCGACCAACTCACTCCATGTTGTAATAGATTGTGGAGGTAAGGATTTGTACCATGTTGTCGCCCTATCCTTCAATGAGAAATGGAAGACTCTTAGACGAATCGCATCAAGATCTCGTGGGTGATATTGAATGGTCACAAGAGCCTCATCTATGGTTTCCAAATGAGCGTGTGGTGATTCGTGCGGTTCTCCATAGAAAGGATCTCCTTGCACCATATTAAAAATGTGAGCCGGAATGTGGTAGTTTGGTGTGAAGAAATTAGGCACGACTACGGGCCCCGGAATGGTATGGACCCTAGGTGGTAAGCTACCCCGAACCGACGGGAGTTGTGGAGGAGGTACCGCTTGCATGGCTTGTAGAACACCTTGTAACCACTCCCTAGTTTCCGGTGAGTTCATGTCCGGGAAATTTCCATTTGGGTTTTGGTTGAGATTATTGGCCATTTCTCTTGCTCGCCTACTAGTCCTAAGAACTCGTTCAATTTCGGGCTCCAACTCGTATAGAGGCTTGTTTGAGGAGCGGGTCATGCACCTCAAGAACCTAACAATTAAATACAAGAACAAAATTAGACTAATCACGAAAATAAAAGAAAATCAAGAAATAAACGAAAACTAAGAATTATAAAAAATGTAAACGAAAATAAAAAAAATAATAAAAAAAACTAAAATAAACAAGTCCCCGGCAACGGCGCCAAAAACTTGACACGCTAAAAGCTAACGTGCTATAATAGCAAGTGCACTAGACGTGTGTAGTAATAAGTGGACAAAAAGTCCGGGTTGTCGAACCACAAGGACTTGAATTCTAGTTAATGATTTTCGATAAAAGATAAGACAATTAAAGTAAAGTGCAAGAAAAAGATTAAACAAACGAAGAACCAAAGAGAAACGTACTATAGATTTAATCTCACGTATGATACAATGACTAAGGCACATGCTACAACCGAATCTACTCGTCAATATATATGAGCTACTCTTCGAATTATTAGACTCCTATTGCTTTGGTGGAAACTCCTAAATTAACTATTACCCGATGTCTCGGCACATAATAATCCTATGATTAATTGACGGTTCTCTAAATATGTCTATCCGAGAATCTAATCAAAAATCACGCATTAACGTTCTAGAGCTTCCCCGAACGAATCCGGCTAACAACACCCGGGAATCTTTACCTATTTCTAGGGCAATCCCTCATTTGTTTCGGATGATGTGTTAATTCTCTTGCACCCTAATCTATTTTCTCTCGAACAACTAGATTAGGCAAGATAGCAAGCATATGGTGATCAAACACATGATTGGAATAAAAGCATAGAATTAACACACAAAGCAATAGGAGAATTAATACAAAGAGCAACTTCACATATATTGATTCATAAATTTGGCCTTCACATGGCCTTAGTTCTACAATATTAGCCTCTCATCAAAGCCTTAAGAAAATCTAATACAAACATATACATACTCATGGAAATAAACATGTAAATGCAAATAATTAAAACTCCCTCAATTGATTGATGATGGATCTTTGCTCTTCAACTTCAATCCTTAACTCCTCTCTCTTTGTTCCCCTCCAAAAGTGATCAAGAATGGTGATCAATGATGATGAGTGAAAAGTGATGGCCAAAATGCCTTTCTCTCTCCCCCTCCTCCAAGATGTCCGGTCAATTGTGCTAAAAAATCCTTAAAAAGACCACAACAAATCAGCTCCTAGTGTGTGTCCCCCCTAGTGTGTCCTCCACTACTCTTAAAGTGAGTAGTATAAAATTCCCTAAAGTAGATCTATTAAGAAACATACTTATGACATCCCTCTCATACATGTGAAGACCTCTTGGCTTTAAATGTTCCATTCCCCCATCAAATGATGATCTTTTGGCTCAAAAGAATCTCAATTCGGGTGTGGACACGCCTAGGCGTGGCATTACGGCGCTTGGGCGCAGGATTCAGAATGCTGAAATTAAATGCAATGTATCCTGCGCAGCAATCGTATTTCATTCATAACTTTCTCCAAGAAACTCTGATTTGGATGATTCAAGTCCTCATTTGAAGCTAACACATAGTTCTACAACATTGTAGAAGGGAACTTCATCCAATTCGGCCTCTAAACATACGGAAATAGCGCTCGAACGTGGAAAGTGGTGTAGATATGGCGCCCGGGCTTGGGCAAGATGGCGCCTAGGCGTAGGGGTGCGTAGCAATTTGGCCTAAACTTGTTTTATACGTCATTTTTCATCCCGTTCTTTGATTGTATCCATTTAAGACCTGAAATCACTTAATGCACGAATTAAACACACATGTGGCAAGAATCAAGCGATAAATGAACCTAAGACATAAACGCAAAGGGGCTTAAAAACACGTAAAAATGCCTCTTATCAATAAGCATGAGGGTGAAATCTAATTTCATCCTTTTTACTAACCTTTGATTTCGATGAAAGTCTTAATCTTCTGGATAGCAGCAATTCAAGACTCTTGCCTCTAGATATCATGCCAGAACGAGCTTCAAAGAAAAATCCTCCACCTTCAGTAACCACTATGGCTAACGGCTTATGCAAGGGGGGAGAGGAAAAATTTCTCTTCTTTCTTTGCTTGTTAGGAAATTTCATGTTAGATGTTTTGATGATGACAAGATAGGATTCAATGTTAGACCCCAAATAAAATGTAAGTTTATGTTTTCATAGATCTTTGTTTAAGCGTTTGAAAGTTTGTAATTATTATTTTGTTTAGGTTTGTAATTTTTATCTTTGTAGATTTTTTACTAAGTATTAGATACTGAATCGCTAATAGAATTCTAGGTGAGTCTATTAGAGAAGAAGTTGAAGATCAGCATCTGAAGTCAACTAGAGATGAAGATTTGTTTCTTAGCGTCCGTCAAACGCTAAAGGACCTGGTTTCAAGATTTATGGATCAAGCGCTCAAAGCACATAAGCGACCGATGTCAGATTCAACTGAAATAAATCCTCAAGTAATGAAGGACTTAAATGCAATCATTCAACAGACATTTATTTCCAACGAAAAATAAATTCAAATGCATTAAATGCTTGATAAGAGCATTAAATGTGATAAGCCACTGTGACTTGTGGACAAGCCACCTTTTTTACTAGACTGTCAGAACTCCAGAGTTTATAGATGCTCCCATCCAATCGGTGCAAGCAGATTTTCAGGAATGTCAGGTTTTAGGTAGAATCACACGCCGCATGAGAGGCACTCTCCTACATGTGTCCAACGGACAGATCCCAAGAATTGCCTATAAATACCTTACCTTCAGAAAACCACAAAAAAAGGGTACATAATATTACAAGAGAAAATTACGTACAGGCACAAGAAAAACTTGCTTAGAAAAAGCTTAGAAACTCCATAGCCAAATCTTTCAAGCTTTTTGTCTACATTCCAGAAAGTCATAAATATCTCAAACCTCTTCCAAAGAAGAAACCTAAATTCCTATTGAGATATTCCAGGTTGTTTGATCTTCCCAAAAACAAACAAAACCTTGTGATAAAGCTTCAATCTTTCATCTGAGTGAGAAAGAAGTTGAAACTCCTTACAGGCAGTATTTCTGAGAGAGAGAAGCTTGTAAAAGACGATCTTCATTGGTGCTGAAATCTGTGTGATCAAGGAGCCCGAGATCTTTTTCATCCTTTACTATCTTGTAGAAGATTTTGTGTGATTCTTCAATAATCATCTTAATAAATTCCTCCAAGTGAAAAAGGAGAAGAAGGACGTAACTAGGATTACATCACCCAGTGAACCTTATATATCTTGTGTCATTTATATTTTATTGTCTTATCTTCATATTACATCATTCATTCTGAAAAAGACAAGTAAAATTGCAAAGTGATTAATGAACCAATCGAACGCTAAAAATCATTTCCATTGTGCTAACCCTGATTAAGCGATCTAGACATTACCCTACTTTGGTAAATTGCTAAAATCACTAAGTCTAATTTATCTTTATTGAAACGCCAGACCTAAGCTCTCAGCTTTCTAAGTGTTCAAATCTTTAAAAGTGATACGAATTTTTGAAGTCGAAAAAGACTTCAGGGTCTATTCAACCCCCCCTCCCCTTCTAGATCCTTTCGTATGCCACTTGGGACCACCAAGTGGTATCAGAGCGGTTGAATTAGAAACCTTAGCGTAACTGCTTGTTCAGATCCATCTTTTTAAAACTTAGTCGCTTTAAATTTTCTCTTTAAAATATCTCATTATGGTTTTTAACAAAATGCCTGAGTTGGTAGAATCAAACTATGATTCTTGGAAACTTTGAGCATTAGCTTATTTATGCTCTTGCGATAATGAAATGTGTGATGTGATTACAGATGGGCCCATTCAGATTATGAAAGTTGTAACTCGAGCCCCTGGAGCGACCGAAGCTACTCCAGATGGTTATGTGGAGAAACCTAAGTTAGAATGGACACCAGAGGATAGAAAAAGAGCAAATCTGGATAATGTTGGACGAAGTGCACTCTACTCAGCGTTAGGAGATAATGATGCATTGTTCAACAAGATCAAGCAATGTAAGACTTCCAAAGAAATATGGGATAAGCTGGCTATAGTATGTGAAGGTTCAACACAAATGAAGGAAAACAAGCTCTCCATAGCCATGCAAAGATTCGAGCATTTCAAGATGCAACCCAATGAGATGCTAGAACAATTGGACACACGATTTACTTTGCTCATTATTGAGTTAGCGTCACTAGATAATGAATTGACCAACAAGGAAATGGTCAATAAGATTTTCAGAATTCTTCCAAGTAAATACTTGATTAAGACTGTTGCTATGAGAGAATCACAGACCTTGGAAACTCTTACTCCAGAACATGTGTTTTCAGAGTTAAAGGCATTTGAATTCGAATTGGGTGAAGTCAGCGACACATCGACTTCAGCGACTGAATTAGGAGTTTTAATCGCTACTACAAAAGTAAGGGTAAAGCGGTTAGCGAAGTGAAATCAATGGAATCAAATGAAGAAAAGGAAATGGCTTTATTAGTCAAGAAATTAAATAAATTTCTAAGATATGAAAAGAGAAATCCTATTAGACAAACTTCATTTCAAACTCCTCCGCCTGCTCCAGCGCCTCAGTATCAAGCGCCAGTGTACTCTGCACCTCAACCAGTAGCGCCAGTTCCATACCAAGCGCCTCTGCCCCTACTCAAAATCTCTCAGCGCTAGTTGGATCAAAGTGATTAACCACTGAACAGAAAATGAAAACTAATTTGTGTTATAATTGCAGGAAACCAGGGCACTACCAGGTAAATTTCCCTTATCCAAATGTGTGTAAGCCCACAAGGCAAGACTATGCGGATAGAAACCAATTTAGGAGCAACCTTCGCCAACAAGGTTTGCTAGCGGAATCTGAACCATTCTCCGCACCTGAAGAGGATTTGGAATCATCAGATGAAAGCAGTGATGATGAGCCTATAAGCGACTCAGCGTTGATTTGTCTCATGGAAAGAAATGATGAAGCGTCTGACGAATCGCTACCAGAGGTAACCAATGAATTATCTCATCCTCTTTCTTATGATGAATTACTTGACAAAGTTAATGAATATTATAAAGATTGTCAAGAGGCTGCCAAAATATATCAAAACGATCTCGCTATTATTTCATCGCTCAAAAGTGATAAAATAACGCTCAAAGCAGAGTTGAAAGTTCAGCAACAATGCATTGAGAAGAACCAATCACTTGAGAGTGAGATTATTCAATTAAAAAGCGATCTTGATATAATAGTCAAGAGAGAAGCTGATCTGATCGCTAGACTTGCCAAATCAGAGCAGCTCGTCTCATCATTATCAAAAGCTTCAAGAAAGCTAGGTAATGTGACTGAGGTAACAAGATTATATGGTGAAAAGACCGGTTTAGGATACAATAAATTCAGTAAACAACCTAATAAATCTAATGTTACGGCGAACAATAAAGGAAAGGGTGTTACCTTTGTTGAGAAAAGTTCACAAAGCCAAACGCTAAATGAACGTAGAGACAATGATACGAGGTTAAATGAGAAATCCAAAGCAGACTCAGACAAGGGTAAGGCTAAAGCAAATGATTCACAAAGAAAGGTTCATCCAAACGCTCAAAAGGCTAATGATAAACCTAACCACTGTGAATCAAGCGCTAAGCGTCCAGCACAAAAAATGCAACCCAAGCCATTACGATGTTCCTAGCATTTGCCGCATTCAACAAATTCACAGTGTACCAAATGGACGTGAAGAGTGCATCTTAAATGGTAAACTCCAAGAAGAAGTCTATGTGGAGCAACCTCCAGTATTCATCAACAACCATGGCAAAAGTATGGTCTACAAATTGGATAAGGCACTCTATGGCCTTAAACAAGCACCAAGAGCATGGTATGACACTCTCTCTATCTTCCTTATAGGTAAAGGCTTTTCAAAAGGCAGCGTTGACACAACGTTATTTAAAATTACCCATAATGAAGATATTCTCTTAGTCCAAATTTATGTTGATGATATTATATTTGGTTCTACAAATAAGCGATTGTGTGAGAAATTTTCGAAAATGATGCAAGATCAATTTGAAATGAGCATGATGGGTGAATTAACTTTCTTCTTAGGATTACAAGTTAAACAACTCCCTAATGGAATTTTTATAAACCAAGTTAAATATACAAGAGATATGATAAATTTGGTATGGAAAATGCATCATCTTCAAAAATTCCAATGAGCGAAACGCTTAAGTTAGATAAAGATGAAAGTGGAAAGAAAATTGATATCACTAACTATAGAGGTATCATTGGATCACTTCTTTATCTTACCGCTAGTAGACCGGATATTATGTTTTCGGTATGCATGTGTGCACGCTTTCAAGCTGATCCTAGAGAATCACACTTAAATGCTAATAAGAGAATCCTTAAATACCTAAAAGGCACACAAAATGTGGGCTTATGGTATCCACGGGACTCTCCTTTTGAACTAATTGGCTATTCAGACGCCGACTTTGCAGGATGCAAAATAGATAGAAAATATACTAGTGGTACATGTCAATTTCTAGATGATAGACTAGTTTCGTGGCATAGTAAGAAACAACAGTCCATAGCTACCTCTACCGCTGAAGCAGAGTATATAGGCGCTGGGAGCTGTTGTGCACAAATCCTTTGGATGAGGCAACAACTTAGAGATAATGGAATAATCATAGGTCCTACCCCAATCCATTGTGACAATCAAAGCGCTTTAGCTATGACCCAAAATCCTGTCCTTCATTCTAGAACCAAACATATTGACATCAGATACCATTTCTTGTGTGACCATGTTCAAAAGAAAGATATCTCCTTGCACTTCATTGGAATTGACAAACAATTGACAGATAGCTTCACCAAAGCGCTCAACGAACAATGCTTTCTCACTTTGAGAAGTGAATTAGGTATGATTGATCTAAACGCTTAAATCATAAAAGCATCATATCTTAATAGGCATACAATTTAGGGGGAATCCACCTTATGTTTATGTCTAAAGCGTTTGACAAAAATCTGAAATAAGTCATCAATTTTAGGGGAAACTTTAAAATTGTACTTGCCTCAATATATAAAGCGATTGTGATCAAAAATGGCTTTTAAAAATTTTATGCATTGATCACTAGCGCTTATCTTTATGCATGACAAAGTCAATCTCT
This sequence comes from Buddleja alternifolia, assembly GCA_019426215.1. Lineage (NCBI taxonomy): Eukaryota > Viridiplantae > Streptophyta > Magnoliopsida > Lamiales > Scrophulariaceae > Buddleja > Buddleja alternifolia. The sequence continues at coordinate 23,249,410 of CM033404.1, read as the reverse complement.
AAATGAAAATGTCATTTATTAATTCAAGCGATTGATTTTATCTCAAACTTTAAGAAATTAAATTTTGCTCTCAAAAAGACTTAAGCGTTAAAAAAATTCCCACGTTAACGCTAAGAAAATTACTTTTAAAAATCATGCATAGTTTTCATCGCTAAAAGTAACGTGTGGATAAGTCCAAAAGATTAGATTTGATAACTACCCACACGTGCCTATCAAATCAAACTGACGGTTATGATTCCAATCTAAACCTAGGTGGTTCAGTGACTGTATAAGTCTAAGTACTTGTCAGTGTACAATCAGGCGCGTGTATTTCACGCTGAAAATTTCAAAAATTTTCAAACGTCTTTCAATTAAATGGGTTACTGCGGATCCCAAAAACTCTCTATTTTGTAACAGTTAGCCTATTTTACCGCACCTTTTGACATCCGTACTTATGCATAAACGGCTCAGATTCAAACGTTTCAATTTTTCAAAATTCAATGATGTCACACGTGGCAGTCATGTAAGCAACTGAGGAGTTATTTTTGCCTCTATATATATTCTTCAAGGTTTTTACAGTCAGACTTTATCACTTCCAAACACTCTCTCTGCTGTAAAATTTTCATCTCTTTCAAGGCAAAGACTTCTCTCATTCCTCCAAAAGCTTCAAACTTACAGCAATGGCACCCAAAGCTTCAAAATCTTCCAAATCATCCAAGTCTGCTACCGGAAAAACTTCCCGCTCTAAAAAACCAGTCACGGTTAACGCCGGATTTCTTGTTAACTGGGACTACCTGTTTGATAACCAGAACTTCCCTCTACGAATGGTTCTTCCACTCGTTCAAGAATCTGGTTTGAGAGATATGATTACCACTAATTTTAACTACTTTGGAGAAGAATCTCTCTATTTTTTCAACAATGCTAAAAAATTTTACGACGGAAACTCCATTTCCTGCGTCTTCCCTTTTGCTCGTGAGACCTTTGTTCTCACTCCTTCACTGATATCTTCCCTATTGACCTTACCCAATGATGGTGGTGAAGTAGAACATGTTACTCTCGGTGATGCGACTAAAATCTGGGAGTTGATCAAGAAAGAAGAAGTCGAAGTTGCTTATGAGCCAAACTTCAAGAAGAACGACATGAAGGGCGAATATGTCATTCTCGCAGATATTTGCGCTAAGATGATCGAATGCAGAAAAGGAACATTCGATAAAGTTACAAATATTCAATACAAGATGATGGTGGCTATTCTGACCAAATTAAAGATTAATTGGTCTATCTATGTTTTTAATTGCTTTAAGGCAGCGATGGCTAAGTCGATTAATCCCAAGCCTTATGGGATTATGTTAAGTAGAATTCTCAGCGCTTGCGGTTTTACAAACTACGCTGGAAAGAAGATCCCAGCGTTAAAATTCTATGGCAAGAAGATGATCAGCGGGATGCTCAAACCTCGAAAACATGGTGGTGCAGCGGTTCCCAAAGAAGAGCATGAGCGACTTCAAGCTGAAGGAGTTGTTCGCAATGATGATGAAGATCAAGCGTCTTCTCCTTCATCATTGTCCTCGTCTGCAGAAAAAGTGGTGGTTAAGCGACCAAAAAGAAAAATCATTCTCAAAGTCGCTGAACTAGCCAAGTCAGCCAGAAAGCAAAAGCCAGAGCCCACAAAAAAGAAGCAGAAGCCAGAGCCCAAGAAGAAACAAAAATCTCCTTCTCCTTCTCCTTCTCCTAAATCTCCATCTTCTCCTCCAGCGTGTATCTTCTCAGTCTCTGAAGAAGAGAAAGAAGTAGTAGAAGAAGTACCGCTTTCTCGAAGACGTACTCCTCTCTCTACTCCAGCCGCGTCTACAAGCATTTCAGCGAATCCAGCGCTTCGAGAGTCAGCGAGCGTTCTTCCCTCTGACGCTGTTCCCGAAATCATCTCAGATCCTCAAGCCGCTACTCAATCTGAGAGGCTTTCTAGTGCTCAGGGTAAGTATTTGCTAAGCAAATTAGTCTATCCCTTCCTCGTTAGTTTCTAAGTCTCTAACGCTAGGATAAAATCTCTTTCAGCGCAATGTGAAACGAATTCTGAATATGTTCTCAACATTCTTGAAGAATTCCGTATGCCCATTCGTGCTAATCCAATAACTTTTTTTCTCGATTTAGAACCAGAAGAAGAAGTCCCAGAGCCTGAGGAATCTGTCCCTAATATAGAAACAGATCAAGCGACTAAGTCAGTCGATGATGTTCCTCAGGGTAAGCGTTTTAGTCATTTCTTTTCAAATTTCTACTTAGTAGAAATTTTGCTTGCTTTTCTCAACTGCTTACATGTATCAGCTACAGATGCACCTCAAGATGCACCAACCGCTGATGCTCCTCTACTCTACGAGATTCCAGTTGAAGTAGATGTCGATATGGCAACTGTTGTGGATATTGCAAAAGAAGCATCTCAAGCCCTTCCAGACGCTGAAACATCCTCACCTAGTGAAGCGACTGTAAATGCTGAGAGGTCGATAGAAGTGACCCCCATCCCAACAGAAGCGATTGCCATTGTTCCTACTCCAACAGGACCTCCTCCTCGTGTCATCAATTTCTTTCCTCGCGGATATACTCCTGATCTTGAATTTTATTATGCCACTAGAGAACGAGACACCCAGACGCATGTAGAGCAAGAAATCACTTTTCAAACAACTCTCCATCGGCCTAATCTTTCCAACACCCAAAAGTTTGAATTCTTTGACCGTCTTGCCGATTTAGGACTCTACACCTTGGAGCGACTCCAATCTCGCTTTGAGTATATTTGTCGCCCAGTGTTCAATAGAGCAGATTTTGACCAACCACGGTTTAACTTCACCGGTCACTCAGACGAATCCTTTTATCCTCTTCGAGCCAGCAAGATTGTCTTCAAGAATCCCCACGTGGGCGATTGGAACAAAAATCCTAATGAGGTAGATCTAAACAAAATAGGATATTCAGCTCTCCCTAAAGTAGTCAACTCTCCTCAGAATGCTCTCTCTCCTACTCCACTCAAGTTATGGAAAGGCAAAGGATCACTTGTGGCTGAGCGTCCCAATCCAGTGAATACGTGGATAGAAGATGAAGCCCGAGAATATCTTGCCAGATTATGGGCAGAGGATTATGACGAAGAGATCGAGCGCTTGGAGAAATACCTTGCCGCTAGAAAAGAACAAAAGAAAGCTGATAAGCTTGGAAAAAGATGGATGATGGATACAGCCAGATGGGCTGAAGAGTTCGTTCTACATTTCTATACTCTTGAAGATCTTGTGAAATATCCATTCCTCTTTGAATTTGAAATTGAATACAGACGTCGAGGATTTGCGACCTTTTTGCTTCAACAGCGTCAGCACATTGCAGGCAATGTCAGCGACTTACCGCGCTATTGACAACCAATAGAAACCTACATTCGCCAGCAACTAGCTTTATTCAGCCAAGGTGGACGCTACATCTTGCATCCTCGTCAAGCGTTTGTTCAACGTGTCTTTCCTGACCTCAACGAAGACGCCTCATCCAGCAAACGACCGCTTCTTCCCGGTCAGAGTCAAATTCACGTTGATATTTCAAATGAACATGCTGCGTTTGCTGTCTTCCACAGAGAAATGAGAGCAGTGATAGAAAATGCCCAAGCGCTGGACATCTCTTTTAATCATTACTCAGGGTTAAGCAATTTTCGAGGATACAATCTACACCTTGTGCTCTTCAGTCAACAAAACATTCAAGTGGCTAAGATGATTTCGCTAATTAGGCTAGTGGATCAAACAGCAGCTCAAGTGTTGATGCCTCTTATTTTGGACTTTTTCAAGTGTTATACTTCAGGAATAGAATTGCCGGAAGGTGTGTAACTTGCACTTTGTACAGACGAGCGCGAAGACACTATATTCTTTATTCAGCAATCAAGCCTGATTAGTCCAAGGCATGTGATGGAAGCACTTGGCCCACTCTGGGTCATTGCTATTGAAAACCCTTCTTCCCAAATCCAAATAATTGAAGAAGAAAGTGCTCCTACTGAGGAAGTCGCTCCAATTTCTGAGACTTCTTTGCCAGATTCTTCTAGCGCCCCTGTAGTTGAGCCCCCAGCGATTGCAGATCCAATCATGGATCAAGCGATTGAAGAAGTGCACGCTGAAATTGCTCAAAATCCTGAAGAGCCATTTATCAGAGATAAATCAAAAAGCAAGGCTGCAATTTCTAGCTCTTACGGATTCATTCTGTCTCTTGAGCGTCCTTCTTCCGATTCGGATTCTGAGAGTAATTCAGAAGCTAGAGATTTCAGACAAGCAGTACTGAACTCGCTCACCAACATTGAAGGTTCCTGCTCCAAGATTTTTGAGGCTGCTGATAGACAAATTCGACTAGTGTCTGATACTCGAAGTCGTGATATTGCAAACTCTTCAAATAAAAGCACTGTTACAATCATGAACAGCATATCACCACTTGTCGCTGAACTCTCATCCGAATTCAACCGTCACTTAGCTCAGAGCGCTTCGGCCGATGCTGAAAGTCATATTTTGACCGATGCCGCTGCTCAACAAGTTGCTCTCTTAGTTGACGAAGTTCGACTCTTGCGAAGAGAAGTCGCTGAGTTGAAAACCTCTCTTGATGATGCCAAGAAGGGGGAAAATACAGAAAAGCATCAAGCGTCCAAAGCGATTTCCAAGAAAGATAATAAACATTGGCGATCAATGTTTGAAGAGTTAGTAAGCATCAAGAAAATGCTAACCAACAAGAGAAAGCCAAGGTATTATCTAGGAAAGTATCCGCTTCCGGAATTGGACGTCGAGTTCTTGGAAAGTATGGGATTTCATCAGTATGCCGGACCGCTAAGACGACCTATCAATTGAAAACCGTCAAAAGATCCAAGAAAAGATATCTATCACGATTTAATTCGTGAACTTGGGATTTCTCCAAGAGAATGGACGGAAAGGTTGTTAGAGCTAAATGAAAGCGCTAGACTTCGTAGACATGATTACGATGAAATTCAGCATACGACAATGATCGACATTGATCATCTCCTGATGGACTTAGCACTAGAAGTTCTCCAAGGCGAAGAAAGAGCAAAGCGACAGAAAAAGTGAATGAATTTTTTTATATATATTTCTGTTGTCGCTTTCATATATTACTTTCAGTATAAAACATGTATGCTTATTCTTTGAATACATGAATGATTTATCGCTGAAACAACTTGTTGAACCTAATCTAACTTTAGCTAACTTTACTAACTTTTTAAACGCTAACTTATATTCATTTGGGCTTTTCTTTTAAGTAACTCTTAAATTATAAAAGAGTTATAAGAGTTAAAAGTCTTGACATCATCAAAAAGGGGGAAATTGTTAGGAAATTTTATGTTAGATGTTTTGATGATGACAAGATAGGATTCAATGTTAGACCCCAAATAAAATGTAAGTTTATGTTTTCATAGATCTTTGTTTAAGCGTTTGAAAGTTTGTAATTATTATTTTGTGTAGGCTTGTAATTTTTATCTTTGTAGATTTTAGACTAAGTATTAGATACTGAATCGCTAATAGAATTCTAGGTGAGTCTATTAGAGAAGAAGTTGAAGATCAGCTTTTGAACTCAACCAGAGATGAAGATTTGTTTCTTAGCGTTCGTCAAACGCTAAAGGACCTGGTTTCAGGATTTATGGATCAAGCGCTCAAAGCACTTAAGCGATCGATGTCAGATTCACCTGAAATAAATCCTCAAGTCATGAAGGACTTAAATGCAATCATTCAACGGACATTTATTTCCAACGCGAAATAAATTCAAATGCATTAAATGCTTGATAAGAGCATTAAATGTGATAAGCCACTGTGACTTGTGGACAAGCCACCTTTTTTACTAGACTGTCAGAACTCCAGAGTTTATAGCTGTTCCCATCCAATCGGTGCCAGCAGATTTTCAGGAATGTCAGGTTTTAGGTAGAATCACGCGCCGCGTGAGAGGCACTCTCCTACATGTGTCCAACGAACAGATCCCAAGAATTGCCTATAAATACCTTACCTTTAGCAAACCCAAAAAAAGGGTACATAATATTACAAGAGAAAATTACGTACAGGCACAAGAAAAACTTGCTTAGAAAAAGCTTAGAAACTCCATAGCCAAATCTTTCAAACTTTTTGTCTACATTCCAGACAATCATAAATATCTCAAACCTCTTCCAAAGAAGAAACCTAAATTCCTATTGAGATATTCCAAGTTCTTGGATCTTCCCAAAAACAAACAAAACCTTGTGATAAACTTTCAACCTTTCATCTGAGTGAGAAAGAAGTTGAAACCCACTTACAGGCAGTATTTCTGAGTGAGAGAAGCTTGTAGAAGACGATCTTCATTGGTGCTGAAATCTGTGTGATCAAGGAGCCCGAGATCTTTTTCATCCTTTACTATCTTGTAGAAGATTCTGTGTGATTCTTCGATAATCATCCTAGTAAATTACTCCAAGTGAAAAAGGAAATGAAGGACGTAACTGGGATTACATCACCCAGTGAACCTTATATATCTTGTGTCATTTATATTTTATTGTCTTATTTTCATATTATATCATTCATTCTGAAAAAGACAAGTAAAATTGCAAAGCGATTAATTAACCAATCGAACGCTAAAAATCTTTTCCGCTGTGCTAACCCAGATTAAGCGATCTAGGCATTACCCTACTTTGGTAAATTGTTAAAATCACTAAGTCTAAGTTATCTTTACTGAAGCGTCTGACCTAAGTGCTCACCATTCTAAGCGTTCAAATCTTTAAAAGTGATACGAATTTTTGAAGTCGAAAAAGACTTCAGGGTCTGTTCAACCCCCCCCCCCCTCTAGACCCTTTCTTATGCCACTTGGGAGCACCATTGCTGTCAAGCCTAATTGTGAGAGTTAGGTTTTGACTGAACCAGTGTTAGGTATTTATAATGAGTGATGGGATTGGAATTAACTAATTCCTTGAACCCATCCAACTCCTCTAAAATTTACCTACCACACGCCTCACCCTATTATTATTGGGCTAAGTTAACTTTCAACTTAGTCCAATTATTAATTAGGTCTAATATATTTTAATCCAATTAAAATATAATACTAATTAATATTCCTCCATATTAAATAATCTAATTATTTAATAAAAGGGTGAGTATAATAAATGAGTGTATTTATTTATTACAATTAATTTATTTTTATTAATATAATTAATCAAATAAATTAATGCATTCATAATAAATACATTAAATTATTTATTGTTAATTTATTTCCATCAAACAAATTAATTTGCTCATCAAATGGCAAATTACCTAATTTATGTTGTTGACAACTAAAGAATTCTCTTTGCTCAATTCCTTTTAAGCGCGACTCTCTAGGTTCATTTCAATTGGCATTGGGAGAAAACAAAGGATGTGAGTGTCACTAAGCCAGCCACGTGGACTCACATCGAAACCCAATTGAAATAAATGGATCAATACGAACCTTTAGGTCACAGATACCATGTGATTATAAGTCCTTCACTGTAACATCCCGATCGAGTGATTATATGTAACTCACAGGACTCGATGCTGTGCTTATTAGGGAATCATAGTAAGATGAAATTACTGAACTACCCTTATGTATGTTAGGATTATGCCCTCAGATGCCATTGGGGATAGAATGAGTAGGGCATCTATCTTATATTGAACTTAATTATCATTAATAAAAGGCACTATTTAGTTTTTCACTTAATTCTTATCTGCATCTATAAGTTGTGTAAAACGCTTTGCCCGTGTTTTTAGTGCGATCCCTCTACTTCCTATGGGATAGGAAGAATGGCACTACAGAGAACGACGTTGATTACTAAAACTAGTTTGCAAGTAATATGAAGTCTTTAATGGACAAATAAAGACTTCGAATACTTGTACAATCTTAGCTCTGACATATGAGTGTCAGTCAAACACCATGTGATGGTGGGAGCTTAAGGCTGTAGGCGCATCAATGGAACTGGTATGCTAGAACACGACTCGCATCGATTCTGTCACATGGGTTTTCACTCTGTGACTGTCAATGTCAGAACTGATTATGCGTAATAGGTATATGTGAACCTTTGACCTAAAGTATTAGGCTGAAGATGCACTTGTGACGTCAAGTCTTTCACTAGAGTAGTTAGACCCTATTCACCCATTGGTGGGGTCAACCTCTGTTAGGAATTTCATATTAGATGTTTTGATGATGACAAATAGGACTTCCTGTTAGACCCCAAAAAGTGTAAAAGCTTTCATAGAATGTTATGTATAAGTACCTGAAAGCTTATTTATCTTAGGCTTATAGTATTTATCTTTGTAGAATTCTTTAGACTAAGTATGTGACACTAAAACACTTAGGAAAATTCTGGGTGAGTCTACCAAGTGATGAAGGTGAAGATCAAGCGTCTGAAGCTATCAATGGATAAAGATATCTTGAAGCGTCCGTCAAACGCTTTAGGGATTATCCCAGTGCTCAAACTACGAATGGATAACTCAGGCCGAATACTCAACATCAAGTGAAATGACGGAATTCTCAGTAAGACCATCAAGACAAGATTGAAGAGTAAGCGTCTGAAATAAAGAAAAGAAAGTCAGGATCAGTCCAAGCGTCTGTCCAATACACGAGAATAACTATTCTTTTCAGCAAGCGTCCAAAAAGGTTAAACCAACACAACCTACAAAGAACGTAACCTGAAAAATTCAAACCCAAAACCATCCAAAGACTTAAAAATGCATGAATCAAACGGACGAATTATTTCCAACGGAAATAAGACAAGATGCATTAAAAGTCGGATAAGTGCTATTAAAATATAAGCACTATAACTTATGGGCAAGCCATATCTTTGACCTAGACTGTCAGATTTATGAAACCAAGACCATGCCTAACCAATTAAATATACCCAAAGTTAGAAATGTCTGAACTCAAGGAATGTTTGGGGAAACGAGACTCCAACCATGTCAAACGGACAAAAAACCACCAATACCTTATAAATAGCTCTTTCAACAAACAAGAAATGTGACAGACACACACAAAAATACCTACTTTGTTGAAAGAAAAGCTTACTGAAAATCATAGCCAAATATCCATATAAGCTTTTCACAAATATTCCAGACACAGTCACCCATATCTCAAATCTCTTTTTAAGAAGAACCTATACTACCATTGAGATATCCCCAAGTTGTTTGAACTTTCCAAAAACAAACAAACCCGTGACCAAAACCATCAACACCTTTCATCTGAGTGAGAAAGCTGGTTGACTTGCAAGCAATATTTTTGTGTAAAAGAAACTTGTTGAAGTTGATCTCTATTGGAGCTGAAATCTGTGTGACCAAGGAGTTCCGAGATCAAGAGTAACTTGCACCATTTCTGAGTGAAAGAAGCAAGGGGATAGAAGATCTTTAGTGGAGCTGAAATCTGTGTGACCAAGGAGTTCCAAGATCATATCCAATCTCCCTCTATCTTGTAGAAGTCTCTGTGTGACTCTTCGATAATCATCATAGTGGAAAAACCTCCCTGATAAAAGGAGAAGAAGGACGTAGCTGGGATTACATCACCCAGTGAACCTTACAAATATCTTGTGTCATTTACCTCTTTAAGCATTCATTGTTTTACTGCTTTACTATTCATACTGCATACATTCTGATAAAGTCTTAAAACAACTAAGCGACTACTTTCGATTAATTAACCGAACGCTAAGCTATAAAATACTTCCGCTGTGCTAACTCTGATTTAGTGACTAAACTCTGCCCTACTTTGGTAAGCGTTGAAATCACCGAGTCTAAGTTAACGTTTCTCAAGCGCCACATCCAGCGCTTAAACTTGTCAAGCGTTCAAATACTTCAAAGTGATACGAATTTTTAAGAAGTCGAAAAAGACTTCAGGGTCTATTCAACCCCCCCCCCCTCTAGACCCTTTCGTATACCACTTGGGACCAACAAGTGGTATCAGAGCGGTTGAAGTTGAAACCTAAGCGTTTCCAAGCGTAACTGCTTGTTCAGATCCATTTTTTTTATAGTCGCTTTAAAATTACTTTAAATTCTTCATGGCATTCTCTAAAGTTCCCAAGTTGACCGAGTCAAATTATGACTCTTGGAAGGTCAAAGCGTTTACTTATTTGTGTTCATGTGATGATGAAATGTGTGATATCATTTCAGATGGGCCAATCAAAATATACAAAGTTATCACCAGAGCGCCCGAAGCCACAGGAGAAACACCTGACGGTTATGTGGAGAAGCCCAAACAAGAATGGTCCACCGATGAGCGTCGACGAGCCAATCTAGACAATGTCGGTCGGAATGCATTATACACAGCCATTGGTGACAATGACAACTTATTCAACAAAGTCAAATCATGCAATACAACTAAAGAAATTTGGGATAAGTTGGCTACTATTTGTGGTGGCTCAGCACAAATAAAGGAAAACAAATTATCAATTGCCAAAGAAAAATTCAACGGCTTCAAGATGCTACCTAATGAGACGCTAGAGCAATTAGACATGAGGTTTACAGCCCTTGTCACTGAACTAACATCTCTGGGTATGGAGCTACAAAATCGAGAAACAGTGGTCAAAATCTTTAGAAGTCTTCCAAGCAGATTCCTGATGAAAACAACTTCAATGAGAGAATCAAACAATCTGGACAGCCTAACTCCAGAAGATGCTTTTTCAGAACTCAACGCATTTGAGTTTGAGCTGAATTCGGCCAGTGATGCAGTAAGTAATCCAGTGATCGAATCTGGAGCGCTAATGGCATCAATCAAAGGAAAACCTATCAAAGAAAAAGGTTCGGATATAAGTGAGGAAGAAGAACTGGCGCTTCTAAATAGATTCAGGAAATTCCTGAAATATGAAAAGAAGGGAAACAGTCCTAAGCACCCAGGACAAAGTTCATATCAAGCGCTTCCTCAAATACAACCGCAATATCAAGCGCCTCACTATCCTGCGTCCTCCTCCCTAGCGCCAATTCAATATTAAACTCCTTCTCAGCAAGATCTCTCAGCACCTGCAGCGTTAAACCAACGATCCACAAGATTAACAAACGAACAAAAGATGAAGACCAATCTTTGTTACAACTGCAGGAGACCAAGGCATTTCCAAGTTAATTGCCCATATCCAAATGTGTCTAAACCTACAAAGCAAGATCACATGGATAGAAACCAATTCAGGAGCAACCTGAGACAACAAGGCTTGCTAGCAGAATCAGAACCTCTCTATACGCCTGAAGAGGACTTGGAATCATCAGATGAAAGCAGCGATGATGAACCATCAAAGGACTCAGCATTCATTTGTCTCATGGCTAGAGAAAATGAAGCATCTAACGACTTACCATCTGAGGTACCTAGAGCCAACACCGATGCTTCAGTATGGTACATAGATAGTGGATCATCGAGACACATGACTGGATCAAAGGATCTCTTGATCAACTATCGTGCAACCAATGGTCCTCAAGTTATATTCGGTGATAATTCTAAAGGTAAAACTAAAGGTATAGGTATCATGCATAAGGGGAACATCATGATCAATGATGTATACTATGTTGAGGGTCTTAAACATAATCTCCTAAGCATAAGTCAATTCTGTGATAAAGGCTTTGAAATTAAATTTTCTAGTGACTTGTGCGAGATAATCGATGTTAAGACAGGATCTACTAAATTAAAAGGAAGAAGAACAAACAATGTATACTTAGTAGATTGGGATTCAACATTAGATAACAACCCTACATGTTTCGTAGCTAAGAATCAAAACGAATTAGGTTGGTTATGGCACAAAAAAATGAATCACCTCAATTTCAAAACAATCTCTCAATTAATATCTCTAAATCTCGTAGAGGGATTACCTAAAGGTTCCTTTAATAAAGATCGCTTATGTGATGCCTGTCAAATGGGTAAACAAGTTAAATCATCTTTTAAGAAGAAGCCTCATCTATCGACCTCTCGAATATTTGAATTACTACATTTAGATTTGTTTGGTCCTATTCAAATCATGAGCGTTAGTGGTAAAAAGTATTCACTAGTAATAGTTGATGATTTTTCACGCTATACATGGGTAGAATTTCTAGCATCTAAAGATGAAACTAGTGCCAAGCTCACCTCTCTAATTCGTCAACTACAAAACTCAAAAGATCTAAAAGTAACAAGAATTAGAAGTGATAGAGGAACTGAATTTACTAACCATATTGTTGAGAAATTTTGTAAAAACTTTGGAATACTTCATGAGTATTCAGCACCTAGAACACCTCAACAAAATGGAGTTGTTGAACGACGGAACAGAACGCTTAAAGAAGCCGCTAGGACTATGTTAGCCGAGTCTAAGCTGCCTCAAAGTTTGTGGGCCGAAGCTATCAACACTGCTTGCTACACTCAGAACCGGTGTATGATCAACAAGCAACATGAAAAAACTCCATATGAGTTATGGAAGGGACGTAAGCCGAATGTTTCATACTTTCATGTATTTGGTTCAAAATGTTTCATTCATAACAATGGTTCCCAAAGCCTAAAGACATTTGATCCTAAAGCAGATGAAGGAATCTTTCTAGGTTACGCCAAAAATGGAAAGAGCTTTCGCATCTTAAATAAGGTCAAATCGAAGGTTGAAGAATCCATTCATGTTGTGTTTGATGATGCTAACCAAGAACCGAGTAAGGTTAATATTAATGATGCAGGAATTGAAGATTTATCTCAACAAGCGTCACAAATCAATCTGTGTGATGATAGTGATATTGATGAAGATAATGAAATCATTGTACCTAATCCTAAGACTACTCGTAAAGACATCAACGATGACATTGCAAGAAACGCTGATGATCATGAAGGGAATGTTCATCAAGAGCAAATTCAAACTATAAACACTGAAGCGCCTACGCAAGGAATTGGTCAAGTGCCTACACAGTTTAATCAAACGTTAGATCAATCTCTTAACTCGTTCCAACCAGACAGAAAATGGCTCAGAGACCATCCACCAGAACTAATTATTGGAGATATTGGAGCACCCGTTAGAACAAGAGCCGCTACAATAAATGAGGCCATGTTTGCAAGCTTCCTATCTCAAATGGAACCAAAGAAAGTAGATGAAGCGCTTAACGATCTAAGTTGGATAGAAGCCATGCAAGAAGAGCTAAACCAATTTGAAAGAAATGAGGTATGGACGCTAGTACCAAGACCAACCCACCAAGGGGTCATTGGAACTAGATGGGTCTATAGAAACAAAATGGATGAGAATGGGATTGTGATTAGAAACAAAGCCAGACTCGTAGCTCAGGGATACTGTCAAGAAGAGGGCATCGACTTTGATGAAACATACGCTCCAGTTGCCCGACTTGAAGCAATCCGCATGTTTCTAGCGTTTGCAGCATTTAAAAAATTTACAGTGTATCAAATGGACGTAAAGAGTGCATTTCTGAATGGTAAACTCCAAGAAGAAGTATATGTGGAGCAACCACCAGGATTCATCAACAACCATGGGAAAAGCATGGTTTATAAATTGGACAAGGCACTCTATGGTCTTAAACAAGCACCACGAGCATGGTATGACACTCTTTCTATCTTCCTTATAGGTAAAGGCTTTTCAAAAGGCAGCGTTGACACAACGTTATTCAAAATTACCCATAATGGAGATATTCTCCTAGTTCAAATTTATGTTGATGATATTATATTTGGATCTACCAATAAGCGTCTATGTGAGAAATTTTCGAAGATGATGCAAGATCAATTTGAAATGAGCATGATGGGTGAATTAACTTTCTTCCTAGGATTACAAGTTAAACAACTCCCTAATGGCATATTCATAAATCAAACTAAATATACTAGAGATATGATCAAGAAATTTGGTATGGAAAATGCATCACCTTCAAAAATTCCAATGAGCCAAACGCTTAAGCTAGATAGAGATGATAATGGAAAGAAAATTGATATCACTAACTATAGAGGTATTATTGGATCACTTCTTTATCTTACAGCTAGTAGACCTGATATTATGTTCTCAGTATGCATGTGTGCACGATTTCAAGCTAATCCTAGAGAATCACACTTAATTGCTGCTAAAAGAATCCTTAAGTACCTAAAAGGCACACAAAATGTGGGCTTATGGTATCCTAGGGATTCTCCTTTTGAACTAATTGGTTATTCAGATGCAGATTTTGCAGGATGCAAAATAGATAGAAAAAGTACTAGTGGAACATGTCAATTTCTAGGTGATAGACTAATTTCATGGCATAGTAAGAAGCAACAGTCCATCGGTACTTCCACCGCTGAGGCTGAGTATGTAGCCGCTGGAAGCTGTTGTGCACAGATCCTTTGGATGAGGCAACAACTTAGAGATTATGGAATAATCCTAGATCCAACTCCTATCCATTGTGACAATCAAAGCGCCTTAGCAATGACTCAAAATCCAGTTCTTCACTCTAGAACCAAACACATTGACATTCGCTATCACTTTCTACGTGACCACGTTCAAAAGAAGGATATCTCCATGCACTTCATTGGTACAGAAAAGCAACTGGCAGATATCTTCACCAAAGCGCTTAACGAACAACGTTTTCTCACTTTAAGAAGTGAACTAGGTATGATTGATCTAAATGCTTAATCATTCGAAACATCATACTTTTGTTAGGCATGAAATTTAGGGGGAATTCACTGTATGTTATGTAATTTATGGGGAACCTACATAGGGGGAACCTTAAAAGAGCTAACTATACCTAAGTGAATATGACCACAAATGTTTTCCCTTGCATCGGTCATACGCACTTAGCACCATACACTTAAATCCTTTTGACGCTTATTACACAAATCTGTCTTAGCGTCTGCACTTCTTTCAAAATAGTATATGTGGCAGTTACTAAAAGAAACCGTGCCTATTTAATCTAAATTCACGTCCACAGTTATATTTTAATGGCTGAGATTTATATTCCTCCACGTGTCAACATCTCAAACTTCAAACACACAGAACATTCAAATTGAAGTTTCTGCAGAACACAAACACTCTTATACTCTATTACATTCGTGCAAGAAAAAGTCTCTCTCTTTTTCAAAAACAAAAATTTTCATTCGTAATCTCTGTCTACTTCTCACTAATGGCACCCAAGAAAGCTACCGCTGGAACCACTGAAGTTGTTGTTAAGGTCACTGAAGGCCTTATAGTTGATTGGAAGTTTCTCTATGAAAACCCCCAAATTGATTTAACGGAAATGATGGATTCTGTAGCAGAGGCTGGGCTTCAAAAATTTCTCACGAAATACTCGTATATGTTTCCTGAAGAACTAGAATTTTTCTGGAGAAATGCTCGACTGTCTGACGATGAGACATCCATCACTTGTTTGTTTCCTGTCTCCAAAAAGGAATCAAAGACGTTCACTCTCTCTGCGGCCTCTATTGCCCAGAATTTCTCTCTACCTAATGCTGGAGCCACTTTAGACACTATCACTGAAGAACAAATTCAAGAAGTCTGGACTCAGATTAGCGCTTACGATGATGTTCCATACAAACCGTACTTTGAGAAGAAAGATATAGTGAACAGGTATCGAGTCTTGGCTGATTTCTGCAGTAAAAACATAGAATGCAGAGTGGGAACCTTCGACAAAATCAACCCAACCCAGTTCCAGATGATGACTGCCATCCTACTCAAGATAAAAATCAACTGGAGCGCCTATATATTCAGCAGGTTCAGAGACAGTCTACGCACTTCAAACAACCCTTATGGTCTAGTTTTAAGTGATCTAATTTTTCGAGCAGAGTGCACCTCTTCAGCAGGAGTCACCGTGGCCAAGCATAAGTTCTATGGGCCAAGAATCATCAATAATCTCTTCAATCCACCCAAAGTTGGAGGTGCTGCTAAGCCTCTCTCTGAGCGCCAAGTTGTCCGAGCAGCGTCAGATGAGGAGGCTGAGCGTCCAGATCAGGAGAAAGCCAAACGTAATGTGAAGCGTCCCACTGTCACAAAGAAACGGGCTCCTCGAAAGCCCAAGGCTCAACCTATCAAAAGCGATGAAGATGACGAGGATTCTATACCCCTTATTAGTCGGAAAGATCTGGAAAAGGTTCTCAAAAATATTGACTTTGAAGAACCTGCAGTTCCACAGACTCAAGCGTTCCCCGCCGAAGGTATAAATGTGAAGCGTATCTTCAAGAGACGTAAGCGTCCAACTGCTGCCATTTCTTCTGAGGCTACACAAAGTGATCAAGCCATAGCTGCTGTCCCGATATCATCCTTTGAAACACCAGTTGATGTCCATCTGGATGTTGATATGGCCCAAATTGTGGCCATCGCACATGAAGCTGCCATCGAATCTACAAATCTCGAGCCTGATGAACCTGAAATCCCAAGGGCTCAACCATTGCTTGCATTACCTAGTACAACAGAGGCACGCTCAGAAGGTCAGAGCGATGCTAACGACGTTGTGATTCATCGACATTTCTTCAAGCTGGATCCCTTAAAGACTATCGATCACTCAGTCGATTATTTGCCTCCAGCGCCCGCAGAGACCTTTATACCTGCAGGATACAATGAAGAAAGTCTTATCAATGCCGAAAATGATATCGCCAAGCTCATAAAGTTTGATCTGGCTGTACGCAACACTCTCTTTAATACAGCCTCAACCCCAGCTGATGAAGCTTACTACACAGCTCTTGAACTCGGGAAGACTCCCAAACACATCCCGGCTTCCGTAACTCTCCAAGCACAGCGGCAAGGAGGCAAGACTCCTAGAGCTGATGTTGATTTAGCTTATTATCTGGACTGTGGGACAAGCAAACCCACTGGCTTCACTCTCAGAGACTACAACATCAGAGTCTATGAGCGTCAAGATAAGCTTCTGAACCCAACGGAAGAGCTACTAAACAGAGAAGGCTATTCTCACTCTTTAACACTGGTCAAAAGCAAGGAAAACAAACGCTCAGCTAATCCTCTCCTCCTGTGGAAGAGTAAAGGAGTACATGCCGGTGAGCGTCCAGCTTCCCTGACCGAGATGATTCAACTTGAAACCGATGCATATTTTGACTGCGTCTGGAACGCTAACTACCAACCCGACAGGTATCGTTTTGAATCCATCTGTGATATTCATCACCAAGGGTTTCGTGCTATACTTAATGCAGGAACTAAGTATTGTATGACTGAGATAAGATGGGCTGAAGCTTACATGGGTGACACGTATAAATTTGAAGACTTGGTTAGTGCTCCCCATCTGTTCAGAATAGGGATTCATGATAAAAAGACCAAATTTGCACGCTACATGCTGACGCAGCGCCAACATAGACTTGGACCCGTTCTGAAGCTGCCTCTGATCCGCCATCAACCTGAACACCGCTTAAGACAAGCGTTGCACAAACTGGCCAACTCTTCTCTACGCTTTGATGATCAAGCGTCCACCAGCGGTTCTTCTCCCCTGTCCTGTCTGAACTGCACCCCTAGCCACTGTGAAGACAACTTTTCTCTCATGATGGCAATTATGCCTCCAGTCTCCCTATTCGACAAAATCTTCACAGAAAATCTGCGACAATGGAATGGCTCTCGGATCAATCCTTTCAGAGGATATCCACTTCTTCCGTCTATTCGACAAGAAGTCTTCAGTCACTATGATTTTGTTTTATCGCTGCAAGAAAGATCTCAAGCGCTTGCTTCAGCCATCTACCCATACTTGGAAGAGTATTACCGGCTCCGCGTTCCCGACACTCGGAAACCGAAGACTCTCCCAACAGATCGGCTAATTGGCTTCTCACAACACTATTGCCCAGATGCTTATTCTCCATCTGCAAAGCGCCCTCCAAAATCTTTCCCACTCATGTGCTGGATATCCTCGGGCCAATGTATATCAGGGCCCTGGATAGTCCTATCAGAACGTTCATTCAAGGTACTTATCTCCCCACTCTACATTTGAATGAACTTCTGCAGACTGCTACGTATCCATATGCAGATGAACCGTTTGCCAGCTTGGACTTTCGGTTTACGGACTTTAGCCGTATAGAATCAGAATTTACTGCAGCACCAGCTGACACGTTACCTGCTCCTGAGCGCTTATTAGAATTACCTCAAGCGCCTCATTCCCCCAGTCCAACTGAATCCGACTCTACTGCATCCACCGAGTCCAACACTGCCCCAGAGCTTCGAGGAACAGTATTTGATCCTACTAATCAAGTACCTATTGAATCTCTCAAACACACATCTCATTTTAAGCCTCGAGTCAGCACTGCACTTCCCAACGCTCAACCGTCCATGACTGAATGCCTCACTCAAATACAGCAACTATCTACAGCTACTCAGGCAAGTCATGTGGCTTTAACCAATGATCTACAAGACCGGTTCACGGCTCTAGAGACCTCTCTCACAGACGCTAATCACGCTCAACTCCTGGTCATGAAAGAACATTTCGACCAGCGTCTAACCACTTTTGAGGCCTCTGTCGCTCAGATTGCTACTCAAGTCAGTCTTCTTACTCAGCATTTCATACAGACTGATGATGGCAATAAGGGGGAAAAGAAGGGAGAGAAGAGGAAATCGTCAACATCTAAAGATCAAGTTCCTCCTCCACCATCCAAGCGTCAACATATTGATACTTCTCTCACACTGAGTACAGAACCAAGGTATCCCTATCCCTCTTGGGTAACTACATCGGTTGAAGCGTCCAATAAGAAAGAAACTCCCAGAGTGCTCTATCCAACTCTTCCATTGCCTTCAAGAGCACTGCTTGAACAGTTTGACATTCCTCTTCTCAGAGCATCAATTCCAGAACCATCTGATCCAGCAGTATTAGCCTTAGAAAGAAAAATGTCTGACTTCGACCAAACCTTCATAATTTGCCTACGATACATAGGCATTAGTCCAGAGGAATGGGATAAACACTTCATTGCCTTTAAGGCACGACAAGTTCAAGAAAACAAGCACATAATCAGTAAAGATCATGCTGCAATGATGACGTTAGAAGATCAGATAACTGAAGCAATCCGTGCTGAAATGACTAAGAGATACAAGATCAAGCCACGATCTTGATGTTTACTTGTGCCTCTCTCTTTTTAGTTGTAAAATGCCTGTACTTTGAAATATATATATAAAATGCATTTTACAGCTGAAACATCTCGTTAAAGCTCAAACTAATTTACTAACTTACGCTAACCTTCAGGTATCTAACGCTTGAACTAAATAAGTATTGCCATCATCAAAAAGGGGGAAATTGTTAGGAATTTCATATTAGATGTTTTGATGATGACAAATAGGACTTCCTGTTAGACCCCGAAAAGTGTAAAAGCTTTCATAGAATGTTATGTATAAGTACCTGAAAGCTTATTTATCTTAGGCTTATAGTATTTATCTTTGTAGAATTCTTTAGACTAAGTATGTGACACTAAAACACTTAGGAAAATTCTGGGTGAGTCTACCAAGTGATGAAGGTGAAGATCAAGCGTCTGAAGCTATCAATGGATAAAGATATCTTGAAGCGTCCGTCAAACGCTTTAGGGATTATCCCAGTGCTCAAACTACGAATGGATAACTCAGGCCGAATACTCAACATCAAGTGAAATGACGGAATTCTCAGTGAGACCATCAAGACAAGATTGAAGAGTAAGCGTCTGAAATAAAGAAAAGAAAGTCAGGATCAGTCCAAGCGTCTGTCCAATACACGAGAATAACTATTCTCTTCAGCAAGCGTCCAAAAAGGTTAAACCAACACAACCTACAAAGAACGTAACCTGAAAAATTCAAACCCAAAACCATCCAAAGACTTAAAAATGCATGAATCAAACGGACGAATTATTTCCAACGGAAATAAGACAAGATGCATTAAAAGTCGGATAAGTGCTATTAAAATATAAGCACTATAACTTATGGGCAAGCCATATCTTTGACCTAGACTGTCAGATTTATGAAACCAAGACCATGCCTAACCAATTAAATATACCCAAAGTTAGAAATGTCTGAACTCAAGGAATGTTTGGGGAAACGAGACTCCAACCATGTCAAACGGACAAAAAACCACCAATACCTTATAAATAGCTCTTTCAACAAACAAGAAATGTGACAGACACACACAAAAATACCTACTTTGTTGAAAGAAAAGCTTACTGAAAATCATAGCCAAATATCCATATAAGCTTTTCACAAATATTCCAGACACAGTCACCCATATCTCAAATCTCTTTTTAAGAAGAACCTATACTACCATTGAGATATCCCCAAGTTGTTTGAACTTTCCAAAAACAAACAAATCCGTGACCAAAACCATCAACACCTTTCATCTGAGTGAGAAAGCTGGTTGACTTGCAAGCAATATTTTTGTGTAAAAGAAGCTTGTTGAAGTTGATCTCTATTGGAGCTGAAATCTGTGTGACCAAGGAGTTCCGAGATCAAGAGTAACTTGCACCATTTCTGAGTGAAAGAAGCAAGGGGATAGAAGATCTTTAGTGGAGCTGAAATATGTGTGACCAAGGAGTTCCAAGATCATATCCAATCTCCCTCTATCTTGTAGAAGTCTCTGTGTGACTCTTCGATAATCATCATAGTGGAAAAACCTCCCTGATAAAAGGAGAAGAAGGACGTAGCTGGGATTACATCACCCAGTGAACCTTACAAATATCTTGTGTCATTTACCTCTTTAAGCATTCATTGTTTTACTGCTTTACTATTCATACTGCATACATTCTGATAAAGTCTTAAAACAACTAAGCGACTACTTTCGATTAATTAACCGAATGCTAAGCTATAAAATACTTCCGCTGTGCTAACTCTGATTTAGTGACTAAACTCTGCCCTACTTTGGTAAGCGTTGAAATCACCGAGTCTAAGTTAACGTTTCTCAAGCGCCACATCCAGCGCTTAAACTTGTCAAGCGTTCAAATACTTCAAAGTGATACGAATTTTTAAGAAGTCGAAAAAGACTTCAGGGTCTATTCAACCCCCCCCCCCCCTTCTAGACCCTTTCGTATACCACTTGGGACCAACAACCTCGAAATACGGACTTGATGGGCAAGTGGTAGTTTTAGCAGATATCTAATCTGGAATTTGTTCTCTCATAAGTGAATGAGAATGTACCCTATATGTTTATAGATAAATAGATATCAATGTCTTTGGCCAAAGCAAAAGAGACGATTGTGCTAGGCACTTAATTGATCTCGTATTATTATAATTAATACATATGATCAAGTCCAATGAGTTTGACATAACCATGACTCTCACTTGACCGGGGAACGTGAACAAAGAGTTTATACATATACGGTATTTACGATTGGAAGGTTATGGAACGATCCATTCATTCGTATTTCATTTGGGCTACGAAGTGGACCACATGACTGGCTAGGTGTCACCCACTTCCTTTGGTTTTCTCTCATTGCCAAATGAAACGAACCTAAAGAGTCGCACTAAAGAATTGATGAAGATAATTGAAAAGGATTTTCTATTTTATTTTTGGAGAGATTTAATTTATTGGATAAGTTAAATAATTAATTAATTACTTATTGGATAAAATAAATAATTAAATGAATAAGATTAATTATTAATTAATTTCTTAGTAAAATATATTAATGAATTAATTTATCTAATTAATCTTATTATTTAATTAATTATTTATTTATTGGATAAAATAAATTATTAATTGAAAAAAGAATTAATTAAACAAAGCAAGAGAAAAAATTCGGGCCCCATGTGGGGCGTCTTGGAGGACGCCCATTAGGGCTAGAAGGATGATCTTGTTGGTCTCTTTTGTTTTGTCTTGGTCAATAAGTCATTGAGATATAAAAGGCTTCTCTTGACTTTAACCAAGATGATAATTAACAATTTTACAATTGATTGTAACTCTCCAAATAATAGAAGAAGACCCCTCTATACACAACTAGCCATCACACTATAGAGAAGAAAAATGGATTTGTTTTCATCATAAATTCGTGTGTGATAATTTAGAGACAACGTGCTTCATTGTTTGGATTTATTTACAAGAAACTTCAAGAAATCAAGACTTGAAGAATACGAGGATTGAAGAATTCAAGAAGTTCATCAATTCGAGATTTTGAAGAAGAATTGGATTCTTCTACCACCTCGCTTCGACGGGTAAGTTGAATTTATTCGTTAAAGCATTTTTAGATTCAATTATGCAATTAGAGAACACTTTGGGTTTTAATCAAATTTTTTAAATCCTTCAACTGTGTTTATGAGTTTTTTCGTGAAACCCGACAATGTACTATACATAAGTTAGTTCTCCTATTTTGGCCAAAGACTTGTAATTTCATTTACCTACGATCGCACAGGACATTAACTCATTACTACCTAAGACAGTGAATCCCCTATTGGCAATCACCGAACAATTACCACTTGTCTTTCTGAACCGCACTTCGAGGTTGATCCCACCAAAGGGTAAAATGGATCTAACTACTCTAATAACTCGTTCAGTGTCACAAGTCCAATCTTCGTGAATCCTCAAATCTAAGGCTCATGCACACTACTATTGGGTTTCATTCGAAAAAGCATAAACGCAGCGGAAGGGATTTCAAAAATTAAAATGAAAACCCAATTGGTACTCTAATTCTTATAATTGAATCTAAAACCGAATAACGAATAAAACTTACTCGTTAATATGAATATGATGATGGAGAAAAACTTCTTCTTCTCCAAACTCGAAATATTGAAGCTTCCAAATCTTCAATCCTTTCATTTAATTCTTCAAACTTGAACTTGATCTGAATAACAAAAATACGTCGTCCCTAAATCGTCACGCACAGATCAACAAACGAAAAATCCCCTTTCTTCTTTCTCTATAGTCGACGGCTAGGTATAGAGGAGGGGAGGAATATTTTTCTTTCTTTTGAGAGTTATGTATTCTTATGTATTCTTCTTACTTGTTCTAAATCAAAGAGTCCTTAAATACCTCATCACTTATTGAACAAGTCAAAACAAAAGAGCCTTAATATGTGGCCTCTCAAAGATGCCACTTTGAGGCCTCATAGGCGTCCAATTGGACTCCTTATTTAAACCGGGATTTGTTTTGTTTAATTAATTTCGTATTTCAATTAATAATTTATTATATCCAATAAATAAATAAATTAATTAATTAAATAAGCAAATTAATTAGATAAATTAATTCATCAATATATTTCACAAGGAAATTAATCAATAATTAATCTTATCATTATAATTAATTATTTCATCTAATGAATAATTAATTATTTAATTTATCCAATAAATTAAAACTCCCAGAAAATATAATAGAAATCCCTTTTTCTTTGTCAATCCTTTAGAGCGACTCTTTAGGTTCGTTTCGTTTGGCAATGAGAGGAAACCAAAGGAAGTGGGTAACACCTAACCAGTCACGTGGCCCACTTCGTAACCCAAACGAAAACGAATGATAGGATCATTCCGAAACCTTCCAATCGTAACTATCGTATATGTATAAACTCTTTGTTCACGTTCCCCGATCAAGTGAGAGTCATGGTTATGTCAAACTCACTGGACTTGATCATATGTATAAATCATAATAAATACGAGATCAATTTATTGCCAAGCACAATCATCTCGTTTGCTTTGGCCAAAGACTTTGATCTCTATTTATCTATAACTAGCAGTCGACGCACACTCGATGCGTGTGCAACGAAATAATTAATGACAGAATAATTCTTAAATATAAAAACAATGCATATGAATTTAATCAAAGTGAAACACTAAAATTTGTGGATAAACAATATATCTTTGTCCTTTATGTCGGGCTTAATTTGTTAATTTTTAGTGAGAATCATAATAAACACAATTATTAAAATATGCTTGATTTAAGGGAAAAAATCAAAAGACAAACTTATATAACTTTTACCTCGAAAATTAAAATCTCAAAATAATATGAGAAGTCTTAAAGTGATTCTTTTTAAACATGTTGCTTGTAGAGATGATCCAGCCTTGCAGTGCATTCAACTATTCAAGTCCTTCCACCAGTTTGGCCTGAAATACTGTTAAGGGAAAAGTGAATTAATCAATTCCTTTTAAGCAAATTTTAGAATCAAAACGTGAGATGTAAAAGACGTTCACGTTTAGCGCACTGATTCACCTTTTTCCTTTGCAGGGACTTTTACCGTGTTATCTGTTGATGATTTGAAGGAAAACTGATTTGTGTAATTAATGTATGTTGGTGTTGGATATGCTAGAGAAAATGGCAGTTACCATGTTGAACGTGGATGAGAAGTTGCCATTAAAATTATATAATTAAGTAATTAAAGAATATTAATTAGTTGTTAGCTGTGTATTACTTTGATAAAATTTGGAGAAGGGCAATTTAGGAAGTTTAAATGAAAACATACCATGGTGGTTATTCTAAGGGGTTGAGGCATTATAAAAGAGTATAGATTACATAGGGTACATACTCATTCACTTATGAGAGAACAAATCCCATATTAGATATCTGCTAAGATTACCACTTGCCCATCAAGTCTACATTTTGAGGTTGACCCCACCAAAGGGTGAATTGGGTCTAACTACTCTAGTGAAAAACTTGATGTCACAAGTGCATATTCAGCCTGATACTTCAGGTCAAAGGTTCACATATACCTATTACGCATAATCAGTTCCGTCATTGACAGTCACGGAGTGAAAACCCATGTGACAGAACTGATGTGAGTCGTGTTCGAACATATCAGTTCCACTGACGTGTCTACAATCTTAATCTCCTATCATCCCATGATACCAGACAGGCACTCCCATGTCGGAGCTAAGATTGTACAAGTATTCGAAGTCTTTATATGTCCATTAAAGACTTCATATTACTTGCAAACTTATTTTAGCAATCAAGATCGATCTCTCTAGTGCCAATCTTCCTATCCCATAGGAAGTAGAGGGATCGCACTGAAAACATGGACAAAACATTTTACACAACTTATAGATGCAGATAAGAATTAAGTGAAAACTCAATAATGTCTTTTATTTAAGAAGAGTTTAAGTTCAATACAAGATATATGCATTCTATCCTCTATAGCATCTGAGGGCATAATCCTAACAACTACCACGACCAGTAATTCAATCATTGACTATGCAAGAGTAAATGCCCATGTGATTGAATTATGGTGACCCGTGTTCGAATATGTCAATTATAACATATCTATGACCAAGCTCCCACCATCCAAAGTGACTGACTGACACTCCTTGTCAAAGCTTGCGTCACACAAGTCTGGTCTCAATGCCCAATTAAGACTCATCGATTTGCGAACTCTGGTTTAAGTAAACAAGGAACCAATACTTCTAGTGTCCATCTCCTCAAATCATTGAGGAGTAGAAGCTCCCTCTTGATTACTTTGGACTTATTTGTTCAATACTTATATTAATGCCCTTAGGACTGATATGAACAAAAACCGTGCCTTTATTAATGAATAAGAGTTTGTACAACTCAAATGTAATGCCCTAATAATCTAATTCCTCTATGGCACGGAGGGCATAATCCTAACAAAGAAGACAAAGAAGAAGAAGTGAGGACAAATCATAAATTGAGGAGACAACAAACAATAGTAAAGTGCAGAAAATGAGGTGTTCCATGCCATATTTCAGGCACATGTCCCCAAGGAAGAGAAGAGAATGGCCAAAGTGGACCATCAAGCAAAAGACAAAGGGTAAGTTTATTTGGTTATTTACATGTATGTTAATATGATAATAATATAATTTTATATTTAACTTATATGTGAATAAAATAATATGAATGTTACTAAATCCCTTTATGCAATTATTTAGGTGAGGAACAACAGGAATTCAAATCAAGCTCAACCATGTAGGACAGAAAATCATGATTCTAAGCAAGACTGTGATATGGTAAGAGTAAGCAACTATTGTCATCCTGGTCCTTAACATGATTCATTTTTTAATTTGCAAATAACATGATTCATTTGATTGAGTGACTTAGATGAGTATAAATCAAGAGAAGAAGGGTGCTCAAAGGTAAGTCATGTGTATATTTTGAAACATTTAAAATGATTTGCTAAATGGTGTGTCTTAATTGGTTTAGGTGGAGCATGAAATTGATCAACAAAGGGTTGTAGACACCATTGGCTTGGAGGAAGTGTCAGAAACGGTAAGTCATGTGTATTTTTTGAATCATTTTAGGATGATTTTCTAATTTTTGTGCCTTCAATAGCTTAGGTAGAGCATGAAACTGAGCAACCATGAGATATGGACACTGCTGAGAAGGAGGAAGGGTCAGAAAGGGTAAGTCATGTGTTCATTTTTTAATCAATTTTTTAATGATTTACATGTTTATTAGTAATTGTGTTTAAGTTTGTTACTTTTCAATTTGCATGTAGACTACTACACAACCAAGGAGAAGGCCTGCAAAGAACCAGTCTGTCATGATATACATTTGGAGGCTGTAATTGTAAGTACAGTAAATTGATGAATATGGTTTACATGTGTATTTTGTTATTTATTGTTCACTTTATCTGTTTTTGAACTTTACAGAATCACAAGACTCCATATAGACCACCAAGGAGAGCTAGAAGTTCTGAAATTGAATCACAGGCTAGAAATGAGTATGAGCCCAACCTTGATACTACTAGAAGACCTACCTTATTGTCACCTTCAAACAGATCTGCAGGACAAGATGAAGAAGCAGGAGTAGAAGTAGATACAAAATATAACACTGGAAGAGGTCCCACTATATATCCCCCACTCATTCCACCCACTGTATTTAGTCTTACTATGTACCGGCAACTACAAATGGCCACAGGAGTACAAGTAAGTGTGCCAGCTGGTCTATAGTCAAGGGTGCCAAGTGGACTACAATCTAGGGCGCAAATCAGGGCACCCCCACCAATGGTTGGTCGTACAATAACATAAAGATCCTCTTCAAATGTGAACTCTGTGACAGTAGAGGGTAGATAAAGGTTTGTGGTCATGCCTAACCTTGTTGCAGACTTAACTTAGGCTTCTCAATCAAGCAGGACTGCAAGCAAGACTACCAAAAGGCCTCCATGGGAATAGAATTAATGCCATGTAGTTTTTTGTCAATATGATGATGTAGACATCTTATTTTTGGCTATTTTTTGCAATGCTTTTATTGTGCTAAGAAGTGAATCTGCTTGTTCCAGACTTTGATGTTGGAAATATGGAATTGTGAATCTATTTTTTGTCATTGAAATTGCTTAGCATTTTGGATGCTAAGTTGTGATTACTTTCAATAATTGTGAGTCATATGAAATTGTTGATCATTTTGGTTAGGATAATAAGTTTGGTGCTGTTTGTTTATGAGACTGCATTTTTTGTTCATTTTTTGGTACTAAATTACCAGAGTGAAATGTATTTTCAGTGTGGATTTTATTGAACTCATTAATCTTTGGTTTGGTATGTTAGTTTCATTTTAGGGTTTTGTTAAACCCTAAACTGCATAACCAATGTCAAATGTATAAGAAATATACACAAATGAAATGTTACCAAATTTGTCTTGTTAATATATTACAATACAACATAGATGGATGACACTATGGCTATGTTTGGATATGTTTTTAGACCTAATTTGGTCCAAAATTTTGGCCCATTTGTGTTTGGTTAACACAATTTTGGGCCAAAAATATGTTACTTTTTGGTAAAAAAAACACAATGATTATTTATTTAAAAATCTACAACTCGGGTATTATCCCCTACTTTTGGCTCTCCCCTCTCTTCACTTTCAATTATTAACAGACAAACTTTCATGATTTGACTGTTACACTAACTTTTGTTCCCTCAGGAAACAAAACCAAACACTATCTTACAAAAAAAAAAAAAAAAACCAAAAAATCAACTCCCAAAATAAAATCAAACACAATCTCATCAAATATGCACATGTACCATCCCAATAATTCTCACCAAAATACCACCCCAAAACATAACCAAACATAGCTTATATAATTGAAAAATTAGCATTCTAAACAGCATCAGCTTCTACATTAAAGTCGAGGAAATTTTTTAAAAATTTTTACATATCAATATCCACCTAAATTTT
This sequence comes from Buddleja alternifolia, assembly GCA_019426215.1. Classification (NCBI taxonomy): domain Eukaryota; kingdom Viridiplantae; phylum Streptophyta; class Magnoliopsida; order Lamiales; family Scrophulariaceae; genus Buddleja; species Buddleja alternifolia. Next base: position 23,221,556 of record CM033404.1, on the reverse strand, counting down.
GCCCTTCACACTAGGAATTTTCTGCATCTTCTAAAAACTTCAAAGCTTGTTTACACTTCTTCAAATTATAATCACCACCTTCTTTCCCCTTTCCCTTCACAGTAGCAGCAATCCATACAATTAGCAAACAACCCCATAAGAAAAAGACAACCCAAGCAAAATCTTCAATTTCAAGTTTTGTTACTTCAACTTCGCAATCTCCAACTCCAGCTTGTTCTTCCCCCTTAGTAATCCCGGTATAATAGCCTTTGATCTGCTACACATTGGGGGATCATCCCAAGAAAAAAATCCACACTGGCCCCCTCGCTGAAATTTTATGAACAGATGTAAGCAAAGATAAATCACCCAAAAACCGAAAATCCCTAAACTAAAGAAAACAAAAAAAGTTCCAAAAAATTTTACCTTGTACTTTTTGCAGGCAAAACAACCTCCTCCCTGGAATATCGTTCGTCCAAGAGGTCCAAATTCGAACAAGATTATCGGTCCCCGTACATTCGCACCGAACATTGCCAGTAATGTTGGAAGACGAAGACATGGAAGCTTGCTGGTAAGGTTAGAATTTTTTCTTTCTGGGTTTCCTTGGAACGAAAGGAGGGTTCTTTTGATCAGGTTTTTTTTGTTATTTTGTCGATTTTATATTTGGGGTTCTTTTGTTATTTGTTAAGTTTTTTTTTTTTTTGTTTTTTTTTTAATTAAATCACGTGCACCAGGCGTTCTATTTTTTCCTTCAAAATGGTCTGACTTAGCGTCCTATTTGTCAAGTTACTCTCATGTCATCCAGCTCCTTTGTCCACGCGTGCAAAATCCGACAGCAATTGAAAATCCCCAAATTTATTTACCCACGTGCGTGACACATCAGCAATTCAAGGCAAATTGAAATTTTTCGGCGAAATTTGTCCTCAAATTGCAATTTTTTTGGAGATACAGGACCATAATTGCCACTAGCACAAAATACGAGACTACATTTGCCACCCCCATATAGTTACATGACTAAATTTGCATTTTTCTCCATAAGCAAGCCTTGACGAGACTATAATTTCCCTTTTCTCATGTCTATATAGCTTCGAACTAGTTTAGATCACAACCTTAAAGAACGTTCCATAATCACAACCTAGTGTGTGCGACACACAATGATCCTCAGGACTGTATCAACTACGACGTAAAATTATAAACAAAGATAAATTTTAAGATATTATTGACATATAAAAACAAAATTGTGTACAAGTATTTACAGGTTTGGCAGCGTCACAAAATGGCTAGTCGGGCACCTAACACTAACATCATGTTGATGATGTACTTGTGACTTCAGGTCTATCATTAGAGCAGTTAAAACCATTTCACCCTTTGGTGGGGTCAAACTCAAAGTGTGATCAAGTCCTAAGAGTTTGACAAATTTCATGACTCTTACCTGAGAAAGTAGAACAAATGTTTTATACTCATATAGTATTCACAGCTAAAAAGGTTCGAAATGATTCATTCATTCAATCTTATTGGGTTACGATGTGGGACCACATGACTGGCTTGATGTCACCCTAATCCTTTAGTTTTCTCCCTTTGCCAATTGAGACGAACCTAGAGAATCGCGCTTAAAAGAGTTACAATAGAAAACACGGTTTAGTCTGGAGAGCTAATTTTGGTATTTGATACCATTAATTCTTTTGACAAATGGACAGTGATAAAAGAATTAATTAATTATTCGTTTGGCGAATTAATTATTAATTAATTAGTAGGATTTATTTAAGTGATTATTTATTTTTTGGAGGAATAAATTAATCCTAGTATCACATGTTAGATATGCAACGCAATTGGTACACCTGCCTGGGCGAGTGCACGCCCAAAGTAGGCATCCAAAAGACCGCCTATTGTGATGAAAGCAGGGCTAGGTTTTGGGGTTTAAGTGATATAAAAACCATTTCAACTCTAAACCTAAGTAACATAAGTCATTATCGTCTCTACATCAAAAGGTCGCAAACAAGAGAAAACCATCACCCTCTCCTCTATACTTTAGTCGTCGACTAAGGAGGAAAAGAAGGGAGTTTTCCGACATGGCACTCTAGAGGCTGTGACATCTTCATTGCTAGGCTCAAGAAAGCAAAGAAGGTGCTCAGACTAATCACCAACAAGGTCGTGTTCAAGGATTTTTTTTACCACTTTGCTTAAAGGGTAAAGTATCTGAAAAATCCCTCTTATCGAATACGTTGACCTTGCTTGACCCGTGAAAATTTTATCTTCCGCTGCATATATATTGTCTTTTCAGTCCCAACAAAAATATGTCTTTAGCTTTTGTTTCCAAAAGTCATTTTCACCGGTAAAACTGGTACAGGGGCTGATGAAAAGTTAATATTCATAGATGTAACCATAAGTTAGAAGATTACGCCTAGTATTTAATACAACTTGGCTCTGGTACCACTACTAGTTATGTGAATATGGTGTGAAGTGAGTAGTGTGAAACATTTACAAATGATGAAGAATGAAATAGTTTGTAAATAGTTGAAAGTTGGAATAGTAAGTATAACTAGAAGAAGCTTTTGATTGAAAAAATTCCTGCTATATCACATATAAAGTACATCATCCCTGTATTTTTACATATGTTTGAGATTGTTTCTGAGAACATACTAAGATTATCATTCTTCTCTCCTTATTTGGATTCTTATAGGGTCTGTGTGATCTATAATTAAAAATTATTGGCGCGAGTTAATTGGAAAAAATTAAAGAAATATTATATTTTTAAAAAATAATTCGAAAAATACCACAAATCCGATTAGGGTTCAAATAATACCATATTGCGCCTTGGGGGAAGGCGCATTCTGACATCACGCTTGAAATGTGGGCCAGCAAAGCCTGACTGCGTCTTTGGCCATGCGCAGTCAAACCAAGAATTTAAAAAAATAAATAAAAAAATTTGTCACTTCTTGGGGATGATTTTTTGACCTTTTTTGTACATTTTCGGGCTTCGACTTCAACACAGAAATGTAAATTGACTCACAAAGTATATAACTGTACAATAATTGATTCATTTCGATATCCATGTGAAAAAATACAATATGTTAAAAAAGAGATATATATACGGATTTTTCAAAAAAAAATATTTTTTCGTCATCTTTGGGATGACTTTACGACGCTTTTCGTATATTTTCGGGCTTCGACTTCAACACAAAAAATGTAGACTGACTGACAAAGTTTGTAACCGTATGATAATTGATTCATTTTTATATCCAACTGAGAAAATACAACATGTTAGAAAAGACACACATACGGATTTTTTGAAAAAAAATAATTTTTCGTCATTTTCGGGATGATTTTTCAACGTTTTTTGTACATTTTCGGGCTTCAACTTCAACACAAAAATGTAGATTGACTCACAAAGCTTGTAACGGTGTGAGAATGGATTTGTTAAGATATCTGGGTGAAAAAATACAACATGTGACACAAAAATATTTTTTCGTCATCTTCGAGATGATTTTTTGACACTTTCTATATATTTTTGGGCTTCGACTTCATCATAAAAAATCTAGATTGACTCACAAAGTATGTGGCGGTGAGAGAATTGATTTATTTTGATATCCGGGTGAAAAAATACAATATGTTAAAAAAGAGACATATTTACGGATTTTTCCAAAAAAACATATTTTTTCGTCATCTTCTGGATGATTTTTCGACATTTTCTGTATATTTTCGGGCTTTGACTTCAACACAAAAAATGTAGATTGATTCACAAAGTTTGTAACGGTGAGAGAATTGATTCATTTCGATATCCGGGGTGAAAATATACAACTTGTTAAAATACGATATGTGTCTCTTTTTTAACATGTATTTTTTCACCTAGATATCGAAATGAGTCAGTTCCCTCACTGTTACAAATTTTGTGAGTCAATCTACATTTTTTGTGTTGAAGTTGAAGCTTGAAAATATACAAAAAACGTCTGACGAAAAAATATTTTTTCGTTATGAATGAATCAATTCTTAACAAGTTGTATTTTTTCATCCAAATATCAAAATGAATCGATTCTCTCACTGTTACAAACTTTGTGAGTCAATCTACATATTTTGTGTTGAAGTCGAAGCCCGAAAGTATACAGAAAATGTTGAAAAAATCATCCCGAAGATGACAAAAAAGTATTTTTAATGAAAAAATCAGTATGTCTCTTTTTTAACATACTGTATTTTTTCACACGGATATCGAAATGAATCAATTCTATCACCGTTACAAACTTTCTGAGTCAATCTACATTTTTTAAAAGTCGAAGCCCGAAAATGTACAGAAAGTGTCGGAAAAATATTTTTTTCAGAAAAATCCGTATATGTGTATCTCTTTTTAAACATATTGTATTTTTTCCACCCGGATATCGAAATGAATCAATTCTCTCATCGTTACAAACTTTGTGAGTCAATCTATATTTTTTGTGTTGAAGTCGAAGCCCGAAAATATACAGAAAGTGTCGAAAAATCATCCCGAATAGGACGAAAAAAAAAAAATTTTAAAAAAAATCGTATGTGTCTCTTTTTTAACATGCTGTATTTTTTCACCCAAATATCGAAATGAATCAATTCTCACACCGTTACAAACTTTGTGAGTCAATCTACATTTTTTTGGTTGAAGTCGAAGCCCAAAAATATACAAAGATGTTGAAAAATTATCCCGAAAATGACAAAAAAAAAAAAAAATTCCGAAAAATCCGTATATGTGTGTCTTTTTTAACATGTTGTATTTTCTCACTCGGATATCAAAATGAAGCAATTATCATACGGTTACAAACTTTGTGAGTCAATCTACTTTTTTTTATGCTGAAGTCAAATCCCGAAAATATACAGAAAGCGTCGAAAAATCATCCCGAAGATGACAAAATTATTTTTTTTCGAAAAATTCGTATATATGTCTCTTTTTTAACATATTGTATTTTTTCACCCGGATATCAAAATGAATCAATTGTTCTATGGTTATAAACTTTGTGAGTCAATCTACATTTTTTGTGTTGAAGTCGAGCCCGAAAATGTACAAAAAATGTCGAAAAATCATCCCCAAAAGTGACAATTTTTTTAAAAAAAATTCTTGGTTTGACTGCGCCTTGACCAAAGGCACAGTCAGGCTGTGATGGCCCACATTTCAAGCACAATGTCAGAATGCGCCTTCCCCCAAGGCGCAATATGGTATTTTTCAAACCCTAATCGGATTTGTGGTATTTTTTGAATTATTTTTTAAAAATATAATATTTCTTTATTTTTTTCAATTTATCGAGGCAGGTATACCCTCTAGAATTAAATAAAAAAACCTAATTAAACACGGTTTAGTGGAATAAACGTCCACACCATATGCAAATAGAGGAATGAAAACAAAACTTGAAACCTAATAAGCATATACTAACTGTTGTTATTGAGGTTCATGTATGTATTTACATGTACGTATATGTGTCCAAAATTGGAACAGAGTATGCATGCAGTGATAACTGATAATTGTTAGTGAAGATAAACGAAGTATCTGCTGGGTTGTGTGTGTGTGTGTGAGAGAGAGAGGGGGGGAGGGGGGGGGGGGCCCTGGTTGCAACTGAAGAAACAAAATCCAGCTATTATTTCCGCTGTCTACTTCTCAGATGACAAAAATTGGAGCAGTGCCTCTGCACAGCAGTTTCCAGTCCCCCCACCCCCACCATTTCACACCTCACTCCCCATATATTTCATCATCTTCCAAAATCCGCAACAACTCAAAACCCTAACAGTACATGCCATTTTAGGAGAAACATTAGCAGACATATTTACAGTTTTTTTAATGAGACTAGTAGAGAGATTATGTTAATGTATGTAAAAAATAAATGATCCATAACTGAAAATATTAAAAATATAATAGAGCACGTTGTTACATTTGATAACATGCTCTCGCTTTTTTTTTTTTTTTCTTTTAGCAAGAACTATTTCATGTTACTACTGTATTTCTTTCTTGATTTCAGATTTTGTAATACTCCAGCTAGTTTAATCCAAAAATGATAATATTTAAAACGAGCTTTTTTTTTTTTTTTTTTTGGGTGGAACAAAGATTGGGTAGGGTCGATTTTAGACACCTACCACAAGTCAAGGCATGTCTCCGGAACTAAAGATCGCTTATAAATGTACTTACAGATCACTCACCAACACCACCCTCACATCAGCGGAAGGAGTCGAACCCACAACCTTCTAACAAAAAGTAACCTATTCCTCACCAATTGAACTTTGGCTAGAAAATTGTAGTACGTATTCATCTCATAGGATAGGTTGCAATTTAGGTTTCATTGTTTACAAAATTCCAAAATTAGTCTTATAGGACGTATGTTTTTGTATTTGAAGTCTCAATTGTCATTACAACAAAAAACAATATTAGTGACAATAATTTTTGTTTTATCACAATAAAGATTTTTAATAACAAGAATTTCATTAAAATTGTCTTTATTATTAGTGACACGTGTATATGACAACATAGTGACAATTATTATTGTTGTCACTGAGTAGTCGCTGAAGGTGTGTCACTAATTTTTCAATAGTGACAATTTACTTGGTACTAGTTATCAAGAGTGAGAACTTCTATACAAATGTTTACCCTATTAAAAATATAAAGCCTATTTTTGTGACAAAATACAAATTCTAGTCACTAAAAATTTATAATTAATGACAATTTTGATATCATCACTTGACAATTTGTAACTAATGTCTAATTCTTTTATAATGTGTTAAAACTTCACGAAAGTCGTTAGATTGGCCACATGTTTTGCATGTGACAATTATTTAATTTACATTATTTTCATAACAAACCCCTATATATATTATGTAAAACTTACGAAAAAATCACTTTTTGATTAATGTTTAGCTTTTAGTGTTGTAAAAGTCAAGGTGTATTTATATAATTTATTTAATATATCTCTTAAACGCGCGTCCTGCTACTTGAGAAATTTTATCTTTTTTTTATTTTTATTGGTTAGGAGCAAAATTGCAAAAAAATAATAATAAAATTATGGGATTCTTACTGCGACTTTGCTAATCATCAAACTAAAATTGCAATACACCTAACCTTATGGGACCTATTTACAATTTTCCCTGTACAAAACTATTGATTCCAAAGTTAGGACACCCCTGAAACTCGAAAGAGTTTACTGGTTGATATATAAGATTAAATTATTGTTTAGTGAAAATTTAATCGACTTATATGCTTAATTATAATATTTTTGTAATTTATTAACTAATTTTCTTTATATCTACTTAATTAGTATTTGTTTTCCTTAATTAATATTTTTTTTTGTATTGTTATTGTCATCCATATATCTTAATTACCTGATTTGTTTGATTATGCAATATACTATTTGGTTAACATAATTCATTATTTTTTAAAAATTTTAATGAGTTAATTAATCTTTTGCTAGTACTGGTTTTGTAAGTGATCATTTTACATGTTCACATGGTATTCTCCATAATGTCTTTAGCTTCATCTAAGGTAGCATTCCGTATTTGATGTTGAAGTTTTGCAAGCCTATCTGTTCTTTTCACTAGTTTGAATACCCATTATCATCCTGCTAATTACTGGATAAATAAGACATCATCATTGAGTAAATTATGAACTATATATATATATATATATATATATATATATATATATATATATTGTCATTGTTATTCATACATATTGTTGGTCCCACCATCCTTTTATTAAAAGTATATGAAATAATTATTAAATATATATAACTAAAGTAAATCAACTCCAGTATATATATATATATATATATATATATATATATACACGTGCGTGTGCGTGTGTGTGGGTGTGTATTTTAAGTATTTTGAACTAACACACATTTTATTCGTAAATATGAGTGCTTCTTATATATGTATGAAGAACTATTTATTTTAATTAATTACAGACAAGGATAAAAATAGAAAATGGATTAAACAGTCATTACTATTATGTATAAGGGTGTATTTATTACTTTTAATTTAATAACAGAAAAAATTGAGGCGAGATATTATTTTCTAATTTTTTATAAAATATAAGGCTAGAACTTGTGTAGGAGCGAGCTAAATATATCAAATATCCTACTATATATATATATATATATATATATATATATATAGGGTATGGATCAAATACATTCATATACTTTAGGGTAAGATATAAAACCCAATCTAGACCATTTAAACCATTTGATCTCAAGGTCCATATTTAAACCATTATTTCGAGTTTTATATTTAATTTAATGATGATAGGGGCATTTTAGTCAATAGGTCTAACAAACCCATGCAAATAACATGCAAGATCAAAATCAAATCCCTTATTATATGCAATAACAGATTCCTCTATCCCTTTTTAATTATTCCTTCCAATTCCAGCTTAAATCCCCCTTATTTACGTTATTCATCATCAAACTCAATTAATATTCAATATTTATTTTCTTTCCATTTTTCATTCATCCAGACTCTACTACACACTATGGTCAAAATGAATTCTGCATGTTCGGCGATAAAGAATTAGTCCATACCATGGCAGACTTGGCAGTGTGTGTAGAAGAAATATGTACAGACAATACTTCAAGAGAAAATGGCGCATTTTACTTATAAAATTTTTCTTTTTTCTTGAACTCTAATATTCATAACACATTATACAGTAGCTTATAACCCATTATACAGTGTGTGTTTATATATCGAAAGTTACAATCTTATAATAAACCATTATACAGTATCTTATAATCCAGTATACAATATCATATAAACTAATATACAGTATTATATAACTCATTATACAGTGAATACAATAGCTAATAAATATTATATAATAGCTAATTAATCCATTATACAATAGCTAATAAACAAATATACAGTAAATACAAATGGTGATATACATTGTGTGATTAGTAACACACAAATAGTGATTTCAAACTATTATACTATATCTTATAAATCACTTTACAGTATATTATAACACATTATACAGTATCTTATAACCAATTATACAATATATGTTTATACATCATAAAATTATAATATAATAAGCCAATATATAGATATATTCCAAGACATTATACAGTAACATGTAAGGCAATATACAATATTTTTCTGTTAACAGTTGCTTCTGAATTTTGCATCATCTCTTTGTTATCATAAACCAGATACCCCTACCCCTGTTATAATTTAGATATATAACATATCTCTCTCTATATATATATACATATACACACGGCTATTTGTATAGATTTCACCATCTCCAGACCTTCACAATCCCCCATACATCTTCAATGTCTATATCAATGAAGAAGCAAAAATCAAACACTGAACCGATTATCAACAGCTTCGGTCTTCTCTCTTAAGAGATAGTTTTCATAATCCTTGATTTCCTCAATGACAATCCATTTGATAAAAAATCATTATCCAAGCTAATTTCGCAGAAGAAGGGGATGTCGATGAGACCTAATTTGGATTTGAACATTTATGATTTACAGTTGATTAATTATACGTGGGTTTAAATGTGAGAGATTTTAGGAAGATTTGTGGAGTTAATTTAGGATGTGCTTGTTGTATAATGGTGTGTATTTTACTATTATATCCCTCAGCCAATTACAATTGGGTTTCCCACCTGTTTCTAATGTTTAATTTGGACTGTTTGATTTAATTGATCCAATGGTATATATTGGGTCTTATATCTTATCTAATATAGGGTATGTATTAAATTTTGACCCTATATATATATATATATATATATATATTAAAAGTTAAAAGTTGAGAGAATGTTATAAATAGAATTGCGACACATGCTTGATTGCTAATCTATTTCTAATATTTAAGAGTCGCGTGGAGGGAGAGAGACACTGGATTTGGAGTTAATTTGATAATTTATGTTTATTTTTTATTTTTTGTGATATAATACACCGGCCTATAATAATCTACACATGACTGCATGAATATAAGATATATATATATAAAAATATATATATATATATATATATATTTTAAATCCACCTTTCATCTCACCCAGAGACGGAGGGAGGGGGGTTGGTAGGGCCCCCGTCCCCCTCAACTTTTCAAATTTAAAATTTAGTATACAGCTTCTTATAAATACAAAATTTTGCCCCCCAAAAAAATATTGATAAATTCTTTCTTGTGATTATTATTTTGCTCACCTAATATTTGTTCTCAACTTTTTTTTTTTGTACTTAATTTGAGTAATTTTCATGCATTTCTTGTCTCTTCTATATAATAAGTATCATTTTTTTGTTTTAATTATAAAAAAAAAGTATCATTTTTGTTTCTATTTGTTTTATTTTTTCATAGTCGATTTCTATGAAATTGGATATTATTGATATTCAACTTTATATAAGTTTTGTTTTCACTATTAACAAAAGAAATACAGATTACTAAGCTTAATCCTCGATTTATTAGCAAATATATAGCGTACCGTACCGCCATCCTTCGTCTACTTGACAAATGAAACACGTGTATATCACAACAATCTCGCCTCACCCCTTCCCCTTTTAGTATAATTCCTGATTCCGTCCCTGATCTCACCCCTCTTATCTACTTTATGATTTTATACATTTTCACGTCTCTCTTTTTCCATCTATCTATCCTATTTTTATCCCATAACCTCTAACCTATGGCAACAAATTTCTTGATAACATGTGGCATAGCGCGTTCTCTGCACCATCGATCAACTTGTTTCTATTACCACCATTCCTTTTGGGTCAATGTATGTATTCCATTTGTCTTGTAATTACTTATTTGGTCAATATTGTATAAATTTCATCTTTTCTTGTTGCATATATATATATATATATAAAGATACAATCAACATCCATGGCAATTGGCCACCCTATTCTCCATATTGTCTAATACAAAAAGATCAAAGTTGTTACATTCTTTTTCATATGATATTTTATTTATTTATTTATCTATACAAGTTGTTACCAAAAAGCACTTGCAATAGCTATAACTACTGTACCTTAATTAATTTAGCATGTCAAAGTATAGACCTTAATTTGAAAGAGTTTTCAAAGGATCTTTTAAAAACTCCTCTTTGACCCTCTCTCTCTCTTTTGACACTCAATCAATTTTTTTTAAATAATAATTATTTATTAAATACGAGATAAATCCAAAATCATAAAATTCGTCGTCAGAATATTAAAATCAAGAACACCTTCCTAATCATCCTGAACACTACAAACGGTACTACCTCATGAATTTTAGCAATACAAAAACACTACAAAGTTTTTAGCTTTAATTTATTAGTATAGGGATCTTTTTAGTGACCCTATTATTACATATTAAAGGGAATATTTCCATCAAAAGCCATCACTTTGTACGTAGCACTTCCTTGGAACTTGGCATCGAATGTTTATTTGCAACTTGTCACGGAGAGGATTAAAAATTAATTAAATTAATTAATGGCGGTTGATGTCGTGCCACGTACATGGCTCTTATTTCTTAACTATTGCTTGATTTAGCAACCCTACCAATGTGAACATTATGTTGTTGATTAGATTGATTTCGGCAAAACAATAACTTTTACACTTTTACCCGAAATGCCAAGCATCTAGGCAGAAACTTGTTCTTAAGAATCAAGAACTTAAAAAAGATTCAAAATTAAATATTTATTGTTGAAGACCTCTATGTTATAATAAATAATAAAGGAAATAAAAAAGTAATGCATGATCGAAAGAAAGAGCCGCCCCACAGCATTGGTGTGTGAAAGTGGTAGGGTTAAGCACCATGAAATTCAACAAAAAAAAAGTTGAAAAATAGAATTGATGGAGATATAGATAGAGACAAGCCTAATTAATTTGTTTATATCTATATTTATATCTATATCTATATATTAATATTTATAATTAAGTGATAAAAGGGACTTTTGGGAAATGGCACGCCCCAAAACTGCAATGAGCATTTATACTCATTTCCATGTAGAATGTCTTTTCAAAATGACCGACTTTTAATGAGAAGACAGGTAAAGTAATGCCCCTTAATTAAACAACAAAATAAAATTAAGTAATTATATGGGGATAGCATACCAAATGGAACTTTTCTCAACATCTTGCATTTGGTGGCTACCATAACAGGTGTTCAAAAAGGAAATTAATATAACTTATAAACCAACCCAAGTTTTCATTCCATCCACCCCATTACCGAAAGTCACATTATTTTTCTTTTCTTTTCGAAAAAAATAACCAAGACTAAAAGCCTGAAAAGCATCTATAAGTGTCAAAAACATTGTTGGCACTTGTCAAATATAGGTAATTCAAATATGGACTCTATTTATGTATATGTTGGATAGTCAATTGAATTAATCGAACAAGAGGTACAAAAGGAATTCAAATACAAATTCGAAGGCGACAGAAACAAGAAATTGCACGTGTCGGATGGATACGAGAGAGCAGGGTCCCCTGACAAACCAATCGAGTTAAATTGATTATTTTTAGAAGCTCCTTTGATAGAGATTATCTATATATGATCAACTATACATGAATTATTATGAGATTTATATCGAGACTCAAAATCTTAAGAATCGTTAATTCTTCTAAGTCAATCTTGTTGGATTAGAGAAAATCCCGTAGAAAACTTGTATTATTAAGTAACATATTTATAGAGTTACAAGAGAGAGAGAATACAAGAAAACCCTAAACTATAAAGAAGGTAAAAGATAAATAAGGTAATAAAAATACTAGTCTAACTAGAAAAGTAATAATAATACTAATCTAATTAGGAGAGCAATAATAATATCTAACACTTCCCCCTCAGTCGAAACGTGAAAGTCTTGAACATTGAGACTGAACTAAAAATCGAGAAAAGATGTTACGACAGTCCGGGCATAAAGAATGCTTAGTAGAGAGATTTTGACGAATACGTTTCTCAAGGTGGAGCAGTTTCGTCTGGAAATCATTAAATGAGGTGGCGGTTCGACGAAGACGCTTCTCAATGTGGAGCAGTTTCGTCTGAAAACCATTAAATAAGGCGGCAACTCCAAGTCCTTGTTTTTCCAAGGGTGAGCGGCAACAACATAAACAACGATTTTAAAAAAAAAAACCTAAACTAAACTAGATAAGGTGCGCCGGACGGGGTCAGCGACTTGAGGATGGCGTAAGCGAGAGATCGAGATACCATGGCTTTGATAAACTTTCTCTTTTTCGATAATGAGTTGGCACCTTGATCATGTTACAATGTAAGCCGTGATCTTGTACGCACGATATCATATGGGCCCTAATTAATTTATAATCGATTAAGATCACTCACAAAGACAAACACTTTGATTAGGTCAAAATATGCATATATATATATATATATATCCTCATCTTTATATATTAATCGTAATGGATGAGCTAGTTAATTACCAAAAGAAAAAAGTAATGGATGAGCTAGCCTAGAATGGCACAATAATATGAATGTCCTGTCCTGCATGATTGTAAGGGTGGATATCCGTAGTCATGTGTACGCACAAACTTTGAAAGCATAACCTGCAGAAAATACGGTAATTGGGATGAGGATCAGAAGGTTGAGAAGGACTTGGTAGTCATATCATTATATTGTTGAGGATAATATATAGGTAGCACTATCATAGGCATATTGTGAAAATGCATACGGCTTTTACCACACCATTATAGGTAGCATGCGTGCTGACCTAGTAGTAGTCTCTCTGGAGCCAAATGTGATGAATAAGAAAGAATTATATATATATACATATACATATATATATATATATATACACACACATATATGTGAGACTGATTCAAATAATGTGTTTTTTCATCATTCAAAGATGCGAATCGTGTGGCATTCATGAAAATGCGGTGCCGTATGGTTTTCCAATGGCAAAAGAGGTGTTAATATTATTCACATAGCCAAAAAGGAGGACCATTTTTGCCTGTCAAATGCACTAAGGGACAAAAAATTTTATCCTATTAATTTTTATTACTGTGGGGGATGTCATTTGTAGGGCACAATGTGTTGCTTTGAGGGTGTATGGTTTCACAATTTTTGGGCAATTATTGTCTTTCCTTCAAAAGACTTTCTTGCTTTTGACATGCATTAGAACCCATCTCCAATATATTCAGAATGTCTCACCAATCCTCTATTTGTTTGGCCCACAATGTGTTTCCACTATTTACCCATGTTCAAAATTGAGTCGGATTCTAGAACCCCACGATTTGGTTTGCATTTGTATTTCAGTTGGATTTTATTCTATATATTTAAGTGGAAAAATACATTTTTACTGGATTAATTAAGGAGAAGACTTGTACAATATATATGAGAGTACTCATGTACTAATTGGATGGATATTTTCTCCAAGACTCAATTCTCGAAAAAGTTTCAATATGCATGCAACATTGAAAATGCATTTTTGATTCGACCATTGAAAGACTTGAACTCAGACGCTAGTATCGTCACCGAGTATTTTTGTACTATTTGGCGCATTTAATTTCCTTAGAACCCAATACACGCATGTGTAATTTTTCTTGTCAAATAAAGTAATTAAGAAAGCCAATTGGTAAAGCCACATTATATGGATAGCAACTTATGATAAGAGTGTGAAAAAGAGAAGTTGGACTATAGTATAAAGAGCTTCTCAAAACGTTACTCTTACTATTTCTCTTACGTGGAGGATTAACATAAGAAATGGGCAGCCGACTTTTTGAGTTGATTAATTGCACGTACTTTGCTTTGAAGCAATTAAAAGATATATCAAAAGGCAGTGGTGCGGTTTGACTATCAGAATCATCACATAATTTCTCCGTGTTTAAACCAAAAATAAACAAATCATCCAACCAGAGATGTTGGAGAGTGAAAAACAATGGAAAAATTTATGTTACATCAAGTTTAATATCTCTGATCACACAGTAAAGTGTATTGTGTCGATCCTCATATACACTTGTACTTAATGTAAAATAGATAGATATAGAATATACATCCAAATCATCAGACTCAACCAGACAGAATATACCAAATAACAACAAACTAGTACTTGATCATATGGCCGAAAGAGGAGTTCAAAAAGCCATAAAAAATTAATTATGGACAAAATTAGCTAGTAGTGTTTAAAAGGTCAGCAGGTATCACAATCTAAATACATTAGTCACACAAAGGTGTCTATGATATTGGGCTGACGACCACTATGAACACAAGTCAACAAGTCGGTCACACATTAATTCTATAGACATTATGATGAAGCGTTTTTTGACAATTTGATACATAATCAAATACTTTGCTTCGAAACATTATCATAATTGTTGGAAACGTTAGTTAACCGTTTTTTAAAAGTAACAAGTTTACAAAAAAGTGGGCTATATTTGATTTTTTTTTATCTATCTCATTTTAATTTTGATCATATTGACCGTGGATTTTTCACATTTACTCCAATAATTTTTAAAATATCTCACATTTACTCTCCACGGAATTTTATGTCCAAAATTTAATGGCCAGCTCTGTTAGTCAGTATTTTGACCGATTTTTGGGGAGAATTCTTATTTGAATGCCCTTACACACGGATTATATTTGATATCACATGTTTCTATTCAATATTATGTGTTAATAACGTACAAAATCTCCCCAAAAAAAGGGTCAAAATGTTGACTAACCGAGTTGAACATTAAAGTTTGGACGAAAAACATTGGTTAAGACTATATTTGAAACATTTTGAAAGTTCTAAATGTGAAAAAATTAAAACAAATTAGACCAAAATTAAAATACGACAAAGTTACGGGACGAATGTGTAATATCCCCCAAAAAAGTAGAAGTGTATATCACCTTGTTGGAAGCGTTCGCAAATGTAAAATATCTGTTAAGCATGTTGGATTAAAGCACGAAATCAGAACATGTATAATTTTTTTGGTTTAATTAAACTAATTATCCATTTTATTTAACGTAATTATAGATCCCACTTATTTTCAACGCACAATAAAACCTTATATTGATCCCATGTGATCCACTGTTGTTAGTCAAGCGACACGAAAGGTGTAGATTGATCAATATCACCCTTATTTAGTATAATTATCATTTAGTCCGTCTATTTTGAGCACATAACAAATGCCCATTTCTTATAATAAAATCTTACATTCACCTCCTACGACTAACTGCCATTACTTTTTTCTTCTTTTTTTAATTTATATTTTTCAATACTATAGTTTTTATTTCTCTTTTTTAATTATAACCGACTTATAAATATACACTTATTTATTTTCTCTCAATGTATTTTAATTTACTAATTAATTTTATATTTGTTTTTGCAACTTACTAATTTTGATTGTACATTGAATTATGATATGCTCCAAAAATCAACCAATACTCGGTATTTATTTTTATTTTATAAAAAATTTGATATTCAATTCAATTAGTATTGGGGTTCGACAATCGTTTGTCGTAACGTATTGTACCATATATAAAATTTCATCTTAATACAACTTCGATCCATTGATATCTTTATTTTTTTAGTAAAAGTTGACTCCTTATTTTAATTTTTTCTTTAATTATTTACCGATTTGTCTAAACAAAAAATCAAAATAAATTTTGTAAAATCATCTAGTCGAACGAGTTTCCACAATGACCTCCGTAATACTATGCCAGTACTTCTCGAATAACAACATGTATAGTTCAGCAACATTATTTGAAAATTATATCCATGTATAGAAAACAAAAAAGTTATATCCAATATTCCTTGAAAATGCACCACGACATAATAATTTGTGTAGCGGAGTCCAAGAAAGAAAGATTTAAAGTTGGTTGTTCTAACAATAGAAAAATGAAAATTGTATTAAAGCATAAAAAGTTATGTTTTTGTCCATTATTTGAGACTGGCTATCTCTAGTAAATCCTAATTCGACATTGTTTCGGACATGTGTATGGCATTGCCAAATTATTGGGCTAGGAATGATGGGCTTAATGCAACACCAGATCATTGGGCCAGGAATGATGAGCTGAATGCACATTTTAATAAAAACACACTGTACTGCAGTTGGAAAGTTATCAATATTATACAAACATCTTTCTTAGTAAAATTCCGAACAGCTTATATAGCTGAAAAATATTGGTATCAAGCTTTTGGTTGCAAAACTGACAATCGATAATTGCAAAACTGACGCGTACCGTTAAAATTTTAGGGACAATTACATTTACACCGCTCTCGAATGGTGTAATTATATATCCTTTATCTCATTTCCATCTAACTTAAGTAAATAAAAAAATACAATTTTTTTCCCTTTTTGATTTCTCCTTATTTTTGTCCTTCCTTATTTACTTAAAAAAAAATGTGTTATTTTTCATGTCAGCTAGCTAATTGCCCCTCCTCTTCCCGTCCAGCAACCTCAACCAGAATCGTCGCTGCCTCACCGTTACCCAAGTCCAAATCACACCAACACCAAAAAACGCCCCATCTGCACCTCTACTCAAACATCACGTAGCCCCCTCCCCCTCCCCCTGCTCAAGCCTCCGCGGGACCCGGAAATTAGCAAATACAGTCCAAAATTGCATGAGTCCGTGCAAATTGCACAAGGCCTTGCAAAGAATGTCCCATATGGGACCCATTAGATTAAAAGTACACAAATACCCTTACTAAAGCATGGTAATATAATAAAAGAAAAATTCAACATTTGGGAAATTTCGTTTATACCCTTACTGAAAATATGTAATAAAAGAAAATAAAAATCAGGACTTTGTAAATATCTAAATTAACCTTTCATGACTTTGAATTAAAAAAAAACAAAAATTGAAATAAATGCATAGCAGCTGCCCCCAGTCTGGCGCCAAATCGCGATTCCATCCAAAACCGTAAACTTAGGATTGTTCAATTAGGGTTCTTCAATTGATTTCAAATTCTTTACAATTGATTGATACTTCCCAGAGAAGAGTTGCGACATTGTTGTCCTAACGCTGAGTAAAGTGCACTGCGTCCAACATTATCCAGATTCGCTCTTTTTCGATCATCTGGCGTCCAATCTAGTTTATTTTTCTCGACATATCCATCTGGAGTGGCTTCATCGGCTCCAGGTGCTCGAGTTCTCACTTGCATGATTTTGATAGGGCCATCTGTAATAACATCACACATTTCATTATCACATGAGCATAAGTATGCGAAAGCTCTAAGTTTCCACGAATCATAATTTGATTCTACCAACTTAGGCATTTTGTTAAAAGCCATAATGATATGTTTTGATAAAAAGATTTAAAGCGATTAAGTTTAGAAAGGTGGATCTAAACAAGCAGTTACGCTCGGAAACGCTTAGGTTTCTACTTCAACCGCTCTGATACCACTTGGTGGTCCCAAGTGGCATACGAAAGGGTCTAGAAGGGGGGGGGGGAGTTGAATAGACCCTGAAGTCTTTTTTGACTTCACAAAATTTTCGTATCACTTTAGAAATTTGAACGCTTGGAAAAACTGAGCGCTTGGGTCAGACGCTTCAGAATAGTTAACTTAGACTTAGTGATTTCAGCAGTTTACCAAAGTAGGGCAACGCTTAGATCGCTTAATCAGGGTTAGCACAGCGGAAATAATGTTTAGCGTTCTTTTAGTTGAATTAATCGCTTTGCAATTTTACTTGTCTTTTTCAGAATAATATAAAGTGAATAATATAAGACAATAAAATAAATGACACAATAATTTGTAAGGTTCACTGGGTGATGTAATCCCAGCTACGTCCTTCTTCTCCTTTTTCACTTGGAGGAAATTATTATGATGATTATCAAAGGATCACACAAAAACTTCTACAAAATAGTAATGGATGAAAATGATCTTGGGCTTCTTGATCACACAGACTTCAGCACCAATGAAGATCGTCTTCTTCAAACTTCGCTCACTCAGAAATGCTGCCTGAAAGTTTTCAACAACTTTTCTCACTCAGATGAAATGTTGAGGTTTATCACTAGGGTTTTGTTTGTTTTAAAGAAGATCAAACAACTTGGAATATCTCAGTTGGAGTTTGGATTTCTTCTTTGGAAGATGTTTGAGATATTTGTGACTGTTTGGAATGTAGATGGAAAGCTTGAAAGGTTTTGGCTATGAAA
This sequence comes from Buddleja alternifolia, assembly GCA_019426215.1. Taxonomy (NCBI): domain Eukaryota; kingdom Viridiplantae; phylum Streptophyta; class Magnoliopsida; order Lamiales; family Scrophulariaceae; genus Buddleja; species Buddleja alternifolia. The sequence continues at coordinate 23,202,569 of CM033404.1, read as the reverse complement.
TTTCTAAGCTTTTTCCAGAAAGAATGTACGTAGGATTTTTGGCAATAATTTCTCGTATATTCTTGATGTTGTTCTATATTTTTGATTTTCTGGAGTAAGGTATTTATAGGCAATTTCTTGGGATCTGTCCGTTGGACACATGTAGGAGCGTGCCTTTCACGTAGCGCGTGTTTGTACCTAAAATCTGACATTCCTGAAAATTCGCTGGAACTGATTGGACGGGAGCAGCTAAAACTTTGAAAATTCTGACCGTCTGGTCAAAGGGAGGCTTGTCCAAAAGTCACAGTAACTTATCACATTTAATGCTTTTATCAGGCATTTAATGCAATTTGAATTTATTTCCCGTTGGAAATAAATGCCCGTTGAATGATTGCATTTAAGTCCTTTATGACTTGAGGATTTATTTCAGGTGAATCTTCTATAAGTCGCTTGAGTATTTGAACGCTTGATTCATGAATCCTGAACTGCGGTCTCTTAGCGTTTGACAGGCGCTAAGAAGGAATCTTCATCTTCGGTTGACTTCAGACGCTGGTCTTCAACTTCTTCTCAAATAGACTCACCTAGAATTCTATTATTGATTCAGTCGCTAAGACTTAGTCTAAAATCTATGAGGATAAAAATTACAAGCCTAAACAAAATTACAAACTCTTTTAAACGCTTTATACAATGATCTATGAAAGCATAAACTTACATTTTATTTGGGGTCTAACATTGAATCCTATCTTGTCATCATCAAAACATCTAACATGAAATTTCCTAACAATTTCCCCCTTTTTGATGATGTCAAGACTTGTAACTCTTTTATAATTTTAAGAGTTAAAAAAAAAGAAAAGGCCCAAAGGAAAATAAGTCAGCGTTTGAAAGGTTAGTAATGTTAGTTAAAGTTAGGTTGGCTTCAACAAGTTGTTTCAGCAATAAATCATTCATATGTATTGAAATGAAGCATACATGATTTATACTGAAAAGAATAAGAAAGAAATAAAATACGCAAAAACATTTATTTCTTCTGTCGCTTTGCTCTTTCTTCGCCTTGAAGAACTTCTAACGCTAGTTCTTTTAAGAGTCGATCAATGTCGATCATAGTTGTATGCTGGATTTCATCATAGTCATGCCTGCGGAGTCTGGCGCTTTCATTTAGCTCTAACAACCTTTCCGTCCAATCCCTTGGTGGAATGCCAAGTTCACGAATCAGATCATAATATATATCTCTTTGACGGTCATTTGACGGTCTCCAATTCACAGGTCGTTGTAGCGGTCCGTCATAAGCATGAAATCCCATATTCTCTAAGAAGTCGGGGTCCAACTGGGGAAGAGCGTATTTTCCGAGATAATACCTCGGTTTTCGTTTCTTGGATAGCATTCTCTTAATGCTTACCAGTTCATCGAATATCGAACGCCAATGTTTATTATCCGTCTTGGAAATCGCTTTGGTCTTTTCTTTACTTTCCCCCTTCTTGACTTCATCAATGGACAATTTTAGATCAGCGACATCGCGGCGCAAAAGTCTAACTTCTTCGACTAGAAGAGCAATATGTTAGGCGACACTTTGAGCAACGACATCGGATGAAGCGTGTCTGTCCGCATCAGCCGAAGCGCTCTGAGCAAGGTGACGATTGAATTCAGAGGAGAGCTCAGCGATAAGAGGGGACATGCTTTCCATGATAGCAATGGTGCTGTAATTTGAAGCTTTGGCAATGTCACGGTTTCGCGTATCAGACATTAAGCGAGTCTGTCTGTCAGCGGCTTCAGAAAGCTTAGAGCAGGAACCTTCGATGTGGTGAAGCGAGTTCCGTACAGCCTTTCTGAAATCTCAGGCCTCTAAGTCACTGTCTGAATCTGAATCCGAAGAAGGACGTTCTGGGGACGGGAGAAGTCCGTAAGAACTTGAAACTGCAGCCTTGCCTTTGGTTTTATCTCTTAGGAGAGGTTCTACAGGCGCTTGAGCAATTTCAGCGTGCATTTCTTCAATTGCGTGATCCAAGGTAGAATCAGTAATCGCTGGGGGCTCGACTACTGGGGCGCTAGAAGAATCTGGCAAGGAAGCCTCAGGAAGATGAGCGACTTCCGCAGTAGGAGCAGAATCTTCTTCCAGAATTTGGATTGAGGGAGGAGAAGGTTCTCGAATGCCAATAACCCAGAGGGGGCCAAGGGCTTCCATCACATGCCAGGGACTGATCAGGCTAGATTGCGGGATAAAGAATATAGCGTCTTCGCGCTCGTCAGTACTTAGTGCAAGTTGCACACCTTCTGGTAAAGCAATCCCTGATGTATATTTGTTGAAAAAGTCCAAAATTAACGGCATGAACGCTTGAGCTGCTTCTTGGTCCACTGGCCTAATCAGCGAGATCATCTTGGCCACTTGAATATTCTGTTCACTGAAGAGCACAGGGTGGAGAGTATATCCTCGGAAATCGTTTAACCCTGAATAGTGATTGAAACTTGTATCCAACGCTTGGACATTTTCTATCACTGCTCTCATATCTCGGTGGAACTCAGCAAACTCAGCGTGTTCTGTTGAAGTGTCAACACGAATCTGACTCTGGCTGTGAAGAACTGGTTGTTTACTTGACGAAGCGTCTTCGTTGAGGTCAGGGAAGATTCGTTGAACAAAGTCTGCACGAGGATGCAAAACGTAGCGTCCGCCCTAGCTGAATAAGGCGAGCTGCTGGCGAATGTAGCTTTCGATTGGCTGTGTGTATCGTGGCAAAGTGCTAACATTCCCGGCAATTATCTGACGCTGTTGAAGGAAAAAGGTGGCAAATCCTCGGCGTCTATATTCTATTCCAAAATTAAACAGGAATGGATATTTGACGAGTTCATCAAGGGTGTAGAAGTGAAGAACGAACTCTTCAGCCCATTTGGCTGTATCCATCATCCATCGTTTTCCAAGTTTGTTCGCTTTGTTTTGCTCTTTTCTAGCTGCTAAGAATTTCTCGAAGCGTTCTGTTTCATCATCATAGTCTTCAGCCCATAATCTGGCAAGATATTTACGAGCCTCATCTTCAATCCACGAGTTGACCGAATTTGGGCGCTCCGCAACAAGCGAGCCTTTGCCTTTCCAGAGTTTGAGTGGATTTGGAGAGAGAGCGTTCTGGGGAGACTTGACAACGGAGGGGAGAGCAGAATATCCTATCTTATTGAGATCTTCCTCATCAGGATTTTTGTTCCAATCACCCATGTGTGGGTTCTTGAAAACAATCTTGCTTGGGCGCAGAGGATAAAAAGACTCGTCCGAGCGACCGGTTAGAGTAAATCGCTGTTGATCAAGGTCAGCTCTATTGAACACTGGACGACGAATGTACTCAAGGCGAGATTGAAGTCGCTCTAAGTCATATAGTCCTAGATCTGCAATACGCTCGAAAAACTCAAATTTCTTGGTATTGGACATATCGGGCCGATGGAGAGTGGTTTGAAAGTTGATTTCCAACTCGGCAAGCATTTGAGCGTCACGTTCTGTGGCAGCATAATAAAATTCGACATCTGGATGATATCCGTGCGGGAAAAAATCAATGACACGAGTCCGGTTGGCGTAGGAACAAGGGCAATAGCTTCTGTTGGAATGGGGGCCACTTCTATCGACCGCTCAGCGTTTAAAGTTGCTTCACTCGCTGATGAGCTTTCAGCGTCAGGAAGAACTTGGAATGCTTCTTTAGCAATATGCACGATAGTTGCCATGTCCACGTCTAGTTCAACTGGAATCTCCGAGAGAGGAGGGGCTTCAGCGATTGGTTCATCATGAACTCCGTCATGAGCTCCGTCATGAGCTGAAACATGTAAGCGATTGAGAAAAGCAAGCAAAAATTCCTACTGAGTAGAAATTTACAAAGAAAATACTACATCGCTTACCCTGAGGACTATCATCGACTGTCTTAGTCGCTTGATCTGTTTCTTGGACAAGTTCCTCAGGCTCCTGAACTTCTTCTTCGGGTTCTAAATCGATAAAAGAAGTTATTGGATCAGCACGAATAGGGATATTTAGTTCTTCAAGCGTGTTGAGAACATAATGAATATCTGCTTCACTTGGCGCTGAAAGAATTTTTTTTTGTTTTTATCCTAGCGTTAGAGACTTAGGAAACAAACGAGGAAAGGATAGACTAATTTGCTTAGCAAATACTTACCCTGAACATTGGGAAGCCTTTCAGATGGAGAAACGGCTTGAGGATATGAGCTGATTTCGGGAACAGTGTCAGAGACGGAAGCACTCGCTGACTCTCTAAGCGCTGGATTTGTGGGAGCGCTAGAAGATACTGCGGGAGTGGGAGTAAGAGTACGCCTTCGTGCAAACGATACTTCTTCTTCCACTGCTGTCTCTTCTTCCTCAGGAACAGAAAAGAAAAACGTTGGAGGAGTAGAAGGAGACTTAGGCGAGGGAGAAGGAGAAGGGATATTTTGTTTCTTTTTGGGTTCCGGCTTCTTCTTCTTTAGTTCAGGCTTTTGCTTCTTTGCGGGCTTGGATGGCTCAGCGACTTTGAGAATGATCTTTCTCTTAGGTCGCTTGACCACCACTTCTTCTTCTGATGATGATGATGACGAGGACGCTTGATCTTCATCATCACTGCGAACAACACGCTGATCTTTTGGAACCGCTGCTCCGCCAGGTTTCCGCGGGTTAAGAAGCTCGCTTATCATTTTCTTGCCATAAAACTTGGTCGCTGGGATCTTTTTCCCAGACGCTTGCGTATATCCGCTAGAGCAGAGAATACGACTTAGCAAAATCCCGTAAGGCTTGGGATTAACGGACTTAGCCATCGCTGCTTTGAAGCGATTGAACACGTAAAGAGACCAGTTAACTTTTAACTTGGTCAGGATGGCAACCATCATCTTGTATTGAATGTTAGTTACTTTATCGAACATCCCTTTTCTGCATTCAATAATCTTTGAACATATGTCAGCGAGGATGACATATTCGCCTTTCATATCGTTCTTCTTGAAGTTGGGCTCATAGGCGTTGTGAACATCTTCTTTCTTTATCACGTCCCATACTTTGGTAGCATCGCCGAGATTTACACGTTCTACCTCAATGCCAGTATTAGGCAGAACAAGTAATGAAGAAATCAGAGAAGGAGTGAGGAAAAAGGTCTCTTTTGCAGAAGGGAAGACGCAGGATATGGAGTTTCCGTCTGCAGAAATTTGACCATTGCAGAAAAAGTGGAGAGATTCTTCTTCAAAATAGTTGAAAGTAGTAGTAAGCATGTCTTTCAAACCAGATTCTTAAACGAGTGGAAGAATTGTTCGAAGAGGGAAGTTCTGGTTATCAAAAAGATAGTCCCAGTTAACCAAAAATCCGGCGTTAACTGTAACTGGTTTTGTTGCTGTCTTGGAAGATTTTGAAACTTTGGGTGCCATTGCTGAAAGTTGAAGCTTTTGGAGAAAACTGATTGAGGGATTTTTGCCTTTGGAGAGAAAAAGCTTTAACAGTAGGAAAGATTGGAAGTGATAAAGGTTTTCTGTAAAAGTCTTGGGGAGTTTAAATAGAAGGTGAAAGTAACTCCTCAATTGACAAATGAATGACACGTGTTCAGAGGTTAATGACAAAAGGAATCTGAACCGTGTACATTTAATTTCGGATGTCAAAAAGTGTGGTAAAGTAGGGTACTATAACATTTTTCGGATCCGCAGTTAATTTGAAACGGTTTGAAAAAAATTTGAAATTTTCAGCATGATGTGCACGCCTGATAGTGTACTGACACTTACTCAGACTCATGCAATCACTGAACCGCCTCGGTTTAGAGAGGAATCACAACCGTCAGTTCGATTTGATAGGCACGTGTGGGTAGTTGTCAAATCTGATCTTTTGGTCTTATCCACACGTTATCTTTAGCAATGAAAACTATGCATGAATTTTTGAAATTGAGTTACGTAGCGTTAAAGTGGGAATCCTTTCAACGCTGAAGTCTTTTCATAAAATATTTCAATAAGTGAATCAATCGCTTGGATTTATGAGAGACAACATTATTAGAGACTGATTTTGTCATGCATAATAGATAAGAGCTAGTGATCAATGCTTTAAGATTTTGAAAGTCATTTTTGATCACAGTCGCTTGATACATTGAAGTAAGTACAATTTTGGAGTTCCCCCTAAAGTTGATGACTCATTTCAAATTTTGATAAACGCTTTAGACATAAACAAAAAGTGGATTCCCCTTAAATTATATGCCTATTAAATATGATGCTTTATGATTTAAGCGTTTAAATCGATCATACCTAATTCATTTCTCAAAGTGAGAAAGCGTTGTTCGTTGAGCGCTTTTGTGAAGATATCTGCCAGTTGTTTGTCAGTTCCAATGAAGTGCATGGAGATGTCTTTCTTTTGAACATGGTCACGCAAGAAATGGTATCTAATGTCAATGTGTTTGGTTCGAGAATGAAGAACAGGATTTTGGGTCATAGCTAAAGCACTTTGGTTATCACAATGGATTGGGGTAGGACCTAGGATTATTCCGTAATCTCTAAGTTGTTGCCTCATCCAAAGGATTTGTGCACAACAGCTTCCAGCGGCTACATATTCTGCCTCAGCGGTAGAAGTCGCTATGGATTGTTGTTTCTTACTATGCCATGAAACTAGTCGATCACCTAGAAATTGACATGTACCACTAGTACTTTTTCTATCTATTTTGCATCTTGCAAAATCTGCATCTGAATAACCAATTAGTTCAAAAGAAGAATCCTGTGAATACCATAAGCCCACATTTTGTGTGCCTTTTAGGTACTTAAGGATCTTCTTGGTAGCAATTAAGTGTGATTCTCTAGGATCAGATTGAAAACGTGCACACATGCATACTGAAAACATAATATCAGGTCTACTAGCGGTAAGATAAAAAAGTGATCCAATAATACCCCTATAGTTAGTGATATCAATTTTCTTCCCACTTTCATCTTTATCTAACTTAAGCGTCTGGCTCATTGGAATTTTTGAAGATGATGCATTTTCCATACCAAATTTCTTAATCATATCTCTAGTATATTTAGCTTGGTTTATAAATATTCCATTAGGGAGTTGCTTAACTTGTAATCCTAAGAAGAAAGTTAATTCACCCATCATGCTCATTTCAAATTGATCTTGCATCATTTTCGAAAATTTCTCACACAATCGCTTATTAGTAGAACCAAATATAATATCATCAACATAGATTTGGACTAAGAGAATATCTTTATTATGGGTAATTTTAAATAACGTTGTGTCAACGCTGCCTTTTGAAAAGCCTTTACCTATAAGGAAGATAGAGAGAGTGTCATACCATGCTCTTGGTGCTTGTTTAAGGCCATAGAGTGCCTTATCCAGTTTGTAGACCATACTTTTGCCATGGTTGTTGATGAATCCTGGTGGTTGCTCCACATAGACTTCTTCTTGGAGTTTACCATTCAAGAATGCACTCTTCACGTCCATTTGGTATACTGTGAACTTGTTGAATGCGGCAAACGCTAGGAACATCCTAATTGCTTCAAGACGGGCTACTGGGGCATACGTTTCATCAAAGTCAATACCCTCTTCTTGACAGTAACCCTGAGCGACTAATCTAGCTTTGTTTCTTATAACAATGCCATCTTCATCCATTTTGTTCCTAAAAACCCATCTCGTTCCAATAATTCCTTGGTGAGTTGGTCTTGGTACTAGCGTCCAAACCTTACTTCTTTCAAATTGGTTGAGCTCTTCTTGCATTGCTTCTACCCAACTTGAATCATTAAGCGCTTCATCCACTTTCTTTGGTTCCATTTGAGATAGGAAACTTGCGAACATGGCCTCATTAAATGTAGCGGACCTAGTTCTAATAGGTGCTTCAATATCTCCAATTACTAGCTCTGGTGGATGATCTCTAAGCCATTACGGTTTGGTTGGAATGGGTTAAGAGACTCTTGGTTGTTAATCGCTTGATTCTCATTTGTCTCTTGCGTAGACGCTGCATCATTCACAGCTCTAATCTGCTCTTGATGATCATTCTCTTCATGATCATCAGCGATTCTGACATTATCATTTTTGTTAACCTCACGAGCATCCTTAGGAGGAAGTACATGAATCCCATCATCCTCGTCATCACTATCATCACTAAGGTTGATTTGTGACGCTTGTTGGGAGAGATCTTTAATTCCTACATCATCAGGATTAACCTTACTCGGTTCTTGGTTAGCATCATCAAACACAACATGAATGGATTCTTCAACCTTCGATTTGATCTTATTTAAGATGCGAAAACTCTTTCCATTCTTGGCATAGCCTAGAAAGATTCCCTCATCTGCTTTAGGATCAAATGTCTTTAGGCTGTGAGATCCATTGTTCTGAATGAAACATTTTGAACCAAATACATGAAAGTATGAAACGTTAGGCTTACGTCCCTTCCACAACTCATATGGTGTCTTCTCATGTTGCTTGTTAATCATACACCGGTTCTGAGTGTAGCAAGCGGTGTTGATGGCTTCTGCCCAAAACCTTTGAGGCAACTTGGACTCTGCTAACATCGTCCTTGCGGCTTCTTTAAACGTTCTGTTCCGTCGCTCAGCAACTCCATTCTGTTGAGGTGTTCTAGGAGCAGAATACTCATGAAGTATTCCTAAATCTATACAAAACTTCTCAACAACTTGGTTAGTAAATTCAGTTCCTCTATCATTTCTAATTCTTGTCACTTTTAGATCTTTTGAATTTTGCAATTGACGAATTAGCGCTGTGAGCTTGACACTGGTTTCATCTTTGGTTGTTAGAAATTCTACCCATGTATAGCGAGAGAAATCATCAACTATTACTAGCGAGTACTTTTTGCCACTAACACTCATGATTTGAATAGGTCCAAACAAATCTAAATGCAATAGTTCAAGAACTCTAGAAGTAGATAGACATGGTTTCTTTTTGAAAGATGACTTAACTTGTTTACCCATTTGACATGCATCACATAAGCGATTCTTTTGAAAGGAACCTTTAGGTAATCCCTCTACAAAATTTAGCGATATTAACTGAGAGATTGCTTTGAAATTGAGGTGATTCATTTTTCTATGCCATAACCAACCTAATTCATTTTGACTTTTAGCAACAAAGCATGTGGGGTTGTTATCAACTGTAGAATCCCAATCTACTAAATACACATTGTTTGTTCTTTTTCCTCTTAATTTAGTAGACTTAGTCTTAGCGTCGTTAACATAGCAGAAGTCGCTTGAAAATTTTCTTCAAAGCCTTTATCACAAAATTGACTAATGCTTAACAGGTTATGCTTAAGACCCTCAACATAATAAACATCACTAATCATGATGTTCCCCCTATGCATGATACCTATACCTTTTGTTTTACCTTTTGAGTTATCACCGAATATAACCTGAGGACCGTTGGTAGCTTGATAGTAGACTAGAAGATTCTTGGAACCAGTCATGTGTCTTGACGATCCACTATCGAAGTACCAAACTGAAGTATCGGTGCTGGCTCTAGGTACCTGCATTTAAAGGACAATTCTAATTCTTCTTAGGTACCCATGTTGTTTTGGGTCCTTCAGTGTTAGTAACCTTGGTTTGAATTAGAACTTTAGGAACCCATATTTGCCTGGTCTTCATTGTAGGAATACTGGCCTTCTTGGGTTTCACATTGTGTTGAATGTGCTTTTTGTTCACCTTGTGCTGTGTGTGCTTTTTGGGTGTGTAATAATATCCTCGATTATAATAATAGTCATAATCATAGTCATAGTCATAATCATCATAGTATTGATGATATGATTTTGACTGTCTTGGATATTGATGCTGGTAAGTCCTTGGCGCTGGCTTGGGTTTTACTTTTGGTGCTTGACGCTTAGCGCTTGATTCACAGTGATTAGACTTGTCCTTGACTTTTTGAGCGTTTGGATGACTTTGTCTTTGTGAATCATTTGCCTTAGCCTTACCCTTGCCTGAGTCAGCTTTGGCTTTCTCATTTGGCCTCGTACCATCGTTGCTAGGTTCACTTAGCGTTTGACTCTGTGAACTTTTCTCAACAAAGATAACACCCTTTCCTTTGTTGTTTGCCATACCATTGGATTTATTTGGTTGTTTACCGAATTTATTGAATCCTAAACCGGACTTTTCACCAAATAATCTAGTTACCTTAGACACATTATCCAACTTTCTAGAAGCTTTTGATAATGATGAGATAAGCTGCTCTGATTTAGCAAGTTTAGCGATCAAATCAGCTTCTCTTTTGATTATTATATCAAGATCGCTTTTTAACTGAATAACTTCACTCTCAAGTGATTTGTTCTTCTCAATGCACCGTTTCTGAACTTGCAACTCGGCTTTGAGTATTACTTTATCACTTTTGAGCGACAAAATAATAGCGAGATCTTTTTGATATATTTTGGCGGCCTCTTGACAATCTTTATAATATTTTTTAACTTTGTCAAGTAATTCATCATAAGAGAGAGGATGATATAATTCATTGGTTACCTCTGGTAGCGAGTCGTCAGACGCTTCATCATCTCTTGCCATGAGACAAATCAGTGCTGAGTCGCTTGTAGACTCATCATCACTACTTTCGTCTGATGATTCCAAATCTTCTTCAGGTGCGGAGAGTGGTTCAGATTCCGCTAGCAGACCTTGTTGGCGAAGGTTGCTCCTGAATTGGTTTCTATCCGCATAGTCTTGCCTTGAGGGCTTTGACACATTTGGATAAGGGCAATTTACCTGGTAGTGCCCTGGTTTCCTGCATTTATAACACAAATTAGTTTTCATTTTTTGTTCAGCAGTCAATCGCTTTGAGACTACTGGTATTGAGAGATTCTGAGTAGGGGATGGAGGCGCTTGGTATGGAACTGGCGCTACTGGTTGAGGTGCAGAGTACACTGGCGCTTGATACTGAGGCGCTGGTGCTGGAGGGGGAGTTTGAAATGAATTCTGTCCAATAGGAGTTCTCTTCTCGTATCGTAGAAATTTCTTGAACTTCTTTACCAATAAGGCCATTTCCTTTTCTTCATTTGACTCAACCGGTTTGACCTCGATAACCGCTTTTCCCTTATTTTTGGTGGTAGCAATTAAAGCTCCTGATTCAATCGCTGAAGTCGATGTGTCGCTGACTTCACCTAATTCGAACTCAAATGCCTTTAACTCTGAAAAGACATGCTCTGAGGTAAGTGTCTCCAATGTTTGTGATTCTCTCATAGCAACAGTCTTAATTAAATACTTGCTTGGAAGACTTCTGAAAATCTTGTTGACCATTTCCTTGTTGGTCAATTCCTTGTCTAATGACGCTAACTCGGTAACGAGCAAAGTAAACCTTGCGTCTAGTTGTTCTAGCGTCTCATTGGGCTGCATTTTGAAATGCTCGAATCTTTGCATGGCTATGGAGAGCTTGTTCTCCTTCATTTGTGCTGAACCTTCACACACAATAGCCAATTTATCCCATATTTCTTTAGATGTCTTACATTGCTTTATCTTGTTGAACAATGCATCGTTATCTCCTAACGCTGAGTAAAGTGCACTTCGTCCAACATTATCCCAAGTGGCATACGAAAGGGTCTAGAAGGGGGGGGGGAAGTTGAATAGACCCTGAAGTCTTTTTTGACTTCACAAATTTTTCGTATCACTTTAGAAATTTGAACGCTTGGAAAAACTGAGCGCTTGGGTCAGACGCTTCAGAATAGTTAACTTAGACTTAGTAATTTCAGCAGTTTACCAAAGTAGGGCAACGCTTAGATCGCTTAATCAGGGTTAGCACAGCGGAAATAATGTTTAGCGTTCTTTTAGTTGAATTAATCGCTTTGCAATTTTACTTGTCTTTTTCAGAATAATATAAAGTGAATAATATAAGACAATAAAATAAATGACACAATAATTTGTAAGGTTCACTGGGTGATGTAATCCCAACTACGTCCTTCTTCTCCTTTTTCACTTGGAGGAAATTACTATGATGATTATCAAAGGATCACACAGAAACTTCTACAAAATAGTAATGGATGAAAATGATCTTGGGCTCCTTGATCACACAGACTTCAGCACCAATGAAGATCGTCTTCTTCAAGCTTCTCTCACTCAGAAATGCTGCCTGAATGTTTTCAACAACTTTTCTCACTCAGATGAAATGTTGAGGTTTATCACTAGGGTTTTGTTTGTTTTAAAGAAGATCAAACAACTTGGAATATCTCAGTTGGAGTTTGGATTTCTTCTTTGGAAGATGTTTGAGATATTTGTGACTGTTTGGAATGTAGATGGAAAGCTTGAAAGGTTTTGGCTATGAAATTTCTAAGCTTTTTCCAGAAAGAATGTACGTAGGATTTTTGGCAATAATTTCTCGTATATTCTTGATGTTGTTCTATATTTTTGATTTTCTGGAGTAAGGTATTTATAGGCAATTTCTTGGGATCTGTCCGTTGGACACATGTAGGAGCGTGCCTTTCACGTAGCGCGTGTTTGTACCTAAAATCTGACATTCCTGAAAATTCGTTGGAACCGATTGGACGGGAGCAGCTAAAACTTTGAAAGTTCTGACAGTCTGGTCAAAGGGAGGCTTATCCAAAAGTCACAGTAGCTTATCACATTTAATGCTTTTATCAGGCATTTAATGCAATTTGAATTTATTTTCCGTTGGAAATAAATGCCCGTTGAATGATTGCATTTAAGTCCTTTATGACTTGAGGATTTATTTCAGGTGAATCTTCTATAAGTCGCTTGAGTATTTGAACGCTTGATTCATGAATCCTGAACTGCGGTCTCTTAGCGTTTGACAGGCGCTAAGAAGGAATCTTCATCTTCGGTTGACTTCAGACGCTGGTCTTCAACTTCTTCTCAAATAGACTCACCTAGAATTCTATTATTGATTCAGTCGCTAAGACTTAGTCTAAAATCTATGAGGATAAAAATTACAAGCCTAAACAAAATTACAAACTCTTTTAAACGCTTTATACAATGATCTATGAAAGCATAAACTTACATTTTATTTGGGGTCTAACATTGAATCCTATCTTGTCATCATCAAAACATCTAACATGAAATTTCCTAACAGGGATTTTCAATTGATTCCAAATTCTGTACAATTGATTGATATTTCCCATAGAAGACTGGCGGCATTGTTGTCAAATTTTGCAGAAGACTTCAATTTGATGATTCCAACTCGATTTTTGTAGTTTTTGGAGGTGCAATCGTTATTCAATCGAGCCGAATAATAGGTAAATTTGTTCATTATTTCATCTAATTCTTTGTTTAAAACAGCATAATATGGGTTTCTCCGATAGTTTCTCTGACATGCCCATTAAATGTAAAAAAACCTCCCACATGGCCAGTAAATGGAAAGGAATGTTAAATTGAATGTGTTAAGAGTATTATATGTTAAATGGAATGTGTTCAGAGTTGAATTAATTGTGAAATTGTTCTAACAAATTATGTGTTTTTTTTTTCATGTTCCAATTTTGTAGAAAAATATCAGATAATTTGTTGTACTATCGATACGATGGTAAGTGGCAGATGAAAGATGGAGACGTCGGTGGAGCATATGAATGGATTTCAAATAATAATTTTGCATTGATTAACACAATAATTGGAGGAGAGGGCCATGATCTTAACACGGTAACAATTTCCAGTTTTTATGATTGTATATTTGAAAGGGCTCCTTTCAAAAGGGAGGAGTATGACATTAAAGTGAGTTATATCCCATTGTCCTATAAATGTTTAACCCCTATATATATAGTCAATGATTTTGATTTAAGGTGTTATCTTATGGACCAATGTCGGCTTTCTAAATGTAGAAGCATTCTCCATGTTAAGCTTATTAAAAAGACGGTTCCTGTTGGAAATAACATTTTTTGCACTGATGATGAACGTGATTTTGTTCAAAATGGTGATGGTGGCTTCCCATATATGGACCATCCGAAAACCGTTAATGAGGATTCAGATACTTATGTTGATGTCAATTTGGTTGACGACAATACATCTGCCCCTGGTCGGCCGGGTGGTGTTTTAGAAAAGCCGAAGTCCCCGCCCATATCGATAGCTTCTGCCCCAACTCCTGTGAAACAAGCAGCTCCATCTTTTGAGAGATGTGACTCGACTCCAATTCTTCCATCTCTTAATCTTGAACCTAGTCCTGTTGAGATTAGTGAAACCTTCAGTTTTGATGATGGTATAGATCTGCCGATTGGACATGAATTCATAAGCAAAGCTGAAGTGTTCTATTTGGTTGTGGCTGCTTCGTTTAAGGCAACTTTCCGCTTTAGGACAGTTAAGACAACAAATGTCGCATACTGTTTCAAGTGTAGAGTCGAGGATTGTAACTGGACTTTGCGTGCTTCAAAGACCAGAGGGTTAGATGTTTTCACCCTGCGCTCTCATAATAGAATCCACACATGCTTACCTTTAGTGGATAATGGAAGAGAAAAGAGTAGCGCAAGGATGGTTTGTGAGATGTTATTGGAGAATTATCCATCTCAATATGATCACCGCCGCCAAAGACAATAGTTGAGCTTATGTTAAATGATGGCATTGATGTTTCTTACCATAAAGCTTTGCTGGGTAAAACATTAGCTTTAAGTACTGTCATGGGTGATCCGGGTCAGAGTTATGCTAAAATTCTGAGTTTTTTGCATGTGTTGAAGGAGATGAATCTAGATACAGTTACTCACTGTGTTACAGATGTGGATAACAAGTTTGTGTTTTTATTTTTTGCATTAGGAGCATGCATTCAAGGTTTCGAGTTCTTGAGGAAGGTTATTGTTATTGATGGCACACACTTAAAACCAAATATAAGGGTGTGTTATTAGTTTGCACTGCACAAGATGGTAACAAACATCAATATCCCCTTGCGTTTGCTGTAGTGAAAAATGAAAGTGATTCGACTTGGAAATGGTTCTTGGAGAAGCTTATCGAGGTCATACCAGATTCTGAAGATCTGGTCATCATTTCAGACAGAAACACGAGGATCTTAAAATTAGTTGAGATAGTGTATCCTAGGGCTTCACATGGATATTGTTCTTATCATATCTCTCAAAATATTAGAACTTGCGTTAATATAGGCAGGGGTAGCAAACAAAAAAATGAACATCGTAACAGTGTGGTGTCGAAGTTCACGGCTTGCGCTGAAGCATATACTGTTGAAGAGTTCGATAAATATTTTGATGACCTAACAAAAAGGCAACCTCCTAGATGTGTGAAGTTTTATGACTATATGCGAGAATTACTTTTTATAAAGGACCGTTGGGCCAGGTGGTTCTTTAAATGTTCACGATATAATATTTTAACTTCCAACAGAGTTGAATCCATTAATGCTATATTGGTTAGAGCTAGAACTCTTCCGGTGGTAATTATGTTGGATGAGATTTTCAAGTTAATATCTAGGTGGTTCAATAATCACCGCAATGAAGCATTAGAGGGTGGATCATCACAAGTCCCTACTCGAGAAGTTGAAACAACATTGCATGCAAGGAAACACGATGCCAGTTTCTTTATAGTCGATGAAATAAATATGATGACACGTGAATATGTTGTCAGACGCATGGGGACTTTGGATTCTTATGAATTTTATGTTAACCTCCGGAGTAAAACATGTAGTTTTCGAGTTTTCGACATTGACCAGATCCCTTGTGTGCACGTGATTGCAACATTTTCAAAATTTCCTGCCGACAGCGAAGAATTGGATTCTCTATGTTCGGAAATCTACACAAAATTTTCGTGGGCAATGGCGTATGACAGAACCATATACCCTGTCTCTAGTGTATCCAATTGGAACGTTCCTGCTGAAATACAGGCAATTCGGGTGGTACATCCTGACTACTTGAAAAGGTGTGGAAGAGTTCAAACGGTTAGAATGGAGGCTGGTAGACAGAAGGTTCGAAAAAAATCAAAGAGGCAAAAAGATCTGAGAAGGTTCCAAATCTAATCAAACCCCACTGAACTACGGGGTTGCACAATTTTTCATGTGTCATTAATTGTGGACTTGTATTAATTTTATTGATGGATTGATGTACAATTGTTATTGGTATTCCAGTTGCCTTGTATACCGCTTAACCGAATATTTATCACACCGGTATAAGCATGTATTTTTCAATTGTTTTTATTGCCTCAAAGTATAATGTAATAAATTAAACATGTCATTTTTATTAGTTTCGTAAGGTATTGTAGTATTCCATGTCACCCAATAGAATGTCAGTTGTTTATGTATTGATGTGCAATTCTGTTTTGAATATGCCTTGTATACCGCTTAACCGGATGTTTATCATACCGGTATAAGCGTCTGTTTTTTCAATCATATATCTTTCTGATTGGATCCAATTTGAGTTTATAATAAAATAAAACATGTCATGTTTGTTAGTTTCGCAATGTATTGTAGTATTCCATGTCACCCAATTGAATGTCAGTTATTTATGTATCGATGTGCAATTCTGTTTCAAATGTGCCTTGTATACCGCTTAACCGGATGTTTATCATACCGGTATAAGTGTTTGTTTTTTCAATCATAAATCATTTCAATTGGATCCAATTTGAGTTTATAATAAAATAAAACATGTCATTTTTATTAGTTTCACAATGTATTGTAGTATTCCATGTCACCCAATTGAATGTCAGTTGTTTATGTATCGATGTGCAATTCTGTTTAGAATATGCCTTGTATACTACTTAACCGGATGTTTATCATACCGGTATAAGAGTCAGTTTTTTCAATCATAAATCATTCTGATTGGATCCAATTTCGAGTTTATAATAACATAAAACATGTCATTTTTATTAGTTTCGCAATGTATTGTAGTATTCCATGTCATCCAATTGAATGTCAGTTGTTTATGTATCAATGTGCAATTCTGTTTCGAATATGACTTGTATACCGCTTAATCGGATGTTTATCATACCGGTATAGGCGTCTGTTTTTTCAATCATAACCGTTCTGATTGGAGCCACTTTGAGTTTATAATAAAATAAAACATGTCATTTTTATTAGTTTCAAAGATTTTCGCCTTTCGAGTTTGGGTTTGGGGCTTAGGGTTTCGATTTAGGGTTTAGGGTTTGTAAATGTTTATATACTGGTGGTCCCAAGTGGCATACAAAAAGGTCTACAAGGGGGGGGGGGTTGAATAGACTCTGAAGTCTTTTTCGACTTCAAAAATTTCGTATTACTTTTAAAGATTTGAACGCTTTAGAAGGCTGAGCGCTTGGGTCAGGCGCTTCAGTAAAGATAACTTAGACTTAGTGATTTTAGCAATTTACCAAAGTAGGGTAATGCTTAGATCGCTTAAACAGGGTTAGCACAGCGAAAATGATTTTAGCGTTCGTTTGGTTAATTTAATCGCTTTGCAATTTTACTTGTCTTTTTCAGAATGAATGATGTAATATGAAAATAAGACAATAAAATATAAATGACACAAGATATATAAGGTTCACTGGGTGATGTAATCCCAACTACGTCCTTCTTCTCCTTTTTCACTTGGAGGAATTTACTAGGATGATTATCAAAGAATCACACAGAATCTTCTAGAAGATAGTAAAGGATGAAAAAGGTCTCAGGCTCCTTGATCACACAGACTTCAGCACCAATGAAGATCGTCTTCTACAAGCTTCTCTCACTCAGAAATACTGCCTGTAAGGGGTTTCAACTTCTTTCTCACTCCGATGAAAGGTTGAAGGTTTATCACAAGGTTTTGTTTGTTTTTGGAAAGATCAAACAATTTGGAATATCTCAATAGGAGTTTTGGTTTCTTCTTTGGAAGAGGTTTGAGATATTTGTGACTGTCTGGAATGTAGATAAAAAGCTTGAAAGATTTGGCTATGGAGTTTCTAAGCTTTTTCTCAGCAAGTTTTTCTTGTGTTTGTACGTAATTTTCTCTTGTAAATATTATGTACCATTATTTTTGGGTTTGCTGGAGGTAAGGTATTTATAGGCAATTCTTGGAATCTGTCCTTTGGACACATGTGAGAGCGTGCCTTTCACGCAGAGCGTGGCAGTTACCTTTATCTGACATTCCTTAATTTCTGCTGGTTCCGATTGGACAGGAGCAGGTATATACTTTTATAGGTCTGACAGTCTAAGTCAAAGGGTGGCTTGTTCACAAGTCATAAATAGCTTATCAAATTTAATGCTCTTATCAGGCATTTAATGCATTTTGAATTTAATTCTCGTTGGAAATAAATGCCCGTTGAATGATTGCATTTAAGTCCTTCATGACTTGAGGATTTATTTCAGGTGAATCTGACATCGGTCGCTTAAGTGCTTTGAGCGCTTGATTCATACATCCTGAAATGAGGTTCTTTAGCGTTTGACGGACGCTAAGTAACAAATCTTCTTCTCTGGTTAACTTCAGAAGCTGATCTTCAACTTCTTCTCTAATAGACTCACTTAGAATTCTATTAGCGATTCAGTATCTAATACTTAGTCTAAAATCTACAAAGATAAAAATGACAAGCCTAAACAAAAAACTAATTACAAACTTTCAAACGCTTAAACAATGATCTACAAAAACATAAACTTACATTATATTTGGGGTCTAACATTGAATCCTATCTTGTCATCATCAAAACATCTAACATGAAATTTTCTAACAATTTCCCCCTTTTTGATGATGTCAAGACTTTTAACTCTTATAACTCTTTTATAATTTAAGAGTTACTTTAAAAAGAAAAGCCCAAATGAATATAAGTTAGCGTTTAAAAAGTTAGTAAAGTTAGCTAAAGTTAGATTAGCTTCAACAAGTTGTTTCAGCGATAAATCATTCAAATATTGAAAGAATAAGCATACATGATTTATACTGAAAGTAATGAAAGAGACAACAAAAATATATAAAACAATTCATTCACTTTTTCTGTCGCTTTGCTCTTTCTTCGCCTTGAAAGACTTCTAATGCTAAGTCCATTAATAGACGATCAACGTCGATCATTGTCGCATGTTGAACTTCATCGTAATCATGCCTACGAAGTCTAGCGCTTTCATTTAGCTCTAACAACCTTTCCGTCCATTCTCTTGGAGAAATTCCAAGTTCACGAATTAAATCGTGATAGATATCTTTTCTTGGATCTTTTGACGGTTTCCAATTGATAGGTCGTCTTAGCGGACCGGCATACGGATGAATCCCATACTTTCCAAGAACTCAACGTCCAATCCCAGAAGCGGATACTTTCCTAGATAATATCTTGGCTTTCCCTTCTTGGTTAGCATCTTCTTGATGCTTACTAACTCTTCAAACATTGATCGCCAATGTTTATTATCTGTCTTGGAAATTGCTTTGGACGCTTGATGCTTTTCTGTATTTTCCCCCTTCTTGGCATCATCAAGAGATGTTTTCAACTCAGCGACTTCTCTTCGCAAGAGTCGAATTTCATCAACTAGGAGAGCAACTTGTTGAGCGACGCTCTGAGCAGTGGCATCTGTTGAAATATGTCTTTCAGCATCGGCCGAAGCGCTCTAGGCTAAGTGACGGTTGAATTCGTAGGAGAGTTCAGCGACAAGCGGTGATATGCTGTTCATGATGGAAATATTGCTTTTGTTAGCAGCGTTTGCAATATCACGACTTCTCGTATCAGACACTATACGGATGTGTCGATCAGCAGCCTCAAAAATCTTGGAGCAGGAACTCTCAATATTGGTGAGAGAGTTCCGAACTGCTTGTCTGAAGTCTCTAGCATCTGAATCACTCTCAGAATCCGAATCTGAAGAAGGAGGCTCAGGGGACGGAATGAGTCTGTACGAGCTGGAAACTGTGGCCTTGCCTTTGGATTTATCTCGGACAAAAGGCTCTTCAGGCTCATCAGCAATTTCTGCGTGCACTTCTTCAATCGCTTGATCTATTGAAGGATCAGCGACAGGAGGCTCGACTATAGGGGCGGTAAAGGAATCTGTCAAAGAAGCCTCAGAAAATGGAGCGACATCCTCAGTAGGAGCAAAAACTGGTTGAGCAAATTGGATTGAAGGAGAAGGGTCTTTAATGATTAAAAGAAATGTCCAGCGCTTGGGCATTTTCTATCACTGCTTTCATTTCTCTGTGGAATTCAGCAAACTCAGCATGCTCACCAGAAACCTCAACAAGAATCTGGCTCTGACCGGGAAGAAGCAATTGCTTGCTGAATGATGCTTCTTCATTAAGGTCAGGAAAGACTCGCTGAACAAACGCTTTTCGAGGATGATATAAGTAGCGTCCGCCTTGGCTGTATAAGGCTAGCTGCAGGCGAATGTAGCTTTCTATAGGTTGCCTATAGCTTGGTAAAGCGCTTACATTGCCTGTAATGATCTGACGCTGTTGAAGCAAAAAGGTTGCGTATCCTCGGCGTCTGTACTCAATCCCAAAGTCGAACAAAAATGGATATTTGATGAGTTCATCAAGCGTGTAGAAATGAAGCACGAACTCTTCAGCCTATCTGGCTGTATCCATCATCCATCTTTTGCCGAGCTTATCAGCCTTCTTCCGATCTTTGATAGCGGCCACGAACTTCTCAAAGCGCTCGATCTCTATGTCATAGTCCTCTACCCATAATCGTGCAAGATATTCTAGGGCTTCATCTTCTATCCACGGATTTTTTGGATTTGGACGCTCAGCGACAAGCGGTCCCTTGCCTTTCCATAATTTGAGTGGATTAAGAGAGAAAGCATTCTGAGGAGAATTGACGACATCTGGAAGAGCTGAATAGCCAATTTTGTTGAGATCTTCCTGATCAGGATTTTTGTTCCAATCGCCCATGTGAGGTTTCTTGAAAATAATCTTGTTGGTGCGGAGAGAGTAGAATGACTCATCAGAGCGACCGGTGAAATTGAATCTTGCTTGGTCAAATCGGCTCTTTTGAATGCTGGTCGACGAATATATTCAAAACGAGATTGGAGGCGCTCCAAGTTGTAGAGCCTTAAGTCAGCAAGACGCTCAAAGAATGCAAACTTTTGAGTGTTGGAGAGATCAGGTCGATGGAGAGTTGTTTGAAAAGTGATTTCTTGCTCTGCAAGCGTCTGAGTGTCTCGTTCTCTAGCAGCATAATAAAATTTAAGATCAGGAGTATATCCGCGAGGAAAAAAATCAATGACACGAGGATGAGGTCCTATTGTAGTAGGAATAATAGCAATCGCTTCTGTTGGGATAGGGGCCACTTCTATCGACCTTTCAGCATTTTCAGTCGCTTCACTAGTTGAAGATGGTTCAGCGTCTGGAAGGGCTTGAGATGCTGCTTTTGCAATATCCACAACAGTTGCCATATCTACATCCACTTCAAATGGAATCTCGGAGAGTGGAGGAGCATCAGCGATTGGTGCATCTTGAGCTGATACATGTAAGCGCTTGAGAAAAGCAAGAAAAATTTCTACTAAGTAGAAATTACAAAGAAAAGACTAAAACGCTTACCCTGAGGAATATCATCGACTGACTTAGTCGCTTGATCTGTTTCTATATTAGGGACAGGTTCCTCAGGCTCCGGGACTTCTTCTTCTGGTTCTAGATCGAGAAAAGAAGTTATTGGATCAGCACGAATGGGAATATGTAATTCTTCAAGAGTGTTGAGAACATATTCATATTGCGCTGAAAGAGATTTTATCCTAGTGTTAGAGACTTAGAAACTAACGAGGAAAGGATAGACTAATTTGCTTAGCAAATTCTTACCCTGAGCACTAGAAAGCCTCTCAGATTGAGTAGTGGCGTGAGGATCTGAGCTGATTTCGGGAACAACGTCAGAAGGAGGAACGCTCACTGACTCTCCAAGTGCTGGATTTGTTGAAACGCTTGTAGACGCAACTGGAGTAGAGAGAGGAGTACGCCTTCGAGCAAGCGGTACTTCTTCTTCTACTCCTTCCTCTTCTTCAGGAACAGAGAAGATAAACGCTGAAGGAGGAGAAGGTGATTTTGGAGAAGGAGAAGGAGAAGGAGATTTTTGTTTCTTCTTGGGCTCCGGCTTCTGCTTCTTCTTTGCGGGGTCTGGCTTTTGCTTTTTGGCTTGCTTGGCTGGTTCAGCGACTTTGATAACGATTTTTCTTTTTGGTCACTTAACCACCACTTCTTCTTCAGACGAGGACGATGATGAAGAGGAAGACGCTTGATCTTCATCATCGCTGCGAACAACTCCTTCGGCTTGAAGTCGCTCACGCTCTACTTTGGGAATTGCTGCACCACCATGTTTTTGAGGTTTGAGCATCTCGCTAATCATCTTCTTACCATAGAATTTCAACGCTGGGATCTTCTTTCCAGCGGAGTTTGTAAAACCGCAAGCGCTGAGAATTCTACTTAACACAATCCCATAAGGCTTGGGATTAACCGACTTGGCCATCGCTGCCTTGAAGCAATTAAAAACATAGAGAGACCAATTAATCTTTAATTTGGTCAGAATGGCCACCATCATCTTGTAGTGAATGTTTGTAACTTTATCGAATGTCCCCTTTCTGCATTCAATCATCTTGGCGCAAATGTTTGTGAGAATGACATATTCGCCCTTCATGTCGTTTTTCTTGAAGTTTGGCGCATTAGCAGCTTCGACTTCATCTTTCTTGATCAGCTCCCAGACTTTAGTTGCATCACTGAGAGTGACATGTTCTACTTCACTACCATCATTGGGTAAGATCAACAGGGAAGATATCAGTGAAGGAGTGAGAACAAAGGTCTCACGAGCAAAAGGGAAGACGCAGGAAATGGAGTTTCCGTCGTCAGAGATTTTAGCATTGTTGAAGAAATAGAGAGATTCTTCTTCAAAGTGGTTAAAAACAGTGGTAATCATATCTCTCAAACCAGATTCTTGAACGAGTGGAAGAACCGTTCGGAGAGGGAAGTTCTGGTTATCAAACAGGTAGTCCCAGTTAACAAGAAATCCGGCATTAACCGTGACTGGTTTTTCAGCACGAGAAGATTTTCCGGTAGCAGACTTGGATGATTTGGAAGATTTTAAAGCTTTGGGTGCTATTTTCTGAAAGTTTGAAGCTTTTGAAAGAGAGAAGTTTTTGCCTTGGAAGATATGACGATTTTTACAGTAAAGGAGAGAGTGTGAAAAGTGATAAAGTTTGACTGTAAAAACCTTGAAGAGTTTATATAGAGGCAAAAAGTAACTTCTGAATGGCTTCAAATCTGAATCATTAATTTTGAAATTTGAAAAGTTTTAAATCCGAACCGTTTGTTTGATGGTACGGATGTCAAATAGTGCGGTAAAATAGGTTGACTGTTACAAAAATAGAGAATTTTTGGGATCCGTAGTTACCCATTTAAATGTAAAATGTTTGAAAAGTTTTGAAATTTTCAGCGTGAATTACACGCGCCTGATAGTATACTGGCACGCACTTAGACTCATGCAGTCACTGAACCGTCTAGGTTTAGATAGGAAACGTTAACTGTCAGTTTGATTTGATAGGCATGTGTGGGTAGTTATCAAATCTAATCTTTTGGTCTTATCCACACGCTATCTTTTTATCGATGAAAACTATGCATGATTTTCCGAAAGAAAAATTTCTTAGCGTTAAATTGGGAATTTTCTTAACGCTGAAGACTTTTTATAAAATAAATTTAATCTGTTAAAGATCAATCGCTTGTTGAAACTTAAAACATTTTATTTTATAAGCGATCAGATTGGTTATGCATAAATATAAACGCTAATGATCAATGCATAAGATTTTTCAAAGTCATTTTTGATCCTAGTCGCTTACTTACTGAAGTAAGTACAATTTTAAAGTTCCCCCTAAAATTGATAACTTATTTCAATTTTGAAAGACAGTTTAGACATAATCATAAAATGGATTCCCCCTAAATTATATGCCTATTAAATATGATGCTTTATGATTTAAGCGTTTAAATCAATCATACCTAATTCACTTCTCAAAGTGAGAAAGCGTTGTTCGTTGAGCGCTTTGGTGAAGATATCTGCAAATTGTTTGTCAGTTCCAATGAAATGCATGGAGATATCTTTCTTTTGAACAAGGTCACGCAAGAAATGGTATCTAATGTCAATATGTTTGGTTCTAGAATGAGGGATAGGATTTTGGGTCATAGCTAAAGCGCTTTGGTTATCACAGTGGATTGGGGTAGGACCTAAGATTATTCCATAATCTCTAAGTTGTTGCCTCATCTAAAGGATTTGTGCACAACAGCTCCCAGCGGCTACATACTCTGCTTCAGCGGTAGAGGTAGCTATGGACTATTGTTTCTTACTATGCCACGAAACTAGTCTTTCACCTAGAAATTGACATGTACCACTAGTACTTTTTCTATCTATTTTGCATCCTGCAAAATCTGCGTCTGAATAACCAATTAGTTCAAAAGGAGAGTCCATTGGATACCATAAGCCCACATTTTGTGTGCCTTTTTAGGTATTTAAGGATTCCCTTGGTAGCATTTAAGTGTGATTCTCTTGTATCAGCTTGAAAGCGTGCACACATGCATGCTGAAAACATAATATCAGGTCTACTAGCAGTAAGATAAAGAAGTGATCTAATGATACCTCTATAGTTAGTGATATCAATTTTCTTCCCACTTTCATCTTTATCTAACTTAAGTGTTTGGCTCATTGGAATTTTTGAAGATGATGCATTTTCCATACCAAATTTCTTAATCATATCTCCTGTATATTTAGCTTGGTTTATAAATATTCCATTAGAGAGTTGTTTAACTTGTAATCCTAAGAAGAAAGTTAATTCCCCCATCATGCTCATTTCGAATTGATCTTGCATCATTTTTGAAAATTTCTCACACAGTCGCTTATTAGTAGAACCAAATATAATATCATCAACATAAATTTGGACTAAGAGAATATCTTCTTTATGGGTAATTTTAAATAACGTTGTGTCAACGCTGCCTTTTGAAAAGCCTTTACCTATAAGGAAGATAAAGAGAGTGTCATACCATGCTCTTGGTGCTTGTTTAAGGCCATAGAGTGCCTTATCCAATTTGTAGACCATACTTTTTCCATGGTTGTTGATGAATCCTGGAGGTTGCTCCACATAAATTTCTTCTTGGAGTTTACCATTCAGGAAAACGCTAGGAACATACAAATCGCTTCAAGACGGGCTACTGGGGCATAAGTCTCATCAAAATCAATACCCTCTTCTTGACAATAACCCTGAGCGACTAATCTGGCTTTGTTTCTTATAACAATGCCATCTTCGTCCATCTTGTTCCTAAAGACCCATCTAGTCCCAATAACTCCTTGATGAGTTGGGCTTGGTACTAGCATCCAAACCTTGCTTCTCTCAAATTGGTTAAGGTCTTCTTGCATTGCTTCAACCCAACTTGAATCACTGAGCGCTTCATCCACTTTCTTTGGTTCCATTTGAGATAAGAAAACTTGCGAACATGGCCTCATTGATTGTAGCGGACCTAGTTCTAACAGGTGCTTCAACATCTCCAATGATTAGCTCTGGTGGATGGTCTCTAAGCCATTTATGAACTGGTTGGAAAGGGTTAAGAGATTCTTGATCATCAATTGCTTGATTCTCATTAGTCTCTTGCGCAGTCGCTTCATCATTCACAGTTCCAATTTGCTCTTGATGATCATTCTCTTCATGATCATCAGCGATTCTGACTTTATCATAATTTGTAACCTCACGAGTAACCTTAGGAATGGGCACAAAGATCTCATCATCCTCATTATCACTATTATCATGAAGATTAATTTGTGACGCTTGTTGGGCAAGATCTTCAATTCCTACATCATCATGATTAACCTTACTTGGTTCTTGGTTAGCATCATCAAACACAACACGAATGGATTCTTCAACCTTCGATTTGATCTTATTTAGGATGCGAAAACTCTTTCCATTCTTGGCATAGCCTAGAAAGATTCCCTCATCTGCTTTACGATCAAAAGTCTTTAGGCTGTGGGAACCATTGTTATGAATGAAACATTTTGAACCAAATACATGAAAGTATGAAACGTTAGGCTTACGTCCCTTCCATAACTCATATGGAGTCTTCTCATGTTGCTTGTTGATCATACACCGGTTCTGAGTGTAGCAAGCAGTATTGATGGCTTCGGCCTAAAACCTTTGAGGCAGTTTAGACTCTGCAAGCATCGTCCTAGCGGTTTCTTTAAGCGCTCTGTTCCGTTGCTTAGCAACTCCATTCTGTTGAGGTGTTCTAGGAGCAGAATACTCATGAAGTATTCCAAGATCTATAAAAAAATTCTCAACAAATTGGTTCGTAGATTCAGTTCCTCTATCGCTTCTAATTCTCGTCACCTTTAGATCTTTTGAAGTTTGCAATTGACGGATTAGCGCTGTGAGCTTGACACTAGTTTCATCTTTGGTCGCTAGAAATTCTACCCATGTATAGCGAGAGAAATCATCAACTATTACTAGCGAGTGCTTTTTACCATTAACGCTTATGATTTGAATAGGACCAAACAAATCTAAATGCAATAGTTGAAGAACTCTAGAAGTAGATAGACATGGTTTCTTCTTAAAAGATGATTTAACTTGTTTACCCATTTGACATGCATCACATAAGCGATTCTTTTGAAAGGAACCCTTAGGTAATCCCTCTACAAGATTTAGTAATGTTAACTGAGAGATTGTCTTAAAGTTGAGGTGATTCATTTTTCTATGCCATAACCAACCCAATTCATTTTGACTTTTAGCAAAAAAGCATGTGGGGTTGTTATCTATTGTAGAATCCCAATCCACTAAATACACATTATTTGTTCTTTTTCCTCTTAATTTAGTAGATTTAGTCTTAGCGTCGTTAACATAGCAGAAGTCGCTTGAGAATTTAACTTCAAAGCCTTTATCACAAAATTGACTAGTGCTTAACAAATTATGCTTAAGACCCTCAACAAAGTATACATCACTAATCATGATGTTCCCTCTATGCATGATACCTATACCTTTGGTTTTACCTTTGGAGTTATCACCGAATATGACATGAGGACCGTTGGTTGCACGATAGTTGATCAAGAGATCCTTTGAGCCAGTCATGTGCCTTGACGACCCACTATCGATGTACCAAACAGAAGTATCGGTGTTAGCTCTAGGTACCTGCATTCAAAGGGCAGTTCTAATTCTTTTTAGGTACCCATGTTGTTTTGGGTCCTTCAACGTTAGTAGCTTTGGTTTGAATTAAAACTTTCGGAACCCATATTTGCTTTGTCTTCATTACGGGAAGATTGGCCTCTTTGGGTTTCACATTGTGTTGTGTGTGTTTTTTGTTCACCTTCTTTTGAGTGTGCTTTTTGGGTGTATAGTAATATCCTCGATTATAATAGTAATCGTAATCGCAATCGTAGTCATAGTCATCATAGTATCGATAATATGATCTAGATCTTTGAGGATACTGACGCTGGTATTTCCTTGGTACTGGCTTAGGAGTTTCTTTTGGCGATTGACGATTAGCGTTTGATTCACTTGTAGATGGTTTATCCTTGACCTTTTAAGCGTTTGGATAGACCTTCTTTTGTGAGTCATTCACTTTCGTTTTCTCCTTATTGCTTGAGTTGGTATTAACCTTCTCATTTAGCCTTGTACCATTGTCCTTTGGTTCATTCAGCATTTGACTATTTGAACTATTCTTAACAAAGGTAACACCCTTTCCTTTGTTGTTTGCCGTAACATTAGATTTATTAGTTTGTTTACCGAATTTATTGCATCCTAAACCGGTCTTTTCACCAAATAATCTAGTTGCCTCAGTCACATTATCCAACTTTCTAGAAGCTTTTGAGAATGATGAGATGAGCTGCTCTGATTTAGCAAGTCTAGCGATCCGATCAACTTCTCTCTTGACTATTATATCAAGATCGTTTTTCAATTGAGTAATTTCACTTTCAAGCGATTGGTTCTTCTCAATGCATTGTTGCTGAACTTGCAACTTTGCCTTGAGCGTTACTTTATCACTTGTAAGCGATGAAATAATGGTAAGGTCATTTTGATATATTTTGGCGGCCTCTTGACAATCTTTGTAATATTCATTAACTTTGTCAAGTAATTCATTTGAAGAAAGAGGATGAGATAATTCATTTGTTACCTCTGGTAGCGATTCGTCAGATGCTTCATCATCTCTTGCCATGAGACAAATCAACACTGAGTCGCTTGTAGGCTCATCATCACTGCTTTCATCTGATGATTCTAGATCCTCTTCAGGTGCGAAGAATGGTTCAGATTCCGCTAGCAAACCTTGTTGGCGAAGCTTGCTCCTGAATTGGTTTCTATCCACATAGTCTTGCCTTGTGGGCTTAGACACATTTGGATAAGGGCAATTTACATGGTAGTGCCCTGGTTTCCTACAATTATAACATAGATTAGTTTTCATTTTCTGTTCAGTGGTTAATCGCTTGGAAATGACTGGCGCTGAGAGATTCGGAGTCGGTGATTATGGCACTTGATATGGAACTCGTGCTACTAGATGAGGTGCTAAATACACTGGCGCTTGATACTAAGGCGCTAGTGCAGGTAGAGGGGTTTGAAATGAAGTTTGTCCAATAGGATTTCTCTTTTCGTATCTTAGAAATTTCTTGAATTTCTTGACCAATAAAGCCATCTCTTTTTCCTCATTGGATTCTGTTGATTTCACCTCGTTAATCACTTTACCTGTATTATTTGTAGTAATGATTAAAGCTCTTGATTCAATCGCTGAAGTCGATGTATCGCTGACTTCTCCCAATTCAAACTCAAATGCCTTTAATTCTGAAAACACATGTTCTGGAGTAAGAGTCTCCAATGTTTGTGATTCTCTCATGGCAACAGTCTTGATTAGATACTTGCTTGGA
This sequence comes from Buddleja alternifolia, assembly GCA_019426215.1. Classification (NCBI taxonomy): domain Eukaryota; kingdom Viridiplantae; phylum Streptophyta; class Magnoliopsida; order Lamiales; family Scrophulariaceae; genus Buddleja; species Buddleja alternifolia. Next base: position 23,174,012 of record CM033404.1, on the reverse strand, counting down.
AGACTTCTGAAAATCTTGTTGACCATTTCCTTGTTGGTCAATTCCTTGTCTAGTGACGCTAACTCTGTAATGAGCAAAGTAAATCTTGTGTCCAATTGTTCTAGCGTCTCTTTGGGCTGCATCTTGAAATGCTCAAATCTTTGCATGGCTATGGAGAGCTTGTTCTCCTTCATCTGTGCTGAATCTTCACACACTATGGCCAACTTATCCCATATCTCTTTGGAAGTTTTACATTGCTTGATCTTGTTGAACAATGCATCATTGTCTCCTAACGCTGAGTAAAGTGCGCTTCGTCCAACATTATCTAGATTTGCTCTTTTCCGATCATTAGGCCTCCATTCTAGCTTAGACTTCTCGACATATCCATCTGGAGTAGCTTCATCAGTCCCAGGTGCTCGAGTTATTACTTTCATAATCTTAATGGGGCCATCTGTAATTACATCACACATTTCATTATCGCATGAACATAAATAAGCGAATGATCTAAGTTTTCAAGAATCGTAGTTTGATTCAACCAACTTAGGCATTTTGTTAAAAGCCATAATGAGATGTTTTAAAAAATTTAAAGCGACTAAGTTTAAGAAAATGGATCTAAATAAGCAGTTACGCTAGGAAACACTTAGGTTTCAACTTCAACCGCCCTAATACCACTTGGTGGTCCCAAGTGGCGTACGAAAGGGTCTAGAAGGGGGGGGGGGGGTTGAATAGACCCTGAAGTCTTTTTCGATTTCAAAAAATTCGTATTACTTTAAAGATTTGAACGCTTTAGAAGGTTGAGCGCTTGGGTCAAGCGCTTGGGTCAGGCGCTTCAGTAAAGATAACTTAGACTTAGTGATTTTAGCAATTTACCAAAGTAGGGTAATGCCTAGATCGCTTAATCAAGGTTAGCACAGCAGAAATGATTTTAGCGTTCGTTTGGTTAATTTAATCGCTTTGCAATTTTACTTGTCTTTATCAGAATGAATGATATAATATGAAAATAAGACAATAAAATATAAATGACACAAGATATATAAAGTTCACTGGGTGATGTAATCCCAGCTACGTCTTTCTTCTCCTTTTTCACTTGGAGGAATTTACTAGGATGATTATCAAAGAATCACACAGAATCTTCTACAAGATAGTAAATGATGAAAAAGATCTCGGGCTCCTTGATCACACAAACTTTAGCACTAATGAAGATCATCTTCTACAAGCTTCTCTCACTCAGAAATACTGCCTGTAAGGGGTTTCAACTTCTTTCTCACTCAGATGAAAGGTTGAAGGTTTATCACAAGGTTTTGTTTGTTTTTGGAAAGATCAAACAACTTGGAATATCTCAATAGGAGTTTTGGTTTCTTCTTTGGAAGAGGTTTGAGATATTTGTGACTGTCTGGAATGTTGATAAAAAGCTTGAAAGATTTGGCTATGGAGTTTCTAAGCTTTTTCTCAGCAAGTTTTTCTTGTGTCTGAACATAATTTTCTCTTGTAAATATTATGTACCATTATTTTTGGGTTTGCTGGAGGTAAGGTATTTATAGGCAATTCTTGTGATCTGTCCGTTGGACATATGTGAGAGCGTGCCTTTCACGCAGAGCGTGGTAGTTACCTTTATCCGACATTCCTGAATTTCTGCTGGTTTCGATTGGACAGGAGCACGTATATACTTTTATAGGTCTAACAGTCTAAGTCAAAGGGTGACTTGTTCACAAGTCATAAACAGCTTATCACATTTAATGCTCTTATTAGACATTTAATGCATTTTGAATTTAATTCCCGTTGGAAATAAATGCCCGTTGAATGATTGCATTTAAGTCCTTCATGACTTGAGGATTTATTTCAGGTGAATCTGACAACGGTCGCTTAAGTGATTTGGGCGCTTGATTCATACATCCTGAAATGAGGTCCTTTAGCGTTTGACGGACGCTAAGTAAGAAATCTTCATATCTGGTTGACTTCAGACGCTGATCTTCAACTTCTTCTCTAATAGACTCACCTAGAATTCTATTAGCGATTCAGTATCTAATACTTAGTCTAAAATCTACAAAGATAAAAATTACAAGCCTAAACAAAAAACTAATTACAAACTTTCAAACGCTTAAACAATGATCTACGAAAACATAAACTTACATTTTATTTGGGGTCTAACATTGAATCCTATCTTGTCATCATCAAAACATCTAACATGAAATTTTCTAATATATACATATCATTTCAATTAAGTTAAGTGGTTTACTATTATTTTATTTCATCTAATTATAGGTCGATTTATGATGGATCGATATGTGTTGATCCGAAGTAAGTGAAGGTGTGCAATATTGTAACTAACTACATCATATTGGTGATCCCAAGTGGCATACGAAAGGGTCTAGAAGGGGTAGAGGGGTTGAATAGACCCTGAAGTCTTTTTTGACTTGAAAAATTTCGTAGCACTTTTAAAAATTTGAACGCTTAGAAAGCTGAGCGCTTGGGTCAGGCGCTTTAGTAAAGATAACTTAGACTTAGTGAATTTAGCAAATTACCAAAAGTAGGGTAACACTTAGATCAGTTAATCAGGGTTAGCACAGCGAAAATGGTTTTTAAAGCTTCAGCGTTCGTTTTGATCAAATAGTCGCTTAACCGGTTTTCTTATCTTTTTCAGGATAAATGATAGAATATAAAGTCAGATAATAAAACAGTAAATAACAAAAGAATTTGTAAGGTTCACTGGGTGTTGTAATCCCTGCTACGTCCTTCTTCTCCTTTAACGCTTGGAGGAATTGCACTAAGTTGATAATCGAAGGATAACATAGAGGCTTCTATGAAATAGAGGAAGGGGTGATGATCTTGGGCTCCTTGATCACACAGACTTCAGCACCAATGAAGATCTTCACTAACAAGCTTCTCTCACTCAGAAATACTGCTTGTAGAGTCAACAACTTCTTCACATAGACAGAGGATGTTGAGGGTTTTTTTTATCACGGGTTTGTTTGATTTTAGGAAGTTCCAACAACTTAGGATATCTCAATAATAGTGTATGGTTCTTCTTTAAAGATGTTTGAGATATCTATGACTGTCTGGAATGTTTGTAAAAAGCTTGGAAGAATTTTGGCTATGGAGTTTCGAAGTTTTTTCTTGAGAGAGAATTTCAGCAAAGTTTTGACTTTCTTGTATATATACGTATATCTCCATATAATTAGGGTTTGCTGGAATGAGGTATTTATAGGCAATTTATTGAGATTTGTCCGTTGGACACATGTAGGTGCGTGCCTCTCACGCGGCGCGTGAGTCTACCTTTTTCTCTGATGTTCCTGAAATCCTGCTGGTTCCGATTGGACAGGATAGGTTTCGAACTCTGAAATCTGACAGTCTAGTCAAAAGGTGGCTTGTTCACAAGTCATAATAGCTTATCACATTTAATGCACTTATCAGATATTTAATGCATTTGAATTTATTTCCCGTTCGAGATAAATGTCCGTTGAATGATTGCATTTAAGTCCTTCTTGACTTGAAAATTTATTTCAGGTGAATCTGATCCCTGATCGCTGGAGTGCTTTGAGCGGTTGATTCATAAATTCTGAAATCGTCCTTTAGTGTTTGACAGACGCTAAGAACAAATCTTTATCTTTTCCTTGTCTTCAGACTCTGATCTTCAACTTTATCTTTAATAGACTCACTTAAAATTCTATTAGCGATTCAGTATCTAATACTTAGTCTAATTTCTACAAAGATATATATTACAAGCCTAAATAAAATTACAAACTTTCAAACACTTATACATAAGTTCTATGAAAATATAAACTTACATTCTCTTTGGGGTCTAACATAAAATCCTATCTTGTCATCATCAAAACATCAAACATGAAATTCCTTACATTTCCCCTCTTTTTGATGATGTCAAAACCTTAACTCTTATAACTCTTTTGTAGATTAAGAGTTCGAAGAAAAGTCCAAAAAGGTCATAAGTTAGCGTTTGGAAAGTTAGTTAAGTTAGCTAAAGTTAGATTAGCTTCAACAAGTTGTTTCAGCGATAAATCATTCATTCATTCATATAAGAGAATTAAGCATACATGATGTACACTGTAGATAGATAGTTTAAAGCGACAAACATAAATATATAAAACAACATAAGCATTCATCTTTTCTGTCGCTTCCTATTTGCTTCTTCTTCTTAGTAGATTTCAGTCACTAGATCTAGTAGAAGTCTATCAACATCTATCATGGTTCTATGCTGAACTTCATTGTAGTCATGTCTTCTTTGTCTAGCGCTTTCATTCAGCTCCATCAATCTTTCCACCCAATCCTTGGAGGGATCTCAATTTCACGAATTAAGTCATGGTAAATGTCTTATCTTCAATTGTTGGTGGATTTCCAGTTGATAGGTCTTCTAAGCGGTTCAACATATGGGTGAAAACCTATACTCTCTAAGAATTCAACGTCTAAGTCCAAAAGCAAGTGCCTGCCGTGATAATATCTAGGCTTTCGCTTCTTAGTAAGCATTTTCTTTATGCTCACTATTTCTTCGAACGTAGATCCCCAGTGCTTGTTATCTATTTTAGAGATGGCCTTGGACTGGGACTTTTCTTTAAGATCTTACCCTTCTTGGCATCTTCAAGAGAGGTCTTTAATTTAGCAATGTCCCGACGAAGAAGTTTGACTTCTTCTACTAGAAGAGCAACTCGCTCAGCAATACTCTGAGAGACATCAACGGTTGTATTCTGGGATAGCGTTCGATTGAAGTCATCAGACATTTCTTTAACCATCGGAGCGATATTGTTCATCATAGAGATTGTAAGCTTGTTTACGTTTCTCATGTCAGCCTGAAGAAGTCTCTCTACTTGGTTGACCATTGAGTTGCTTCGCTCTTCCAATCGAGAACATGATCTTGTGACATTAATAAGAGAATTGCGAACCGATTTTTTGAAATCTCTAGACTCTTGATCGCTTTTAGAGTCTGAGTCCGAGTCCGAAGATGATCGCTCAGGACCGTGAGAGCTGGAAACTACTGCCTTGCCTTCAAATTTATCTCTGATGAGAGGCTCTTCAGGCTCATCAATGGCTTCCTGAACTTCTTCAATCGCTTGATCCATGGTCGGATCAACAGTAGCTGATGAGATCTCGACTATTGGGGCGCTAAAAATTTCTGGCAAAGAAGCCTCAAGTAGTTGAGCGGCTTCCACAGTAGGAGTTTTGTCCTCTACTTCAATGCGTTAGATTTGGGGAGAAGGGGCTTTAATTGTAATGACCCAGAGTGGGCCAATCGCTTCCATCACATCGCGAGATAAAGAATATAGCGTCCTCGCACTATTCAGTGCTAAGTGAAAATTGCACATCCTTAGGTAGATCAACTCCTGAAATGTAAGAATTGAAAAAGTTCAAAACAACAAGCATCAGCGCTTGAGCAGCCTCTTGGTCCACTGGTCTGATTAGCAAGATCATCTTGGCCACTTCAACATTCTGCTCACAAACAAAGACCGGATGAAGGTTATAGCATCTGAAGTTATTCATGCCAAAATATTCACCGAAGGAGATGTCTAGCGATTGTGCATTCTCCATAATCGCTCTCCTGTTTATGTGGAGTTCTGCAAACTCAGCATGATCAATGTCAATGCTAAAAGAAACTTCACTTTGCCGTGGCAAAAGAGGTCGCTTACTGGTGGAAGCATCTTCATTCAGGTCAGGAAGAATACGCTGGACAAAGTCTTGAGACGGATGATAAACGTAGCGTCCTCCCTAAGAGAGTAAAGCTAGATGCTGGCGAATATAGCGCTCTATTGACTGTCTATAATATGGTAAGTCGCTAATATTGCCCACCAGATTCTTGCGCTGGTCGAGTAGAAATAGAGGAAGACCTCGACGTCCGTAATCTATTCCAAAATTGAAACAAGAATGGATACCTCACAAGTTCCTCTATTGTGTAAAAATGTAACACACACTCTTCAGCCCATCTTGCGGTATCCATCATCCACCGCTTACCAAGCTTGTCAGCTTTCTTCTGTTCTTTTCTAGCGGCAAGGAATTTCTCAAAGCGATCTATTTCGTCATCATAGTCCTTAGCCCATAATCTTGCAAGATACTCGTGTGCTTCAGCTTCTATCCAAGCGTTAATAGGATTGGGACGCTTAGCGACGACTGGTCCTTTTCCTTTCCACAATCTGAGAGGCTTTAGGGATAGAGTATTCTGAGGATAATGAACGACTATGGGATAGGTAGAGTATCCAATTCGGTTGAGAATTTCTTCATTAGGGTTCTTCAGCCAATCACCCATATGGGGATTCTCGATCACGATCTATTTCTGGTGCAAAGGATAAAAGGATTCTTCAGAATGGCCAGTAAAATTGAAACACTTCTCGTTAAATTCTATCATATTGAACACTGACCGTCTAATATACTCAAAACGGGATTGAAGACGCTCAAGAGAGTAGAGACCCAGATCAGCGAAACGCTCGAAGAAACCGAACTTAGTAGAATTAGAGACATCAGTCATGTGGAGAGTATTTTGAAAGTTTATCTCCATATCGACTAATTGCCTGGTGTCAAGCTCCCTGGTGGCAAAGTAAAACTAGTCATTTGCATCATAGCCATGGGGAATGAAATTGATGACACGAGGAGGGGATCCGATTGGAGTTGGGACAAAGGCAATTGACTCGGTTGGGATAAGGGCCACTTCTATTGACCGCTCAGTGTGCACAGTCACTTCACTGACTGGAGAAGTTTCAGCATCAAGAAGGACTTGAGCTACTTCGTTAGAGATATCCACAACCTGTGCCATATCGACATCCACTTCAACGGGAACCTCTGAAGTTGGAGGTGCATCAGCATCTGGTACTTTTTGAGCTGATACAAGCAAGCGTTTGAGAAAAGCAAGCAAAATTTCTACTAAGTAGAAATCATAAATAAAATACTACAACGCTTACCTTGAGGACTATCATCGACTGACACAGTCGCTTGATTTTTTTCAACAATTGGTATAGTTTCCTCAGGCTCCGGGACCACTTGTTTAGGATCTAAATCGAGGAAAGAAGTGAGGGGAACAACTTGAATAGGAATTTTGAATCCTTCTAATATATTCAGAGTATGCTGGATTCTATATTCGCTAAACGCTGAAAGAGCAATTTTATCCTAGTGTTAAAAGAGAAACAAAGGAGAGGATAAAATACATTGTCTAAGACAAGTACTTACCCTGATAATCACCAAGCTCTGTTGAGAGAGCTCCAGGAGTAGCTTCAGGCTCTTGTGTAGATTCAGGAACAGCGTCCGAAGAAGGAGGAGGAACACTCGCTGGTTCTTCAAGTGCTGGCTTGGCTGGAGAGCTTGTTGATTCAGCTGGAGTGGATAAAGGAGTACGCTAGCGGGCTAGTGGTACTTCTTTTTCTTCTTCTGCTTCTTCATTTTTGGGATATAAGCCAAACACTGGAGAGGGAGAGGGTGATTTGGGAGAAGGAGAGGGAGACTTCTGTTTCTTTTTTGGCCCCAACTTCTTCTTTTCTTTCTTTGCTGGCTTGGCTAGCTCAGCAACCTTAACAACGATCTTACGTTTTGGTCGCTTAACCACCACTGCTTCTTCTGAATGAGGATGATGAAGACGAGGTCGCTTGCTCTTCATCATCGCTATGAACTATGCCTTCCGCAAGGAGTTGCTCACGCTCTTCCTTGGAAACCGCTGCACCGCCTCGACGCCTAAGTTTGAGCAGCTCATTGATCATCTTTTTCCCATAAAACTTAAGCGCTGGGACCTTCTTTCCAGCGGTGTAAACGAAACCACTCGCGCTTGAAATTTGACTTAACACAATCCCATAAGGCTTGGGATTTACCGACTCAGCCATCGCTGCTTTGAAGCGATTAAAAACGTAAAGAAACCAATTTATTTTCAGCTTGGTCAGAATTGCTACCATCATTTTGTATTGAACATTGGAGATTTTATCGAAGCTTCCCTTCCTACATTCGATCATTTTTGAGCATATGTCTGCCAGAATGACATATTCACCCTTCATGTCATTCTTTTTGAAGTTAGGTTCGCATGTAGCTTCAATGTCTTTTTTCTTGATCAGTGCTCAGACCTTGGTAGCATCACCGAGAGTAATGTTTTCAAATTCTCCACCATCGTACGGCAGTTGTAGTAAAGAAGATATGAGTTGAGGAGTGAGAACGAAGGTCTCACGAGAAAAGGGAAAGACGCAGGAAATGGAATTTCCATCGTCGGAGATTTTTGCGTTCTTGAAGAAAAAAAGGGTTTCTTCCTCATAAATTTTTGAATGGGAAGTTATCATGTCGTGCAAACCAGATTCTTGGACCAGAGGAAGAACGGTCTTCAGAGGGAAGTTCTGGTTGTCATGAGTCCCAGTTAACAAGGAATTCAGCATTAACAGTGACTGGTTTCTCAGATTTGGAAGATTTTTCGGTGCTCAATTTGGAAGATTTTGAAAATTTTGGTGGCGCCATTGATGAAGGTGAAAGCTTTCTGAGAGTTAAGAAAGAGTCTTTTGCCATGAGAAATAGAGAGATTTTACAGCAAGCAAAGTTTGAGAGTGATAAAGTTTTCCTGTAAAATTGTGGAGGGTTTAAATAGAGGCAAAAAAATAACTCCTTAGTTGCTTGGATTAATGCCACATGTTAAATTTTTAATTTTGAAAATTGAAGCATTTAATCTGAGCCGTTTACTCATAAAGACGGATGTCAAAAAGCGCGATAAACTAGGGTAACAACTGTGAATTATAAAAGTTTGAAGTCCGCAGTTACTTTTTTAAAACGTTTTAATAATTTTGAATTTTTCAACGTAAATTACACGTGCCTGATAGTACACTGACACGTACTCAGACAGGTGCAGTTACTGAACCGCCTAGCTTTTAGATAGGAATCATTAACCGTCAGTTGGATTTGATAGGCACGTATGGGCAGTTGTCAAAGCTCATCTTTTGGACTTATCCACACGCTACCTTTAAGGGATGAAAACAATGCATGGATTTTAGAAAAAGTTACTTAGCGTTCAAGTATGAATATTCTTAACGCTGAAGTCTTTTTGATAAAAGGTCAATCACTTTTGATCTTTAAAAGACATTTTCATTTAATTTTGTTAGAGATTGAATTTGGCATGCATGAAAAATAAACGCTAGTGATCAATGCATAAAATTTTCAAAGTCATTTTTTAACACAACCGCTCATAGAATGGAATAAGTACAATTTTAAAGTTTCGCCTAAAATTGATAACTCATTTCAATTTTAGAAAACACTTTGGACATAAATTTCCCCCTAAATTGTATGCCTATAAAATACGATGCTTTATGATTTAAGCGTCTAAATCGATCATATCTGTCAACTGTTTGTCAGTACCAATGAAGTGCATGGAAATATCTTTCTTTTGAACATGGTCACGCAAGAAATGGTAGCGAATATCAATATGTTTAGTTCTAGAATGAAGGATTGGGTTTTGGGACATAGCTAAAGCGCTTTGGTTATCACAATGGATTGGAGTAGGACCTAAGATTGTTCCATAATCTCTAAGTTATTGCCTCATCCAAAGGATTTGTGCACAACAGCTCCCAACGGCTACATATTCTGCCTGAGTGGTAGAAGTCACTATGAATTGTTGTTTCTTACTATGCCACGAAATCAATCTATCACCTAGAAATTGACATGTACCACTAGTGTATTTTCTATCTATTTTGCATCCTGCAAAATCTGCGTCTGAATAACCAATTAGTTCAAAAGGAGAGTCCCTTGGATACCATAAGCCCACATTTTGTGTGCCTTTTAGGTATTTAAGGATTCTCTTGGCAGCATTTAAGTATGATTCTCTAGGATTAGCTTTTAAGCGTGCACACATGCATACCGAAAACATAATATCGGGTCCACTAACGGTAAGATAAAGAAGTGATCCGATGATACCTCTATAGTTAGTGATATCAATTTTCTTTCCACTTTCATCTTTATCTAATTTAAGCATTTGGCTCATTGGAATTTTTGAAGATGATGCGTTTTCCATACCAAAATTTCTTAATCATATCTCTTGTATATTTAGCTTTGTGTATAAATATGCCATTAGGGAGTTGTTTAACTTGTAATCCTATGAAGAAAGTTAATTCACCCATCATGCTCATTTCATATTGATCTTGCATCATTTTCAAAAATTTCTCACACAATCTCTTGTTAATAGAACCAAATATAATATCATCAACATAAATTTGGACTAAGAGAATATCTTCATTATGGGTAATTTTAAATAACGTTGTATCAATGCCACCTTTTGAAAAGCCTATACCTATAAGGAAGATAGATAGAGTGTCATACCATGCTCTTGGTGCTTGTTTAAGACCATAGAGTGCCTTATCCAATTTGTAGACCATACTTTTCCCATAGTTGTTAATGAATCCTGGTGGTTGCTCCACATAAACTTCTTCTTGGAGTTTACCATTCAGGAATGCACTCTTTACGTCCATTTGGTACACTATGAACTTGTTGAATGCAGCAAACGCTAGAAACATACGAATCGCTTCAAGACGGGCTACTAGGGCATACGTCTCATCAAAATCAATATCCTCTTCTTGGCAATAACCCCGAGCGACTAATCTGGCTTTATTTCTTATCACAAGGCCATCTTCATCCATCTTATTCCTAAAAACCCATCTAGTCCTAAGAACTCCTTGGTGAGTTGGTTTTGGTACTAGCGTCCAAACCTTGCTTCACTACCACAAAAAAGTCCTATTACAGCGTACCTATGACAGCGGTTTTGAAAACTGCTGTAATAGGTGGCATTCGGTTCGGACCTATGACAGCGGTTCGAGCCAAAACGCTATCACAGGTGTCAGAAAAAAAAAATAAATTTGAATGTGGCAGCGGTTTGGCCAGAACCGCTGCCAAAAAGTGCACGTATGGCAGCGGTTCGGCCGAACCGCTTCCAAAAAGTGCACGAATGGCAGCGGTTCGGCCGAACCGCTGCCAGAAGTGCACTTTGCGGCAGCGGTTCTGGCCGAACCGCTGCCACAAACGCACATATGCCAGTGGTTCAGCTAAACCGCTGGCACAAGGGCCGGGTTTTCTACAACCCGGCCCCCCCTCACTCTCACTCTCACTCTCACCCACTCACTCTCTCTCTCTCTCTCTCTCAACTCTCTCACCACCACCACCACCGTCCACCGCCACCACCACCGTCCGCCGCCCCCCCTCTCTTTTTCTCTCTCTATCTCTAGATCTACCTCTCTCTCTCTCTCTTTCTCTCTTTCTCTTTCTACCACCGTCCGCCGCCGTCACTCTGGTAGTATCTCTCTCTCTTTCTTTCTCTTTCTAGATATATATATATATATATGTGCATATATATGTATATATTCTCTATATATATAAAATTAACTCTCTATATATATATATATAGATAGTGTCGACCTCCGCCGCCGCCCCTGCCGCCCACCTCCGCTTCCGCCGCCGTGGTCCATTTAGTTTTGGTATTTTCTTTTAGATAAATATAAATATATATATATATATATACACACACACACATAGAGTATGTATAGATGTATGTATATGTGGGTGTATGCATATATGAGTGTATGTATATATATTTGTGTATGTGTGCGTGTATTTGTGTATATGTGGGTGTATGCATATATGAGTGTATGTATATATATTTGTGTATGTGTGCGTGTATTTGTGTATATATGGGTGTATGTATATATATTTGTGTATGTGTGGGTGTATAAAAAATTTAAGGGAACTAGGAATTTGACTGAATTTAGTATTAGTTTTAGTTAGTCGGGTGTTAATTCCGTTTGATTTGAGATTAAATTGTGGTTATTTGGTGGTTTAGGGTACATTGATCCAACTGGTGATCTATATTTATACTTAGTTGCTGAAAATATAATGTTTTATTTATAGTTTTATGTGATTTATGTGATCCGACTGGTGATCAATATTTGTAGTTGCTGAAAATATAATTAATTAAGATTGAAATTGGATTTTAGCGGATCGTAAGATCCGAATTTTGTTGGATTCAACCTACCCAGGTGAAGATTAAGTCGAGAACTTGGTAGTAATTTTTGCGTTGTTACCCTGCTGAATTTTTTCTAGAATAATGGGAAATAAATTAAAATAAAAATTATTTAATTAATTTAACTATCAACTGATGATAAAATTGTTTAATTTGATTAATTCAGAATCAAAATGGATCGAAGTAGGATTTTAGCAGATCGTATGTCGGAACAGTATGAGAAAGGTGTGAAAGAGTTCATAAAGTTTGCGGTTGACCATGCACCAGATCGAACTAGGATCACTTGCCCCTGTTTACGTTGTTGTTTTGGAAAGAGAATTAGTCCACGTGAGTTGGAAGATCATTTGGTGTGTAATGGAATTGATAAAAGCTACAAACGTTGGACAAGACACGGTGAAAGTAGTGTCCCGTTGGATGATTTGGGTGGTACATCATATCCATCACACGATTTCAACATGAATGATTATGAGCCTGATCGTTTGGAGGAGATGACAAATGTGATTGAGGAGGATTTGCGAAATTGTCCTAAAATGTTTGACAATTTGACAAGTGATTCAAAGACACCACTGTATAGTGGTAGTAAATTCACGAGATTGAAAACAGTTCTTAACCTATACAAGTTAAAAGCCAACAATGGGTGGAGTGATAAGAGTTTCACAGACTTGCTTGGTTTATTAAAAAGCATGCTACCTGAGGATAATGTGTTACCTAATCGTACTTATGAGGCTAAACGGATGTTAACCTCAATTGGCATGGGATATGAGAGGATACATGCATGTCTCAATGATTGCGTATTATTTAGAATTGACTATGCATCATTGAAGGCCTGTCCAAAATGTGGCGCCTCACGGTACAAGAAGAATGGATCTACGCCTGTCAAAACCATGTGGTATTTGCCTATAATATCACGATTTAAGCGCATGTACAGTAGTAAAGAGTTAGCCAAGGACTTGACATGGCATGCTGATAGAAGGCTTGAAGAAAGGATTGAAGATGACAAGATTCGACATCCCTCAGATTCTCCTCAATGGAAAAAGATTGATGATTATTTCCCTGAATTTGGTGAAGAATCAAGAAACCTGCGCCTTGTATTGGCTACAGATGGCATGAACCCTCATGGCTTGCAAAGTAGCTCACATAGTACATGGCCGGTGATTTTGATGATCTACAACCTTCCCCCATCGCGATGCATGAAGCGAGAGCATATAATGATGCCTATACTCATTTCTGGGCCGAAACAACCTGCAAATGATATAGATGTCTACTTGACCCCTTTAATTGAGGATTTGAAGGTGTTGTGGGACACCGGTGTTCAAGTATATGACGGGTTGAGAGAAGAAAATTTTAATCTCAGAGTCATGTTATTTGGAACAATCTATGATTTTCCGGCGAGATCAAACCTCGAGGGATATGGTGTACATGGCCAATGTGGATGCCCCATATGTGTCAAGAGTACAGATCAATATCGATTGACACACTCCCAGAAATATGCATTCCAAGGGCATCGGAGATGGCTAAATCGGAACCATCGATATCGTCGGCGGAAGAAAGCTTTCAATGGGAATATAGAAGAAGGTCGAGCTCCTAAGTGCTTAACTGGTGAAGAAGTGTTTGAAAATGCAAGAGACTTGGAGGTTAAATTTGGAAAGACTTTTGCATGTGGCCTTGCAAAAACTGGGTGATAAAAAAAGTCAATTTTCTTTGAGTTGCCGTATTGGACGTCTTTACATGTTAGACATTTTCTCGATATAATGCATATTGAGAAAAATGTATTTGATAGCGTCATTGGAACACTTCTAAATGTGCCCGGAAAGACAAAAGATGGCGAAAAGGCACGGTTAGACTTGGTTGAAATGAAGATAAGAGGAAAATTGACACCAACAAATAAGGGGAAACGTACTTATTTGCCTCCAGCAGCTCACACTCTAGCCAGGAAAGAAAAAATTGCATTATGTGAGTTTCTTAATGGAGTGAAAGTTCCAGAAGGGTATTCTTCAAACATTAGCAGTCTTGTATCAATGAAGGATTTGAAGCTAAAGCACTTGAAGACTCACGATTGTCATGTAATCATGGATCATTTGCTACCAATTGCTATACGGGCCATTTTGCCAAAAAAGGTGAGAGACACGATAACTAAATTGTGTTTCTTCTTCAAAGCAATGTGGAGCAAGGTGTTTGATCCTGAGTAATTTCCTGCACTTCAAAAACAAATTGTCATCACTTTGTGTGAGCTTGAAATGTATTTTTCACCTGCTTTTTTTGATATAATGACTCATCTACCCATTCACTTGGTTAGAGAGACTCAACTATGTGGACCGGCTTTTATGAGATCTATGTATCCGGCTGAGCGTTATATGAAGGTATTGAAAGGCTACGTGAAAAATCGTAGTCGACCGGAAGGTTGCATTGTTGAACGGTACATAGTTAATGAAGCCATTACATTTTGCACAGAGTATCTGACAAATTCTAATGTTGCAGAGCTCCCAAAGTCTCATGTTGTGGGAGGGGGAACAGAAGGAGTCGGATTAATGGGACAACAATTAGTTAGTGTTCATATTACACAAAGGGATCAGGCACATCTATATGTGCTCCACAACACCGATGAGGTTGACCTATATGTTGAAGAGCATAAGAACCAACTTAGGAGATTCAATCCAATTAAAAATGAGAGTTGGATTTCAAGAGAGCATAATAAGAGTTTCACCGATTGTTTCCGAAAGCATTTTGAAGAAAAACAGAAAGAGAATCCACAGCTTTCAGTTTCAGATAAATTGACACGGCTGTCGATGGATCCGGACAGACTAGTATTTTGTTATTCAGGTTATCGTATAAATGGTCGTACATTCTATACAAAAGACCAAGACGAACGAAGTACAATGCAGAATAGTGGTGTGAGTCTTGTAGCTCAAGCAATGCATATCTCAAGTGCGAAAGATAATAATCCTATCTATGCCGATTTATCATATTACGGGGTGATTGAACGTATATGGGAGCTTGATTATAGTTGGTTTCGGGTGCCTGTATTTGGGTGTAGGTGGGTTGACAATAAACATGGTGTCGATAATAGTGAAATAGGCTTCACTCGAGTAGACCTTGAAAGGGTGGGATACAAAGATGAACCTTTCATTTTAGCGTCACAAGCTAAACAAGTATTTTTTGTTACCGATCCTATTGATAAGAGGTGGTCCATTGTTTTATCGGCAAACAAAAATACATGTATTGATGGTGATTATGAAGAAAGTGAAGATGATGGAGAAAACCCTATCTCATTAGGTGATTCACAATCAATTGATAGTGACGATGACTTGGATATAAGTGATGATGAATTGTATATGCATCAAGATGACCAAGAGGGGATATGGATTAATCCGTCAGTTCGTCGCCGTACTAAAAAAAATGGTCGTACCGATGGGAAGCAAAAGACTGCTAAGCCAACGACAAAAAGAAAACGATGAAAGGTATTTGAATTTATTTCATAATTGTATGATAGACTTCTTTCAATATTTATACTTAGTTGCTAGAAAATTTATATTCTTGAGATTTGCCAATTTTTGTGGAAGATTTAAGGGAAATAGGGGTTGATTGATTTTAAGGTTAATTTGGTTTAGCTGGGGGTTAATTATGTTTAATTGAGGATTAAATTTTGTTTATTTTGTGGTTTAGGATAATTTTGTTTATTTTGTGATTTATTACTTCTATTTGAAAATTATTATTGCCAAATGAATCTGCCAAATTTATATGAAGATAACTTCTGTATTTATTACGTCTATTTGAAAATTATTATTGCCAAACGAATCTGCCAAATTTATATGAAGATAACTTCTGTATTTATTACGTCTATTTGAAAATTATTATTGCCAAATGAATCAGCCAAATTTATATGAATCTAACTTCTATATTATTTGTCTTTTGTAGGTCGATGACTTCAAATCCTGATGGTAGTTTTCCCGACGATGATGTATATGGATCAGATAGCGGTCATGAGAAGGAGATACGGAGAGGTGTCTCTGCTATGAAAAAAGTTGTCAATGCCAGAAGTAAAGGCATAAGGCTACCTGTCGGCTGGAATGACAGAGATCAGCCAGTTAACCCCAACAAATCAATATTTGTTGGGTATATAGGCGTGCAGGTTTGGCAGAAGGTGTCGATTGCCATGAGTACTTGGCGCAAAGTCCCGTCAGCAACAAAAAAAAACATTTGGGATGAGATGAAGGTAATTTAGATATTATCATATTTGTAAGTGTTAATGTATTATCATATTCTCTAAATTATAATTTTTTATATACTTTATTGTTTGTTTTTTGTAGTTGGCGTTTGATATTGACGAAAGTCGACAAAAGTACGTACTAGCAGAAGCTGGGAGGCTAGCACGTAACTTCAGGAGCTACATAAGCAGAAAGTATGTGCGAGATGATGATGGAAACGTTAATGTCAACCCACCTCCACAATATGAGATATCCCAAGCCGATTCGGCGGCATTTTTAGAGGTTCGCTTAGGTGAACCTTGGCAGGTAGCTAGTCATTTTAATTTACAGTTTCATTTGTTGGTTATTGCGTTTATATTTAGCTAATAATTTGATAATGTAATAAATAGAAAATAAGCATGGACAATCAGGAAAGAGCAAAGAACCCTGAACATCCTTACCGGAAAGGGAGTCTTGGAGATGCTGTTGTGGAGCAAATGGAGGTATGTAGTTCATTTAGCAGTGAATCCTTACAATTTTTTTAATAATAATTCTATGTTAATGCATACATATATTTTTTAATGAAAATATAGATAAATAAAAGAAGGGATGCAGGATCCGATTGTACAGATGTAACACGAGCACTCGTGTGGAGAGTTTCGCGTTCCGATCCGACAAATCAAATTGATAACGAAAATGTTAGAAGAGTGGTGAATGAAATGGTGAGTTATTGCCAATTTTAGCTCTATTAATTGTTTTATTGAAATACTATTAAAAGCACAAGGTTCACTATTTTTTTTAATTTTTAAAAATATATCATTACAGGAGAGCATTTCACAAGAGAGCACTAGCCATAGTGGAACTTACACGAGTCGAGATGACCTATTGGCTAAAGCTATTAAAAGGAAAGAGCATCCGGGTCGCGTTAGGGGTGTTGGCTTTGGGGTCTCACAAAGAGACTATTTTAAGGATCCAAAGTCTGCTTCAGAAAAGGAGATGAAAAACTTGAGAAACATAGTGAAAAACCTCTCCGAAACTATGGTTGCCATGCAACAACGAATTGATGTTTTGGAAGCCCCTAACTCGCGTCAGCCACATGAAGATGACGTCATTTCTTTGAAAGATAGCAGCCCAGAACCAAGTTATAAGATGCTTCCTGAGGTAAAAATTTGAACTTGTTTATTAATCATACAACTTGCGACTCTCTATTTTCTGTAAATCATACAAAACTTTCTAATATAATGTTGTATATATATATATATACGTGTGTGTAGGGTATCACTCCATGTCAATTAGCACTTTCATCTCCATCATATCGTGTGGTGGCTAAAGGACAGCTATACAATCGATCAGAGACTGATAGAACACTTCACAACTGTCAATTAGCCACCAACAATGTGAAAGTGCGCATTGACACTGCAGTTGAGGCTAATACACTCCTGCCCGTCCCTCTCAATGATGAAATATTCTCCATTTCTCATGCTCTGGGTACCTTTGTTGCTTGGCCAGCGAGTCTTGTCATTGTCACTGCTGCACCGGTATGTAATTAATAGCTAGTCATTAATAAATTATAACAATTTGTTTGAGGTTACTAAATATACTTTGGTGTGTAACATTTATATTTTATTTTCTTGCTTAAACAGTCCAAATCATCTGAAAACCGTAAGTCAGGGACGTCGAAGCGGTCAGCTGTCAAAGGAAAATCTCAAGTGGCCGAGCCTGCAGGTGAAGTAGACATATGTGCAGATCTTCAACTAGATGGACTCCCTAATGACCTTGTATTTCTGGGAAAGTACACGAAGATGATGAAGATTGGTGCCCTGATCAATATATATATGGACGAAGCCATTATGAATCTTTCATTCCCAGAGTTCATTGGGAAGGAGGAGATCTATCACCTTCTGTGTAGAAAAGAAATAGGAGCCTCTATCATTACAGCGTACATAAAGTAAGTTTTTTAATTATTTTATTACATCTAAACTACGATTATTTTCGTTACTCGAAATTCATTTTTTATGCTCAATTTAGGTGTTTGTGGTTTAACTACGTGATCCACGAAGGAAAAGAAGCAAGTTTCGGGTTCCTTAGCCCACATTCCATAGCTGCTCAAACAGACCCGTCAGTTCAACAAGTGCAGTACATAGCACGTGCTATGATGCAGAGTACACAACAAAATAAGTTATTTCTTGCACCTTACAACACCGGGTGAGCTACTAAAGACTCGACTTTAATTTGTAAAACTAGCTACGCAAAACAAATTTTCAACTTATCTTTTGAATGCTTTGTAGGGGTGATTGGTTGTTGCTTGCAATTAATCCATTTAAAGAGATTGTTTACTATCTGGATTCTGTGCATGGTGAGCCGCAATACCGAGATGATATGATACTAAAATTCAATCAGTAAGTTTTTCATTCAATCAATGTATCCATTATATTTAATATTTTTTTAAATTATATTTATTTCACATAATTTCTTGTTTTTAACATATTTTCTTGTTTTTTATATTTTTTTATAGAGCTGTGCACATATTTCGTGCAAACTGCAACAACCAATCCAACAAATCCAAAAACTCGGTCTGTAAATGGTTTACTATAAAGGTTAGCATTTTCTAGGTTCATGAGATTATATATTCGTATAGAAGTTCGTCTTCTAATACAACGTAATTTTGATTGCTTTTGTAGTGCCCCCGGTAGACCAACGAGGTGGATTGTGGCTATTTCGTTATGAGATTCATGAAAGAGATAATTAGCCACGGACTATCTATAATCCCAACAGCGGTATACATAATCCTTATATATATATACTTAATTCTATTACTTTTGAAATTATTAAACCTTAATTGGTAGGTAATTGAAATGTTATTTCACTTTGCAATTAATCTCTATATATATACATATATCTTGCAGTACTTTAAGGATTGTCAATCCTTCTATACTGATGAGCAAATTGATGAAGTACGCTGCGAAGTTGCACGTTACATTTTCTTAGCAGCTCCTTAGAAATTAGGTAATTTAGTTTTTGTACATTGTGACTTGTTATAAATTGAGATTTGATTTATTGTATTTCGTAAGGTCATTAGTAATTTAATTAGTTGATTCTACATTTTGTTGGAGATTATAATATTTTATTGTTGGAGGAAAAAGATGGTAATATTGAAGTTTGGGGTGATGTTTGTTTATGTTGAATATGTTTTGTTGTTAGTTGAAATTTGTTGCTTGGATCATTGCATATTACTGTACAGACACTATCATGACAGCGCAATAAATAATTAAAAAAAGATAGAAAAAAAGACAGCAGTTCTGGGAGAACCGCTGCTACAGTTCTACCTGTGGCAGCGGTTTTCCCAGAACCGCTTCCACAGGTCCTCCTGTGGCAGCGGTTCTGCGAGAACCGCTGCCACAGGTCCTTTATTTATTTTTATTTTTTTGGTTTTTTCACAGCGGTGTTCAGGGAACCGCTGTCATAGGTAGACCTATTACAGCGGTTTTGTAACCGTTGTCATAGGTCCACCCCTATAATAGCGGTACCTATGACAGCGGTTAAAACCGCTGTCATAGGCCCAAAAAAACCGCTGTCATAGGTCATTTTTGTAGTAGTGCTTCTCTCAAATTGGTTAAGCTCTTATTACATTGCTTCTACCCAACTTGAATCATTGACCTCTTCATCCACTTTCTTTGGTTCCATTTGAGATATGAAGCTCGCGAACATGGCCTCATTGATTGTTGCGGACCTAGTTCTAACAGGTGCTTCAATATCTCTTATCACTAGGTCTGGTTGTTGCGGACCCATGTATAGCAAGAGAAATCATCAACTATTACTAGCAAATACTTTTTACCGTTAATACTCATGATTTGAATAGGACCAAATAAATCTAAATGCAATAGTTCAAGAATTCGAGAGGTAGATAAACACGGTTTCTTTTTGAAAGATGATTTAACTTGTTTACCAATTTGACATGCATCACGTCAGCAGTTTTTCTGAAAGGAACCTTTAGGTAATCCATCTACTAGATTTAGTGATATTAATTGAGAGATTGCCTTAATGTTGAGGTGATTCATTTTTCCATGCCATAACCAACGCAATTCATTTTGACTTTTTGCAACAAAGCATGTGGGGTTGTTATCAGTTGTAGAATCCCAATCTTCTAAATACACATTGTTTGTTCTTTTTCCTCTTAATTTAGTCGACTTAGTCTTAGCGTCATTAACATAGCAACCGTCGCTTGAGAATTTGACTTCAAAGCCTTTATCACAAAATTGACTAATGCTTAACAAATTATGCTTAAGACCCTCACCATAATATACATCACTAATCATGATGTTCCCCCTATGCATGATACCTATACCTTTGGTTTTTACCTTTAGAGTTATCACCAAATATACCTTGAGGACCGTTGGTTGCATAATAGTTGACCAAGAGATCCTTGGAGCCAGTCATGTGCCTTGATGACCCACTATCAATGTACCAAACTGAAGTATCGGAGTTGGCTCTAGGTACCTGCATTTAAAGGGCAGTTCTAATTCTTCTTAAGTACCGATGTTGTTTTGGGTCCTTCAATGTTAGTGACTTTAGTTTGAATTAAAACTTTCGGAACCCATATTTTCTTTGTCTTCATTATGGGAAGATTGGCCCTCTTGGGTTTCGGTTTGTGTTGTGTGTGCTTTTTAGGTGTACAGTAATACCCTCAATTATAATAGTAATCATAGTCATAGTCATAGTCATAATCATCATCATCATAGTATCGATAATATGATCTTGATCTTTGAGGATATTGACGATTGTATTTCCTTGGCATTGGCTTAGGAGTCGCTGTAGGCGATTGGCGCTTATAGTTTGATTCACTTGTAGATGGTCTATCCTTAGTCTTTTGAGCGTTTGGATGAACCTTCTTCTGTGAATCATTCACTTTTGTCTTCTCCTTATTGCCTGAGTTGGTATTGAGCTTCTCATTTGGCCTCTTACCATTGTCCTTAGGTTCATTCAGCGTTTAACTGTTTGAAATTTTCACAACAAAGAATACACCTTTTCCTTTGTTGGCTGCCGTAACCTTAGACGCTTTGGGTTTTTGACCAAGTTTATCACAACCTAAATCGGTCCTTTCACCAAAAAGTCTAGTTATCTCAGTCACATTATCTAGCTTTCTTGATGCTTTGGATAATGATGAGACAAGCTGCTCTGATTTGACAAGTCTAGCGATCAGCTCAGCTTCTCTCTTGACTATTATATCAAGATCACTTTTTAACTGGGTTATTTCACTCTCAAGTGATTGATTCTTCTCAATGCATTGTTGATGAACTTGCAACTCTTCTTTGAGTGTTGCTTTATCACTTGTGAGCGATGAAATGATAGCAAAGTGATTTTGATATATCTTAGCGACATCTTGACAATCTTTATAATATTAATTTACTTTGTCAAGTAATTCATCATAAGAAAGAGGATGAGATAATTCATTGTTTACCTTAGATAGCGAGTCATCAGACGCTTCTTCATCTCTTTCCATAAGACAAATTAACGCTGAGTCGCTCGTCGGTTCATCATCACTGCTTTCATCTGATGATTCCAAATCCTCTTCAGGTGCGGAGAATGGTTCAGATTCCACTAGCAATCCTTGTTGGCGAAGGTTGCTCTTGAATTGGTTTCTATCCGCATAATCTTGCCTTGTGGCGCTTGATACTGCGGCGATGGTGCAGGAGAAGGAGTTTGGAATGAGGTCTGTCCACTAGGGTTTCTCTTTTCGTATCTTAGGAGTTTCTTAAATTTCTTAACCAATACAACCATTTCCGTTTCCACATTTGATTCTGTCGCTTTTACCTCATTGACTAATTTTCCCTTGATCTTAGTAGTAGCTATCAGGGCTCCTGATTCAGTCTATGTTGTAGAAGTCATTGTGTCGCTGACTTCTCCTATTTCAAATTCAAATGCCTTTAACTCAGAAAACACATGTTTCTGAGTTAGAGTTTCCAAAGTTTATGATTCTCTCATTGCAACCGTCTTAATCAAATATTTGCTTGGAAGGCTTCTAAATATCTTGTTGACCATTTCTTTGTTAGTCAACTCCTTGTCCAGTGATGCTAACTCTTTAATGAGCATAGTGAATCTTGCGTCCAATTATTCTAGCATCTCGTTGTTCTGCATCTTAAAATGCAGGAATCTTTGCATGGCTACGGAGAGCTTCACTACTACAAAAATACTCTATTACAGCGTATCTATGACAGCGGTTTTGCAAAACCGCTGTGATAGGGCTATTTGGTTCGGACCTATGACAGCGGTTTTGCAAAACCGCTGTCATAGGGCTATTCGGTTCGGACCTATGACAGAGGTTCTCCCCGAACCGCTGTCATAGTGTCGGGATATGATAGCGGTTCGCCACGAACCGCTGTCCTAAATTTTTCAGAAAATAAAAATAAAATAAAATATCCTGTGGCAGCGGTTTTGCACAACCGCTGTCATAGGGCTGGGCTATAACAGCGGTTCTGGGAGAACTGCTGTTATAGTGCTGGGATATGACAGCGGTTCGCCCCGAACCGCTGTCATAGGCTGTCGGGCTTCTACTAGGTCAGACAGCTGCCCCCCTTATTCTCTCACTCTCAAATTTTAGTTTTGCCTCTCTCTCACTACTCTCGGCCTCTCTCTCCCTCGATCCCCCCCAAAGGCTCGGCACCACCGCCGCCGCCACCACCACCACCACCACATACCTGCGTCGCCGCCACCACGACCACGACCGTAAGCCTGCCTCTTCTCTTTCTCTCACTATATATATATGTATATTTGTATATGTGTGGGTGTATGTATATTTGTGTATATGTGGTTGTATGTATATTTGTATATATGTTGATGGGTGTATGTATATTTGTGGATGGGTGTATGGGTGTATTTGTGTATGTGTGGGTGTGTGTATATTTGTGTATATGTGGTTGTATGTATATTTGTGTATGTATATATGTGGATGGGTGTATGTATATTTGTGTATATTTTGATGGGTGTATGTATATTTGTGTATATTTTGATGGGTGTATGTATATTTGTGTATATGTTGATGGGTGTATGTATATTTGTGTACGTATATATGTGGATGTGTGTATGTATATTTGTGTATATGTTAATGGGTGTATTTGTGTATGTGTGGGTGTGTGTATATTTGTCTATATGTGGTTGTATGTATATTTGTATATGTATATATGTGGATGGGTGTATGTATATTTGTGTATGTGTTAATGGGTGTATGAATATTTGTTTATATTTTGATGGGTGTATGTATATTTGTGTATGTGTTAATGGGTGTATGAATATTTGTTTATATTTTGATGGGTGTATGTATATTTGTGTATATGTTAATGGGTGTATGTATATCTGTGTATATGTTAATGGGTGTATTTGTGTATGTGTGGGTGTGTGTATATTTGTGTATATGTGGTTGTATGTATATTTGTGTATGTATATATGTGGATGGGTGTATGCATATTTGTGTATATGTTGATGGGTGTATGTATATTTGTGTATGTGTGGGTGTACGTAAATTTGTGTATTTATGAAAATATTTCTCGGTTGAAATTTTGCGGTGTCGGAATGACACGAAATTCACACAGTCATAGAGAAACGATATTCTGAAAAAAACACATGACTATGTCATGTGTTCTCGTGATTTTAGCCATCTTAGATCATTTAAGGCCTCAAATTTGCGTTTTATTATGAAAATAGGGTATTTTGTAATAAAATGCATATTTGAGGTTTTAAACGATCTCAAATGGCTAAAATCACGAGAGCGCAAATTTGCGTTTTGTTCAGAATGCCGTTTCTCTATGACCGTGCGAATTTCGTGTCATTAGGACATGGTAACATTATAATCGAGAAACTAAAATTGAAAATAAATAAATAAACGACCCTATGACAGCGGTTCCGGCTGAACCTGTCACAGGATCCAAATTAATTTTTTTTTAACCCCTATGACAGCGGTTCAGTCGGAACCGCTGTCATAGGTCGCCTGTGACAGCGGTTCAGCCGAAACCGCTGTCATAGGGTCCAAATAAATCTTTTTTTTAACCCTATGACAGCGGTTATTTTAACCGCTATCATAGGTCAAAACGATATAACAGCGGTACCTATGATAGCGGTTAAAAACCGCTATCATAGGCCCAAAAAAACCGATGTTATAAGTGATTTCTGTAGTAGTGCTTGTTCTCCTTCATTTGTGCTGAACCCTTACATACGATAGCTAACTTATCCCATACTTCTTTTGATGTTTTACATTGCTTGATCTTGTTGAATAGTGCATCATTGTCTCCTAACGCTGAGTAGAGAGCGCTTCGTCCAACATTATCTAGATTTTCTCTTTTTCGATCTTCTGGTGTCCATTCTATCTTGGGCTTCTCGACATAACCATCTAGAGTAGCCTCAGTCGCTCCAGGTGCTCGAGTTATAACTTTCATGACCTGAATGGGGCCATCTGTAATTACATCACACATTTCATTATCACAAGAGCATAAATAAGCGAATGCTCTAAGTTTCCAAGAATCATAGTTTGATTCAACCAACTTAGGCATTTTGTTAAAAACCATAATGAGATGTTTTAAGAGAAATTAAAGTGACTAAGTTTAGAAAAATAGATCTAAACAACCAGTTACGCTCGGAAACGGTTAGGTTTCTACTTCAACCGCTCTGATACCACTTGGTGGTCCCAAGTGGCATTCGAAAGGGTCTAGAAGGGGGGGGGGGTTGAATAGACCCTGAAGTCTTTTTCGACTTCAAGAATTTCATAGCACTTTTAAAGATTTGAACGCTTAGAAAGCTGAGCGCTTGGGTCAAGCACTTCAGTAAAGATAAGTTAGACTTAGTAATTTTAGTAATTTACCAAAGTAGGTAACGCTTAGATCACTTAATCAGGGTTAGTACAGAGGAAATGCTTTTTAAAGCTTTAGCGTTCGTTTTGATCAAATAGTCGCTTAACCGTTTAGCTTATCTTTTTCAGGATAAATGATAGAATATAAAGTCAGATAATAAAACAGTAAATAACACAAGAATCTGTAAGGTTCACTGGGTGGTGTAATCCCAGCTACGTCGTTCTTCTCCTTTAACACTTGGAGGAATTCCACTGAGTTGATAATAGAAGGATCACAGAGAGGCTTCTACGAAATAGAGGAGGGGATGATGATCTTGGGCTCCTTGATCACACAGACTTCAACACCAATGAAGATCTTCACGAACAAGCTACTCTTACTTAGAAATACTGCTTGTAAAGTCAACAACTTCTTCACACAGACAGAGGATGTTGAGGGTTTTTTTTATCACGGGTTTGTTTTATTTTAGGAAGTTCAAACAACTTAGGATATCTCAATAATAGTGTGTGGTTCTTCTTTGAAGATATTTGAGATATCTATGACTATCTAGAATGTTTGTAAAAAGCTTGGAAGAATTTTGGCTATGGAGTTTCGAAGCTTTTTCTTGAGAGAGAATTTCAGCAAAGTTTTGACTTTCTTGTGTATGTACGTATAGCTCTATATATTTAGGGTTTGCTGGAATGAGGTATTTATAGGTAATTTCTTGAAATTTGTCGGTTGCACACATGTAGGTGCGTGCCTCTCACGCAGCTCGTGAGTCTACCTTTTTTTCTTACATTCCTGAAATCCTGCTGGTTCCAATTGGACAGGAGCAGGTTTCGAACTTTGAAATCTGACAGTCTAGTCAAAAGGTGGCTTGTCCACAAGTCCTAATAGCTTATCATATTTAATGCACTTATCAGGCATTTAACGCATTTGAATTTATTTCCCGTTGGAAATAAATGTCCTTTGAATGATTGCATTTAAGTCCTTCATGACTTGAGAATTTATTTAAGGTGAATCTGATCCCTGATCGCTGGAGTGCTTTGAGCGCTTGATTCATAAATCCTGAAACCGTCCTTTAGCGTTTGACAGACGCTAAGAACAAATCTTTATCTTTGCTTGTCTTCAGACGCTGATCTTCAACGTTTTCTTTAATAGACTCACTCGGAATTCAACTAGCGAATCGGTATCAAATACTTAGTCTAAATTCTATAAAGATAAAAATTACAAGCCTAACAAACTAATAAACTTTCAAACGCTTATACAAATATTCTATGAAAGTATAAACTTACGTTCTTTTGGGGTCTAACATAAAATCTTATCTTGTCATCATCAAAACATCTAACATGAAATTTCCTAACAATATGTGTTAGGAAAATTCATATTAGATGTTTTGATGATGACAAGATAGTATTTTATGTTAGACCCCAAAAGAACGTAAGTTTATACTTTCATAGAATATTTGTATAAGCGTTTGAAAGTTTATTAGTTTGTTAGGCTTGTAATTTTTATCTTTGTAGATTTTAAACTAAGTATTAGATACTGAGTCGCTAATAGAATTCTAGGTGAGTCTGTTAGAGATGAAGTTGAAGATCAGCGTCTGAAGTCAAGTGAAGATGAAGATTTGTCTTAAGCATCTGTCAAACGCTTAAAGACTATTTCAGGATTTATGAATCAGCGTTCAAGATAATGTTCTTAGCGCCTAGCTAACGCTAAAAGACTATTCCAGGAGTGTTGAACCAAGCACTCAAATCACTCAAGCGATTCAAGATCAGATTCACTTGAAATAAACTCTCAAGTCATGGAGGACTCTAATGCAATCCAACGGGCATTTATTTCCAACGAAATAAATTCAAAACGCATTAAATGCTTGATAAGTGCATTAAATGTGACAAGACATTATGACTTGTGGACAAGCCACCTTTTTACTAGACTGTCAGCTTTTCAGAGTTCAAGTCTGCTCCTGTCCAATCGTAACCAGCAAAAATTGAGGAATGTCAGAAAGAGACTATTTGACGCGCTGTGTGAGAGACACGCGCCTGCTTGTGTCCAACGGACAAATCCCAAGAATCTCTATAAATACTACCCTTCAGCAAAATTTTAGTGTGTGTGCAGAGAGAGAAACTTTGCTAAAATAATTTGAGAGAAAAGCTTGCAAACTCCATAGCCAAAATCCATCAAGCTTCTCAAATACATTCCAAAGTAAGTCACCGATATCTCAAACCTCTTCAAAGAAGAACCCTACACTATTATTGAGATATCCCAAGTTGTTTGAACTTCCCAACATCAAACAAACCTGTTAAAATAAACCCTCAACATCTTTCATCTGAGTGAGAAAGTTTGTTGACTGCACAAGTAGTATTTTTTAGTAAGAGAAGTTTGTTGAGGAAGGTCTTTATTGGAGCTGAAGTCTGTGTGATCAAGGAGCTCAAGGCCATCTTGGAGAAGATTTTTATTGGAGCTGAAATCTGTGCGATCAAGGAGCTCGAGATCGTCTTTCCGGAAGTAGAGGATTGAAGTACCTTGTAGCAGAAATCTGTGTGACCAAGGAGCTCAAGTCATCCATATCCATCTCTTCCTTTGTTCCCTATTTTGTAGAAGCCTCTATATGACTCTTCGATAATCAATCTAGTGGATTGCCTCCAAGTGCATAGGAGAAGAAGGACGTAGCAGGGATTACACCACCCAGTGAACCTTACAATATTTTGTGTCACTTACTGCTTTATTGCTTTATTTTATATTTGCATATCATACCTTTAAAAAGGCTTTAAAGCAGTTAAGCGACTATTTCCAAAAGAGAACTCTAAGAATTCAAAACGTTTTAACCAAAAGCAACTAAGGAAAACTTTGTGATGCTAAAGCTTTCAAAAGAGAAGAGTTGTAAAATCATTCCGCTGTGCTAACCCTGTTTAAAGAACTGAACGCTTAAACCTATCTGGTTATAGTATTCAAATCTTGAGTCTAAGTTAACTTTATCAAAAGTCTTCAAGTAGACGCTCAGCCATGCGTCTACATATTTAAGTAAAATGCTTTGCCAAGCGTTTACATTTCAAGCGTCCAAAACCAAATTTTAATACGAAAATTTTGTTGAAGTTGAAAAATATTTCAGGGTCTATTCAACTCCCCCCTTTCTAGATCCTTTCGTATGCCATGTACCAACACTTGGTATCAGAGCGGTTGCAAGTGAATTTTTTAAAATTTTCAAGCATAACTGCTAGTTCAGATCCTTTTAAAATTTAGTTGCTTTTAAAAAAAAAAATCTCTTTCATGGCATTTTCAAGAGTACCTGAGTTGACCGAGTCAAATTATGACTCATGGAAGGTCAAATCATTTGCTTATCTTTGTGCTTGTGATGATGAAATGTGTGATATCATTTCAGATGGGCCAATTCAAATATTCAATGTCATCACTAGAATGCCTGGAGCGACTGAAGCGACTCCAGATGGTTATGTTGAGATACCAAAGCATGAGTGGTCAGCTGATGAGCGTCGGAGAGCAAATCTATATAATGTTGGAAGGAACGCTCTATATACAGCCATTGGTGACAATGATAACTTGTTCAACAAGGTCAAGTCGTTCTCTACGACTAAGGAAATTTGGGATAAGTTAGCCACAATATGTGAAGGTTCAGCACCGATGAGAGAGAACAAGCTCTCCATAGCCATGCAAAGATTTGAGCATTTTAAGATGATGCCAAGCGAGACGCTAGATCAATTGGATGTGAGATTTACGTTGCTTATTACAGAGGTAGCATAATTGGATAAGGAATTGACCAACAAGGAAATGGTCAACAAAATATTTAAAAGTCTTCCCAGTAGATTTTTGATAAAGATTGTAGCAATGAGAGAATCACAAATGTTGGACATTATTATGCCAGAACATGTGTTCTCGGAGCTAAAGGCTTTTGAATTTTAATCAGGAGAAGTCAGCGACACCTCATCTTCACCGACTGAATCCGGAGCATTAATCGCTACTACCAAAATCAAGGGAAAATCAGTCAATGAGGTGGAAGCAACAAAATGGAGTGATGAGGAAAAGGAAATGAATTTATTAGTCAAGAAATTCAAGAAATTTCTTAGATATGAAATGAGAAATTCATGTTCTTCATTCCAGAACGAGGTATGATTTAAACGCTTAATCATTATGCATCACATTTTTCATTAGACATATAATTTAGGGAGAATTCACTTATTATAATGTCTACAAAGCGTTTTTCAAAAGTGTTACAAGTTATCAAATTTAGGGGGAACGTTAAAATTGTACTTGTACACATATGTAAGCGTCAATGATCAAGAACTATTTACTTATGCATAGATCATCAACGCGTATCGTTATTTGTGCATGATATGTTGGCCGCTCAAATATAAAAAGAATTTAATTTTAAGCGTCAACATAAATCTTACGACAAGCGATATATGTTAAGCGTTGAAAATTTCCCTTCAACACTTAATAGAAACTTTTATAGAAATCATGCATTAAAATAAAAAAAAGAACTAGAGGCAAACATAGTAGGTTGTTGATTTACCAACGAGCAGTATCAACAAGTGATATCTACAAGTGGTATCAATGGTGGTGGAAATCGCTAGAGATTGTTTTACACTGTCCGTCCAGACGTGGATGCGACTGTGGACGCTGAACAGTCGATAGAATAGGCCGAGATTATCCCCATACCAACTGGTTTTCCTTCTCAAGGGACGATCCATTTGAGACGCTTGTCAAAAGCATTTTTTTCTATTACCTCCTAACACAGAACGCTTAAGCAGATTCTGCAGTCTTCTTTTGATGATGCGAAGAAGGGGGAAAAGGTAAGAAAAGCAGTTTAAGGGGGAAGAGAAAAGAAAAGGCAGGTATTCATGGTTTCAGTATAAATCATATACGCTTTCAATTCCATATATATGAATGAATGATTTATCGTTGAAACAACTTGACTTATCTAACTTTCTAAACACTAACTTATATTATTTTGGGCTTTTCTTTGAACTCTTAATCTATAAAAGAGTTATAAGAGTTAATGTCTTGACATCATCAAAAAGGGGAATATTGTTAGGAATTTCATGTTAAAAGTTTTGATGATGAAAAGATAGGATTTTATGTTAGACCCCAAACGAATGTAAGTTTATACTTTCATTGAATATTTGTATAAGCGTTTGAAAGTTTATTAGTTTGTTAGGCTTGTAATTTTTATCTTTGTAGATTTTAGACTAAGTATTAGATACTGAGTCGCTAATAGAATTCTAGGTGAGTCTGTTAGAGATGAAGTTGAAGATCAGCGTCTAAAGTCAAGTGAAGATGAAGATTTGTCTTAAGCGTCTGTCAAACGCTTAAAGGCTATTTTAGGATTTATGAATCAGCGTTCAAGATAATGTTCTTAGTGCCTAGCTAATGCTAAAGGACTATTCCAAGAGTGTTGAACCAAGCGCTCAAATCACTCAAGCGATTTAAGATCAGATTCACCTGAAATAAACTCTCAAGTCATGGAGGAGTCTAATGCAATCCAACGGAAATAAATTCAAAAAGAATTAAATGCTTGATAAGTGCATTAAATGTGACAAGGCATTATGACTTGTGGACAAGCCACCTTTTTACTAGACTGTCAGCTTTTCAGAGTTCAAGTCTGCTCCTGTCCAATCGGAACCAGCAGAAATTGAGGAATGTCAGAAAGGGACTATTTAACGCGCTGTGTGAGAGACACTCGCCTGCTTGTGTCCAACGGACAAATCCCAATAATCTCTATAAATAATACCCTTCAGCAAAACCTTAGTGTGTGTGCAGAGAGAGAAACTCTGCTGAAATAATTTGAGAGAAAAGCTTGCAAACTCCATAGCCAAAATCCATCAAGCTTCTCAAATACATTCCAAAGTAAGTCACCGATATCTCAAACCTCTTCAAAGAAGAACCCTACACTATTATTGAGATATCCCAAGTTGTTTGAACTTCCCAACATCAAACAAAACTGTTAAAATAAACCGTCAACATCTTTCATCTGAGTGAGAAATTTTGTTGACTGCACAAGCAGTATTTTTGAGTACGGGAAGCTTGTTAAGGAAGGTCTTTATTGGAGCTGAAGTCTGTGTGATCAAGGAGCTCAAGGCTATCTTGGAGAAGATCTTTATTGGAGCTGAAATCTGTGTGATCAAGGAGCTCGAAATCGTCTTTCCAGAAGCAGAGGATTGAAGTGGCTTGTAGCAGAAATCTGTGTGACCAAGGAGCTCAAGTCATCCATATCCATCTCTTCCTTTGTTCCCTATTTTGTAGAAGCCTCTGTGTGACTCTTCGATAATCAATCTAGTGGATTGCCTCCAAGTGCATAGGAGAAGAAGGACGTAGCTGGGATTACACCACCCAGTGAACCTTACAATATTTTGTGTCACCTACTGCTTTATTGCTTTATTTTAGATTTGC
Source organism: Buddleja alternifolia (assembly GCA_019426215.1). NCBI lineage: Eukaryota > Viridiplantae > Streptophyta > Magnoliopsida > Lamiales > Scrophulariaceae > Buddleja > Buddleja alternifolia. The sequence goes on along the minus strand of CM033404.1, from coordinate 23,142,675 downwards.
ATATCATATCTTTAAAAAGGCTTTAAAACAGTTAAGCGACTATTTCCAAAAGAGAACTCTAAGCGTTCAAAACGTTTTAACCAATAGCAACTAAAGAAAACTTTGTGACGCTGTAGCTTTCAAAAGAGAAGAGTTGTAAAATCATTTCGCTGTGCTAACCCTGATTAAAGAACTGAATGCTTAAACCTATCTGGTTATAGTATTCAAATCTTGAGTCTAAGTTAACTTTATCAAAAGTCTTCAAGTAGACGCTCGGCCAAGCGTCTACATATTTAAGTAAAACGCTTAGCTAAGCGTTTACATTTCAAGCGTCCAAAGCCGAATTTTAATTCGAAAATTTTGTTGAAGTTGAAAAAGACTTCATGGTCTATTCAACTCCCTCCCCTCCTTTTCTAAACCCTTTCGTATGCCACGTGGGACCAACACATATCATCTTCATGTGTCATATAATAATCATATGAGTTGATTTGAACATTTTAATGTTTGCATTATAACAAGTCCCAACGTTTATATTTTCAATTACTACTATATGAAAATTCAATATGACTTCATTTTTTGGTAAGAATGATTTGATATGACTACATACCATCTATTTAGATGACTACGATACTTTACTTACCCGATAAATATCCATTCGTATAACCGTATCCGATAAATATCCATTTGTATAAGCATATGTGATCTAAACCATAAACATATCATTTCAATTAAGTAAGTATTTTAAAATAATTTTTATGTCAACCAATCATATGTCGATTCGTTAAGGATTAATCCCTAAATTTCATTCAAACATGGCCATTATACTACCTATACGGGATCCATATATCCCTCCGGTACATGACTTCTTGTCCATTTTTCATTTTCATTTTTTACCGCCAAATATTTAAAATCCCAAATACTTATGGCTTCCCACCCATCATTTCATTTTAATTTTTTTTAACAATTCAAAAACTATATTCCCGCTTCTTCCTTTTCTCCCGTTACTTTTCAGTTTCCCCCTCTCATTTCACAGTTATTCACCAAATTCAATTAGCAGCTGCTCTTGCCTGACCACCTCCTCCACCCTTCATTAATACATAGGATGACTCTTTGTGGAGAAGTTGGTTGTTGTACGATGACTATCTATAAAAAACCGGATTGCGAATCGTGTTTTTTCAGAAGGAAACTAAAGTCCGAGGTGACTGAATTATTGGCCGCTGTCGTGTTTTCAGTCGCAGGGGCCGAGTCTTTTAGGACATTGGTATATGAAAAACAAGCTGATTGTATTTTTGTGCAACATAATATTGCCATGACTGCTGTGTATAACCACGCAAAGAACCATGTCGATGCGCGTCATAGGTATGAGTTGAGTATTGTATCCAATTTTCATGTAATAAATTGAGGGTAATGTGCAGGGATTTACCTACTGGAAAACTGATTGGTAAACGTCCGGTGTTTACTAGAATTGAGACCCCCCCCCTCAAAACCCAAACTCAGATGCGCACAAGGAGACAATTGTCGTAGCCGATGATTCTTGCTTCTACGTCGACTTCAGAGAGAATGTAAAACAATTAATAAAAAATATGTTAGATCATGTGCATTTTTCCATAGATACTATAAAGCATATTGAGGAACACAACAATATTCACCTCTTGCAAATTATCAGAAATGAGATATGGCATGAAGCTAGTGAAACATTCAAGCGAGGAGTTGGCGATGATTTTGATGAATTTATTGAATCCAGCAATTCTAAGAGCGAGGATGAGGCATTTGGTGTGGACTGTGACCGCATTTAAGGAGGAAGTAATATGTAGTTTAAATTTTTAATTGCGTGTAACCAGATATTTATCATATATAAAACATGTTATTTATGTCAATTTCAAGGGTTTTGCAGTATTTATGTATCAATAAATGACAATTGTTTATGGTTCGATATGAAATTGTGTTTTGAGTATGCCTATGGGATGGCCTAGGTGTTTTGAGTATGCCTATTATACTACTTAACCGGATATTTATCATATCGGTATAACCGGATATTTGCGAGCGTTTGTTTGAGAGCTTGAGCGTTTGAGTGAAGCGTCTAACTTCAAAGATCAAATTCTCTGTACTTGTAACTCATTTTCTCCTGAATTTGTGTTCTTGGTGTGTGCCAAAAGTGGATGTAGAACATCAAATTGATGCTTCGAACCACTATAAAATTCTTGTGCAATTTCCATTCTCTTCACTCTTATATCTTAAGTGTTTGTGTGAGCGTCTGTTTGAGAGCTTGAGCGTTTGAGTCAACCATCTGACTTCAAAGATTAAATTCATATAGATTATAATCAATTGAAACTAAATTTCATAACAAAACTTATATACTTGAGCAAAACATAGGGAAAAACGTAAACTAAAATATCAAAACATAAACATTGTTTGAAGAAGCCCCTTTTACCTAGGGTAAGCCCCTTTTATGAAACGAATTTGTACATTGTTTGATGCGGTAGCTTCATACACCCTAATTGATGCCCTCTTATGCACACCAATTGGATCATCAAAAAATTGATTAACACAGTAGATATTTAGTGTCCCCAACTCAGTTGCGTGCGACAACACGTAGCGAATGTAGCTAAGCTCGCAATCAGAACCCGAGAAGTTGAAGATCGTGACCTCATTCAATGCCTCCAATCCCATTGCTTGCAACTTCCAGTCCTTTACCTAGTTGGATACACTAGTGCCCGCGTTTTCCCATGGTGCACCCTACACAAGTTAAGTCAATTAGAATTTTAATTTAGAAACCCAAACAAAAAACGTGTTAAATAAACCATGTAATAAGTGACAAATCATAAAACTTAAAATATTACCACTAAATCGACTTTAAGCTCATTCAAGCCTGTACATCTACTGATGAGCACCAATGTGACAACAAGATTGTTAAGCAACTTCGAACACTTGATCTCTAGGCAGTGCATATTAACAAAAAAGTCCCTCGCCATAATGCGATGTAGAGACTCCACATGCGCCAACCTCTAAAAAATAATTTTAAAAAAACAGGAAAGTCAAAACAACTTCTTAAAAGCATTTGCATTTATTCAAACAATGATAGACAAATAGATAGATAGATATACCCTAACAAAATCAACCAGGACACTTACTCGTTCGTTGGACAGCAATTCTTTAGTCATTTTTGCAATCTCTCGAAGTAGTCGGTTTGTCGAGCAAGTTGATCTGATGTAGTGTCGATGACGGTGTACTATCCACTGTAAAGAATGAGGTAACGACCCCAATACTTGTAAATGCCCCGGACCCTGTTGGTCTTGTTTCAATAACATAACAAGGACATCTACATTGGGGAAGTGTACTTTTATATTCACATTTCCTTAGGAATATTTTTATAGAAGGCAAATATGCCTCAAATTCTGTTAGTCCTCTAAAAACACAGTTGAATAACTGCAAATCATTCAACTCGGGACACCATTTTTCAAGGCAGGAAGAAAATGTGCTATCATACAGCACAACGTACTTCCATATGAGTCTGTTTAAATTTGGTAAATTATATCTATCTTCCCACCTAACAATGTAGTTCGGTAGATATAATTTTAATTGAACAAGAGTTTATGACAAAAACAGGTCGTTAGGGAATGAAGTGGACAACCGGCCGACTAATTTCAGTATACGCACAAAATGATCTACTCCAAACGCCACCCACTCTTGCCTTATCCGATGCAATGCCTCGGCCCCCATGGGTAATTCAAAGCTCAAGGTTTCAACCACACTTTCATTATGTTCAAGTATAGTGCGATTAACAAAATGAATAAAATCTAAACCATGATAACCCCTTTGTTCGAAACGGTTAATATCAAACAAAAGAGTAGGGATGAAATACCAACAATGTTGAACATACTTTGATAAAAGATCCAATCAGACTGCCTCCACAATGCATGCATCCCTTGATAACCTTCCCATAACATGAAAAATTATATCCTCACAAAGAAAACTAAGTCCATTATCAGAAATTGTACCTTGTTCCATGGTTGTTTATATGAACTATCCCCTGTTTATACTCTATTTCTACTCGTGTAAGATGATCCCCTGTCTCCCCTGTTTATATCTCCCCTTTTTCGTGCAAGATGATCCTTACAAATATACCCTGTTTATACTCTGAAAATTCTTTGTAGGGTTTAGTGGGGGAAGAGATTGTTCGATTTTGAAGTCACTTTGGTTTGCCTTTTGGTTGTAAAAAAGATAAAGACAAATGAGAAGGATTTATCCAATCCCACAGTTTTATATATTATTTTTCAAGTGAAAATGTAAGGGTTAAGTATGTGAAAAGGCTTTGACTTTTTGACATGTCAGAGTAAGTGTGTGTGTTAGGAATTTTATGTTAGATGTTTTGATGATGACAATGAGGATTAATTATTAGACCCCAAAATATGTAAGTTTGATTTTTTTATAAAAATCTTGTATAAAGATCGGTTGAAGACAAGAGATAGGGTGGCAGCATGGAAAGACATAGAGGATAGGAATTGTCTACTTTGTGGCAGGGAGGAAGAGACAAAGGATCATTTGTTCTTTAGATGTGAGTTTACACAGCAAGTTCTGGAGCATTGTTGGCATAAGCAGGGCGTTCGATGCAGCCAATCCACATGGGCCAAAGTTGTTAAGTGGGGCACAAGAGTTTGCAAAGGAAAGACGGAACAAAGCTGCAAAAAGAGAGCAACCTTTGCTGCGATTGTTTACTTTGTGTGGTTAGAGCGAAATAGAAGATACTTTAATCATGAAAACAACACTGTTAGTCAGGTTATAGATAGAGTAGGGAAAGCTTTACAATATAAGTTTGATAGAATGTAAATAAGAAAGTAAGGCCTGGTATGCCAAGAAATGATGTAAGATTGTTGATATGAATACAAGCTCAATTGTTCCAAAAAAAATTAAAAATCTTGTATAAGCTTTGAGTGTTAGAATTGTAATAGGCTTCGTTTTATTTTAGACTGTTAGGCTAAGTATTCTTAGACTGAGCAACTGTTAATTTCTAAGTGACTTTATCAGTAGCTAAGGTTGAAGACTCAAGCGCCAGAAGTCTGAATGAAGATAAAGTTTCCAAGCGTCCAAGACGACCAGCTAAATCAAGTGTCACTTGTAGGACAGAAGTAACTCAAGGATGAATGAGCGTCTATCCATGACTGATTTCACCTGAATTTATTTCTAAATCCAGAAGGAGTTCAATGCAAATATTCTCAGTGCATTAAGTGTCAACGGGCATTTAATTCAAATACATTAAATGCTGATAAGAGCATTAAATGTGCTAAGCTCTTTCAAACGTACGAAGAAGCCACCCTATTGGACTGTCAACTATTCACAGACTGCAGCACCAACTTTTGTGCAACATATTTTCAGGAAAAAGGACAAAAGTTGTTCACTCGCGGAAGTGAGAGACACGCGCCTGTGCATGTGTCAAACAGACACTTTCTCCAAGAATGCCTATAAATAGAACTTCAACAACAAGCTAAAAACAACGATCAACTCCAAGCCAAATTGCTGTTGCATTGAAGTCTCATTCTTTAAACTCTCAGAAAAGCCAGAGTATTTAAGCAAACATTCTACTTGCTTTTCTTCAATTCCTGAGACAGTCAACCAAATATCTCAAACATTCTTTTCAGAGAAACCTACATTACTATTGAGATATTTCTAGTTTGAACATTATCAAAATCAAACAAACCGTTTAGAAAAACCTCATCCAAGCCTCGCGATTTGTGTAAAGTCGAAGTTGGATACTTGCACTATGTCTGTGTGAAAGAAGCAAGAGGATAGAAGTGATTTGGAGCAGAAATCTGTGTGATCAAGGAGCTCAAATCATCGACATCCATCTCTCCCTAAATTGTAGAAGATTCTATGTGATTCTTTGAGAATCATTTTAGTGGATTGCCTCCAAGTGATCAAAGAGAAGAAGGACGTAGTTGGGATTACACCACCCAACGAACCTTACAAATATTGTGTTATTTACTTTACAGTCAATTTATTTATTATCATATCATTGCATTAATTGACCAAGTAAAACACAATCAAAAGATAAGCAACTAAGATATTTTCCGTGACGCTAAATCTTTCAAAAGAGAAGACTCCAAAATCATTCCGCTGTGCTAACACTGATCAAAGAAGTGAACGCTCATACCTATTTGGTTATAGTATTCAAATCTTGAAGTCTAAGTTAACTTTCTAAAACAGTCTTCATTAGACGCTCAATTCAAGCGCCCAACGAATTTTTAATACGAATCTTTTTGAAGTCGAAAAAGACTTCAAGGTCTATTCAACCCCTCCTCCCCCCCCCCTTCTAGACCCTTTTCGTATGCCACTTGGGACCAACAATGTGGTTGTGGTTAATGGGCGGTTTCTTAGTTGTATCCCGTTTCCCCATCACCACTAATTTGTAACTTCTTGTAACTTATACTATAGGTAGTTACTAGAGTGGGAAGTTTAAGGGACACATACCGGTTATATAGGTAACCGGTATAGGATGCAAAAAACCACCATTTTCCTTATGATTTGGTGAACATTAATAATTACATGAGCTAATTATTTTTTGAAGATTATTATAATAGGCATACTACTCACTATATTAACATGTTTTATATATTATATTACAGTTTGTGCCAATTAGCACTATTTTTGGTGTTTGAAAAACCAAAGCTTATACCGGTGCGATAAATATCCGGTTAAGCGGTATAATAGGCATACTCAAAACACAATTTCATGTCGATCTAAACAATTGACATTTAATTAGGTGAAATAGAATACTAAAAAACCATTGAAACTAACATAAATAACATGTTTTATATATTATATTACAGTTTGAGGCAATTAGAACCATTTTTAATGTTTGAGAAACCAAAGCTTATACCGGTATGATAAATATCCGGTTAAGCAGTATAATAGGCATACTCAAAACACAATTTCATGTCGATGCATAAACAATTGACATTTAATTGGGTGAAATAGAATACTAAAAAACCATTGAAACTAACATAAATAACATGTTTTGTATATTATATTTCAGTTTGATGCAATTAGAACCATTTTTAATGTTTGAGAAACCAAAGCTTATACCGGTATGATAAATATACGGTTAAGCGGTATAATAGGCATACTCAAAACACAATTCCATGTCGATCCATAAACAATTGACATTTAATTGGGTGAAATAGAATACTAAAAAACTATTGAAACTAACATAAATAACATGTTTTATATATTATATTACAGTTTGAGGCAATTAGAACCATTTTTAATGTTTGAGAAACCAAAGCTTATACCGGAATGATAAATATCTGGTTAAGCGGTATAATAGGCATACTAAAAAAAGACACTTCACTAATTCAAAAGAAAATGATTTACAAGTACAATGAGTTTAATCTTTGAAGTTAGACGCTTCACTCAAACGCTGAAAACACAATTTTGATGTATAATAGGCATACTCAAAACATAATTTCAATTTCGATCCATAAACAGTTGACTTTTAATTGGGTAAAATAGAATACTAAAAAACAATTGACTTCTAATTGGGTTAAATACAATACTACAATAATTAACTATTTACAAGTTAACTATTTAATAATGTTCATCAATCAACTCTTAACCTCAAAATATCTCTAGCTACTTGTCTCCTGAAATACAACATGTTGTGCTGCCCAAAACAAAGTCCAATATTGGCACAGCTACTAGAAAAGTCAGTGCACATCATGAACATTCCACAGTCGAACACATTATGTTGTTGGGGATGGTCTGTGGTGCGCTCATAATGCCAGTGACTCAAATTAATTGATTGTCTGCTATTTTGCTTCGTCTCATCGATATAATACCGAGCTAGATAATTCAAAACTTTGTGATCATATCCACCATATGAATCAAGATACTGCAACTTTTGGTCTATTTTGTTGATAATAGCTAAACACCAATGTTGATCTTCTTCTCGGTGAATAGGCACAAACAGTTTGTCACACTCAACAAGGTGATATCCAATAAAGGTCACGCCTGTCCATACCTTCACCGATTTAAAATCATACTCACCATCACGGACCAAACTCTCATAAAAGAAAGACCTAAAATAATGACATCTTAAATATTTGGTTGGCTCCCTGATCTCTCATTCTTTCAACAAATTAAAATACAAATCAACCATCTCATCATTAATCCAACGTTTTGGCCGCAAACACTGAAACGTTTTGCCCGTTATGAAAATACCAGACAGATAGTGACTCACCAACGGTTTTTTAGTATTGCATTTTGAAAGGGCAGCGACAATGTCTTTGTCTTCTGCCCGGGTAAGCGGTGAAAAATATTCTGTAGCCATGAGATTGTATACAGATTGTGCAACAGGTTTTTGCGGCGCCTTCCCCTGGGGTACAAAGCAAACAACTTCAACATTGTTTACACATATACATCACATGGAGACATCAAGATTCTCATCAAACAAAAAAGACATTATGACATATTAAGTCTTACACATTTTCTTCTTCTTCTTTCCACCAGGATTGGTAAATGGAGATCTTTGATACTTGGATAACATAGGCATCCTCTTTAAATTTTGTTCCACAATCGCATCCTCTACCTTTGAATCACCACCTACATCCAATCCACCATCACCACCTGCAACAGAATCTCCATAAGGAAAAATAGCTAAATTATCCTTTTCAACAACTTCATCCTCACCACCAACTGCTTCATCCTCACCACCACTTTTTGCCCTTCCACTCAATAATGATAACTCAAAACTAAGTGCAGATAACTCAGATTTTACAGAAGATAACTCCGATTTCACAGAACCTAACTCACAAGTTAACTGGGATTTCGCAGTTGTCATCTCAGATCTTACAGTAGACAACTCAGATTTCACAGTACCTAACTCACAAGTTAACTCAGATTTAGCAGTTGACAACTCAGATTTTACAGTGGACAACTCAGATTTCGGGGCAACATTGTTTTCCACTAACATATCAACCTTTGCCTTCAACTCATCAAACATTTTAACAACTGGATCATTGGTGTTAATGGGACTTGATGAAATAACTGGTTCAGAGGACTGTGGGGGTCTGGATGTACCACATTGAATGTTGGGAGAAAGTTTAGTCATTGGAATAGCAGCACGTCAAGATTCCACATCTACACGAAAAATATCATCAAATATGATTCTACCTCCTTTCTCTAATATTTCAGTCGACAATTTGGTGGTGGTGTCAGTGATGTTGTTGGTTACATCATAAAGAGCAAAACTTTGAATGTGGTATGTTGCTTGTTCCTCCCGCGTGGGCTGAAGGATGCTTTTAATATCCTAATAAACAAAATAACAAAATAAATAAAATCATTGAAATAAAATACTACGAAAACAATTGAAATTAATATAGATAACATTGAAATAAAATCTTTTACTGCTTAGTTAGTTTTACATAGAAGATTATTTACTATGGATAGTCAATGTGCTTTGTGGAAATGGAAAAAAACTATGAATCATTTGAATTTTGAATGTATATGGAGTCAGGGGTTATTGAGCCTACTGTTAAGAAAAAAAATTAACCTTGCTGTTCCCAACTATCATAAGAACCTGAGACAAAGTGGGGTATTGTCTCTTCTGAACAAGTTTGATAGTCCACTTGCATATTCTCGGCAACTGTCGGGCGGTATTCTCCCTCAAACGCCCAATAATTGGTGACAGTGCGGGAATACACTCAAAAGGAAACCAACAAGTAAAATAGCGCAAGCTTCAATTTTTCTGATGGAAGGATCTCATTAGCTCCATCACTAGAACTAATCTGACGCTTCTTTTTTATGCACTGGTTGAGTATGGATCACACACCGCATAAGCTGTTCCTTAAGAACTTTTATTGAGGATTTAGGGCTAAGGTATTTACGACTAAAACTATCAACATCATCCACACTATTTTTTTCAGTCGGATAGGGGGAGCAATTCAACCCACTCATAACCGCATGCTCCATCAAAGAGTAGCAAATAGGTATGCCATTTAGAACAAACCAGATTTCAGATTTGTCAGGAGACTCCACTATTCGGGTTAGAAGCATCCAGAGAGGAGTTAAAATCATTTCTAGTGAAGAATCCATGTTGAATAATGGGCCAAACTGAGAATTCTTAAACCACATGATGCCATCTGGATGGTCACTCAAACAATCTTCAATAAATTTGATATCTGTGGCCAATTTTAGTGGCATGATATTCTACACTTCTTGTTAAAGTCTTTCAGGGTCAGTGTAAAAGTGGGCCGAGGTATGTCGTTCGCATCATTAACCTGAAAAAAAAATTAAATTAGATTACTTATAAGTGTAGAACATAAAATTATATAGTTTGAGGCAATTAGAACAATTTTGAATTGAAAAACCACAATATGAAACTGTTATGATAAATAATCGGTTAAGCATTGTAACTACAATTGCATATAGTTCCATCATCAATTCACATATACTTAGGTAAAATAGAATACTACAAAACTATTGAAACCAATATAATTCTATGTTTTATATATTAGAAACTGAGATCTTAGCATATTAAAACAATTTTGGATTCAAAAACCACAATATAATACAGGTATCATAAATATCTGGTTAAGCAGCGTACAAGGCATATACTTTAAACACAATTGCATATCGATCCACAGGCCCACAATTGATCATGTCTTACACTAAAAACTGTTCATGTCTTAGACCAAGAACTGGTCATGTCATGTCTTACCCCAAAACCCTTAACACAACCCACAACCCATAAAACCTTAACACATTAAATAATTACATCACACCAAAACTGAAACAAATACATCTATAAATTTGGAACAAGATATATTAGTTTACTTATCGGGGGTGTGGACGAAGTTGGAGGGTCAACCATTGCTGCAACAACTGCATCTAGACTGCGGCATTTTGTAAAAGAGGAGACGAATCATCCATTGCTCGAATATGGGACTAAAGAAGATTAAAGTTACAAAATTAAACTGATCTCACATAAACCCTAAAATGCAAATATTGCTTACAAATTGAAATTTGGGGGAAAGGAAGAAGACGAACCTGTTTATCTAAGGCACCAAGAAATACTTACAGTGGATTTCCTCAGGAAATTCTTACAGCTCTCTTCCTCCCTCCTCAAAAACTTCCCATTGGATTTTGATTTTTTTACCTAAGGCACCAAGAAGAGTTGTTTTATTGCTGAAGAGTTGTTTATTCCTTTGAAGAATTGTAGATGCGTTTTTAGTATTGGGGCAAAATGGTTAAAATGTAATTGACCATTTATATTAACTGAAAAGAAAAGCAAAAATAAAAGCCCAACTATGAGCTGTTTTACTAGCTAGGGGGGTATTATGGACAAATTCCTCCTATTTAGCAGTCCAAAATTAATGAAAAAATGGGAAAAAAAAGTCAGACAATAGGGGGACTCTTTTTGCAACACCCATGCAAAAGGGGACTGTATTTGCCAAATTCCCCTGCAGGACCACCCCTCTGCGGTCGATAACTCTCTACTCGATATCACGATGAAATTCGCTTAATTGGATCCACCCCCTCGATATGCTTTTTTTTGATTGTTTTTTATATTTCCTAGATTTTTTCCTCATTTCTTTATGATTTTCTTAAATTCTTTATTTTTTAAGAATAGTTCCCATTTTATTGAATTTTCCCTAATTTTTTTGGATTATTTTTGAATCTTTCTTAGTTATATATCATTTTTTCTGCATTTTTGTAATTTCTCTTGAATTTATCTGAATTTCATTCCCTTTTTCTTATTTCTTCTGATGTTTTTGGATTAAATATCAAATGAGATACACAAAATCTAATTGTTCACTAGAAATCATCCAACAGTTGAGAATATATGAGAAGATGGATAATGGGATTTTACCTTTTTTTTTTTTTTTGCTTTTTAATAATTGAAGGAGATAGGAAAAGAATTGAAAAGAGAATATTGATTGCAACCAAAATTTAACGCCGTTAGGAATGTTTAACAGAAGATTAGTAATAGGTTAGGATTGTTTAACGGAAGACTAGTAATAGGAAAGAGTGTGCAAAATTTAGGGAAAATTACATATCACCCTCTCGTGAAATAGGAAACTTGTATGAAACTCACCTGTGTTAAAACAATAGCGTTATTTACTCCTATGTTATTTTTCAGTTTGCACAATCTCCCTTTCTATTAACTAAACCTAAACGCCATTAAATTTTTTTACTGTATACCCGTTATGCCACTCAATTTTATAAGCAGTATCTTTATTTTTATTTAATTTATTCGCACTTATTCTTAACCGTTAGATTATTATTTAAGAACTTAACAATTTATGTTTTGTAAATATTTAACCACCATAGATCAACTGTCCAAATTTTTTGTTGTCTTTTTAATCATTATCTCGTTAGTTAAAGGCTCATACTTTACCAATAAATTAGAAAAATGAAAACAAAATAAAAAAATAAGAAAAATTTTAGAAAATTTATCAAAATTCACAAAAGAATAAATAGTTTTGAAACAATAACAAACAATTCGAACATATTCAGAAAAATAAAAAATAAAGAAAAATTGAAAAAATCTGAAAAACTGCAAAAATATGAAAAATCTCTAAATTTTCAAAACTAAAAAATTAGAAAAAATAAGAAAACCATAACAAAAATTAAAATCTCAAAAAAATAATGCAAATGAGAAGCAGAAGAAGAGGTCAGAAGATTATAATTAAGACAAATATACAAAAATTCAAAAAGAAATCAGAAGAAAATTCAAAAAATTTAACAAAAATTACAAAAAACTATAAACTATTTCAAAAAATTCAGTGAAAACAAAGATATGAGAGAATCTCACAATTAGGAAAAATGATTAAAATTTTTAGAAAAAAGTCGAAAGTCTAATGATTAGCACAGGTGGTGGCGTTAGTTGTGTCATTGCTGGTTGTTCAAGGTCTATTATCGATTTTGCAATGTGGTGGCTGGTGGTTGTGCATCGATCGACAATATTTGTGACTTGGTGTGCTGGTGGTGCGCCACTATGGAGCATTGGCGCATGTGGTGTTTTCATGGTCTGAGGAGGCGGTGGGGGCATCAGTGCCGTTTGGTTTCGGTCATGGTGACTAGATTGAAGATCTGGGGAAGAAGAACATTGAAGGAGAAGGAAGAAAAAATAGAAGGAAAAAAGAAAAAGAAAAATGAAAAGACAAAAAGAGAAAAGAAAAATAGAAAAAGATGAGGGTTTGTAGATCAAGGGATAAAATGGTCATTTTACATGTATAATTCATTTAAAAAACTAAACCACTCTCGGTTTGGATGAGTGCACGGCACTCTCTATTAATTTGTAATGGAGAGGGGTTTTTATAAACACTGGGGTACGAGCAGCTATTTTATTAACACAGGTGGGTTTTGTGCAATTTTTGATTAACACAGGGGTGCAAAATATAACTTTCTCCAAAATTTAAACCAACATAAAGGGGTCCACTTAATAAAATTAACACATGTGGGTTTTCAGTCAATTTCATATTTCACAGGGGGCTTATATGCAATTATCCCTAAAAAATATTTATTAAATATTAGAAATTATTATAAGAATAGTTAGAAAGTATCTAAAAAGTATTGAAAAAGATTGCCCATGTTTGCTTATAAACAGGACATCTCGGCAACCTTAAAAATACACTGAAAATCTAAGAGTCAAAACTCCGTTGCATCAAGATTAGAATTTATACTTCAAGAAAAGTTTTGAAACTCCATAACCAAAATCCTTCAAGCTTTTGTCCTATCCCAAACAGTCAACAATATCTCAAACATTTTCCTCGAAGAAACCTACTATTATTGAGATATGCCAAGTTTGTTTCTACCAAAAAAATAGTTGACAACCAACCATCCAACCTCCTCATAAGTGTGAAGAAGAAGTTGACAATTTGAAGTATTTCTGGGTGAAAGAAACAAATATTTCAAGGACTTTGAAGCAAAAATCTTAGTGACCAAGGAGCTCAAGTCATTCTGTTTTTACCATTGTATTGTAGAAGAGATTCTGTGTGATTTTTTAAAGATCAATTAGTAGATTAGTTGACTTTGATTTTTTAAAAATCTTTGTTGCGCAACTGTTGATATAATCGCTGAGAACTTAATCCTACTTTGATTAAAAATCAAACCTTGTGCTATCAGTTATTTTATACAATAGTCTTTAGAAGCGTCAAAAAATTTGAGACAAACTTTTTTGAAGTTTGAAAAGCTTCAGGGTCTATTATGTTAGGATTATACCCTCAGATGTCATAGAGGATAGAATAGTTAGACTAACACCCACGACGGACGCAAATATAGTGATCTTACATTCATCGTGACTAATGCAGCGGAAGCAAAGATTTAAAGAATTAAATGTACCACATATGAATAGGTTGCATGGTAACATAGAATTACAAAACAAACCATTAGGGTTTTCAAGTCATTATACATCTTGGAGTTGTGTCATAAACTAAGTCTTGCAGATTCCAGAGCCCCTAAATTTTCTTTCCCTTTAAGTTTTTTCTTTCTTCGGATAAATCCCTGAGCACTGCAAATGTCGTACCTCTAAATTTATCCACACCCCAAGTATATCTTGAAGCTCTTGATGTGATTTAGCGCTAACTAAATTCACAACAATTTTGGATTATGGAGAATAGGGAAGAAAAAAGTGTATGAGCTCTAATGAACAGAGAATGAGAGAAGATAAAAATCTCACAAAGGAATTGAGAGTGTGAGAGGTCCCAACTTATTAGCGGGCGGCTGCCTCTCTGTCCTCTCTCTAGGGATTTGACTTTTGTCAAATCCCTTTCCTTCTTGAACTCTTTCCATGTGTGTCCAAATCTCAGTCCAAATCTGTTAGGAAATTTCATTCTAGATGTTTTAATGATGACAAGATAGGCTTTATGTTAGATCCCAAAATGATTATGTAAGTTTAATTTCATTAGAACATGTATAAGCGTTTAAAAGTTATTGAGTTGTAATCTTATCTAAGGTTTGTTATCTTTATAGTTTTCAGACTAAGTGTTTATATAACTTTTCGAGCCTACAATTTTAAAAGACAAGAAAAGATAATATGGACAAATAAATAATTAGATTCAAAGAAAATTACAATATCGTAAGAATAAATCTCGTAACGAAGACTAATCCCTTGATTCTTCACTCCAAACACGATTCAAGGGCTGAAAAGCTTGTTCTTGAACCAAGAACGTATTTTTCCTCGGATTTGTTGAAGAAGAAATTAACACCCTGTTGATTTGATAGTTTTTGAAGATGTAGTTCCTCCTTGGATTTGTTGAAGAAGAGTACACCTCGATGATTTGATTGTTGTTGAAAATGTATCTCCCCCTCGGATTTGCTGAAGAAGAAATAAACACTTTAATGATTTGACTGCCTTTGAAGATGGTGAACCTTCGTGGTTGATGAAGAATACTTTTACTTGGTTAAGAGAAGACTTCAATTCTCTAGCTTGTAAACTTGTGTGTATGTATGTATGTATTATGTGAATGTATCCCCTTGACCCCCCCTATTTATATATGTTTGAGTAGGAGAGTCTTAGAGTTTTTGGACTTCTCTAATATATCTCTTTAGAATCTTTTAAATGAGATATTATTAGATTTATATTGATTTGGTAGACACATATTTGAATGTGCCACGTGTCACCATTCGATTAGTTGCTGATTTGTTGGACAACTAAACTTGATTTGATTTGATGAGACATCTCCATTTGACACATGGCAACCTTTGATTTGCTAATAAAATATACATTAAATTATCAATTAAATTAATAATTTAATTTATGGAATTAAATTTGGTAAAAATCCATAAAATAAAATAGTAATTTTAAATTAATAATTAATGTCATATTTTACACATGCTGTATTTCAATTGGACAAAAATTAATTTGTCTACAGATGCCCCCACTTCAAGGCTCGGCGAAGAACGTGCCAAGTAGTCACGAGAGAGGCGGTGCTTGAAGTACTTAATTCATCCCATTTAACACCTTTTTTTTTTGTGTGTGTGTAATGATGAGCAACAAGTGATCTTGTACTTGAGCTTTAAGAGATTGATAAGAGTCATTTTTACATGTTTTTTAAACCCGTTATGTTTATGTTTTAGGTTCATTTATCACTTGATTCTTGCCACATTTGCGTTTAATCCGTGTGTGAAGTGATTTTAGGTTGTAAATTGATGCAAACGAAGAAAGGGCGGAAAAAAGACGTATAAAACAACTTCATGCCAAGATGCTTCGCACCTCCACGCCCAAGCGCAGCCAAAATCACACCTGGGAGCCCGAACAAGCAAGAAATGAGCTCAAGTTACCCATAATCGCGCCTAGGCGCGATTTTACCACGCCTGGGCGTGACATCTGCCACATCTTCGACGTTTGAGCACCATTTCTTTGTGTTTCAAGACCGAATTTGGGAACATTTCCTTCTGGAAAGTTGTATTTCTATGTTGTCTCTTTATGGGACAACTTGAATCACTCAAATTGAAGGTCCGTGGAGAAAGTTATGAGGAAAACACGATTGCTGCGCTGAAAAGCAAGAAAACGGTTTAGTGTTCGCACTGGGCGCCACTTTCTCACGCCTAGGCGCCACCACCACCACGCCTAGGTGCCATTATGCGCGCCTGGGTGCCCCGCAACTTATTCCCCAAGTCATTTGTGCCACGTAGGCCGCGCCTAGGCGCCGATTTGGCCGCGCCTGGGCGCCGATATAATCGAATTTCAGTTCTATAAAGCTAAATTTTCAGCACATTAAACCCAGGTTCGAAATCTGGGTTTGTGGAGGCATTTTCTGGGTTTTGAGCCATCATTTCATCTTCTTTGAAGGGCAAGAAAGAGATAGGAACTAAGGATTGAAGTTCTAAAGCAAAGATCCATCATGAGGCAATTGAGGGAGTTTTAATTGCTTGCATTTACATGTTTATTTCCATGAGTATGTATATGTTTGTATTAGATTTTCTTAAGGCCTTGATGAGAGGCTAAATTGTAGTACTAAGGCCATGTGAAGGCCTATTTTACAAATCAATAAATGTGAAGTGAATTATCGTATTAATTCTTTTATTGCTTTGTGTGTTGATTTTGTGCTTTTATCACAATCATATGCTTGCTATTGTGCCTATTCTATCCATTCGAAAGAACATAGGTTAGGGTGCAAGAAGAATCAACGCATCATCCGAAACTAATGTGGAATTGCCCCTAGAAATAGGTAAAGATTTCCGGGTGCTGTTAGCCGGATTTATCCGGGGAAACTCTAGAACGTTAATGCGTGGTTATTGATTACATTCTCGGATAGACATATTTAGAGAACCTTCAATTAATCATAGGATTATTATGAGCCGAGACATCGGGTAATAGTTAATTAAGGATTTTCCACCGAAGCAATAGGAGTCTAATAATTCGAAGAGTAGCTCACATATATTGATGAGTAGATTAGGTTGTAGCATGTGCCTTAGTCATTTTATCACTCTTGAGATTTAATCTATAGTCCGTTTCTCTTTTGTTCTTCGCTTGCTTACTCGTTTTATTGCAATTTACTTTTGTCCATTTTCATTAATCATAAACTAAAATACCTAGTCCTTGTGGTTCGACAACCCGGACTTTTAGTCCACTTTTATTACTATCACGACTAGTGCACTTGCTACTACGCACGTTAGCATTTAGCGTGTCAGAGATAAATTTGGACTCTTGAAAGTTGAAGAGGAAAGAAATGAGAACAAAGCCCATTATTTCCTTGACTTGGATATGAGTGAACTTTTTCAAAGATTAGACTTGGTTGCTGTCCAATTTTGAGGCTACGAAAGGCCCATAGCAATTGAATCTTTTGCAAAACCCCAAGTATGAAATCAGCCCATGTTGGATTAACTTGAAAGGCATTTTTTTTATGAAGGAATTTGCATAGCCCACTATCTATTAAAGACGGACACTCCGAAAAATCCACTACTACAAAAATACGCTATTACAGCGCACCTATTACAGCGGTTTCTTGGAAACCGCTGTAATAGGGTAATTTGGTTCTGACCTATTCCAGCGGTTCGGGATATTACAGCACTTTGCCCGAATCGCTGTAATAGGTCAATCTATTACAGCGGTTCGGGTGAACTGTTGTTAAAAATAACCAAAAAAAAAAAATTTAAAAAAAATCTGAGACCTATTACAGCGGTTTAACCGAACCGCTGTGCACATAAAATAAAATAAAAAAATTGAGACCTATTATAGCGGTTCGGGATGAACCGTTGTAACAGGCTCGACTAGTTACAGCTATTCGGTTGAACCGCTGTGCACATAAAAAAAATGAGGACAATTTGAAACTAGGGCCAGCCACCCCATCACTTTCACTCTCTCTCTCTCTCTCTCTATCTCTCTACTCTCTCTAACTCACCACCATTACCACCACCACACCACCATCAAACTCGGATCCACCGCTGCCGCTGCCGCCGCCACTGCCGGCCACCGTCTCTCTCTCTCTTTATCGCGCTCTCTCTCTCTCTCTCGCACTCTGTCTCTCGGTTTCTCTCTCTCTCTACTCGGCCTCTCTCTCACCCGCCGCCATCCACCGCCGCTTTTGGTATCTCTCTCTCTCTCTCTCTTTCTCTCTATATATGTATACTTAACTCTCTCTCTATATATATATATATATACAAGGACCGCCGCCGCCTCCATCACCATTTAGTGGGTAATTGTTTTTAGATAAATATACATACACACATATAGAGTATAGTGTTTGAGTTAGATAAATATTTGTGTATGTGTGGGTGTATGGATATTTGTGTATATGTGGGTGTATGTATATATATTTGTGTCTGTGTGGGTGTATGTATATTTGTGTATGTGTGGGTGTATGTATATATATTTGTGTATGTGTGGGTGTATGTATATTTGTGTATGTGTGGGTGTATGTATATATATTTGTGTATGTGTGGGTGTATGTATATTTGTATATTTGTGTATGTGTGGGTGGATGTATATTTTTGTATATTCTTGAGATTTGCCTATTTTTGTGGAAAATTTAAGGGAAATAGGGACTTGGCTGAATTTAGTGTTAATTTGTGTTATTGGGATTAAATTGTGATTATTTTGTGGTTTAGGGTACATTGAGGATAGAGGAGTTGAATGGAGAACCATTTTGAAACACTTAAAGACGTTTTTTCCGGAAATGTTAACCTAGAATTTTTACAAGTATTATGAGTTGAGAAGTTGACTTTGTATGCTTAACAATAATGAACGAGGTTGAAAAATTAGTATGACTTAAAAAGCCAGGCTAATATGTACTTGGGGAAAAAAGCAACATGCCTATAGACTATACTATTATGCAAATTTGAGCTAAAGCTCAAGCCTCTTAAAGTTGAAATCAAATAAGGACCTAGTTTTGTTTTGTGTCCTTTGACACTCGAGTGATTCAGCCTGTAGGAGTATCTCTACACTTAGTACCCTAAAGCCGTCTGGTTTGGGCGTTATTGGCCTAAAGCTTGCTACAAGGGTGTCATAAAAAGCCTAAGGGAACCGAACATTGCACATAGTCTAGCCTCTAGTGAATTTAGTCGAAAGTTTCATGAATTTAAAGTCTGAATTGGATAAAGTGAAGAAATTGAAATGGCTCTGAGGTTTTCTTTGATTATCGTGCCTTGTGACTAATCGAAAGTTGATAGATATGGGACTAATGTCTGAAAAGTGGTAAGAATGCCACTTGACTATAATACCTTAGACTTATTATCACTACACCCTTCAGATGGTCTTTTCAAGTTTGAGTAACATAAGCAAGTGTTTGATGTGTATACATGTATAATTGAGCAATAAAGGATGAATTCACGCCATTGCTTTACTATTAATCATATTGACTTGTGTTGATTGGTAGGGGTTGAAAATTCTTCGATTTTGTGGGTATACCGTATGCAAACACTCACGAGACTAAAACTCGTCCTTTGAGGTAAGTCAAAGGTTTAAAAGCTTGTTGCATACGCTAAATGCATTCGTGCTCTCTACGAAATTGAGCTATCTTTTGTTATTGTTTTATCCCTTATCTTGATGTTACTTTAGTCTTAGTTTTCTTTTGTTTACTTGATCGAGGACGATCAAGAGTTAAGTTTGGGGGTATTGATAGGGTGTGAATTTACATGTTTTAGATCTTCATATTCATGTGCTTTATATTGTTTTATGAATGATTTATGCCACATATGCTTGTAATTTGTGTGCTTATTGAGTAAAGGTGAGAAATCATTGTAATTGAGGAAAACTGGACAGAAATGCAGACTTTCAGAGTATTTCAAGACGGAATTTGACAGATATTTCTTCTACAAAGTTGTAGAGCTCTGTCTTAGCTTCATGTGGCAACTTGAATCAGTCAAATCGGAGGTCTGTGGAGAAAGTTATGAAGAAAACAAGATTACTGCACTGAAAAGCAAGAAAGAGGATTTGAATCTGTCCACCACGCCTGTGTGCCATCACAAGCACGCCTCCTAGGCGTGGTTACCCGAGACTGCCACACCTGTGCGTGGATTTCTGCATGTCTGGGCATCGAAGCCCCTGTTTTTGAGCCCTATAAATACAACATCAAGATTGGCAGCTAAGGTTATCAACTTGGAGGCTACCTTTGAGGAAAAAACTCACTTAATATATCATATTTTGAAGAACAAGAAGGAGGATTAGCAAGGGATTGAAGCTTACAACGATGTCATCATCGTCAATCACGTGTGCTAAGGGAGTGGTTTATTACT
This sequence comes from Buddleja alternifolia, assembly GCA_019426215.1. Lineage (NCBI taxonomy): Eukaryota > Viridiplantae > Streptophyta > Magnoliopsida > Lamiales > Scrophulariaceae > Buddleja > Buddleja alternifolia. Next base: position 23,122,023 of record CM033404.1, on the reverse strand, counting down.
TTCATTTCATATTTAAACATGAACAAGTAAATGTTTTTCGTAGATTCTCTTGTACCGTTGATTATGAGCTAGATCTGTAACACTAAGACCATGTGAATGCCTATTTGTGAAGTATCTATATAATAGTTGGTTGTTTGAATCAATTCATGTATTGCTTTGTGTCATGAACTTGTATTTGTTCTACGTACATGTGCTTGATCACCACGTGTTCGATAAATTGCCTAGGTGAATGTTTCGAGAGAAAATTGATCTAGGGAGCATGAGATTCACAACATAATCCGTAAACAATGAGGAATTGCTCGTTACGTGACAAACGGTAGAGATTCCAGGATGCAGTTAGCCGGATTAATCCGAGGAAATTCTAAAACGTGAATACATGATTGTTGGTTTGATTCTCGGATAGAGATATTTTGGGAACCGTCAATTAATCATAGGATAATTATTGTCGAGACATCAGGTAGTAATTATTTGAAGAACTTTCCACCATTGCATTATAGGTCTAATGATTCGACAAACCACGTTATAAAGATATCGTATCAAATTGAGCCCTAACATGCGCCTAAAATGCGTCGAAGCCCCTGTTTTCTTTAACACTTGAAGTTTCAATCTATTGCTCCTCCTTACTTTTGTTCTTTGCTCGTTCATTCCATTTCAATCTTTACTTTTAGCATTTATTTACAAGTCTAAAACTAAAATACAAGTCCCTATGGTTCGACATCCTGACTTAATTGTCCACTTTATTACTACATACGATCAATCCACTTGTTGTGCAAACACGTGAGGTTCTAGCGTGTCAAGTTTTTGGCGCCGTTGCCGGGGATCGAATCCGGGTCACCCGCGTGACAGGCGGAAATACTTACCACTATACTCGTCAATTAATCCTAGGATTATTATTGCCGAGACATCGGGTCGTAATTATTTGAGGAACTTTCCACCATTGCATTATAGGTCTAATGATTCGACAACCCACGTTATAAAGATATCGTATCAAATTGAGCCCTAACATGCGCCTTAGTCGTCTTTAACAATTGAAGTTTCAATCAATCGTTTATCCTCACTTTTGTTCTTTGCACATTCATTCTATTTCCATCTTTACTTTAAGCGTTTACTTATAAAGTCTTAAACTAGAATATGAGTCCCTGTGGGTTCGACATCCCGAACTTAATTGTTCACTTTTATTACTATCACGACTAGTGCACTTGCTATAAATCGCGTTAGGTTCTACAGTGTCAAGTTTTTGGCGCCGTTGCCGGGGACTTGTTTATTTTAGTTTTTGATCTTATTGCAGGTTTCTAATTTTACTTTATTTTTGTCTTTCGTTTCAAGACTAGTTAGCAATGGCTTGCAACTTCCCGGATATGACCCTTCCGGAGAATCAATTGTGGCTGCAAAGCATCATTGAAGCATGTCATGCACAAGGGTTCTTTCCACAACATTGCCAAGAGAGAATTCCTACTCCGGAGGAACAACTCGACAACACCATTAGAAAGCTTCGCCTTGAAATGAATGACATGCTTAAGTCGTTAAATGAGACTGGGCATCAATTAGAGCTATTAACATCGAGTGTCGCCTATGGGATTTTGGAGGAGCAATGCATGGAGGTGAATGTAAGGGATGAAGAGGAGTTGAAAAATCAGGGTACTTTTACCCAAGAGATGACACCTGAACGTGTAATACTTACCGTTTGGGAGCCTAAAATTGTTCCGGAGAGCGAGGAACTACTAATTCCAACGCCCAAGCATGATGAGTTCAATATTCAAGCGTTTGAAATAGTAGCAAAATTGGAAAGGTTACTGTATGGCACACCTGAGCTTTTTGATGGCCACACCCAAGCGTTTGAGATAGAAACATCTAGCACTGAGCCTTCCACTCGTACACTTTCTCACCCAATTGAAGTTTCCTTACCTTCTCCCCTCTCCACAGCTATAGAGGTAATTGATGCCCATGATGGTAAGTTCTCTTCTAATGTAGGAGATGACATGGTTATTTGTGATAACTATGAGGTTTTTAAACATCCAGTTGATTCTACATTATCTTTACGCATTGATGCTTTTGATCCTTTTAATGTTGAGCCTTTTCAGGCAAGAAGAACAAATAATCTCCTCGAGTCCTACATCATAAACTCCAAGTTTTCACTTCGATGGGTGAAGGAAAAATATCTACTGTCCATAGCTTGGAGAATAGTCCATATCATCACCCGACGCATGGGGAAGAAAGCATGATAAGGTTGTTGATGGACTTTAAACAAATTTTTAAGTGGATGATTGCTTGGTCACTACTCAAACTACTTCTCACAAGCACCGGGCCAAGTTTCATCCTTACTTGGAGAATGAACAAGGCATTCATTTGGAAACCACCTTGAAATAACTCGGTAATATCTCTATCCTTCTTCTTCACCTGTGATGGATGGCTAGAGTGAGAAGGAAAGGGAGGAGAGTTTGACTTGGAGAGAAAGTTTGTAAGTTAATTCTCTTAACCTTGGTTATTTTTCACTAAGTAATATATATATATATATATATATATATATACTACCATATGAAACAATAACCTAGGCACCAATAACCCCATATGGGCATCCACTTTGGACGCCCACTTGAGGACTTTTAAGCCCCTGGGCTTTGGTCTAACTTTGGTTATTTAATTATTAAATAATTAATATTATTTATCCAATAAATAAATTAATTAAATAATCAATTAAATTAATGTTAATATTATAATTAAATTCCCAAGAGGAATTGATTAATTCATTAACTTAATTAATTAATAAAATCATCTAATGATTAATTAATTAATCTCGATATCCAATACCAAAAATTCTCTCAAGTCTTTTTCCCATGATTTTCTTTTTGCACTTCCTTTAAGCGAGACTCTTTAGGTTCGTCTCAAAAGGCAATTGGGAGGAAACTAAAAGGATGTGAGTAACACCTAGCCAGTCACGTGGCTCACATCGTATCCCAATTGAGAACGAATGAATAGGATCATTCCAAACCATATACGCTGTGAATACCGTACGTGTATAAACTTTTTATTCTTATATCCCAGTCAAGTGAGAGTCATGGTTTTAGTCAAACTCACATGACTTGACCATATGCATAGCTCATAATGAGTCGAGGTCATTTTATACTTGGCCAAAGACTTTTAACCTCACTCATTCATGACTATATAGGATATTTAGCTCATTCACTTATGAGAGAATAAATCCCATTTTTCTAATCAGTTAACAATGCTACTTGCCCATCAAGTCGCACTTCGAGGTCGATCCCAACAAAGGGTGAATTAGATCTAACTACTCTAATGACAGACTTGATGTCATAAGTACATATTCAACTCGATTCCTCAGGTCTAAGGTTCACGCGTACCTATCACAACTTATCAGTTTCATAATTGACTGTCAGTGAGTGAATACCCATGTGATGAAACTGATACGAGCCGAGTTCGAACATATTAGTCTAACTTATATGTCCATGACATAAGTTCCCACTATCATTCCCATAGTGTTCGACTGACACTTTCTCTGTCGAAACTTATATCATACAAGTCCTTGTTCTGTATTGATGTCCAGTCAAATACTTCCTTAGACTTGAGAACCCTATTTAGAGAATAAGGATCAAACCCTTCTAGTGCCATTTTTCCTATCCCATAGGAAGTAGAAGGTTTGCCCTATTCTGAAGGACTTTACGTTGTTAATTAACACCTTACAAATGCCTATAAGAAAACAACAAGATAATGCCTTATATATTATAAAAGGATATTATTTAGTTACAAGTTAATGCCTTATAAATCTATCCTCTTTATGGCATTTGAGGGCATACACTCTAACAATCTCCCATTTTCACTTAATGCCATTTGCTATGGTATTTAATACCCATCCCTTCGAGATGTTTTTCTAGCACCACCTGTGCCAATGACTTGGTCAATGGATCGGCGACATTGTCAGCTGAGGTTATTTTCTGAACAAATATTTCTCCTCGTGCAACGATCTCTCTTATGATGTGATGTCTCCTCTCGATGTGTTTGGACTTGTTATGAGACCTAGGTTCCTTTGCTTGAGCTATTGCTCCGGTGTTGTCACAATAAAGTGGCAACGAAAGCCTTATGCTAGGAACCACTTGAAGTTCTTCTATGAACTTCCTTGTCCAAACAGCCTATTTAGCTGCCTCAAAAGCAGCTATGTATTAAGCCTATGTAGTGTAGTCCGCGGTTGTACTTTGCTTGGAACTTTTCCAAGTTACCGCCCCACAATAGAGGGTGAATACGAGTCCTGAGGTGGATTTCTGGTCATCAACATCAGATTGAAAATCCGAATCAATGTACCCTTCCACTGTCAGGCTATCACTCCCATAGATGAGAATCATATCCTTGGTTCTCTTCAGATACTTTAGGATATTCTTCATAGCTATCCAATGTTCCTTGCCTGGGTTTGTTTGAAATCAACTAACAACGCTTACCGAATAAGCAATGTCAGGTCTAGTACACAACATTGCGTACATCAGGCTACCCACTGCTGATGCATAGGGTACAGTGCTCATTTCCTTTCTATCTTCCTCACTTTGAGGACACATAGATTTTGAGAGATGTATCTCATGCCTCATTGGCAGGAACCTTTTCTTAGAATCCTCCATTCTATATCTCTTTTGGACCTTTTCTAAGTAAAGTGCTTGAGAGAGCCCTATCATTCTATGTGTTCGATCTTTGTAGATTCGAATCCCTAGAATATAAGTTGCCTCTCCCAAGTCTTTCATGGAGAAAGTACTCGAAAGCCACTTCTTTACAGTGGTGAGCATTCTTATCATTCCCTGTGAGTAGTATGTCATCTACATATAACACAAGGAATGTTATCTTGCTCCCACTAACCTTCTTGTAGACACATGGCTCGTCTTCGTTCTTGATGAAGTCAAATCCTTTGATAGCCTCATCAAAACGTAGATTCGAGCTACGGGATGCTTGCTTGAGTCCATAAATGGATCTCTCAAGCTTACACACCTTATGAGTATGCTCCTCGGATACAAAACCTTTAAGCTGTTCCATATAGATGTCCTCTTCTAGGAATCCATTTAGGAAAGTAGTTTTAACGTCCATTTTCCATAATTCATAGTCTAGGTGTGCGGCTATTGTAAGTAGAATCCTTATTGATTTGATCATAGCCACTGGCGAAAAGGTTTCTTGGTAGTCAATTCCTTCTTTTTTACTATACCCTTTCGCCACTAGCCTGGCTTTATAGGTGTCAACCTTGCCATCAATACCAATCTTTCTCTTGTAGATCCATTTGCACCCGATTGGTTTTACTCCTTCAGGTTGGTCCACAAGTTTCCAGACTTGGTTTGCATGTATCGAATCGATCTCAGTTTTCATAGCTTCACGCCATCTTGTAGCATCCACATCCACCATTGCTTGATCAAAAGTGGAGGGATCATCTCCATGGTCCTCCTCTAATACAGAATGAAGATCCAGCTCCCTTTGTACTAGATATCCATACCTCTCAGGCGGTTGAGGTACTTTACCTAATCTTCGCGGTTGTGGTTGTGTTACAGAAGGTTCAGTTCTCACTTCCTATGTAGATGTATTCACTGGAGTCTCATTTTGTTCTTCTAGAACAATCTTTCTACCCGCTCCTTCTTCTTGAATGAATTCATCTTCAAGAAAGCGGGCTTGTGAAGCTACAATGATCCTTTGATCATCCTACAGGTAAAAGAGGTGTCCCATTAAATCCTCAGGATATCCAACGAAACGTCCCTTCAAGGATCTAGCCTCCAACTTGTCCACTTTGGTCTTTTTGACATAAGCCGGACATCCCCAAATCTTGATGTGATTAAGACTTGGTTTCCTATTCCTCCATATCTCATAGGGAGTCATAGGAACGGACTTGGACGGACATCTATTTAAAATGTGTACAGCTATAAGCAGCGCATGACCCCACAGTGAAATGGGTAAGTCAGTGTAGCTGAGCATGGAGCGAACCATGTCCAACAAGGTTCGATTCCTTCGCTTTGATACACCATTTAACTGTGGTGTCGCTGGAGGTGTGAGCTATAATACTATACCATTCTCTCTGAGGTATACATCAAACTCGTCGCTCATATATTCTCCACCTCGATCCAATTGAAGGGTTTTTATATGTTGACCAGTTTGATTTTCCACTAAAGCCTTGAATTCCTTGAACTTTTCAATAGATTTAGACCTATGCCTCATCATGTACACTAGACCATATCTTGAATGGTCATCAGTGAAGGTGATGAAGTAAAGGAAACCTCCTCGTGCCATTTCTCCAAATGGACCACAAACATCAGTGTGCACTAAGCCTATGATTTGTGAGGCTCTTTCACAAGTCCCTGTAAAGGGGGATCTAGCCATCTTGCCTTTGAGACAAGATTACAAGTAGGATAGGGATCCAATCCCAATGGACCAATTAGTCCATCTTTCTCCATTTTGTGAATTTTATGTTCGCCAGCATGGTCTAGTCTAAGATGCCAAATCAATCTTTGGTTTATTCCAAGCCTACTACGTTTTCTTTGTATAGTATTTACAGAACACTCATTCTGGACATTATGGTAATACAATCCATTTATTAAAGAAGCAAAGCCTACTAATTTATTACCATAATAAATGTTGCATCGTTCATCAATAAAATGGAAAGTATAACCAATTTTAACTAAAACGGGAATAGAAACAATGTTTTTAAGCCCATTGGGCAAAACCAAAACGTTATCCAGAAATAGTATATGTCCAGAATTTAAAAGCAATGAGGTAGATCCAATTCTAGTAGCTGGGATGCTATGCCCGCTGCCTACTTTTATCTTCACCTCATCATTGTCTAGCTTCCTTCCTCACACCAGATCCTACTTCATACAACAAATGTGAGCACTAGCTCTAGAATCAAGAATCCAAGATGTAGAGAAGACGGTCATAGAACAATAAGTTTCACGAACATAAAGTTCTATGCCTTGTGCGCCCGGCCCCATGTTCGAACAGTTCCTTCTCCAGTGGCTCAGCTCACCGCAGTGTAGGCATCTGTCTGTCTTTTGTGACCCTTTATGCTTGCGATTCATATGAGCTTTCCCTATTCCTTTATCGACACCACCATGAGCTCCAAGCTTGCCACTCTGTTTCTTGGCTTTCTTCTCCTTATTGTTCGCCCGTTTAGGCCCAGAAGAGATAACCAATGCAGTTTCCTTTCCCTTGGGCTTTAATTGAGATTGTGCAGGGTTTAATTTATTCATTAGCTAGCTAAGTTGCATTCAATCTCATTGCAATTGAAGTTCATGACAAATCGGGAAAAAGAATCAGGAATAGATTGCAAAATGAGATTGGTTTGAAAATTTGAGCTCATTGTGAAATCGAGAGCCTTCAATCTCTCGATCCTCGAGATCATCTTGAGGACATGATCCCCAACTTTCTCACCTTCTCTCATTTTGGCCCTGAAGAGCTCTTTAGATATCTCATATCTAGTAGTACGGCTGTGCTCACCATAGAGCTCGACCAAGTGTGCCAAGATAGCCCTTGCTGTGGTTATCCTTTCGTGGGACCTCTGAAGCTCGTTTGTCATTGAGCCGAGAATGTACCCACGAACTCGGACGTCGTCCTTACCCATTTTTCATGAGCTTGGACTTCTTCCTCGTTGGCACGTGTTCTGGAAGGAGGAACAGGGATGTCTATGTCCAACACGTATCCCCAGGACTCCATGTTGAGAACTATTCTTAAGTTCCTTAGCTAATCCACGTAGTTGGGTCCGGTAAGGATGTTCTTTTCGAGTAAAACGTAAAGTGGGTTGATAGTCATTTTTGTTTTGAGAGAGATAAATCAAAAATAGCTGCAGAAAATGAACCAGACTTTATTAGACTTGTGTAACTAACTAAAACCAAGTTTAAAACCAAGGACTTTGACTTATAACTTGGCTTCCACTACATTTTTCGAGATTCACACTCCCACTGTGAAAAACGGAAGTGATCGTTGCAATGTACTTCGTGGTGGGGATTGATTTCTTTAATTAATCTAATGGATGTCAACCCTTTAATGATATTTGGTCCATTATTTAATTAAAGTGATGTCCAACATCAATCTATCCAATAGATGTTTCAATCTTCTTTTTCCCATAATCCACCAAAATCGCAACCCTTTAACGATTTTATAGGCTTTGTGGATTATCTAAGTTTACTCTCACTAACTCCTCATAATCTAACATTTGAATTTCACCTTGCAACCCTTTAACGATATTTGGGGTGAAATATGTCTCGATTAAGGCATCTAATGCACTTAATAAAATTCTAGAATTAAATCTTGAAATACAACCCCCACTTACTGGGAAGATGCCATATACTAGGTTTAATACTTAATTTTATTAAGTTTAGTGGAGGAAAAGGATGCCTAGCACCCCTTACTAACTTAGAATAATTTTTGCTTGGGAGAATTCATGTTCTAAACATTTATCTAAGTCTCACTTTGCAAATTATTCAATATATATAGCGCATATTGATAACATACATGCTTTATACAATTAATGAACATGCATCAAAAGCAATAAATAAACACATATGTCCATGAGCTTTATCTAGAGGGCCCAAGCCAATGGACCATCATTAAAAAAGAAAAATAAGCCTAGCTATTCTTCGTGGGCTCCAAGCTCCTCTTCTTTTGGATTGATCTCCTCTTGAAAGGCCTATTCTATTTCTATCTATTACATGAAATTATTTAACAACCTATACATAATTCTAGAAATAAAATAAACGGGCTCAATTCCTGCCCTTACAACCCATAAAAGGAAATACAATCAAAAGAAAAAACATAAGCCCATGGACAATGTCACCATCATATAATACATGCTCGCGAAAAATAAAGCAATTATGTTGGTGATTAAGTTAATAATTAATAAGTCCAACTAATTAACTTCCTCAATAAAATTCCAAATTTTTTTGATAATCATGACAATAAACCATTTAGTGAGAATCTTTAATTTAAATATATAACTTAATTAAAAAATTCTCCAAAAAACATTAATTAATTATTTCACTTAAATTATTAATATTCAATAAAAACAATTTGGGCTTGATTTCATAAATTATAAATTACCAACCATTGGCATATTTAATTTCAATTAATTAGGCCCAAAATTAATTTATTGAAGAGTCCATAATTTTAATTAATACAATTTGGGCTTATTTAATTAAATCTGGGTCATGATCCTTTTGACTCACCTGGATAATTAAAATAGCCCAAAACCCATTTATTTAATAAATTGGACCAGAGTAAAAATAACTCGACCCATTAGGACCTGGGTCATAGACCCGAGCCCACGTGCGCTGGGCGCACTACACGACATGTGTCGTGCGCCCAATGCATGGCTTTGAGCCTGGCCGCGCGGCCAGGCGCCGTACGCCCATCCACGGCAGTGGCCTGGCCACGCACAACGTTGTACGCCCAGCGCACTGCATCGTGCACACACACAGCGTGCGCACAGGCCACCCGCTGCACGCACAGTGTGTGCTGTTTACGCGCCCAGCGCGCAGACTATGCACATTGTTTTCAACGCGCTCGTCGTGGGGTTTTTCCGACCCGATTCTCACAAAAAATAATTTTTTGAATTCACAAGTCATTATACTACAACATACATGAATTAAACGCAGAAAAATCATGGATTAGTAGAAAAATGCGAAAAACAAGTAATCACCTAATCAATTAAATACAGAAATTAGAGATTGCTCCTGATACCACTGTTGGGAAAAAATTGGCATAAAATAAAAAACTCAGCAGAAGAATAATAGTTAAAATGCCAGTGGCTCATCTCTATTTCTCGTATTTAAATTGAGTTTCGAATTCAATTACCGTTCTCGCGTACGTTGAATTCTGAACCAGCTTTTGCGATTCTTTCTTGAACAACAAATCCGTCATTGTCTCTAAATTGCCACGCCGGAGTGAAAAATGAAAATCTCCTTCTTCTTCACCTTTGATGGACGGCTAGAGTGAGTGAATACCCATGTGATGAAACTGATGCGAGCCGAGTTCGAACATATTAGTCTAACTTATATGTCCATGACATAAGTTCCCACTATCATTCCCATAGTGTTCGACTAGCACTTTCTCTGTCGAAGCTTATATCATACAAGTCCTTGTTCTGTATTGATGGCAGTCAAATACTTTCTTAGATTTGCGAACCCTATTTAGAGAATAAGGATCAAACCCATCTAGTGCCATTCTTCCTACCCATAGGAAGTAGAAGGTTTGCCTTATTCTCAAGGACTTTACGTTGTTTATTAACACCTTACAAATGCCTATAAGAAATTAACAAAATAATGCCTTATATATAATAAAAGGATATTTTTTAATTACAAGTTAATGCCCTATAAATCTATCCTCTTTATGGCATTTGATGGCATACACTCTAATAGTTTTTTCCGAAAATGTTAACCTAAATTTTTTACAAGTGTTATGATTTGAGAAGTTGACTTTGTATGCTTAACAATAATGAATGAGGTTGAAAAATTGGTATGACTTAAAAATTCTGGCTAATATGTACTAAGGGCAAAAAGCAACATGCCTATAGACTGTACTATTATGCTAATTCGAGCTAAAGCTCAAGCCACTTAATGTTGAAATGAAATAAGGACCTAGTTTTGTTATGTGGCCTTTGACACTCGAGTGATTAAGCATGTAGGAGTATGTCTACACTTAATACCCTAAAGTCGTCTGGTTTGGGAGTTATTGGCCTAAAGCTTTCTACAAGGGTGTCATAGAAAGCCTAAGGGATCCGAACATTGCACATGGTCTAGCCTCTAGTGAATTTAGTCAAAAGTTTCATGAATTTAAAGTCTAAATTGGATAAAGTGATGAAATTGAAATGGCTATGAGGTTTTCTTTGATTACCGTGCCTTGTGACTAATCGAAAGTTGATAGATATGGGACCAATGTCTGAAAAGTGGTAAGAATGCCACTTGACTATAATACTTTAGGCTTATTATCACTACACCCTTCGGATGGTCTTTTCAAGTTTAAGGAGTAACATTAGCATGTGTTTGATGTCTATACATGCAATATTGAGATTTAAAGGTTGAATTCATGCCATTGCTTTACTATTAATTATATTGACTTGTGTTGGTTGGTCGGGGTTGAAAATTCTGCAATTTTGTGGGTATATCGTATGTAAATCCTCACGAGACTAAAACTCGTCCTTTGAGGTAACTCAAAGGTTTAAAGGCTTCTTACATACGCTAAATGCAATCGTGCTCTCTACGAAAGTGAGCTACCTTTTGTGATTGTTTTATCCCTTATCTTGATTTTACTTTAGTCTTAGTTTTCTTTTGTTTACTTGATCGAGGACGATCAAGAGTTAAGTTTGGGGGTATTGATAGGGTGTGAATTTACATGTTTTAGAGCTTCATATTCACGTGCTTTAGACTTTTTTATGTATGATTTATGCCACATATGCTTGTAATTTGCGTGCTTATTGAGTAAATGTGAGAAATCATTGCAAATGAAGAAAACTGGACGGAAATACAGACTTTCAGAATATTTAGAGACATAATTTGACAAATATTTTTCTACACAGTTGTATAGCTCTGTCTTAGCTTCATGTGGCAACTTGAATCACCCAAAGTGGAGGTTCGTGGAGAATGTCATGAAGAAAACAAGATTGCTGCGCTGAAAAACAAGAAAGAGGATTTGAATTTGTGCACCACGCGCAGGTGTCATCATATGCACGTCTGTGCGCCATCACAACCACGCCTCCTAGTGTGGCTTGACCCACGCCTGGGCGTGCATTTCTGAACTTCTGGGCGTCGAAGCCCCTGTTTTTGAGCCCTATAAATACAACATCAAGATTGACAGCTAGGGTTAACAACTTGGAGGTTACCTTTGAGGAAAAAACTCACTTCATATATCATATTTTGAAGAACAAGAAGGAGGATTAGCAAGGGATTGAAGCTTACAACGACGGCATCATCGTCAATCACATGTACTAAGGGAGTGTTTTATTACTATCATTTCATATTAGATTCTCTTTTACTGTTGATTATGAGCCAGATCTGTAAGACTAAGGCCATGTGAATTCCTATTTGTGTAGTATCTATATAATAGTTGGTTGTTTGAATAAATTCATGTATTGCTTTGTGTCGTGAATTTGTATTTGTTCTACGTACATGTGCTTGGATACCACGTGTTCGATAAATTGCCTAGATGAATGTTTCGAGAGAAAATTGATCTAGGGTGCATGAGATTCACAACATAATCCGTAAACAATGAGGAATTGCCCGTTCCATGACAAACAGTAGAGACTCCCGGATGCAGTTAGTCGGATTAATCCGGGGAAATTCTAAAATGTGAATGCATGATTGTTGGTTAGATTCTCGGATAGAGATATTTTGCGGACTGTCAAGTAATCCTAGGATTATTATTGCCGAGACATCGGGTAGTAATTCTTTGAGGAACTTTCCACCATTGCATTATAGGTCTAATGATCCAACAACCCATGTTATAAAGATATCGTATCAAATTGAACCCTAACATGTGCCTTAGTCGTCTTTAACACTTGAAGTTTCAATCTATTGCTCCTCCTTACTTTTGTTCTTTGCACGTTCCTTCCATTTCAATCTTTACTTTTAGCGTTTACTTACAAGTCTAAAACTAAAATATAAGTTGATAAGTTCATATTTTATGATTATTTACCCCATTTATATAGGTATTTTCGTCACAGTTTAGTAATGATAATCTCGCATGTTGCTTTGATTTGTTGTCATTTCATGTGCGCAGGGATTCAAGTTGAATAGATCAAATGAGTGAGAAGGCCGAAGAAAAGACGCAAAGCAAATGAAAGGCTGAAATCTGTCCTTCTGGACTGCAGTCTAGGACCGCGGTCCTGCACGCCAGTGGACCGCGGTCTGCCACGTTTCAGACCGCAGTCCGTTTTCCCGTGCCATAGTTTTAGTCCGCCGTTTTTGCCCTTTTTGGGACACTTTTCACTTACCAAAAGGATGATTCTTGCTCTCCAAGTCCCAAGGAAGCCATGACAAGTCCCAAGGAAGCTTGAAGAGTCATTTTTCATCATAAAATCTTGGAATCACACTTTGTAATAGGGAGTAATTCAACTCTTTCTCTTAGATTAGTATATCAACTATGTATTTTGGAAATATTGGATTATCTTTTGTTGCAAGTATGAGATAAGTATCTTTGTGGGGGTTATGTGAATACTTTGTGATATTTTGTGTTTAATGAATTCCTAGTTTCCAGATTTATTACATTCTTGTTGCATGTTTGATTTTTATGCTTAATGCTTGCACATGCTTGATCACCATGTGTTTGATTTAATGCTTTATCTTGAGACCGAGCGGAGATAGATAAAGGTAGATCATAAAATCAAATATCATAACGTAACAATTGACTAGAGATAGAATCAATTGCGTTGTGTGGCTTTTTGTGATAAGATGACCCGAGTGAATGTAGGATCTTCGTAAGCAAGGAATCCCTTTGAACCTTAATGCATGTTAGTTAATTCAATCTTCGCTATAGTGATATGGGAAGTTGTTAACTAGTATATGATCGTTATTTCAAGAGATTGAGTAATGAATACATTACGAGTTTCACTATAACAAGAGTGTTCTAAAAATCCGGGTAATTTAGAGTTTATGAACATAAGATAGAACATAGTAGGATCACAGCCCAATCATCTCTTTCCATTTGATATAATACCTTGTTTATCATATAGTTGTCTTTAATTATTTTCATAGTTCAACCATCTATCATCTTGTAATTTGATTTAGTTTAGAGTTAGGTAATATAGCAATTACGAGCATCGAATCCAATTGTCCCTGTGGAGACGATACACTCCGGGCTAATAATCCACTTTATTACATTGCACGACCTAGTATACTTGCTTGGAATCACATGTGTCAAGTTTTTGGCGCCGTTGCCGGGGACATTGCGTTATTTGATATTGTAATTCACTTATCTATTCTAAGACTAAGTTGTTGTTTTTGCATTTTAGTTTGCTGTTTTTACGTTTTAAATTTGGTTCTTTTGATTCTATTGTTAGGTTGATGTCTTTGAGTAGTGCATGACCCGCACATCTCAAGGAGACCTTGAAGATTTTGATCCGGAGATCGAGCGAACTTTCAATAGAAAAAGATGAGCACAAAAGCAAAATGAGAATCAATTTGAGGCAATGGAAGGGAACAATCCCATCAATCTAGAGGACCCGGGAATTCTAGCTTTGATTCAAGCCACGGTTGCTGCCACTTTAGCACAAAGACAAGAACAAGCTCCTCGCCCTTTACGTGATTATATGCAACCCACTGTTCATGGAGCCGCTGATGCTATTATACTACCCATGGTAGAAGCAAACAATTTTACAATTTCACCGACTATCCTCCAACTCATTTCCAATGAACAATATCGGGGTGCAGCGGATGAGGCACCACATGCTCATATCACCAAGTTCCTTGGCTATTTGAGCACATTTCGACGAAATGGAGTGAGCGATGATGCTATTAGAATGAGACTCTTTCCGTTCTCATTGAGGGATAAAGCAAGAGCTTGGCTTGACTCATTGCCAACTACATCCATTCATACTTGGGACCAGTTGGTGGAGAAGTTTTTGAGTAAGTACTTTCCATCGGGGAAAACAACCGCTATCAATGTTGAGATACAAGGTTTTCGACAAATTGAAGGGGAATCACTTTATGAAGCACTTGAAAGATTCAAGGAACTTCTCCGAAAATGCCCTCACCATGGTTTTGCAGTTTGGACTCAAGTAACCATCTTTTATCAAGGCCTTGGACCCGGCCTTTGCACTCATCTTGACGCAGCTGCGGGTGGTTCACTCATGAATTTACCACCACAAGCGGCTTGGGATATGATCGATAGAATGTCGGAAAATAACTACCAATGGCCAACCAAGAGAGTAATACTTCCAAAGAAGGCAAGTGGAGTTTATGAAGTGGAGGCTTCCACTTCACTAGCTAATCAAGTAGAGTTATTGCATAAGAAATTGGATACTATGAATTTGTCGGTAAACCAAGTGCAAACGTTGTGTGAAAATTGTGGTGGAAATCATCACCTTACGGAGTGTCAACATGGTAGTCCATCTTATTGATATATGCTAGTTTTACACACGATTCACCATGTTTATCAATTTGAGTTTGATTGTTTCATTGATAATTTGATCATATATGATGCTTTGAACCCTGTTTTCTTTGGCTTTTCAGATTAGGTTAGCAGTCGGGGCACAGAGCGAGAAACGAAGGCAAAACGAAGCACTTTTGGAGAAAAACAAGGCAACATCGCGGCGATGATAAGCAGAATGAAATGCCGCGGCGTTCAACACCCAACGCCGCGGCGTTCGAGGAGGCAGTCTTGTCTATAAATAGACCATTCAGGTCAATTCTACCCAAAAAAAAAAGATACACTTGAGAGCTGCCAAACACAAAAAATAGGAAAGAAACACCTTGGAGAGCAGATAGAAGGCCACAACGTCTCTTTGAAAGCCCGGATTCGCAAGACGATGGAGATTTCATCGAGGGATCCACTTCATCACTGTTATTCGGGAGTTGTTATATCTTTATTCATAAACTTGTCCAACTCTTTACAATGACTTGTATGATTCCAATCCATATCTGTGACATGAACATGAGCTAAACGCATTTGATAAGGCCGTGGCTAGGCTGTATGTTATTTTGATTGTTGTTTTTTTGGTATTTATTGGATTAATGTTGGTTTTAGCTATGTATTCAATAGTTTAGCTCAATGCTTCGCTTGTTTGATCACCAAGTGTTCGATAAAATGCCTAGGTTAGAGATCGAGAGATAATAACTTAGGGAAGTTATAAACATTGAATACCCTATAGTTAAACCGACTAGAGATAGACTCGGTTTCTTTAGGTGGCTTTCCATTCACATGGGGAATTCTTAGACCTTAAATGCATCTTTGTTAAGCCGGATTTTCATATAGAGATATATAGGAAATCGTTAACTAAGGTAGGGTTGCTATGCCAAGAGATTTGGTAGTACGTATGTTAGGGAATTTCGCCTTGGCTAAATCCATCTAATAATCCAATAGAACCTTAATCACAATCGAAATACATAAATAGTTGAACCATGTGCCTTAATCGCTTCTCTTCTATCGTTTCTTCCACTTATTTGGTTATAACTTATTTTAGTGCTTAACTTAGTTAAATTAGTTTAAATCATACCTTTTATCGACCGATCTAACTTAGAATTGGGTAATACAGTAGTCTTGGTACTTAGATTATAGTTGGCCCTGCGGATACGATAACCCCGGACTTTAACATCCACTTTACTACTTACACGATCTAGTTCTCTTGCTAGGATTTTGTCGTGTTAAGTTTTTGGCACCGTTGCCGGGGACAACTGTTTTTATCTAATATTGAGATTCTTTTATTCTTTCTGAGCTTAGATCATTTTTTTTGTTACTAATTATTTTGTCTTTCTTGGTGCAAGGTTGATCTTGTCTAGTGCATGACCCGCACTAATCGGATTGGACTAGCGGAGTTGGACCCTGAAATTGAACAAACATTTACTAGAGGGGTAAGACTACAAAGAGAGGCTGAACAACATCAAGACACAATGGATCCGAATCCTCCTATTCACATAGATCCCGCCATCTTGGAAGAAGCAGTTCGTAGGGAGCTTGTGAATCTTCGCGTCCCTCTAAACCAACCAGAGGCTCCTCCACAACGCCCTTTGAGGGATTATATGATGCTAAACATTCAAGGAGCTGCCGGGCCAATTGGTCTACCAACGGTAGAGGCTAACACCTTTCAAATCCTGCCGGGGTATATCCAGATGATAGGGAACCAAGTTCAATTCTCCGGTCTACTCCATGACGACCCTCACGCTCACATAGCAACATTCTTGGAGATTATCCATACCTTCAAGAATAACAGATTCACTGATGATGCAATACGATTAAGGTTATTCCCATTCTCCCTCAGAGACAAAGCTAAACAATGGGTCAACTCTTTGCCGACTGGCTCTATTCATACTTGGGATCAAATGGTGGATAAATTTTTGTCCAAGTATTTCCACCCGGCAAGACAGCGGCCATGAAAAATGAAATCACTAGGTTCCTTCAATTTGAGAGGGAATCACTTTATGAGGCATGGGAGCATTTTAAGGAACTTTTGAGGAAATGCCCACACCACGGGTTAGCCGTGCCAACATTTGTGCAAACTTTCTACTTGAGGTTGGGTCCTAATCTCCGTACAAATCAGGATGCTGCCGCAGGAGGAACTATAATGAACAAGTCACCCGATGAAGCTTGGGCGTTAATTGAGCTGATGGCCGAAAACAACTATCAATGGCCAACTGAACGAATCACATTGCCAAAGAAGCCTGCTAGAGTGTGTGAAATTGGAGATAATTCAGGTGTTGCTGTTCAATTGGAAGCCTTAAACAAAAGGTTAGACGCTTTCAGACTTGTGCATGGTACAGTGAATCAGGTCAAAGCCACTTGTGAAAATAGTGGAGGTGATCATACGAACCTTGAGTGCCTGATACTTAACACGGTTGAAAGTTCAAACTTCATGGGAAACTCAAGTCGTCCACAGAACAATCCATATTCGAACTCTTTCAATCAGGGATGGAGGAATCATCCAAATTTCTCATGGAACCAAAATACGAATATGGCGAGACCACCACCACCCGGTTTTCAGCAAAGCCAAGGAGGTTTCCAACACCCTCCATTTCAAAGGACAGGAGGGTTCCAACAACCACAACAAACCTAGAAAAAGAACAATATGGAAGATGTGTTGCAAAAGTTCATGACGGAAACGACACAAAAGTTTCACTCTCAAGAAGCAAGTTTAAAAAATCAAGAAATTGCACTAAAGAACTTAGAAACACAAATTGGGCAAATCGCCAACATGCTTTCAGGACGAATCCAAGGCACGTTACCCAGTGATACCGAGAAAAATCCTAAGGAACAAGTTCAAGCAGTTTCACTTCGTAGCGGAAAGAACCTCGTTGATCCAGAATTGGGAGAGAATATGGAGTATACACATCAAAGTTCGGATGAAACCAAGGCAGCATCCAACTCTGGAAAGAACGCCGCTGTATCATCCCCTGCTTCAGGACATTCCTCACCCGAACTCAGCGTGCCCAAACCAAGGCAGCATCCAACTCTGGAAAGAACGCCGCTGTATCATCCCCTGTTTCAGGACATTCCTCACCCGAACTCAGCGTGCCCAAAGGGAAGTTAGATAAGCAATTTGTTAAGTTTCTTGATATATTTAAACAATTGCGTATTAACATTCCTCTTGTAGATGCTTTGTTGCAAATGCCGAGTTATGCTAAATATCTTAAGGATATCCTTTCTCACAAGAGAAAGTTGGAAGAACATGAAACGGTAGCCCTTACAGCAGAATGCTCAGCTATATTGCAAAATAGGATCCCTCAAAAGCTTAAGGATCCCGGGAGCTTTCCAATTCCTGGCACTATCGGTTCTATTTTCTTTTCTAAAGTTTTGTGCGATTCTGGTGCCAGTATTAATTTGTTGCCTTTGTCACTTTTCAGGAAATTAGGACTTGGAGAGCCCAAGCCTACCACTATCTCGTTGCAACTCGCTAATAAGTCCATCAGGTACCCACGAGGAATAGTGGCAGATGTCTTAGTGAATGTTGAAAAATTTATCTTCCCGGTGGACTTTGTAGTTCTAGACATGGAAGAAGATGTCGAGTTACCACTTATTCTTGGTCGACCATTCCTCGCCACCGGCCGAGCATTAATTGATATTGCCAATGGTCAATTAACTCTTAGAGTGGGAGATGAGCAAGTGACAATCAATGTGTATCATGCTATGCGAACACCATCTAATGATTCTACTTGTTTCCACATTGATGCACTTGATACTCTAATTGTCGAACACTTTCAGGAAAATCAATATGACGACCAAGTGGAGGCATGTCTTGTGAATACCGGGGAAGAAACGATGGAAAATGATAACTTGAGGGACACTGTTGGTTTTCTAGATGCCAATCCACCTTACAGACGAAGTTTTCGACCTCATTTCGAAGTGTTGGATAGACCAATCACTGTGCCACCAAGGCCCTCCATCGAAGAACCACCAGCTCTTGAGCTTAAGCCTCTCCCTTCTCATCTTAAGTATGCTTATTTACAAGATTCAAAATTCTTACCTGTTATAATCTCTTCATCTTTGACAGAAATTATGGAAGAAAAGCTGCTTACGGTGTTAAAAGCCCATAAAAAGGCTTTTGGTTGGAAAATAGCTGATATCAAGGGAATTTGTCCAACGGTATGTATGCATAAGATTCTCATGGAAGATGAATACAAGCCCACCATCCAACCGCAAAGATGACTCAATCCGATGATGCAAGAAGTCGTTGAAAAGGAGGCGATCAAGCTACTTGATGCAGGTATTATCTATCCTATCTCCGATAGCAATTGGGTAAGTCCAACTCAAGTGGTCCCGAAGAAAGGAGGTATGACTGTTATTACCAATGCTAGCAATGAATTAATTCCCACTCGAACAGTTACCGGGTGGCGAGTATGCATTGATTATCGAAAATTAAATGAGGCCACCAGGAAATACCACTTTCCCCTTCTCTTTATTGATCAAATGCTTGAGAGGTTAGCCGGGCATGAGTTTTATTGCTTGCTAGATGGCTACTCTGGCTATAATCAAATTGCCATCACACCCGACGATCAAGAGAAAACCACTTTCACTTGTCCTTATGGCACATTTGCTTATAGACGGATGCCATTTGGCTTATGTAATGCCCCTGCCACCTTTCAACGATGTATGATGGCTATTTTTCATGACATGCTCGAGGACTTCCTAGAAATTTTTATGGATGACTTTTCGGTTTTTGGAACTTCGTTCGATACATGTCTTAACCATTTAACACGTGTTCTAAAACGATGTGAAGAAACTAATCTTGTGTTAAATTGGGAAAAGTGTCATTTTATGGTTCAAGAAGGAATTGTGCTTTGCCACCAAATCTCTCACAAGGGGATTGAAGTGGATAGAGCTAAAGTTGAGGTCATTGAAAAGCTTCCCCCACCCTCCTCAGTGAAAGCCGTCAGGAGCTTTCTTGGTCATGCAGGATTTTACAGGCGTTTCATTTTAGACTTTTCAAAGATGCACCGTTTAACTTTGATGACAAGTGTTTGCAGGCTTTTCACACGCTCAAGGAAAAATTAATTTCGGCGCCCATCATGGCACCTCCAGATTGGAACCTCCCATTTGAGTTTATGTGTGATGCAAGTGATTCAGCAATTGGAGCCGTACTAGGCCAAAGGAAAGATAAGGTATTTTACACCATTTACTATGCTAGTCGAACTTTAAATGATGCTCAATTGAATTATGCCACGACGGAAAAGGAATTGCTAGCTATAGTCTTTGCATTTGATAAGTTTCATTCATACCTTGTCTTGAATAAAGTCATTGTTTACACTGATCACTCCGCACTTAAGTATTTACTTGCGAAGAAGGATGCCAAACCTCAACTTATTAGATGGATTCTGCTTCTCCAAGAATTTGATCTAGAAATTAGGGATAAAAAGCGAGTTGAGAATGTGGTAGCTGATCATTTGTCTAGGATAGAAGCCCCTGTCTCTGATCCACTCATTGAACAACCAATAGGGGAAGAGTTTCCGGATGAACAATTGTATGCGGTAATTCATGGCGCTTTCCCCTGGTATGCTGATTTTGCAAACTATATTGTCACGTGGCACTTCCCCCGAATCTTACTTTTCATTAAAAGAAGAAATTTTTACATGATGTCAAGCATTATTTTTGGGAAGAACCGTTTTTGTTTAAGAATTGTGCAGATGGCATTATCAGGCGATGTGTCCCGGCGGAGGAAATGATATCTGTTATGAGCCATTGCCATGATGGCAAGGTAGGTGGCCACTTTGGGCCCACTAAGACTGCCTCGAACATTCTCCAATCAGTTTTTTTCTGGCCCTCTTTATTTAAAGATGTGCATGACTATGTATCCTCTTGTAATCAATGCCAACGAACTGGAAATATTTCGAGGAAACATGATATGCCATTAAATAACATGCTAGAATGTGAACTTTTTGATGTTTGGGGAATTGATTTTATGGGACCGTTCCCTAGCTCATGCTCAAATAAATACATTCTAGTCGCGATTGATTATGTGTCTAAATGGGTCGAGGCGGAGGTTTTGCGTACAAATGAGTCGAGGGTAGTTGTTAAATTTTTGAAAAAGCACATTTTTACTCGATTCAGTACCCCTCAAGCCATTATAAGTGATGGTGGCACTCATTTTCTGGAACAAACAATTTGATAATCTTTTACAAAAATATGGTGTCACACATAAGATTTCTACGCCGTACCACCCTCAAACGAGTGGTCAAGTTGAAGTGTCAAATTGGGAACTTAAACGCATCCTTGAGAAAACTGTAAATTCATCTCGAAAGGATTGGTCTCTAAAGTTAGATGATGCCCTGTGGGCATATCGAACTGCGTTTAAGACACCTATTGGCATGTCACCTTACCGTCTTGTTTTTGGGAAAGCCTGCCACCTCCTCGTTGAGCTAGAGCATAGGGCATTTTGGGCAATTAAACTGCTTAATTTTGATTTGCAAGATGCAGGCAAACACAGGTTGTTGCAATTGAACGAGTTGGACGAGTTCCGACAAGAGGCCTATGAAAGTGCAAAAATCTACAAGGAACGTACAAAACAGTGGCATGACAAGTGCATCACACCGAGGGAATTTACCGAGGGAAAACAGGTCCTTTTATTCAATTCTCATCTCTGACTTTTTCCCTGTAAACTACGCTCTAAATTGTCGGGACCCTTCATTGTCACGAAGGTTTACCCCTCTGGTGTGGTTGAAATCTCACACGAGACAAAGGGATCTTTCACGATTAATGGCCAACGTTTGAAACATTACCAAGGAAATGATTGTGCGAGGGATCGGGTGCACGTCACCCTCGTAGACCCACCAAACTGATTGCCCCTAAGTCAAGCTAACGACTATAAACAAGCACTTCTTGGGAGGCAACCCAAGTTCTTTTGTTTTATTTTGTCTTTTCTTCATTTTATTTCATTTCGTGTTTTGAGTAGCGCTTTCATCGTGTCGCGGGTATTCTCTTCATTCATAGGATTCGACACAAGCAACCAAGACCAATCATGTTACAGGTAAAGCGTGGTGTCTGTCCAGTGGAAAGAATGCCTTGGCAATTGTTCAAGAAAACCGGTCATTTTTCCGCTATTGAAGCATTTGAAGCAATAGGGGAATGTTTCGGTGTCATTTTAACCCAAGCCAAAGCACTCGGACCAAGGGAGGTGAGCGCCACGGTGATATATGTTATTTTTACACTAGTTTTCCCCCGTTTATTGACTTGGTTTTGATTGTTTTCATGATAATTTGATGACATATGATGCTTGGACCCTTGTTTTCTCATATTTTCTAGAATAACATATCATTTGGAGAAAAGAACAAGAATTGAAGATAAATCATGCATAAAGATACAAACTGTCTGCGCAGTGCTAGAGTTTATGGAATAGATTTCTCTACCCATGTCCAAATTACACACTTCTTATACCAATGGAAAGATAAGAGGCAAAGGTACATTTCTTATGTTGAAGACAAAGATCAGATATGTAGGGAAGGAGGTGAAAACGTCATCGGAAGAGACGTCTTACGATGGAGTTTTCTCATTCAGTGACTTGTGAGACAATTTTGTCATCTTTAACGTTTGATTTCGGCCCTAGTGTCTTCTGGAGAGTTGTAGATCTTTGTTTTAGGATTCTACAGCAACTTGAATCAGTGAATTCCGACATCGGTAGAGAAAGTTATGCGAAGTTTACCAAAACTGGCTGGAGCAGCAGGGGACGAACGCCGCGGCGTTCAACAAGCGAACGCCGCGGCGTTCACATGCAGTAGCCAATGCCGAGGCGTTCAACAAGCGAACGCCGCGGCGTTCGAGGCAGCGGGTTGGTCTATAAATACCCCTTTTAGCCATTTTTTACCCTAACTCACCATAGATATCAGCAACCACACGAAAATAGAGAGAGAGGGAGCTTAGAAGAGAAGATTGAAGGTCAAAACATGGAGAATTCAACAAGGAATCCACATCTCTACAAGAATTAGGGAGTTTTTACATATTTGTTTCTTGAATTTGTTCAAATCTCCTATGACTTGTATGATTTATATTTGCACTTTTGACATGAATATGAGCTAAACTTGTTTGATTGAGGCCATGGATAGGCCATTTATGTTATTTTGATTGTTGATTTGTTGGTGTTTATTGGATTAATTTTGGTTTTAGCTATGTATTCAATATTTGATCTCAATGCTACATTTGCTTGATCACCAAGTGTTTGATAAAATGCCTAGGTTAGAGATCGAGAGATAATAACCTAGGGAAGATATAAACATTGAATACCCTATAGTTAAACCGACTAGAGATAGACTCGGTTTCTTTAGGTGGCTTTCCATTCACGTGGGGAATTCCTAGACCTTAAATGCATCCTCGTTAATCGAGTTTTCATATAGAGATATATAGGAAATCGTTAACAAGGGTAGGGTTGCTATGCCAAGAGATTGGGTGGTACGTACGTTAGGGAATTTCGCCTTAGCTAAATCAATCTAATAATCCAATAGAACCTAAATCACAATCGAAATGCATAATTGGTTGAACCATGTGCCTTGATCGCTTCTCTCTATTATTTCCTCCCTTTATTTGGTGTGACGTTGCCTTAGTTTATTTTCTTGTATTTATTAATTAGTTAATCAACCTTTCTATCGACCGATTTAACTTAGAATTGAGTAATATAGTAGTCTTGGTACTTAGATTATAGTTGTCCCTGCGGATACGATAACCCCGGACTTAGAAATCCACTTTACTACTTACGCGACCTAGTTCTCTTGCTAGGATTTTGTCGTGTCAAGTTTTTGGCGCCGTTGCCGGGGACAACTATGGTATCTAATATCGAGATTCTCTTATTCGTTCTGAGCTTAAGTCAATTTTTTATTTTGTATATTTCTAGTTCTTGAAGATATGAGTGCTTATAACTTTCAATGGCCATGTCAGGATATGGATTCATCAATCACCACATCAAGCTCAATGCAAATGGAATCCTATGAGCCCACCTACCATACCGGTTGGATAAATCACCCAAACTCAACATGTCAAAATAACATGATACATCCCGGTTGGATAAATCATCCAAGCTCAACATGGATTTACAACAATGATGCAATGATACTTTCATCGGGGTTTGACCATGCCGGTAGCCTTCCTTACCAACAACATGATAGTTTTCATCAACATGAGCTAGAGACGAGGTCTAAAATTGAGGCCTTGGGAAATGAATTTAGTGTATGGGTACAAGCTAGCATAAAGGAGGCAGAAGCAAGTTTCGAGGAGTCAGAAGCTCGTAGAAAGGAGTGGGAAGCTCGTAGAAAGGAAGTGGCAAGACTAGTAAATCAAGCAGTCAACTTATGGAAGGAGAGAACGCCTTGCACCATGGAGAGTAGCACCAAAGAGAATGAGGCATCCCTCAATATAGAAGTTGAACAAGGTTTTGATTTAGAACAGCAATGTCTACACCCTATCACTGAAGAAGAACCACCTCCAGAAACCATGTGTATCAAAATTGAGGTAAAAGCACCTGAGCACCCACGATTGAAGAAAGAGATTTTTGAAACCATTCCCAGACATGGCCAAGAAAGAACATTAGAAATCATCAAGAACCCAATGTCGCCTACCACCATATCTCTCGAATTCTTACAAAATTGTATCAATAACCAGAGAGATAGAGTGGAGGAGGTTGAAGTCAAGGTTTACAACTCTAGTGATCCATTCGATGCATACTTTGAGAACCCAAGTGATACTACGGTCGAGAATGAGAAAATCAAAGGATATATAAATCACTTGGATGAACCACCATTTGAGTTGTCAAAACCAAGGCTAGGGGAGTATGGGACAACCGCATATGAGTTGCAATCATCCATTGATGATTCTTCGTCACTTCCTCTTAAACTTTCATCTTTACATTTCAATTATGTATTTTTGAATGAGACCTTATGCTCACTTCTAATTCTTTTAGGTTGTGTGATAGAGGTTGGAGAGGAAAAGCCTCTACGAAACTGGAAAAAGCACAAAAAGGCTCGTCCATACAAAGTTGGCATTGCTCCTTATGATCCACCATGAGCAGTGCAAGGGAGTCGAGCTAATGACTATAAACAAGCGCTTCTTGGGAGGCAACCCAAGTTTCTTTTATTGCTTTCTTTCTTTTCTTTTGTGCCCTCGTTTTGTTTCCCTTCCCCTTAACTCGTTTTGATATGGTTTCCTTTAAGTTTTCTCTCGTTCAGGTTTTGATCACAGTTTGATCCTGGGATATGAGCCCACCACCGTGCTCCCTCCATTTCTCTCCATTTCAGGGTTGTATCGCTTTTCCCCCTCACCCTGCATTTATTTCATGAACATTGAGTACAATGTTTAATTTAAGTTTGGGGGTAGTTACAACCTTGTTGATATAGAATTCATGAATTGGTGCACCCTTGCGTGAGAGCATAATGCGTTTGAGTATCTCTACTCTCTCGAAGTCAAAGTCCCTTGTCTGTGGTCAACATGTCATATATTGTGACTTGAAAGCCCTTTTTAGTCATGCTTATGCGAATTATTGCGGTTTTAAAACGTTGAACTTTCAATTTTTTTGACTATGAAGTGTGCATTAATGTTGTGAAGTCACAAAATGATTTAGGCCATCTTTCATTTTTGTTAGCCTTACATTTTGGCCTTCTCTATATTGCATAATCTCTAGACCTTGACTTGAGCCGTATTGATAAGAATGGAGTGTGCTATGCACACTAGAAACCACCATTCGTCTTTCTTTCATAAGCCATGACAACCACCTTCTAGCCTAAAAGAAAAACAATGTCTTGCACCCAATCAAGAGAGTTTAGAACTTCATATCATTTGACTTGAATATGGGTAGTCACCTTGTTTTGATTTGAATGATATGAGTTAGATAGTGATGTTTTGGCTATGTTGAGATTTTTGAGGTTTGAAGTATTATGTAAAAAAGGGGATGAAATGAAAACTTGAGCAATGGGCTAAATAGTCGAGAGAGAGATATATATGAAAAAAAAAATTGTGCTCTCGACTAGGCTTGAATCTTGGCACTCAATTGGATCATTTGGCTTGGAATTTTGTGTACAACCTGATATGAAAAGAAACAAGTTTGGGGGTTGTAAGTTGAAAGGCAAAAGAGAGTGAAAAAGGGATAAGTGATAAGTTGTGAAAGTTTTTGTAGTCTATTTGCGAATTTAGCTCGATGATTTTGAGTCATAGGCTCTCTTGACTTAGTCACTTTATCCATATCTTCCGGTCCTAGCCATCACCTAGCCTTACGTTACAAGCCGGAAAGACCTTTTGATTGTGACTTTTGCACTTTATACACACCGATGAGTTAACGAATATTGAATTGTTTCAATGTCTTTACCTTCCAATTGATTTGCATAATCTTGTCTAAAGTGTGCTCTTGACATGAACATGGGCGTGGGAGTTCATGATTTAGGGATGGAAACTAAGATTTTGTGAGGTTTTCAAATTGTTGAATGTTCAAAAGCATCGTGTAGTTTTTCATAATCAATTTTGAAGATATAATGCTTTCTGTTGTGTGTATGAATTGGCAAATGAAAATTTCAATCTTCATGTGTGTGCTTGATTGTATTTGATCGAGGACGATCAAAGCTAAGTTTGGGGGTAGTTGATATATGTTATTTTTACACTAGTTTTCCCCCGTTTATTGACTTGGTTTTGATTGTTTTCATGATAATTTGATGACATATGATGCTTGGACCCTTGTTTTCTCATATTTTCTATAATAACATATCATTTGGAGAAAAGAACAAGAATTGAAGATAAATCATGCATAAAGATACAAACTGTTTGCGCAGTGCTAGAGTTTATGGAATAGATTTCTCTACCCATGTCCAAATTACACACTTCTTATACCAATGGAAAGATAAGAGGCAAAGGTACATTTCTTATGTTGAAGACAAAGATCAGATATGTAGGGAAGGAGGTGAAAACGTCATCGGAAGAGACGTCTTACGATGGAGTTTTCTCATTCAGTGACTTGTGAGACAATTTTGTCATCTTTAACGTTTGATTTCGGCCCTAGTGTCTTCTGGAGAGTTGTAGATCTTTGTTTTAGGATTCTACAGCAACTTGAATCAGTGAATTCCGACATCGGTAGAGAAAGTTATGCGAAGTTTACCAAAACTGGCTGGAGCAGCAGGGGACGAACGCCGCGGCGTTCAACAAGCGAACGCCGCGGCGTTCACATGCAGTAGCCAACGCCGAGGCGTTCAACAAGCGAATGCCGCGGCGTTCGAGGCAGCGGGTTGGTCTATAAATACCCCTTTTAGCCATTTTTTACCCTAACTCACCATAGATATCAGCAACCACACGAAAATAGAGAGAGAGGGAGCTTAGAAGAGAAGATTGAAGGTCAAAACATGGAGAATTCAACAAGGAATCCACATCTCTACAAGAATTAGGGAGTTTTTACATATTTGTTTCTTGAATTTGTTCAAATCTCCTATGACTTGTATGATTTATATTTGCACTTTTGACATGAATATGAGCTAAACTTGTTTGATTGAGGCCATGGATAGGCCATTTATGTTATTTTGATTGTTGATTTGTTGGTGTTTATTGGATTAATTTTGGTTTTAGCTATGTATTCAATATTTGATCTCAATGCTACATTTGCTTGATCACCAAGTGTTTGATAAAATGCCTAGGTTAGAGATCGAGAGATAATAACCTAGGGAAGATATAAACATTGAATACCCTATAGTTAAACCGACTAGAGATAGACTCGGTTTCTTTAGGTGGCTTTCCATTCACGTGGGGAATTCCTAGACCTTAAATGCATCCTCGTTAATCGAGTTTTCATATAGAGATATATAGGAAATCGTTAACAAGGGTAGGGTTGCTATGCCAAGAGATTGGGTGGTACGTACGTTAGGGAATTTCGCCTTAGCTAAATCAATCTAATAATCCAATAGAACCTAAATCACAATCGAAATGCATAATTGGTTGAACCATGTGCCTTGATCGCTTCTCTCTATTGTTTCCTCCCTTTATTTGGTGTGACGTTGCCTTAGTTTATTTTCTTGTATTTATTAATTAGTTAATCAACCTTTCTATCGACCGATTTAACTTAGAATTGAGTAATATAGTAGTCTTGGTACTTAGATTATAGTTGTCCCTGCGGATACGATAACCCCGGACTTAGAAATCCACTTTACTACTTACGCGACCTAGTTCTCTTGCTAGGATTTTGTCGTGTCACACGGCGTTTCTCAAACAACACCGCGGCGTTGGTGTCCAGTAGCCAACGCCGCGACGTTCGCTGGATGTATCAGGGGCAACAACCGATTTTTCCCCCAAATTCATCATTTTAAACCCTAACTTCACAACCCACAAAACTCACCCCTCACAAAAATCTGAATTACTCCCACATCACTCAAAATCTATCAAATTCCTCTTAAATCCACACTACCCAACCCATTTCCTACCCATCCCACCGCTCAAAACTAAAAAAAAAAATAGGCCAAAAATCGCCCCTCGAAGCCACACCGCTGCCGTCCGTGCCTCACACCGTCGTCGCCAGAGTTGTGTCACCACCACCGGATTTTGAATTGCATTTTGCTCTTATTTGGGTAAAGTACCACTTCATTCATAAATTTGTGCTATTTGTCTACATTTTTGGATTAAGATTCGTGAATGGTTTGTGGCTGATTGTGGGGTGCGAATTCATGTTCATTGTGGGATTTTTGTTATAATAATGTTTCTTGATTGAGAAATTTAGTTGGGTCGAATCATTTGTGTGGGCTTGTTGATTAAAAATTGTCCGTCCAAATTCCGAGGTTGTTGATTCTCTGTTGTTGCTGATTGCGCGTTTGTTGTGAATTGTTGAGATTGTGAACATTTGGTTGTAGGATTGCTTTGTTGAAGAAGTTTAGGGATGCTCGGGTGATTTCGGTTGTGTGGGTACATAGGGCGTACATTTTGGTCGGATTGTTGAATTTTGTTAAGAGGTTAGATATCAGCACTCGTTATTCTCGAGCAGCAAAAGGAAAAGCTAAAGCTACAACTTCTACCCCCATCGATGACCCACCATATGATGATGAGGCTCCGTTGGACGACAATCAAACCGAGACCGACACTCAACCACGGGCTCACTACGATCGCCTTAAATTTGTTAGCCTCGCCGCATCTCTGTGTTTTTCGGAAAAATTAACCAGAAACAATGTGGTTTATGAAAGGGCTCTAGATTGCTCGCTTGAGCCGTTTAAGTCGAATATCCGACATCAAGGGTGGTTTGAGTTTGCTACACAGTCGGGGGAGGCTATTATTCCATTGGTGAAAGAATTCTATGCCAATGCTACCGGAAAGCCCGAAGATGTCCATAGATTAGTCTCCGTTCAGGTGCGGGGTCGGAATGTGAGTATTTCGTCCAAAAACATTAATGAGATACTTCAAGTTCCCATCCATAAACGGGATCAGTTTGCGACATTTTTTGACGATATTGATTATGCTGCTCTCCACTCCGAATTATGTTATCCTGACACCGAATGGACAGGTTTCAAGGAATCCCGGTCGGTTTCGATCAAGGTGTGTCACCTTCGCACCACTACACGGACATGGTATTATTTTGTTTGCGCTCGTCTTCTCCCGACCTTATCCTTGAGCACAGCTATCCGCGAACGAGTTGAGGTGGTATATGCTATTGATCAGGGACTAAACATCAACATGGGCAAACTAATAAAGAAACAGCTGATTCAGTCTATCATTGAGTGCTCGGGTGCAAAGAAGAATTTATGTTTCCCATCTCTGATCACTGCCTTGTGCAAGGATGCCGGTGTTCCATACTCGCAGATGGAGCATGTTGAGGTGCCGCGCCGGATTATCTCATATTCACAAATTTGCAAAGCCGAGACTGCCGCTATTGGTTCTGGTCGCCGTGCCTGCCGCCTTTCTACTACATCGTTTGCCGCCGCTCGCGCTCCCACTTTGCCTGCTCCGCCTCGACGCACAGCCCCATAACATGGATCCTCTTCTTCTGGGGTCACGTCTGATATTCCGCAGTGGGCCGTTGAGTTGGATAACAGGAAGATGTAGATCGATCAGAACATTCTTGCTGCTCGATGGGATGCACACCGCCAATGGCAGTTTATGGAGAGTGCCATCCGGGCTAATGCCTTCAGCCCTTGGCCCGAAGTGTGGCCCGAGTTCCCTCAGTTCCATCCACTTGATCCATTACACCTGCAGCCCTCACCTCCCGAGCCCACTGCCGTCCCTGATGACGAGGAGGAGGATGATGATGAGACGGAGTCGGATGAGTAGTGGGATGTGATGATTTTCTGAGAGTCTCCCCACCCCGTTTGATTATTGCCTTATCATGTTATGATTGGATGTAGCTCGTTGCACTTGATGATTGTACTATTTTCGTTTGTTTTGTTTGCTTCTATCGTGTTTTTGATTTTCTATCCTGCTCCTTTCTTTTTAATTTTTTTTTGTTTCCCTTAATGCGTTGATGTGGTTCCTTTGAGTTTTCTATCAGACAGGTTTTGATAACGATTTGATTTCGGGATCCGCAACACTACAGTTCTCCCTCCGTTGCTCTCAACTTGTGGGTTGTATCATTTTACCTCTCCTCTTGCCATTATTTCTTGAACCATTGAGGACAATGTTTACATTAAGTTTGGGGGTGGGCGTACATTTTTTTTTGCATGTTACTTTTGATACTTTTGTTGAGCTTTTGTTGCGAGTTCCCCATTCATTTTTGTCTCAATTTATGCATACAGTCGTAAGTATAACCTTGATGAATTAAAATCCATGAATGAGTGTACCCTTGCATAAGAACATAATGCGTTTGAATGCCCGTGTCAAGTGTCAAGTCAAAGTCCCTGGTCTGTGGTCCACACGTCATATGTTATGACTTGAAAGCCCTTTTTAGCCATGCTTATGCGAATTCTTGCTATTTTTAAAACATTGAACTTTGAATTTTGTTGACTATGAAGTGTGTATTAATGTTGTGAAAGTCGTAAAATGATTTAGGCCATCTTTCATTGTCATTAGCCTAACATTTTGGCCTTCTCTATATTGCATAATCTCTAGACCTTGATTTGAGCCGTATTGATAAGAATGGAGTGTGTTAAGCACACTAGAAACCACCATTCGCTTTTGTTTCATAAGCCACGACAACCACCTTCTAAGCCTAAAACGACAAACAATGTCTTATCACCCAAACAAGAGAGCTTAGAACTTCATATCATTTGGCTTGTAAGTGGGTGATCATCTTGTCTTGATTTGAATTTATAAGAATTAGAGACTGGTGTTTGGCTATGTTGGGATGTTAGAGGTTTGAAGTATTATGTAAAAAAGGGGATGAGATGAAAAATTGAGCAACGGGCTAAATAGTCGAGAGAAAGATGCTTTATGTTAAAAGAAAAAAAAATGATAAAAATGTGCTCTCGACTAGGCTTTGATTTTGGCTCCAGTTTGGATCGTTTGGCTTTGGAATTGTTGTACAACCCGGTATAAAAAAAAACAAGTTTGAGGGTTGTAAGTTGAAGGGCAAAAGAGAGTGAAAAGTTATAAGTGATAAGTTGTGAAAGTTTATATGGTTTAAATGCGAATTTAGCTCGATGATCATGAGTTATAGGCTCTCTTGACTTAGTCACTTTATCCATATCTTCTGGTCCTAGCCATCACCTGGCCTTACGTTACAAGCCGAAAAGACCTTTTGATTGTGACTTTTGCACTTTAAGCACACCGATAAATCAACAAATTTTGCATTGTCTTAATGTCTTTACTCTCCAATTAGTTTGCATAATTCTGTCTAAAGTGTGCTCTTGACATGAATATCGGAGTGGGAGTTCATGAATTAGGGATGGAAGCTAAAATTTTGTGCGGTTTTCAAATTGTTGACTGTTCAAGGCATCTGGTAATTCTTTCGAAACTTCTTCAAGGGTATAATACTTATTGTTGTGTGTGTGAATTGGCAATTGAAGTTTTCAAATCTCCATGGGTGCGTTTGATTCTATTTGATCGAGGACGATCAAAGCTAAGTTTGGGGGTAGTTGATATATGCAAGTTTTACACACGATTCACCCCGTTTATCAATTTGATTTTGATTGTTTCATTGATAATTTGATCATATATGATGCTTTGAACCCCATTTTCTTTGACCTTTCAGATTAGGTTAGCAGTCAGGGCACAGAGTGAGAAACGAAGGCAAAACGAAGCACTTTTGGAGAAAAAGAAGGCAACGCCACGGCGTTCACCACTCAACGCCGCGGCGATGATAAGCAGAATGAAACGCCGCGGCGTTCAACACCCAATGCCGCGGCATTTGAGGCGGCGGTCTTGTCTATAAATAGACCATTCAGGTCATTTCTACCCAAAAAAAAAAGATACACTTGAGAGCTGCCAAACACGAAAAATAGGAGAGAAACACCTTGGAGAGCAGATAGAAGGCCACAACGTCTCTTTGAAAGCCCGGATTCGCAAGACGATGGAGATTTCATCGAGGGATCCACTTCATCACGGTTATTCGGGAGTTGTTATATCTTTATTTCATAAACTTGTCCAACTCTTTACAAAAACTTGTATGATTCAAATCAAAATTTGTGACATGAACATGAGCTAAAGGCATTTGATTAAGGCCGTGGCTAAGCTGTTTATGTTATTTTGATTGTTGTTGTTTTGGTATTTATTGGATTAATGTTGGTTTTAGCTATGTATTCAATAGTTAAGCTCAATGCTTCGCTTGTTTGATCACCAAGTGTTCGATAAAATGCCTAGGTTAGAGATCGAGAGATAATAACTTAGGGAAGATATAAACATTGAATACCCTATAGCTAAACCGACTAGAGATAGACTAGGTTTCTTTAGGTGGCTTTCCATTCACATGAGGAATTCTTAGACCTTAAATGCATCTTTGCTAAGCCGGATTTTCATATAGAGATATATAGGAAATCGTTAACTAAGGTAGGGTTTCTATGCCAAGAGATTTGGTAGTACGTATGTTAGGGAATTTTGCCTTGGCTAAATCCTTCTAATAATCCAATAGAACCTTAATCACAATCGAAATACATAAATGGTTGAACCATGTGCCTTAATCGCTTCTCTTCTATCGTTTCTTCCACTTATTTGGTTATAACTTATTTTAGTACTTAACTTAGTTAAATTAGTTTAAAACAAACCTTTTATCGACCGATCTAACTTAGAATTGGGTGATACAGTAGTCTTGGTACTTAGATTATAGTTGTCCCTGCGGATACGATAACCCCGGACTTGAACATCCACTTTACTACTTACACGATCCAGTTCTCTTGCTAGGATTTTGTCGTGTTACTTATCAATCCGAGTGTGTTGAAAATGCGAATTATGTATGTGCATAATTCGAATAGGACACAAAACGACCCATTTTCTGAAAGGTATAACCCAGGGTGTAAAAATCACCCGAACTTCTCACGGGGTAATAACAACAATGTGGTGAAGCAACCCCCCGGATTTCAAACACACGGTGATAGACCGCCATTTCAACGCCAAGGGGGTTTTCAACCCAACACATTTCACAAACAAGGAGGCTCCCAACCACAAGAAAAGAGCCCGAGTTTTCAGGAATTGATGTGTTTCGATATATAAAGAAAAATGATGAATATATTAAGAAAAATGATGAGAGGAGCCACAACCTTGAAATTAACATGAGCAACATACAAACTCAATTGGGACAAATGGCTAGTCAACTTTCGGGTAGAACACCTGGGTCACTACCTAGCGATACAGAAAAGAACCCGAAATGCAGATTCAGGCCATCGCATTGTGAAGTGGTAAGGAAATACGTGCTGAAAATTCCCAGGAATCAGAATCAGACCGCGGTCCTGAACCGCGATCCAACAATCCAGTGTCAGAAGAAGACCACGGTCCTGAACCGCGGTCCAACAATCTAGTGTCAAAAGAAGACCGCGGTCCTGAACCGCTGTCCAATACTGAGCAGACCGCGGTCCAACTGCCTGCTTCGGATGGCTTCGACTCTGCGTCCCGTGCAGCTCATGTACCAGTGCAGCCTCGTCCACCCTTTCCTCTTGCACTAAAAAAGGGGAAACTCGATGCTCAATTTCTTAAATTCATAGAAATGTTTAAACAGTTGCGCATTAACATTCCTTTTGCAGATGCTATCCTTCAAATGCCAAGCTATGCTAAGTTTCTTAAGGAAATTTTTTCGAACAAACGCAAGCTTGAGGAACATGCCACCGTTGCACTCACCAAGGAATGTTCCGCAATACTTCAAAATAAGCTTCCCCCTAAGCTTAAGGATCAGGGAGTTTCTTGATCCCTTGCACCATTGGCTCTCTTACTTTCTCTAAAGTTCTTTGTGATTTAGGAGCAAGTATTAATCTACTTCCTTTCTCGCTTTTCAGGAAGTTGGGAGTCGGAGAACCAAAGCCAGCCACAGTTTCTCTCCAATTGGCGGATCGATCCATTAAGTATCCACAGGGGATGGTAGAAGACGTACTAGTCAAAGTTGATAAGTTCATCTTTCCAGTGGACTTTATAGTTTAGGACATGGAAGAAGACGTCGAGATGCCACTTATTTTGGGTCGTCCATTCTTGAATACGGGTAAAGCTTTAATTGATGTAGCTAATGGTAAGCTCATACTAGGAGTAGGTGATGATCATGTTACTTTCAATGTGTATCAAGCAATGAGGCACCCTTCCCCTACTCCCACTTGTTTTCGAATTGATGTTGTTGATCATGCCTCTGTTGAGTATTTTCAGCTTCACAGTTATGATGACCCACTAAAGACATGCTTAATTGGTCCTACGGACAAAGAGGCCGACGTGGAGCATTTACAAGAGACATTGGCTAGCCTAGAAGCCAATTCGCATCATAAGCAGGGTTACCGACCAAGATTCGAATCTTTAGACCGCCCACTAGCCTCTCCACCAAAGCCATCTATAGAAGAACCACAGACACTCGAACTCAAACCTCTACCTTCTCATTTAAAATATGCTTTCCTTAATACTTTAGAAAACTTACCTGTGATTATTTCTTCATCTTTGACAGAAAGCATGGAAGAAAAGCTTTTGCGAGTGTTGAGGAAGCACAAGAGGGCGTTCGGTTGGAAAATCGCAGATATTAAGGGAATTAGTCCAGCAATTTGTATGCATAAAATCTTAATGGAGGACAATTACAAGACCATAGTCCAACCTCAAAGGAGATTAAACCCAATGGTGAAAGAGGTAATGAAAAAGGAAGTGATTAAATTGCTTGACTCAGGTATCATATATCCTATTTTTGATAGTGCATGGGTAAGTCCAACCCAAGTCGTGCCAAAGAAAGGAGGAATAACTGTTATCTCTAATGAGAAAAATGAGTTACTTCCAACTTGTACGGTGACGGGTTGGCGTGTGTGCATTGACTATAGGAAATTGAATGATGCTACTAGAAAAGATCACTTTCCACTTCCTTTCATTGACCAAATGCTAGAAAGGTTAGCGGGACATGAATTTTATTATTTTCTAGATGGCTATTCGGGATATAATGAAATTGCTATTTCACCTGAGGATCAAGAGAAAACTACTTTCACTTGTCCTTATGGTACATTTGCTTATAGAATAATGCCATTTGGGCTTTGTAATGCACCCGCCACCTTTCAGCGGTGTTTGATGGCTATCTTTCATGACATGGTTGCAAATTTTATTGAGATATTCATGGACGACTTCTCTGTTTTCGGATCTTCATTTGATGCTTGCTTGACTAATTTGTCATTGGTTTTACAGAGATGTGAGGACACTAACCTTGTTTTAAATTGGGAGAAGTGTCACTTTATGGTACAGGAGGGCATAGTTTTGGGCCATCGTATCTCACAAAAGGGCATTGAGGTGGATCCCGCTAAAGTGGAAGTAATTGAGAAACTTTCTCCTCCCACATCTGTCAAAGGAGTGAGTACTTTCTTGGGTCACCTCGGGTTTTACAGACGGTTCATTAAGAATTTCTCAAATATTTCTAAACCTCTGTCTAACCTCCTCATCAAAGATGTATCATTTGATTTTGATGCTTCATGCTTGCAGGCATTTCACACTCTTCGTGGAAAGTTGATCATGGCTCCCGTGATGGTAGCACCCGATTGGAGGCTCCCATTTGAGATAATGTGCGATGCCAGCGGCTTTGCAGTTTGTGTAGTCCTTGGTCAACGCAAGGACAAGGTATTTCGAACAATTTACTATGCTAGTAAAACACTTAATGATGCACAACAGAATTATGCAACTACTGAAAAAGAGTTACTAGCTGTCGTATTCAACTTTGATAAGTTCCACTCATACCTTGTCATGAATAAAGTGATTGTATACACCGACCATTCGGCTCTTAAGTACCTCCTCTCTAAAAATGATGCCAAACCTAGGTTAATCCGATGGATTCTGTTGCTACAAGAATATGACTTAGAGATTAGAGACAAAAAGGGGGTAGAAAACGTTGTAGCGGACTAATACGTGTCGAATGCACCAAAATATAATCACTGTTCACACAAGAATTTGTAGTACTCGTAAGTCCAGGTCGAACCCTAGAGATTGGTTGATCAAAATAATATTCAATGGGGAGGTTTGTTTGATGAATTAATAATGACCGGAATGAAATAGGAAGTTCAATAAATGTAAAGCATCGATTCAAGGATAGTTCGTTCTTCAATTCAAGTTGATCACAGACACCTAAAATACTATCTATTTTTTGATTACTTAGCCAAGAACTTAAATAACCAGCTATTCATATCTCTATTAACTTCCGTATATCATTAACCAAAGCCCAG
The DNA here is from genome assembly GCA_019426215.1 of Buddleja alternifolia. Lineage (NCBI taxonomy): Eukaryota > Viridiplantae > Streptophyta > Magnoliopsida > Lamiales > Scrophulariaceae > Buddleja > Buddleja alternifolia. The sequence goes on along the minus strand of CM033404.1, from coordinate 23,085,190 downwards.
CACCCGGTTAAATTCTTATTATCAACTGACTCGGTATTAAGCAATCCTAATCATGTCAATAATAGCATAACGAATTAGAAGCGACTAAGGATAAACAATAGTTTAAGCAAGCGCCAACTATTTTATTTACACTAATGTTTTCCTCGAGTAATCAATGAAAAATGGGATCGCAATCTTGACAACTCAATTGCTACGAGCACAAATCAAGCATAACAATTACGGATTATGAAGATTTGTTAGCAATAGATTGTAATAGATAATCAACTAATGTGCACTTTAGATTATTATCTAAACAAGCATGAACATTAAGAATAAGAAACAAAAGATAATCAAACCGTAGATAGATAGATGAAGCTCCATGTCTCACAACATGTGAATCAAAATGAACTCCCTTGAATCGAAAGAAAAACTTAGCTACTCATAATTGTAAGCATAAAACTTGAAAATACTATTTTTCTTACTCTCTATTTTTCTAACTCTCTTGTTCTTCTTCTTCTTCTTGTTGTTCTCTTCAAGTCTTGCAAGACATATATATAGGCAATGAAAAGATGCTACAATCATGGAGAGAATATATTCTCTCTTCCTTTATCAAGACATGGAGAATATATTCTTCTCTTTAACATCAAAGCATAGAGAATATATTTTTCCCTTTACACCTTGAATTGTCTCTAATTAACCATCAAATCTGACTTCGACTCCTTCTAGAAAGTTGGTAGATTCGTGTCTTATCTTTCAATTCCAATGGGCCTTGACTAAGTCCTAGATACATAACTCTATTTATGAATTTTCCACCACAGCTGCGCAGTCCAGTCCAAAACAGAAATCTTCTGTTCTTGAACACTTTTGGGCCCTTTAACTTCCGAACTGGGTCTGGACTTATGTACAAGAAATGTAGGCCTTTGTCTTAGCTTTCCAACTGGATAAAATTCAATAGAAACTAACTTATGCATCTCTAGATATATTAGTATTTCCAAAACATCGCCAAATCTGTCATTTTGATTGAAATTGATATTTTGCACTCCAAATCTTGCCTAAATCACAAAATGAGATAAAATCAGTTCCAATGGCCATATAATCACAACAAAAATGCTAAATATAGAGGAAATAAAATATATAAATATTGCACTTATCAAATTCCCCCACACTTAGCTCTTGCACGTCCTCGGGCAAAGACAAAGAGAAACTAGAAAAAAATAACTAAAACTAAAGCTAACCACTTTCGTAGGTAACACGGTTGCATTTAGCATATGCAACAAGCCTTTAAACCCCTAGGTTACCCCTAGTGGACGAGTTTAGTCTCGTGAGGGTTTGCAGAAGATATACCCACAAAATCAATCTTTCAATGTACAAACAAGCAAGTTCATGAAATTTTCTTTCCAAACATCATCAATTCATAACCAAAAATTAATAAAATTCGCTAGAAAGGTCAATCATGTGTCCACCATTACTCTTGCATTCACACAAACTTCTCAAGAATTCACTTCATTTTGTAACCGCAATACTCTTAATGCAACATTTAACTCAACATCATCCCTTTATATTTCCTCAAGCATGAATTAAAACGAGCAATATATTATTATTAAGCACACACTTGTCTTTTGACGCGATACAAACATTACTCATGAATGCACCCGGTTACTCAACAAGCGGATCATTTCATTCTGGACATACTTTGAATAGCCCTATTAGATTTCCAACACAGTAGCAGGTTTGGGCCGATAGATCCCAGACTAGATAGTCTTAGGTTATCAAGCTTGAAAACTCCTCAGGCTTAATCCCTTCTGTGTAGATAATCCCAGGCGCTATATTATATCTTTAACATTACATAGTTTACGCCTCAAGCTTTACACCGAGCAATTTCATCCGTTATTACTTTAAATCACTATCAACCAGATTAACCTTGAGGAATTTGAAGAAATTTCAGTGAGTCAAAAGTCACATACAAAGTTATGCTAAACTACGAATTTACACGAATTTCTCTAAAAGTGTGTACTTCAACAATTATAACAATTTTAACACTACTTAACTTCTCTATTGAATCTAGTCTATTTTTCAATCAACCACTGATGAAGGGAAATAATTTTTCACTACCTTACTTGGCTACACATTAAAGATTTTTTTTATTTTTTTTTAACTCATAAAACAAATAACTAACCATCTCCCCCACACTTAAAATCTGCATTGTCCTCAATGCAACACAGAATGAAAATAAATAAATAAAAAAAAGCAAATCTGATGGTGGTCGTTCATCGACTCTTGGGTTGCCTCCCAAGCAGCGCCTTTTTTTAAAGTCGTTGGCTCAACTTTGCAGCCTTTTAATCCAAGTAATTTGGATTGATCAATGAAACTTCTTCAATTGTATGCTCTTGAAAACCAGGCATTAATTTGAGTCTTGAGTTGTAAAGCAACACTTTTTGTCCAATCACAAATTCCTTCCTAGAGATCATCTTGTCATGAAACCCCTTGGTCTTCTCCTTGTAAATTCGGGAATTCTCATAAGCGTCCAGGCGAATCTCCTCTAACTCTTGTAGTTGCAACTTTCTATGTATACCAGCTTGATCTCGATCTAAATTGCAACTCTTTACAGCCCAAAACGCTTTGTGTTCCAATTCTAACGGAAGATGACATGATTTACCGAAGACTAACCTATATGGGGACATCCCAATAGGTGTTTTATTGGCTGTCCGGTACGCCCATAATGCATCTTCAAGTCGAAGACTCCAATCTTTTCGATTAGGATTTACAGTTTTTTCCAAGATGGACTTGACTTCTCGATTGGACACCTCGGTTTGCACATTTGTCTGAGGGTGATAAGCTGTGGATGTCTTATGAAACACCCCATATTTTTTTAGCAAAGTGTCCACAGCTCGTTTACAAAAATGGGACCCCTGATCACTTATCAATGCTTTTGGTAGGCCAAACCTACTAAAAATGTTAGACTTGAGAAAACCTACAACAGCTTTAGAATCGTCAGTTTGGATGGCTTTAGCTTCCACCCACTTCGAAACATAATCAACCGCAAGTAAGATATAAACAAAACCAAAGGAGGAAGGAAAAGGTCCCATAAAATCAATACCCCATATATCAAAAATCTCACAAACAAGTATGGGCGTTTGAAGCATTTCATTCCTATAACTTAAATTCCCCGTCCTTTGACATTGTTCACAATTTTTACACATGACATAAGCATCACGGAATAAAGTAGGCCAATAAAAACCACTATCTAACACTTTTCTAGCAGTTCTCTTGGGTCCAAAATGACCACCACACGCATAAGCATGACAAAATTTCAAGACAGACTCTAATTCAGAATCAACACACATCTCCTAATAATTTGATCGGAACAAAACTTCCACAAGTATGGATCATCCCACACATAATATTTTGCCTCACTCTTAATTTTATCTTTCTTAGCTCTACTCAAATCACCAGGTAAAGTTCTAGAAACTAAATAATTCACTAAATCAGCATACGAAGGAACCATACCTTGCAGAGCAAACAATTGCTCATCCGGAAAGAATTCTTGTAGTGGCACCAGATTTTCTTTCCACACTAATCGACTGAAATGATCTGCCACCAAATTTTCAGCCCCCTTTTTATCTTTAATCTCCAGATCAAATTCTTGAAGAAGAAGAATCCATCTCATTAACGTCGGTTTTGATTCTTTCTTCGCCAAAAGATGTCTTAAAGCTGCATGATCAGAAAATACAATCACTTTAAATCCAAGTAGATAAGAACGAAATTTATCTAAAGCAAAAACAATAGACAAAAGTTCTTTTTCAGTAGTTGAATAATTGCACTGCGCCGCGTTAAGGGTCCGGGAAGCATAATGGATCACATGAGGTTGCTTGCCAACTCGTTGTCCTAAAACTGCTCCCATTGCATATTTACTCGCATCACACATTATTTCGAATGGAAGAGACCAATCTGGTGGCTGCATCAAAGGTGCAGTGATTAACGCTGATTTCAGTTTATCAAAAGCATCCTTGCAGTCTTGGGTGAATTAGAAAATCACATCTTGTTGTAGCAACTTGGATAGAGGCAATGCAATCTTTGAAAAATCCTTGATGAATCTACGATAAAAACCTGCATGGCCAATGAAAGATCGCACATCCCTCACACATGTGGGGTAGGGTAAGTTCACAATTAAATCTACCTTAGCTTTATCTACCTGAATACCCCTACATGAAATAACATGTCCTAATACAATCCCTTGTTCTACCATAAAATGACATTTTTCAAAATTCAAAACAAGATTTGTGTCAATGCAACGATCAAGCACACGAGATAAATTTTCAAGACAAGAATCAAATGAATCCCCATGCACAGTAAAATCGTCCATAAAATTTCAATGTACTTTTCGATTAAATCAGAGAAAATACTTATCATGCAGCGCTGAAAAGTGGCTGGTGCATTGCAAAGTCCAAACGGCATCCTCTGATAAGCAAATGTTCCAAACAGACACGTGAATGTGGTTTTCTCTTGGTCTTCAAGAGCAATCACAATCTGGTTATAACCTGAATAACCATCAAGAAAACAATAATGAGATTTACCGGCTAATCGCCCAAGCATTTGGTCAATAAAAGGTAAAGGAAAATGGTCATTTCCTGTTGCTGCATTCAGTTAGCGGTAATCAATGCAAACACGCCACCCACTTTGAATACTCATAGGAGCTAGTTCATTATTCTGGTTCTGCACTATCATCACTCCAGATTTTTTTGGTACAACCTGAACAGGACTCACCCACTTGCTGTCTGATATTGGGTAAATAACTCCTGCATCCAACAACTTCGGGATTTTTTTCTTTACTACATCCATCATCAATGGATTCAGCCTCCTTTGAGCCTCTCTGCTTGGTTTCGAGTCATCCTCCAACAAAATTCGGTGCATGCACATGGAAGGACTAATTCTCTTAATGTCAGTTATAGTCCACCCAATTGTTGTCTTATGATCTCGAAGTATTCTAACAAATCTTTCCTCTTGCACCATAGTCAGATTCTTTGCAATTATTACTGGCAAGGTCTCAGTCTCCCCTAAGTACGCATACTTCAGATGGTCGGGTAAGGGCTTAAGTTCTAAATTCGGTGCCTGCAACACAGATGGCAGCAATTTTGTGTGATTAAATGATAATTCAAATTTTGACACATTATACCTGGTAGGGGCTGGTGGTAAGGACTGCAAAGCCATAATCATCTCTTCAACTTCATCACTAAAATTCAGATGTTCCCCGAATTGCCATAAACCATGACGGAGTACTACTTCCAATGCATCCACTTGACTTTTCTCAAAAACCTCCTGGGCTAACACATCAATAAAATCAATAGAATAAACTGAATTCACATCAGGGGGATACCTCATGGATTCGAATATGCTAAATTTGACAATCTGCCCATCGAACTCCATTGATAAAGTGCCATCATGAGCATCAATCTTTGTTCTTGCTGTTTTGAGGAAGGGGCGTCCTAGGAGGATCGGGGCTGGATTTGGGGATCCATTATCTTCGATATTCAGAAAGTAAAAATCAGCTGGAAAGATTAACTCATTCACCTGCACTAACACATCCTCAAGCACCCCCTCGGGGTATGCATTAGATCAATCCGCCCATTGTATAATAGCACCAGTTTGTTTCAAGGGACCCAAATTAAGAGATGCATAAATTGAATAAGGCATGACGTTAATTGATGCACCTAAATCTAACATGGCACATTCAAATCTATTATTACCAATCACACAAGGGATAGTAAACGTACCTGGATCCTTACACTTAGGTGACAGTTTTCGCTGGATTATTGCAGACACATTTTCATCCACTTTAATCTTTTCGTCTCCTCGTAGCTTCCTCTTCGTGGTGCATAGCTCCTTAAGGATTTTCGCATATCTCGGAATTTGACTAATAGCATCAAGCAGTGGAATGTTTACTGCTACCTTCCTGAATGTCTCCAATATCTCCTTCACTTCATTTTGATTCTTGGATTTACTTAACCTGCTCAGAAAGGGGATGGAAACAGGAACAGTGTTAGTGGAATTATGCATGTTTGAAGGAAAACTTACCTTAGGAACTTCGAGACTAATTTTAGCTTCTTGTTTCTCTGTGGGTTTTTCTTCTTCCGGCACACTTTGAGTTGGGCTTTGAATTTCTTTTACGCTCCGCAAAGTTACTACACTGGCATTCTCTCTAGGATTTATGATTGTTTGGGAGGGTAATTTGTTGGAACCTTGAGCTTTCATCTTGCTCATCGAAGTTGCTAACTGACTTATTTGTTTCTCTAAATTTTGGATGCTGTTTCTTGTTTCCTATTGAAATTGTTGGGTATTGTTAGCGAGAGCTTTAACAATTTTATCTAAAGCCATACCTGAATTCGAAGATTGATTCGTTTGATGTTGCTGTCGTGGCTGGAAAGAATTTTGATAACGATTTTGTCCAACTTGATTTCCATAACTGAGATTGGGGTGATCTCGCCAGCCTGGATTGTATGAATTGGAATAAGGATCGTACTTTCTTTGTTGCTGACCTGGGAATCCTCCAATGGCATTGGCTTGCTGGTTCGTTTCTTCTTGCAATGTAGGACACGCATCAGTGGGGTGTCCTATAACTGAACAAATACCACATACCTTCGCTACTTGCAAATTTCCTACGGCCATCTGACGAACTAATGAAGTTAACTCAAAAATTTGATGCTCAAGGTTAGATGTACTTACCTCGTTGACTTTTTTAGGTGTATGATCTAACCTCATGCCAAATTGTTGTGAATTTGCTGCCATGTTGGAAATTAAAGTCCTAGCAGCGGTGGGGGATTTATCCACTAGAGCTCCTCCACTTGCTGCATCAATCATGTTCCTCTCCATGGGAAGTAAGCCTTCATAAAAATATTGAATTAATAACTGCTCACTTATCTGATGGTGTGGACAGCTTGCACACAACTTCTTAAATCGCTCCCAATATTAATGTAACGATTCTCCGTTGTACTGCCTTATGCCACAAATCTCTTTTCTTATGTTGGCAGCCCTTGATACTGGAAAGTACTTCTCCAAAAATAATCTTTTGACCTCATTCCATGTTGTTGTCGTCCCTGAAGGTAAGTAATAAAGCCAATCTTTTGCATCATCTGCTAAGGAAAATGGGAATGCTCTCAATTTAATTTGTTCCTCAGATACTCCCGTCGGTCTCATGCTCGAGCATACAACATGGAATTCCTTTAGGTGCTTGTTTGGATCCTCTCCTGCAAGACCACGAAATTTAGGTAATAAGTGAATCAATCCCGATTTCAATTCAAAGGCAACATCTAAATCAGCATATTCAATGCATAAAGGTTGTAAATTAAAATCTGGAGACAGGAATTAAATAGGCAGTTCAATAAATGTAAAGCATCGATTCAAGGATAGTTCGTTCTTCAATTCAAGTTGATCATAGACACCTAAAATACTATCTATTCTTTGATTACTTAGCCAAGAACATAAATAACCAGCTATTTATATTCCTATTAACTTCCGTATATCATTAACCAAAGCCCAGCACCCGGTTAAATTCTTATTATCAACTGACTCAGTATTAAGCAATCCTAATCATGTCAATAATAGCATAACGAATTAGAAGCGACTAAGGATAAACAATAGTTTAAGCAAGCGCCAACTATTTTATTTACACTAATGTTTCCCTCGAGTAATCAATGAAAACTGGGATCGCAATCTTGACAACTCAATTGCTACGAGCACAAATCAAGCATAACAATTACGAATTATGAAGATTTGTTAGCAATAGATTGTAATAGATAATCAACTAATGTGCACCTTAGATTATTATCTAAACAAGCATGAACATTAAGAATAAGAAACAAAAGATAATCAAACCGTAGATAGATAGATGAAGCTCCGTGTCTCACAACATGTGAATCAAAATGAACTCCCTTGAATCGAAAGAAAAACTTAGCTACTCATAATTGTAAGCATAAAACTTGAAAATACTATTTTTCTTACTCTCTATTTTTCTAGCTCTCTTATTCTTCTTCTTCTTGTTGTTGTTCTCTTCAAGTCTTGCAAGACATATATATAGGCAATGAAAAGATACTATAATCATGGAGAGAATATATTCTCTCTTCCTTTATCAAGACATGGAGAATATATTCTTCTCTTTAACATCAAAGCATAGAGAATATATTCTTCCCTTTAACATCAAAGCATGGAGAATATATTCTTCCCTTTACACCTTGAATTGCCTCTAATTAACCATCAAATCTAACTTCGACTCCTTCTAGAAAGTTGTCGATTCGTGTGTTATCTTTCAATTCCAATGGGCCTTGACTAAATCCAGGATACATAACTCGATTTATGAATTTTCCACCACAGCTGCACAGTCCAGTCCAGAACAGAAATCTTCTGTTCTTGAACACTTTTGGGCCCTTTAACTTCTGAAATGGGTCTGGACTTCTTCACAAGAAATGTAGGCATTTGTCTTAGCTTTCCAACGAGATAAAATTCAATAGAAACTAACTTATGCATCTCCAGATATATCAGTATTTCCAAAACATCGCCAAATCTGCCATTTTGATTGAAATTGATATTTTGCACTCCAAATCTTGCCTAAATCACAAAATTAGATAAAATCAGTTCCAATGGTCATATAATCACAACAAAAATAATAAATATAGAGGAAATAAAATATATAAATATTGCACTTATCATGGACCACCTATCTAGAATTGATGAATATCGGGTAGATACTTTAGATGAGACACCAATATCAGAAGATTTTCTGGATGAACATCTCTATGCTATCGTTAATGGACCCCACCCTTGGTATGCTGATTATGCAAATTATCTTGTCACAAAGGAACTTCCTCCATATCTTACTTATCATCAGAGGAAGAAATTCCTATCTGAAGTTAAGCACTATCTGTGGGATGATCCCTTTCTGTTTAAGGTGTGTGCAGATCGGATTATTCGGAGGTGTGTTACATTTGAGGAGACAATGTCTAGTCTAAGCCACTGTCATGATGGTGTCATTGGTGGACACTTCGGACCCACTAAGACCGCTCTCAAGGTGCTACAGTCAAGTTTCTTCTGGCCTACTTTATTTAAAGATAGTCCTGCTTTTGTTGCATCATGTGATAAATGCCAACGTGCTGGTAATATTTCTCGAAAGCATGAGATGCCTTTAAATAATATGCTAGAATGTGAGCTTTTTGATGTGTGGGGAATTGATTTTATGGGTCCTTTTCCTAGTTCTCATTCCCACAAATACATACTAGTAGCAGTTGATTACGTGTCAAAGTGGGTTGAAGCCGAAGCCTTGCAAACTAATGATGCTCGGGTAGTGATAAAAATTTTAAAGAAGCATAATTTTACTCGTTTTGGCGCTCCCCGAGCAATCATTAGCGATGGTGGCACCCATTTTCAGAACAAGAATTTTGACGCTCTTTTAACTAAATATAGTGTCACTCACAAAGTCCCTACCCCGTATCACCCTCAAACGAGTGGACAAGTTGAAGTGTCAAATAGGAAACTTAAACGCATCCTAGAGAAAACGGTTAGTTCCTCTAGGAAGGATTGGTCGCTCAAGTAAGATGATGCCCTTTGGGCATATCGAACTGCGTTTAAAACCCCTATAGGCATGTCACCTTACCGTCTCGTTTTTGGGAAAGCATGTCACCTCCCCGTCGAGCTTGAGCATAGGGCGTATTGGGCTATCAAAATGCTTAACTTTGATATGCAAGTTGTAGGTCAAAACAGGTTGCTCCAACTCAACGAGCTTGATGAATTTCGACGTGAGGCTTTGATATATGTTATTTTTACACTAGTTTTCCCCCGTTTATCGACTTAGTTTTGATTGTTTCCTTGATAATTTGATCACATATGATACTTTGACCCTTGTTTTCTCATATTTTATAGAATAACATAACATTTGGAGGAAAAGAACAAGGATTGAAGGTAAATCATGCATAAAGATACAAACTGTCTGCGCAGTGCTAGAGTTTATGGAATACATTTCTCTACCCATGTCCAAATTACACACTTCTTATACCAATGGAAAGATAACAGGCAAAGGTACATTTATTATGCTGAAGACAAAGATCTGATATGTAAGGAAGGAGGTGAAAACGTCATCGGAAGAGACGTCTTACGATGGAGTTTTCTCATTCAGTGACTTGTGAGACAATTTTATCCTCTTTAACGTTTTTTGGATTTGGTGTATTCTTGAGAGTTGTAGATCTTTGTTTTAGGATTCTATAGCAACTTGAATCAGCTTATTCCGACATCGGTAGAGAAAGTTATGCAAAGTTTACCAAAACTGGTCAGAGGCAGAAATTGAACGCCGCGGCGCTCACCATCCAACGCCACGGCGTTCGAGACAGAATGGTGACCACCGCGGCATTCAACAAGCGAACGCCGTGGCGTTTGAGGCAGCGGGTTGGTCTATAAATACCCCTTTTAGCCATTTTTTACCCTAACTCACCTTGGATATCAGCAACCACACGAAAATAGAGAGAGGGAGAGCTTAGTAGAGAAGATTAAAGGTAAAAACATGGAGAATTCAACAAGGAATCCACATCTCTACAAGAATTAGGGAGTTTTTACATATTTCTTTCTTGAATTTGTTCAAACCTCTTATGACTTGTATGATTTATATTTGCACTTTTGACATGAATATGAGCTAAACTTGTTTGATTGAGGCCATGGATAGGCCATTTAAGTTATTTTGATTGTGGATTTGTTGGTGTTTATTGGATTAATTTTGGTTTTAGCTATCTATTCAATATTTGATCTCAATGCTACATTTGCTTGATCACCAAGTGTTTGATAAAATGCCTAGGTTAGAGATCGAGAGATAATAACCTAGGGAAGATATAAACATTGAATGCCCTATAGTTAAACCGACTAGAGATAGACTCGGTTTCTTTAGGTGGCTTTCCATTCACGTGGGGAATTCCTAGACCTTAAATGCATCCTCGTTAATCGGGTTTTCATATAGAGATATATAGGAAATCGTTACTAAGGGTAGGGTTGCTATGCCAGGAGATTGGGTGGTACGTACGTTAGGGAATTTTGCCTTAGCTAAATCAATCTAATAATCCAATAGAACCTAAATCACAATCGAAATGCATAATTGGTTGAACCATGTGCCTTGATCGCTTCTCTCTATTGTTTCCTCCCTTTATTTGGTGTGACGTTGCCTTAGTTTATTTTCTAGTATTTATTAATTAGTTAATCAACCTTTCTATCGACCGATTTAACTTAGAATTGAGTAATATAGTAGTCTTGGTACTTAGATTATAGTTGTCCCTGCGGATACGATAACCCTGGACTTAGAAATCCACTTTACTACTTACGCGACCTTGTTCTCTTGCTAGGATTTTGTCGTGTCAAGTTTTTGGCGCCGTTGCCGGGGACAACTATGGTATCTAAGATCGAGATTCTCTTATTCATTCTGACATTAGGTCATTTTCTTTTAATTTTGTTTATTTTTAATTTTTGAAGATATGAGTGCTTATAACTTTCAATGGCCATGTCAGGATATGGATTCATCAATCACCACATCAAGCTCAATGCAAGTGGAATCCTATGAGCCCTCCTGCCATCCCGGTTGGATAAATCACCCAAGCTCAACATGTCAAAATAACATGAAACATCCCGTTTGGATAAATCATCCAAGCTCAACATGGAGTTACAACAATGATGCAATGATACTTTCATCGGGGTTTGACCATGCCGGTAGCCTTCCTTACCAACAACATGATAGTTTTCATCAACAAGAGCTAGAAAGGAGGTCTAAAATTGAGGCCTTGGGGAATGAATTTAGTGTATGGGTACAAGCTAGCATAAAGGAGGCAGAAGCAAGTTTCGAGGAGTCAGAAGCTCGAAGAAAGGAGTCAGAAGATCGTAGCAAGGAAGTGGCAAGATTAGTAAATCAAGCAGTCAACTTATGGAAGGAGAGAGCGCCTTGCACCATGGAGAGTAGCCCCAAAGAGAATGAGGCATCCCTCAATATAGAAGTTAAATAAGGTTTTGATTTAGAACTACAATGTCTACATCCTATCACTGAAGAAGAACCACCTCCCGAATCCATGTGTGTCAAAATAGAGGCAAAAACAACTGAGCATACACGAATGAAGAAAGAGATTTTTAAATCCATTTCACGACATGGCCAAGAAAGAACATTAGAAATCTTCAAGAACCCAATGCCACCTACCATCATATCCCTTGAATTCTTAAGGGAATCCATCAATCAGCGGAGGGATATAGTGGAAGATGGTCAAGTCAAAGTATGCAACTTCAATGATTCATCCGAGACATACACCATGAAATCAAGTGATACTACGGATGAGAATGACAAAATCATAGGGTATATAAATCACTTGGAGATTTCACCATTGAGGTTGCCAACGACAAGACTAGGGGAGTTTGAGACAGTCACACACCAATTGTATCCATCAATTGATGATCCCCCTCCTCTAGAATTTACACTTTACTCTTTGCATTTCAATTACATATTTATAGAAGAGAATTTGTGCTCACTTTTGATTATTCCAGGTTTTATGATAAAGATTGGAGGGGATATGCCATTACGCAATTGGAAAAAGAATAAGAAAACTTGTCCCTACAAAGTTGGCATTGCTCCTTACAATCCACCGTGAGCAATGCAAGGAGTCGAGCTAATGACTATAAACAAGCGCTTCTTGGGAGGCAACCCAAGTTTCTTTTATTGCTTTATTTCTTTTCTTTTGTGCCTTCTTTTTGTTTTCTTCCCCCTTGACTCGATTTGATATGGTTTCCTTTGAGTTTTCTCTCGTTCAGGTTTTGATCACAGTTTGATCCTGGGATATGAGCCCACCACCATGCTCCCCCCGTTTCTCTCCATTTCAGGGTTGTATCGCTTATCCCTCTTACCTTGCATTTATTTCATGAACATTGAGGACAATGTTTAATTTAAGTTTGGGGGTACAACCTTGTTGATATAGAATTCATGAATTGGTGCACCCTTGCATGAGAGCATAATGCGTTTGAATATCTCTACTCTCTCAAAGTCAAAGTCCCTTATCTATGGTCAACATGTCATATGTTGTGACTTCAAAGCCCTTTTTAGTCATGCTTATGCAATTTTTTTGAGGATTTAAAACGTTGGACTTTCAATTTTGTTGACTATGAAGTGTGTATTAATGTTGTGAAGTCATAAAATGATTTAGGCCATCTTTCATTGTTGTTAGCCTTACATTTTGACCTTCTCTATATTGCATAATCTTTAGACCTTGATTTGAGCCGTATTGATAAGAATGGAGTGTGCTATGCACACTAGAAACCACCATTCGACTTTCTTTCATAAGCCATGACAACCACCTTCTAGCCTAAAAGAAAAACAATGTCTTGCACCCAATCAAGAGAGTTTAGAACTTCATATCATTTTACTTGAATATGGGTAGTCACCTTGTTTTGATTTGAATGAATATGAGTTAGATAGTGATGTTTTGGCTATGTTGGGATTTTTGAGGTTTGAAGTATTATGTAAAAAAGGGGATGAAATGAAAACTTGAGCAATGGGCTAAATAGTCGAGAGAGAGATATATATATGGGAAAAAAAGTTGTGCTCTCAACTAGGCTTGAATCTTGGCACTCAATTGGATCATTTGGCTTGGATTCTGTGTACAACCCGATATGAAAAGAAACAAGTTTGGGGGTTGTAAGTTGAAAAGCCAAAGAGAGTGAAAAAGGGATAAGTGATAAGTTGTGAAAGTTTTTGTAGTCTATTTGCGATTTTAGATTGATGATTTTGAGTTGTAGGCTCTCTTGACTTAGTCACTTTATCCATATCTTCCGGTCCTAGCCATCCCCTAGCCTTACGTTACAAGCCGGAAAGACCTTTTGATTGTGACTTTTGCACTTTATACACACCGATGGGTTAACGAATGTTGAATTGTTTCAATGTCTTTACTTTCCAATTGATTTGCATAATCTTGTCTAAAGTGTGCTCTTGACATGAACATGGGCGTGGGAGTTCATGATTTAGGGATGGAAACTAAGATTTTGTGAGGTTTTCAAATTGTTGAATGTTCAAAGCATTGTGTAGCTTTTCATAATCATTTTTGAAGGTATAATGCTTGCTCTTATGTGTATGAATTGGCAAATGGAAATTTCAATCTTCATGTGTGTGCTTGATTGTATTTGATCGAGGATGATCAAAGCTAAGTTTGGGGGTAGTTGATATATGTTATTTTTACACTAGTTTTCCCCCGTTTATCGACTTAGTTTTGATTGTTTCTTTGATAATTTGATCACATATGATACTTTGACCCTTGTTTTCTCATATTTTATAGAATAACATAACATTTGGAGGAAAAGAACAAGGATTGAAGGTAAATCATGCATAAAGATACAAACTGTCTGCCCAGTGCTAGAGTTTATGGAATAGATTTCTCTACCCATGTCCAAATTACACACTTCTTATACCAATGGAAAGATAAGAGGCAAAGGTACATTTATTATGTTGAAGACAAAGATCTGATATGTAAGGAAGGAGGTGAAAACGTCATCGGAAGAGACGTCTTACGATGGAGTTTTCTCATTCATTGACTTGTGAGACAATTTATCCTCTTTAACGTTTAATTTTGGATTTTATGTCTTCTTGAGAGTTGTAGATCTTTGTTTTTGGATTCTGTAGCAGCTTGAATCAGCTTATTCCGACATCGGTAGATAAAGTTATGCAAATTTTACCAAAACTGGTCAGAGGCAGAAATTGAACGCCGCGGCGTTCACCATCCAACGCCGCGGCGTTCGAGACAGAATGGTGATCACCGCGGCATTCAACAAGTGAACGCCGCGGCGTTCGAGGCAGTGGGTTGGTCTATAAATACCCCTTTTAGCCATTTTTTACCCTAACTCACCTTGAATATCAGCAACCACACGAAAATAGAGAGAGGGAGAGCTTAGTAGAGAAGATTAAAGGTCAAAACATGGAGAATTCAACAAGGAATCCACATCTCTACAAGAATTAGGGAGTTTTTACATATTTGTTTCTTGAATTTGTTCAAACCTCTTATGACTTGTATGATTTATATTTGCACTTTTGACATGAATATGAGCGAAACTTGTTTGATTGAGGCCATGGATAGGCCATTTATGTTATTTTGATTGTTGATTTGTTAGTGTTTATTGGATTAATTTTGGTTTTAGCTATGTATTCAATATTTGATCTCAATGCTACATTTGCTTGATCACCAAGTGTTTGATAAAATGCCTAGGTTAGAGATCGAGAGATAATAACCTAGGGAAGATATAAACATTGAATGCCTTATAGTTAAACCGACTAGAGATAGACTCGGTTTCTTTAGGTGGCTTTCCATTCACGTGGGGAATTCCTAGACCTTAAATGCATCCTCGTTAATCGGGTTTTCATATAGAGATATATAGGAAATCGTTACCAAGGGTAGGGTTGCTATGCCAAGAGATTGGGTGGTACGTACGTTAGGGAATTTCGCCTTAGCTAAATCAATCTAATAATCCAATAGAACCTAAATCACAATCGAAATGCATAATTGGTTGAACCATGTGCCTCGATCGCTTCTCTCTATTGTTTCTTCCCTTTATTTGGTGTGACGTTGCCTTAGTTTATTTTCTAGTATTTATTAATTAGTTAATCAACCTTTCTATCGACCGATTTAACTTAGAATTGAGTAATATAGTAGTCTTGGTACTTAGATTATAGTTGTCCCTGCGGATACGATAACCCTGGACTTAGAAATCCACTTTACTACTTACGCGACCTAGTTCTCTTGCTAGAATTTTGGCGTGTCAGGCTTATGAGAATGCGAAGTTGTATAATGAAAGAACTAAGAAATGGCATGACCAACGCCTCACACCTCGGGAATTTAAAGTTGGGGATGTGGTACCTCTATACAATTCTCGTCTTCGCCTTTTTCCCGAAAAACTCCGCTCAAAGTGGTCGAGACCCTTCATTATTACTAAGGTTTTTCCATCCGGAGCCATTGAGATTTCTGACGAAGTGAAGGGCGCTTTTACCGTAAATGGGCACCGATTGAAGCATTATTCTCATCAAGGATGGAGCAAGGACAAGCAACCGTCCCGCTCCACGATCCATCTCCGTGACCCACACTCGAAAAGTCAAGCTAATGACTATAAACAAGCACTTCGTGGGAGCCAACCCACATTTTTACATGCTTTCTTTCATTTTCGTTCTCTTCTTTTTGTTTTTGTTTTCGTCAGCTGATCAATTTATCGTTTCAGGGAATCGTGCCTTCAGGGATGTTGCGTTCTTTCATGGAAAAATTCAATTGTTCAACACCAGGTCACCTGACCGCGGTTTTACAATCCAGGGGGTCACAATTTCAGCACCAAACCGCGGTCTTACAATCCAGGGGGTCACAATTTCAGCACCCGACTGCGGTTTACAACCGCGGTCCAAGAATCCAGTAGCCATTTTTTTGGAGGCAGACCGCGGTCCTGCGGGGAAACAACAGCAACATAAGGCCTGTTTGGGTTCAATTTTTCAGTCCCCTTTCACATTCTATCAACCCTAGACGTGGCCTTGAGCATATCCCCCACCCAAAACCGAAACTCTTTCACTTCAAAACATTAAAATCACCCCTACCCATCACATTTTTGACCTTTCCATCTCTTTTCCACCGATCAAATTTGGATTTTGGGTCTCCTTGCGCGATTTTAGGTAGGGTTCTTACTTTGGCCGAATTTTGTTTCAAATCTTCAAATTGTGGTGCGATTTGTGCTCGTTTTCAACCTTCTACAAGCCGATTTGTTCGAGTTTCTGAGCTTGGAGATCGATATATGCAAATATTGTACATGTGGGGGCTATTTGTGCACTCTCCATAAAAGCAGGGGCTATTTATGAAATTTTTCGGAGTTCAATTGGGGCAAACTGGCAAGACGTTCTCACTTTTAGGCATCTCCGGGATTATTTTCGGTTGGTAAGGACTTTCGCTCTCCATTGTATACTTCGTCTATTCATGTGCCTTGCCATCGTATAGTGTGCTTGATTGGGGTTGTTGATATATTGGAATATCTATTCGTAATTCTTGTTTGTTGAAGATTATATGGGGTGTCGAATTTGGATTGTTGCTGGCATTTTGGTTCATTTGGTAGTCTGTTGGTGTGCTAGGGGGTCATTATTGTCGGGTTTTTCATTGAGGTTGAACTTTCTAGCATCCATTTGAGTGTCACCGGTACAATGCGCCTTAGAAAATGTCGCGCGTCTGATGCCTCTACTTCTCAGGCTCCTCCTTCACTAGAAGAGCCCGAGGAGCCCGAAACTCCTCCTTATGATGAGACCAAATTTGTGAGTTTTGAGGCTTCTGAACGTTATCGTTAGACTTTCTTATCCAAGAATTCAGTGCTTGAGCGAGGCATCAGTGTCACACGTAAAAACCAAGACGTCCTCCATCAAATCAACACCCGAGGATGGACAAAATTTGTGGCCACCCCTCAGCCTGCTGTTCTCTCCGTGGTCCGTGAGTTTTATGCTAATGCTCATAATTTATCTCTCACTAAAAAGCATAAAAAGGTTAAGGTGCGGGGTGTGTCGATTAAATTTGACAAGCGAACAATCAATTAACTCTTTGAGCTTCCAAACGTGGAGAACGAGGCCTTTCTACGATTTGATCCCGACTGTCGTGCTATTATGCAACACATTTGCTACCTCGGGTCCACTTGGATTATGACTCGAAATGAGCCGGTTAAGTTTCCGCGTTCTTGTCTCCTTCCCCAGGCTAAGCTATGGTATCTCTTCATTACAGCCCGTCTACTTCCCACCACATCTGTCAATATGGTGTTGAAGATCCGTGCTACACTCCTATATGCCATTATGAGTGGTGTCAGCATCGATGTGGGCTGTTTGTTGCAAAAATCTCTGTTGGAATCCATTGCTAAGAGCACAACGCAGAACTTGGCTCATCCTCATTTGATCACGGCTCTAGCTCGAAAGGCTGGTGTCCCCATTCTTTCTTCTGAGGCCACAACGAAGCCTATGGGGGATCTTGATGATGATATCATTTCTGTACCGCTTGCACCGCTTCATGCGATGCCGATATTGATGATACACCTCCTAATATGCAGGCTCCAGCTGTCCCTCATATTGCCCCCCGTTCTCAGAATGCGAGGTATGAACACCTCGAGACACGGATTCAGGCTTTGAAGACGAATGTGCGCGATGGTTTTGACGAGGTGATGGAGGCTTTACAAGGGATTCGTGTACAGATGGACCAGGCTGAGCGGCGCCAGAAGCGCCTGTGGGATTATCAGGTTCGCAGTTTTGATCGTCTCCACACTGGACCGAGCGATCCCTTTTTTCCTCGTGTTTGGGACTCTCCCCCACATCCACAGACCACCACCTCTGAGCCTCCTGATGACACTTTTGCCCCATTTTCTTCTGATGTTGACCTCCCCGACATTCATCTCGATGCGGCGGATCCTTAGACTGTATCCGAGAAGTTAAACACAAGAATGTTGTCTTTTGGGATAGTATTTCTATGTTTTGCCGCTCGGTGTTTTCCTGTTTTTCTCTTTTTGATTCCTATGAACATTTGCATAATTGGATAATTCAGCTGTTGTTTCTTTTCCTTGCTTTTGTGTTTTTGTTCTCTCTAGTGTGTACTAAGTTGTTATGATGAATACTTTTGTCTCTTCTTGTTTTTTCTATCTTCAGATGGCTAGGTTTTATTGGCAGCTTCTTCGCCTTCTTGCTCATTCACTACTTGGACATCCGTTAGCTTCAGCTATCAGGGACGTCTTTCTTTCCCTTACTATTACATGTGTATGTCCGTTCATTGGGGACAATGTGCTAGATTGGTTGGGGATGGGTTAGACGTTCCAATTTAATTATGATGTGGCGATTTGGCGCAATTTGTATTCATTTGTTAAATTTCATACTTGATTTGGTGTTAGCAAGTAAAGCTTTGTTGAGTTTTAAATTCGTGTTTTGTTATATCTTGGCTTGGAGCATGATTTGTTGGAGTGTCTCCACTCTATCTAAGATGAAATCCTTCGTCTTTGATCAACATATCGTGTTTTATACCTTGAAAGCCTTTTGAGCCATGATTATGTGAATTTTTTGAGGGTGTAAAGCATTAAACTTTCACTTTTGTCGACTTTGAAGTGTGTATTGATTGTGCGAAGTCATGAAACGATTTAGGCCATCTTTCATTGTCTTTAGCCTTACATTTAGCCTTCACTATATTGCATAATATCTAGACCTTGCTTTGAGCTTTATTGAAAAGAATGGAGTGTGCTAAGCACACTAGAAACCACCATTCGCTTTTCTTTCATAAGCCACGCTAACCACCCTCTAGCCTAAAAGTAAAACAAAGTCTAATTCCTAATTGAGAGAGCATGGAACTTCATATCATTTGATAATTATTTGGGTATACACTTTGTTTTGGGTATTGAAGCTCATTGATTAGTGGTTTATGACACGCTAAAAGCTAACGTGCTATGATAGCAAGTGCACTAGACGTATGTAGTAATAAGTGGACAAAAAGTCCGGGTTGTCGAACCACGGAAACTTGAATTTTAGTTTATGATTAATGAAAATGGACAAAAGTAGATTGCAATAAAACGAGTAAGCAAGTGACGAACCAAAAAGAAACGAACTATAGATTAAATCTCACGTATGATAAAATGACTAAGGCACATGCTACAACCGAATCTACTCGTCAATATAGATGAGCTACTCTTCGAATTATTAGACTCCTATTGCTTTGGTGGAAATTCCTTAGATAATTATTACCCGATGTCTCGGCACATAATAATCCTATGATTAATTGATGGTTCTCTAAATATGTCTATCCGAGAATCTAATCAATAACCACGCATTAACGTTCTAGAGTTTCCCCGGATAAATCCGGCTAACCGCACCCGAAAATCTTTACCTATGTCTAGGGGCAATTCCACATTAGTTTCGGATGATGAGTTGATTCCATTGAACCCTAATCTATCTTCTTTCGAATGACTAGACTAGGCAAGATAGCAAGCATATGGTGATCAAGCACATGATTGTGATAAAAGCTCAAAATCAACACACAAAGCAATATGAGAATTAATACGAAAATTCACTTCACATATATTGATTCATAAATTGGCTTTCACATGGCCTTAGTTCTACAATATTAGCCTCTCATCAAGGCCTTAAGAAAATCTAATACAAATATATACATACTCATGGAAATAAACATGTAAATGCAAGTAATTAAAACTCCCTCAATTGATTGATGATGGATCCTTGCTTTTGAACTTCAATCCTTAACTCCTCTCTCTTTGTTCCCCTCCAAAAGTGATGAAGAATGGTGATGAATGATGATGAGTGAAAAGTGATGGCCAAATGCCTCCCTCCCCCTCTTGTTATCGGTCCCAACTGAAGAAAAATGACTTAAGAAGACCACAAAATCTGAGCTCCTAGAGTGTGTCTCCCCTAGTGTGTCCTCCACTACTCTTAAAGTGAGTAGTATAAAATTCCATAAAGTAGATCTACTAAGAAACATACTTATGACATTCCTCCCATACATGTGATGACCTCTTGGCTTTAAATGTTCCATTCCCCCATCAAATGATGATCTTTTGGCTGAAAGGAATCAAAATTCGGGTGTGGACACGCCTAGGCGTGGGCATTACGGCGCTTGGGTGCCGTTATCAGAATGCTGAAATTAAATACAATGTGTCCTGCGCAGCAATCGTATTTCATTCATAACTTTCTCCACGAAACTCCGATTTGGATGATTCAAGTCCTCATTTGAAGCTAACACATAGTTCTACAACAGTGTAGAAAGGAACTTCATCCAATTCGGCCTCTAAACATACGGAAATAGCGCTCGAACGTGGAAAGTGGTGTAGATACGGCGCCCGGGCGTGGACAGGATGGTGCCTAGGCGTGGTAAGCAGAATGTTGACGTTATTTGCAACTTGTCCGGCGCCTGGGCGTGGGTTTTTAGGCGCTTGGGCATAGGGGTGCATAGCAATTTGGCCTAAACTTGTTTTATACGTCGTTTTTCATCCCGTTCTTTGATTGTATCCATTTAAGACCTGAAATCACTTAATGCACGAATTAAACGCACATGTGGCAAGAATCAAGCGATAAATGAACCTAAGACATAAACGCAAAGGGGCTTAAAAACACGTGAAAATGCCTCTTATCAACACCCCCACACTTATCAATTGATCGTCCTCGAGCAATAAGAGTTTTAAGATAAGGAAACATCATCAATCAAAGAGAGAAACAAAGAGAAAACTACCTAACTCACTTTCGTGGAGTAAACGGTTGCATTTAGCGAATGCAATAAGCCTTTGAACCTTTGAGTTACCTCAAAGGACGAGTTATAGTCTCGTGAGGGTTTACAGACGATATACCCACAAAATCGAAAGATTTTCAACCCCGATCACTCAACGTAAATTACAATGATTAATAGAACACAATGGTATGAATTCACCTGTTTAAGCTCAAGTTACATATATATACACGTCACCCACTTGCTCATGTTATGCCTTAACATCGAAAAGATCATCCTAAGGGTGTAGTGTAATAAATCTCAAATATTATAGTCGAGTGGCATTCTTACCACTTTTCAAGCATTAACCCCATATTTATCAACTTTTGATTATTCACATGGTACGAGAATTGAATACAACTTCATAGCCACTTAAAAATTCATCACTTCATTCCACTTTCGGCTTTAATTTATGCACTTTCAACTCGAAACATTAGAGGCTAGACCATGTGCAATGTTCGATCCTCTTAGGCTTTCTATGACACCCGTGTAACGAGCTTTAGGCCAATAACTCCTAAACTAGACGGCTTTAGGGTATCAAGTGTGGAGACACTCCTAAAGGCTTAATCGCTCGAGTGTCAAAGGCCACAAAATCAAACTAGGTCCCTATTTACTCAACACTTGTATTGGCTTGAGCTCTAGCTCAAATTAGCTTAATAGTACAGTATTCTAGGCATGGTGCTCTTTGCCCCCAGTATTTATTAAGCCTGATTTTTTTTTTTATCATACCAATGTTCAACCTCTTTTTATTATTATTAAGCACACGAAGTTAACGTTCTCAAATCATAACACATGTGAAAATTCTAAGTTGATATTTCCGGGATCAAGCCTTTAAGTGTTTCAAAATGATTGCCCACTCAACTCCTCTACCCTCGATTTATGTGCATATGTGAATCATCTTAAGGTCAATCTAGTCTAGTTAGGGTCTCACAAACAAGGAATTGCGTGTATAGCCATTAAAAACCAAATTGAAAACCAAATTGATAGAGAATGCATACCATGTATTCACATTAACCATGCTTAATTCATCAAGTGATGGGTTGAAATTCTATCCAAAAAAATAAAAATTGCACACATTTCACATGTAGAGGTACAACACCCCCCAAAACTTGGACCGAAATATGTAAAACATGAATAAACATGACTATAATGGATCTAGTGTACCCCCCCACCCCCCCCCCCCCCCACACTTATCATGAACATTGTCCCCAATGCTCGAAAAAGAGAAGAGCAAAGTACACGTCACCATAGGGAAGCTGAAAAGCAAACCCGAGTCCACTTAAGGCAATCAAGTCCAAGGATGGCAATCACTGTGTCGATCACTACATAGGTAAACAAATGCTAGCCATACAAAGCATCAAACATTGGATAGAATAGAATAAAACAAAACGAGACAAACAAAAATGAGAAACATGCATGGAAAGAAAACATCAAGCATCCAAACATAAAACATAAAATATCCAACAACCCAACAAAAGATATCCAAAAACAAAACGAAACATGCATGGAAATAAAACAAGATAAGCCTAATCGGTGGTGCCAAAACGGTCAATGTAGTCCTCATCCGTTCCGCCGAGATCATCCAAATCAACAACAACAACAACCCCCAAATTCGACTACAATCCACAAATCCAATAAAAGTCCTCAAATGCAACAACAAAAAAAATCAAACTACAATCGGACAATGCCCCAATTAATCCTCAAAATATAACGCAAGGCACCTACTCGTCAGCTATGAATCGGAAATGAAAGAAGGGTAAAGGCAAAACTCACCTTTTATCCCCAAAATTGTCGCACCGAGTCGATGTGAAAGAGGAGCCACTTGTGCAACGAATTATGTTGATGGAAAGTGGCGGTGAAACACGGTGGAAATGGCAGGAAATGGTGAGAGAGTCGCCGGAAATCGCGTGGGACAGGAGTTGTGAAGATTTTGTGAGAATTTTGACCGTTTTGACCCACATATGTGTTTAAATCAGAAACGGGCGCCTAGGCGCGCGTGTTTGGGCGCCTAGGCGCGCGACACAGCGTACCTGGATTTCTGAGTGATACTTCCCGCGCCTAGGCGGGAGTTTTTTTCGGTGCTTGGGAGCCCCTTTCAGAACCGGGCGCCTAGGCGGGAATTTTTTCGGCGCTTGGGCGCCCCGTTCAGAAATATTATGTAAAGAATTTCATTTCCTGTTTCAAAAGGGGAGAGACAAAACACTTAAAACACAAACTAACAAAGATGTAAGACTAGAAAATAAAACAACAAACGGGATAATAAGAGAAAAAGAAAAGGAAACGGAAAGAAACATGGGTTGCCTCCCAAGAAGCGCTAGTTTAGAGTCATTAGCTCGACTGAAAGCGAAGAATCATGAAGGGTCCGCGAGGATGAAGGACTCTTTGTCTCTTGGTCCATCCATCCCTAAGTAAGGTTTTAGACGTTGAGCGTTGACCAAGAAAGTATGTCCTTTATCTGTTGTAAGCTCGACGGCGCCGGATGGATAGACATGGGAAATCAAAAATGGGCCCGACCATCGAGACTTAATCTTCCCGGGGAAGAGTCGGAGTCGAGAGTTGTATAGCAGCACCCGCTCTCCCTTGTGGAATTCCCGGGGGAGAATATGTTTGTCATGCCACATTTTGGTCCGCTCCTTATAGAGTTTCGCGTTCTCATAGGCAAGATGACGCCATTCTTCGAGCTCGTTGAGTTGTAGCAAACGTTGTGTACCTACACTTTGAGAGTCAAAATTTAGAAACTTAATGGCCCAATAAGCACGATGCTCGAGTTCAACGGGCAAGTGACATGTTTTGCCAAAAACAAGACGATACGGGGACATGCCAATTGGGGTTTTATAGGCGGTCCGATAAGCACAAAGAGCATCATCCAATTTAAGGGACCAATCCTTTCTTGATGCGTTGACAGTTTTTTCTAAAATACGCTTAATCTCCCTATTCGAGACCTCCACTTGGCCACTAGTTTGTGGGTGGTATGGGGTCGAAATTTTATGCTTCACCCCGTACTTGGTCAATAAAAGTTCAAACTGCTTGTTGCAGAAGTGGGTGCCCCCGTCACTAATGATGGCTCGGGGAGTTCCAAATCGAGTAAAAATATGCTTCTTCAGAAAACGAGTGACAACCCGAGCATCATTAGTAGGCAAGGGCACGGCTTCCACCCATTTGGAGACATAGTCTACCGCAACAAGGATATATTTATTTGAACAAGAACTGGGGAAAAGGCCCATGAAATCCACACCCCATACATCAAACAACTCACACTCTAACATGCTATTTAAGGGCGTTTCATGATGTTTAGAGATGTTCCCCATTCGTTGACAGCGATCACAAGATTTGACATAATGATGTGCATCTTTAACAAGAGTAGGCCAGAAGAAACCTGATTGGAGGATCTTAGCTACCGTTTTGGAAGGCCCAAAATGGCCACCCACCGCCATATCATGACAATGAGATAGGATAGCATGCACGTCCGTTTCGGGTATGCAACGTCGAATTAAGCCATCTGCACAAACTTTGAACAAAAAGGGTTCGTCCCAAAGATATTGCTTTACATCAAATAGAAATTTCTTCTTTTGATGAAAAGTGATATCCGGGGTAACAATGTAATTGGCAAAGTTAGCATACCAAGGTGAAATTTTGTCAGAAATATCAAGGAGGTGTTCATCCGGGAATTCCTCACGAATTGGTATCTCATCTAACGGATCATTCACTAGCTCTAATCGTGAGAGGTGGTCGGCTACTACATTTTCGGTGCCTTTCTTGTCTTTTATCTCTAAATCAAATTCTTGGAGTAACAAAATCCACCTAAGAAGTCTTGGTTTAGCATCTTTCTTGGCAAGCAAATATTTTAAAGCCGAATGATCGGTGTAAACTATCACTTTGTTTAGCACGAGGTAAGAGTGGAATTTATCGAATGCAAAGACTATGGCTATTAATTCTTTTTCCGTAGTGGCATAATTCAATTGTGCATCGTTAAGAGTTTTACTAGCATAATAAATGGTTCGAAATACCTTCTCCTTCCTTTGGCCAAGGACCGCTCCAACCGCGGTGTCACTCGCATCACACATCAACTCGAATGGTAAGCTCCAATCGGGGGGTGACATGATAGGGGCGGAAACTAAGGGTTCCTTCAAATCAAGAAAGGCCTGCATACAAGAAGAATTGAAATCAAAAGGTGCATCTTTGACAAGCAAATTAGACAACGGTTTCGCAATTTTAGAGAAATTCAAGATGAATCGCCTATAGAAACCAGCATGCCCGAGAAAACTCCTAACAGCTTTTACCGAAGTGGGCGGGGGAAGTTTTTCAATGACCTCAATCTTGGCTTGGTCCACTTCGATCCCTTTTTGAGAGATCTTGTGGCCAAGCACAATCCCCTCCCGGACCATTAAATGACATTTTTCCCAATTCAAAACAAGGTTGGTTTCTTCACAACGTTTAAGCACAACATTTAAATGAGCAAGACAAATATCAAAAGTTGTTCCGAAAACAGAAAAGTCATCCATAAAAATTTCAAGGAAATCTTCAACCATATCATGAAAAATAGTCATCATGCATCTTTGAAAAGTGGCCGGGGCATTACACAAGCCAAATGACATCCTTCTATAAGCAAATGTGCCATAAGGACAAGTGAAAGTGGTTTTCTCTTGGTCCTCAGAATCTATGGCAATTTGATTATAGCCGGAGTAACCATCTAGAAAACAATAGAAATCATGCCCGGCTAATCGTTCAAGCATTTGGTCAATAAAGGGGAGGGGGAAATGATCCTTACGGGTGGCATCATTCAACTTACGGTAATCTATACATACACGCCACCCACTAATTATACGAGTTGGGATTAGCTCATTATTCGCATTCTCAATTACCGTTATCCCCCCTTTCTTAGGCACCACTTGGGTAGGGCTCACCCACGCACTACCTGAGTCGAGCAGTTTAATCACTTCCTTCTTTACTACCTCTTGGATTTGTGGGCTTGATCTCCTTTGGGGTTGGCGTGTAGGCTTGGTGGAGTCCTCCATAAGTATTTTGTGCATACATATCGCTGGACTAATGCCTTTGATGTCCGCAAGTTTCCACCCAAAAGCCCGTTTGTGAGATCTCAACACCGTCATTAATTGCTCTTCTTGTGATCCTGAAAGAGATGAGGAAATGATCAATGGGAGTGTTTCGTCGTCGTTCAAGTACATATATTTAAGGTGGGAGGGGAGGGGTTTGAGTTCGAGAGAGGGGGGTTCTTCAATAGATGGGCGAGGTCCTGACAATGATCTATCAACTTTGATGAATCCTCCCGAATGAGAGGAAGATTTGACAATGATCATCTTTCTCCGAGTCCACTTGCATGGATTTCATAAGATCCTGTTCGAGAGAATTTTCAATTGTATTGTCCTGTAAATACTCAACAATCAACTGGTCAAATGTATCAATTCGATAACACGAGTCATGATCAATAGGATGTTTAAGGACTTTGTAAACATCAAAGGTAACTTTGTCATCGCCCACATTCAAGGTAAGCTTACCATTAGCAATGTCAATTACCGCCTTACCCGTGGCGAGGAATGGTCTCCCTAGGATTAATGGTACCTCCACATCTTCTTCCATGTCGAGTACTACGAAATCAACGGGAAAATAGAACTTGTCGACTTGGACAATAACGTCTTCGATTATCCCCTTGGGCCTCTTGATCGATCGGTCGGCTAGTTGAAGGCTCATTGAGGTCGGCTTGGGATTTCCAAGGCCTAGCTTTTTAAATAGTGAGTATGGAAGAAGATTGATGCTGGCCCCCGAGTCACATAACACCTTCTTGAACGATAGGGATCCAATCGTGCACGGGATTGTGAGGCTCCCGGGATCTTGGAGCTTAGTTGGCAATTTATTGAGCAATACGGCGGAGCATTCTTTCGTGAGGCACACTGTCTCATTCTCTTCCCACTTCTGCTTGTTGGAGAGTATGTCCTTGAAGAACTTCACATAATTCGGCAATTGGAGAATGGCGTCAATAAACGGAATATTAATTCTCACTTCCCGAAGGATTGCCAAAATTCGAAGAAAGCTCGGATCCATCTCCTTTTTCTTCTTTTTGTGAGCATTTGGGAAGGGGAGACGAACTTCAATAGGGGGAGAAAGCGTTGGATTAGACGGATGAAAACCCACTGAAACAGTAGGCGGCGCCTGGGCGCGTATATCGGTGCCTAGGCGCGGATCTGTAGGCGCTTGGGCGTGCATGTCGGGGCGCTCGGGCGCGGATGTACTGGCAGTGTCATTCTCCAATTGTTTGCCACTTCTCAAGGCTATGGCATTGCATTGGGCCTTCGGGTTCTTTTCCGTGTCGCTTGGGAGAGTCCCCGGGGCTCTACCGTTAACCGCATTAGAAAGTTGCCCCACTTGTGTTCGCAAATCCTTCATCTCCATACACATATCCTTTATCATACCCCGAAGTTCGTTGAAAGATGTATCGGACTTTTTCATGTGAGCATCTAGTTTCTCATCGATTGTGGGAGGTCGCATTTGCACTTGACCTTGACCTTGTCCATTGAAATTGCCTTGCCTCGGGGGTGGGTTATTGAAGGGTGGCCGTGGAGCTTGATAGATCCCCGGTTGTGCGTTCTGTGCGGGGTTGGGCCTTTTTGGAAAATTCTCGGGTATATGAAAGTTCACCCGAGGTTGATTTTGATTCCCCACATAATTAACGTTGCCAACCTCCGGTTCTAAGACTACTACTTCCTCAACTACTTCCTCAATACAAGCAACCTTTTTAGAGGATGAGGCCTCTTCATCGTCGGGGTAAAGCTTGTCTTCTCGGGCCAACTGTTCGACTTTGTCCCATACACTTTAACAGTCTAACCCAAGGAGATCTCCTCCCGCACCCGCGTTGAGTCTATGCCGAATACGTGACCTAACCCCATCATAGAAATGGAGTACTTGTTCATTCAACCCAAAATTATGATCGGGACATTTACGGAGCATGCCCTTATATCTAGCCCAAGCCTCGGCTAAAGACTCATTGCTCCTTTGCCTAAACCCTTTTATATTACTCCGTAGCTCATTGATTTTGGAGGGTGGAAAGAATTTATTTAAAAAGGCATCGACCAACTCACCCCATGTTGTAATCGATTGTGGAGGTAAGGATTTGTACCAATTTGTCGCCCTATCCTTCAATGAGAAATGGAAGACTCTTAGACGAATCGCATCAAGATCTCGTGGGTGATATTGAATGGTCACAAGAGCCTCATCTATGGTTTCCAAATGAGCGTGTGGTGATTCGTGCGGTTCTCCATAGAAAGGATCTCCTTGCACCATATTAAAAATGTGAGCCGGAATGTGGTAGTTTGGTGTGAAGAAATTAGGCACGACTACGGGCCACGGAATGGTATGGACCCTAGGTGGTAAGCTACCCCGAACCGACGGGAGTTGTGGAGGAGGTACCGCTTGCATGGCTTGTAGAACACCTTGTAACCACTCCCTAGTTTCCGGTGAGTTCATGTCCGGGAAATTTCCATTCGGGTTTTGGTTGAGATTATTGGCCATTTCTCTTGCTCGCCTACTAGTCCGAAGAACTCATTCAATTTCGGGCTCCAACTCGTATAGAAGCTTGTTTGAGGAGCGGGTCATGCACCTCAAGAACCTAACAATTAAATACAAGAACAAAATTAGACTAAACATGAAAATAAAAGAAAATCAAGAAATAAACGAAAACTAAGAATTATGAAAAATGTAAACGAAAATCAAAAACTAAAATAAACAAGTCCCCGGCAACGGCGCCAAAAACTTGACACGCTAAAAGCTAACGTGCTATGATAGCAAGTGCACTAGACGTATGTAGTAATAAGTGGACAAAAAGCCTGGGTTGTCGAACCACGGAAACTTGAATTTTAGTTTATGATTAATGAAAATGGACAAAAGTAGATTGCAATAAAACGAGTAAGCAAGTGACGAACCAAAAAGAAACGAACTATAGATTAAATCTCACGTATGATAAAATGACTAAGGCACATGCTACAACCGAATCTACTCGTCAATATAGATGAGCTACTCTTCGAATTATTAGACTCCTATTGCTTTGGTGGAAATTCCTTAGATAATTATTACCCGATGTCTCGGCACATAATAATCCTATGATTAATTGATGGTTCTCTAAATATGTCTATCCGAGAATCTAATCAATAACCACGCATTAACGTTCTAGAGTTTCCCCGGATAAATCCGGCTAACCGCACCCGGAAATCTTTACCTAAGTCTAGGGGCAATTCCACATTAGTTTCGGATGATGAGTTGATTCCATTGAACCCTAATCTATCTTCTTTCGAATGACTAGACTAGGCAAGATAGCAAGCATATGGTGATCAAGCACATGATTGTGATAAAAGCTCAAAATCAACACACAAAGCAATATGAGAATTAATACGAAAATTCACTTCACATATATTGATTCATAAATTGGCTTTCACATGGCCTTAGTTTTACAATATTAGCCTCTCATCAAGGCCTTAAGAAAATCTAATACAAATATATACATACTCATGGAAATAAACATGTAAATGCAAGTAATTAAAACTCCCTCAATTGATTGATGATGGATCCTTGCTTTTGAACTTCAATCCTTAACTCCTCTCTCTTTGTTCCCCTCCAAAAGTGATGAAGAATGGTGATGAATGATGATGAGTGAAAAGTGATGGCCAAATGCCTCCCTCCCCCTCTTGTTATCGGTCCCAAGTGAAGAAAAATGCCTTAAGAAGACCACAAAATCTGAGCTCCTAGTGTGTGTCTCCCCTAGTGTGTCCTCCACTACTCTTAAAGTGAGTAATATAAAATTCCATAAAGTAGATCTACTAAGAAACATACTTATGACATCCCTCCCATACATGTGATGACCTCTTGGCTTTAAATGTTCCATTCCCCCATCAAATGATGATCTTTTGGCTGAAAGGAATCAAAATTCGGGTGTGGACACGCTCGGGTGTGGACACGCTTAGGCGTGGGCATTACGGCACTTGGGCGCCGTTATCAGAATGCTGAAATTAAATGCAATGTGTCCTGCGCAGCAATCGTATTTCATTCATAACTTTCTCCATGAAACTCCGATTTGGATGATTCAAGTCCTAATTTGAAGCTAACACATAGTTCTACAACAGTGTAGAAGGGAACTTCATCCAATTCGGCCTCTAAACATACGGAAATAGCGCTCGAACATGGAAAGTGGTGTAGATACGGCGCCCGGGCGTGGACAGGATGGTGCCTAGGCGTGGTAAGCAGAATGTTGACGTTATTTGCATCTTGTCCGGCACCTGGGCGTGGGTTTTTAGGCGCTTGGGCATAGGGGTGCGTAGCAATTTGGCCTAAACTTGTTTTATACGTCGTTTTTCATCCCGTTCTTTGATTGTATACATTTATGACCTGAAATCACTTAATGCACGAATTAAACGCACATGTGGCAAGAATCAAGCGATAAATGAACCTAAGACATAAACGCAAAGGGGCTTAAAAACACGTAAAAATGCCTCTTATCAGTTTAGAAGGTGGTGTTGTTCTTGCTTATGATAAATAATTGGAGGTTTGGATTTTATGTGAAAAGAGGGGATGAGATGAAGAACTGAAAGTTGGCTAAATAGTGGAGAGATATTTATATATTAGAAAAATATATGGTTCTCTCGACTAGGCTATGAAATGGAACTTCAATGTGAATTGATTGGCTTTGGAATCATTACACCCCCGGTATCAAAAAGAAACAAGTTTGGGGGTTGTGGGATATGAGAGACAAGAAGAGAGAGAAACTTAAAAGTGATAAGTGACAAGATGTAGAGATTTGTTCAGTTGATAAGTGAGTGTTTAGCTTGATGATATTGAGTCGTATGCTCTCTTGAATTTAGTCACTTTATCCATACATTCCCGTCCAAGCCATTACCTAGCCTTACGTTACAAGCCGAAAAGACCTTTTGATCGTGACTTCCACAGTTCATGCACACCGATAGGTTAACAAGTATTGGAGTGTTTTAATATCTTTAGTATCTAATAGGTTTGCATAATCTTGTTTAAAGTGTGCTCTTAGCATAAAAATGGATATGGAGTTCATGATTTAGAGATGGAGTCGAAGATGTTTGGAGGCTTTCAAATTGTTGAGTGTTCTAGGTAAAGTGTAACTTGTCATAATCATTTTCGAGGTTTAATTCTTGCCTTTACGTGTGAAGTTGCAAATTTTTAAAAGATCCCAAATCAAGTTGTAAAATCTGAACTTATGAATACTTGTTCGCCGTTTAT
Organism: Buddleja alternifolia; assembly: GCA_019426215.1. NCBI lineage: Eukaryota > Viridiplantae > Streptophyta > Magnoliopsida > Lamiales > Scrophulariaceae > Buddleja > Buddleja alternifolia. Next base: position 23,053,670 of record CM033404.1, on the reverse strand, counting down.
TGATCGAGACGATCTAAGCCTAGTTGGGGGGTAGTTGATAAGTTCACATTTTACGATTATTTACCCCTTTTATATACGTATTTTTGTCGCAGTTTAGTAATGATAATCCCGCATGTTGCTTTGATTTGTTGTCATTTCATGTGCGCAGAGATTCAAGTTGAATAGATCAAATATCGAGTGAGAAGGCCGAAGAAAAGACGCAAAGCAAATGAAAGGCTGAAATCTGTCCTTCTGGACCGCAGTCTAGGACCACGGTCCTGCACGCCAGTGGACCGCGGTCTGCAATGTTTCAGACCGCGGTCCGTTTTCCCGTGCCCTAGTTTTAGTTCGCCGTTTTTGCCCTTTTTGGGACACTTTTCACTTAACAAAAGGATGATTCTTGTTCTCCAAATCCCAAGGAAGCCATGACAAGTCCCAAGGAAGCTTGAAGAGTCATTTTTCATCATCAAATCTTCGAATCACACTTTGTAATAGGGAGTAATTCAACTCTTTCTCTTAGATTAGTATATCAACTATGTTTTTTTGGAAATATTGGATTATCTTTTGTTGCAAGTATGAGCTAAGAATCTTGGTGGTTGGGTTATGTGAATACTTTGTGATATTTTGTGTTTAATGAATTCCTAGTTTCCAGATTTATTACATTCTTGTTGCATGTTTGATTTTTATGCTTAATGCTAGCACATGCTTGATCACCATGTGTTTGATTTAATGCTTTATCTTGAGACCGAGAGGAGATAGATAAAGGTAGATCATAAAATCAAATATCATAACGTAACAATTGACTAGAGATAGAATCAATTGCATTGTGTGGCTTTTTGTGATAAGATGACCCGAGTGAATGTAGGATCTTCGTAAGCAAGGAATCCTTTTGAACCTTAATGCATGTTAGTTAATTCAATCTTCCCTATAGAGATATGGGGAGTTGTTAACTAGTATAGGATAGTTATTTCAAGAGATTGAGTAATGAACACATTAGGGGGTTTCGCCATAACAAGAGTGTTCTAAATATCCGGGTAATTTAGAGTTATATGAACATAAGATAGAACATAGTAGGATCATAGCCCAATCATCTCTTTCCTTTTGATATAATACCTTGTTTATCATATAGTTGTCTTTAATTATTTTCATAGTTCAACCATCTATCATCTTATAATTTGATTTAGCTTAGAGTTAGGTAATATAGCAATTACGAGCATTGAATCCAATTGTCCCTGTGGAGACGATACACCCCGGGCTAATAGTCCACTTTATTACATTGCATGACCTAGTATACTTGCTAGGAATCACACGTGTCACAAGTCCCTGTGGTTCGACATCCGAACTTAATTGTCCACTTTATTACTACACATGATCAGTCCACTTGCTCTGCAAACACGTGAGGTAGAATGATTAAAAAGCATTCTACCCGATGATAATGTGTTACCTAGTCATACTTATGAGGGTAAACGGATGTTAAGCTCAATTGGCATGGGATATGAGAGCATACATGCCTGTCTCAATGATTGCATATTGTTTAGAACTGACTATGCATCATTGAAGGCCTGTCCGGAATGTGGCGCCTCGCGGTACAAGAAGAATGGATCTGCTCCTGTCAAAACCATGTGGTATTTGCCCATAATACCACGATTTAAGCGCATGTACAGTAGTAAAGAGTTAGCCAAGGACTTGACATGGCATGCTGATAGAAGGCTAGAAGAAATGATTGAAGATGACAAGATTCGACACCCCTCAGATTCTCCTCAATGGAAAAAGATTGATGATTATTTCCCTGAATTTGGTGAAGAAGCAAGAAACCTACGCCTTGTATTGGCTACAGATGGCATGAACCCTCATGGCTTGCAAAGTAGCTCACATAGTACATGGCCGGTGATTTTGATGATCTACAACCTTCCCCCATCATGATGCATGAAGCGAGAGCATATAATGATGCCTATACTCATTTCTGGGCTGAAACAACCTGGAAATAATATTGATGTCTACTTGGCTCCATTAATTGAGGATTTTAAGGTGATGTGGGAGACCGTTGTTTAAGTATATGACGGGTTCAAAGAAGAAAATTTCAATCTCAGAGTCCTGTTATTTGGAACAATCAATGATTTTCCGATAAGAGCAAGCCTCGAGGGATATGGTGTACATAGCCAATGTGGATGCCCTATATGTGTCAAGAGTACAGATCAATATCGATTGACACACTCTCAGAAATATGCATTCCAAGGGCATCGCAGATGGCTAAATCGGAAGCATCGATATCGCCGGTGGAAGAAAGCTTTCAATGGGAATATAGAAGGAGACCGAGCTCCTAAGTGCTTGACTTGTGAAGAAGTATTTGAGAATGTAAAAGACTTGGAGGTCAAATTTGGAAAGACTTTTGCAGGTTGCCTTGCAAAAACTAGGTGGAAAAAAGGTCAATTTTCTTTAAGTTGTCATATTGGACATCTTTACATGTTAGACATTTTCTTGATATTATGCATATTGAGAAAAATGTATTTGATAGTGTCATTGGTACACTTCTAAATGTGCCTGGAAAGACAAAAGATGGTTTAAAGGCATGGTTCGACTTGGTTGAAATGAAGATAAGAGGAAAATTGGCACCAACAAATAAGAGGAAACGTACTTATTTGCCTCCAGCAGTTCACACTCTATCCAGGAAAGAAAAGTTGCATTAGATGAGTTTCTTAATGGAGTGAAAGTTCCAGAAGGGTATTCTTCAAACATTAGCTGTCTTGTATCAATGAAGGACTTGAAGCTAAAGCACATGAAGACTCACGATTGTCATGTAATCATGGATCATTTGCTACCAATTATTATACGGGCCGTTTTGCCAAAAAAGGTGAGAGACACGATAACTAGATCGCGTTTCTTCTTCAAAGCAATGTGGAGCAAGGTGTTTGATCCTGAGCAATTTCCTGCACTTTAGAAACAAATTGTCATCACTTTGTGGGAGCTTGAGATGTATTTTCCACCTGCTTTTTTTGATATAATGACTCACCTACCTATTCACTTGGTTAGAGAGACATAACTATGTGGAGCGGCTTTTATGAGATCTATGTATCCGGCTGAGCGTTATATGAATGTATTGAAAGGCTACATGCAAAATCGTAGTCGACCGAAAGGTTGCATTGTTGAACAGTACTTAGTTGATGAAGCCATTAGATTTTGCACAGAGTATCTACCAGATTCTAATGTTGTAGAGCTTCCAAAATCTCATGTTGTGGGAGGGAGAATAGAAGGAAAAAGCGTAATTGGAAAGCATTTAGTTAGTGTTCCTATTACACAAAGGGAGCAGGCACATCTATATGTGCTCCACAACACCGATGAGGTTGACCCATATGTTGAAGAGCATAAGAACCAACTTAGGAGATTCAATCCAATTAAAAATGAGAGCTGGATTTCAAGAGAGCATAACAAGAGTTTCATCGATTGGTTTCGAAGGCATATTGAAGAGAAACAGAAAGAGAATCCATTATCAGTTTCAGATAAATTGACACGACTGTCGATGGGTCCGGACAGACTAGTATTTTGCTATTCAGGTTATCGTATAAATGGTCGCACATTCCATACAAAAGAACTAGATAAACGAAGTACAATGCAGAATAGTGGTGTGAGTCTTGTAGCTCAAGCAATGCATATCTCAAGTACGAAAGATAATAACCCTATCTATGCCGATTTATCATATTATGGGGTGAATGAACGTATATGGGAGCTTGATTATAGTTGGTTTCGGGTGCCTGTATTTGGGTGTAGGTGGGTTGACAATAAAAATGGTGTTGATAATAGTGAAATAGGCTTCACTCGAGTAGACCTTGAAAGGGTGAGATACAAAGATGAACCTTTCATTTTGGCATGAAAAGCAAAGCAAGTGTTTTTTGTCACCGATCCTATTGATAAGACGTGGTCCATTTGTTAGGAAATTTCATGTTAGATGTTTTGATGATGACAAGATAGGATTTTATGTTAGACCCCAAATATAATGTAACTTTCTGTTTTAATAGATCTTTGTATAAGCGTTTGAAAGTATGTAATTTTTAATTAGGCTTGTAATTTTTATCTTTGTAGATTTTAGACTAAGTATTCGATACCGAATCGCTAATAGTATTCTAGGTAAGTCTATTAGAGAAGAAGTTGAAGATCAGCGTCTGAAGTTAACTGAAGATGAAGATTTGCTCTTAGCGCCTGCCAAACGCTAAAGGATTTTTTCAGGATTTATGGATCAAGTGCTCAAAGCATTATAGCGATCAGTTTCAGATTCACCTGAATTAAATCCTCAAGTCATGAAGAACTTAAATGTAATCATTCAACGGACATTTATTTCCAATAAGAAATAAATTCAAATGCATTAAATGCCTGATAAGAGCATTAAATGTGGCAAGTTATTATGACTTGTGGACAAGCCACCTTCTTGACTAGACTGTCAGAACTTCAGAGTTTATAGCTGCTCCCCGTCCAATCGGAACCAGCGAATTTTCAAGAATGTCAGAGAAAAAGTAGAATAACGCGCCACGTGAAAGGCACGCTCCCACATGTGTCCAACGGACAGATTCCAAGAATTACCTATAAATACCCTACCTTCAACAAACTCATACAAGAGAGACAATAGAGATATACATACATGCAAAAAAAACTCTGCTGAAATTTCTCGTTCAAAGAAAAAGCTTAGAAACTCCATAGCCAAAACCTTTCAAGCTTTTTATATACATTCTATACAGTCACAAATATCTCAAACCTCTTCCAAAGAAGAAACCTAAATTCTTACTGAGATATTCCAAGTTGTTTGATCTTCCCAAAAACAAACAAACCCTTGTGACAAAAACCTCAACCTTTCATCTGAGTGAGAAAGCAGTAGAAACCCCTTGCAGGCAGTATTTCTAAGTGTGAGAGAAGCTTGTTGAAGACGATCTTCATTGGTGCTGAAATCTATGTGATCAAGGAGCCCGAGATCATCTTCATCTGTTTACTATCTTGTAGAAGATTCTGTGTGATTCTTTGATAATCATCTTAGTAAAATTCCTCCAAATGAAAAGGAGAAGAAGGACGTAGCTGGGATTACATCACCCAGTGAACCTTACAACTTCTTGTGTCATTTACTTAAATTATCGTCTTGTTTTACATTATATTATATTCTTTGAAAAAGACAAGCTAATCTGCTAAGTGACTATTTAACCAAAACGAACGCTAAAGCTTTAAAATCATTTCCGCTGTGCTAACCCTGATTAAGTAATCTAAGCGTTACCCTACTTTGGTAAATTGCTAAAATCACCAAGTCTAAGTTATCTTTACTGAAGCGTCTGACCCAAGCGTTCAGTTGCCTAAGGGTTCTAACCTTTAAAAGTGATATGGAATTTTTGAAGTCAAAAAAGACCTAAGGGTCTATTCAACCCCCCCCCCCCCACCTTCTAGACCCTTTCGTATGCCACTTGGGACCACCAAGTGGTATCAGAGCGGTTGAATTAGAAACCTAAGCGTTTCCAAGCGTAATTGCTTGTTTAGATCCATTGTTTTTAAACTTAGTCGCTCTAAATTTTCTCTTAAAAAACATCTCATTATGGCTTTTAACAAAATGCCTAAGTTGGTAGAATCAAACTATGATTCTTGGAAACTTAGAGAATTCGCTTATTTATGCTCTTGCGATAATGAAATGTGTGATGTGATTACAGATGGCCCCATTCAGATTATAAAAGTTGTAACTCGAGCCTCTGGAGCGACCGAGGCCACTCCAAATGGTTATGTCGAGAAACCTAAGTTAGAATGGACGCCAGAGGATAGAAAAAGAGCGAATTTGGATAATGTTGGACGAAGTGCACTCTACTCAGCGTTAGGAGATAGTGATGCATTGTTCAACAAGATCAAGCAATGTAAGACTTCCAAAGAAATATGGGATAAGATGGCTATAGTATGTGAAGGTTGAGCACAAATGAAGGAGAACAAGCTCTCCATAGCCATGCAAAGATTTGAGCATTTCAAGATGCAGCCCAATGAAACGCTAGAAGAATTGGACGCAAGGTTCACTTTGCTCATTACAGAGTTAGCATCATTAGATAAGGAGTTGACCGACAAGGAAATGGTCAATAGGATTTTCAGAAGTCTTCCAAGCAAGTATTTGATTAAAACTGTTGCTATGAGAGAATCACAAACATTGGAGACTCTTACTCCAGAACATGTGTTTTCAGAATTAAAGGCATTTGAGTTCGAATTAGGTGAAGTCAGCGACACATCGACTGAATCAGGAGCTTTAATCGCTACTACGAAGAGTAAGGGAAAAACGGTTAGTTAGGTTAAATCAACAGAATCCAATGAAGAAAAGGAGATGGCTTTATTGGTTAAGAAATTTAAGAATTTTCTGAGATATGAAAAGAGAAATCCTATTGGACAAACTTCATTTCAAACTCCTTCCCCAGCACCAGTGCCTCAGTATCAAGCGATAGTGTATTCTGCACCTCAGCCATTAGTGCCAGTTCCTTACCAAGCGCCTACAACTCCAACTCAGAGTCTCTCAGCGCCAGTTGGATCAAAGCGATTAACCACTGAACAGAAAATGAAAACTAATCTGTGTTCTAGTTGCAGGAAACCAGGGCACTACCAGGTAAATTGCCCTTATCCAAATGTTTCTAAGCCCACAAGGCAAGACTATGTGGATAGGAACCAATTCAGGAGCAACCTTTGCCAACAAGGTTTGCTAGCGGAATCTGAACCATTCTCTACACTTGAAGAGGATTTGGAATCATCGGATGAAAGCAGTGATGATGAGCCTACAAGCGACTCAGCGTTGATTTGTCTTATGGCAAGAGATGATGAAGCGTCTGACGACTCGCTACCTGATGTAACCAATGAATTATCTCATCCTCTTTCTTATGATGAATTGCTTGACAAAGTCAATGAATATTATAAAGATTATCAAGATGACGCCAAAATATATCAAAATCACTTCACTATTATCTCATCGCTCACAAGTGATAAAGTAAAGCTCAAAGCAGAGTTGCAAGTTCAGCAATAATGCATTGAGAAGAACCTAATATAATAGTGCAAGTTCAGCAATAAAGCAGAGTTACTCAATTGAAAAGCGATTTTGATATAATAGTCAAGGGAGAAGCTGATCTGATCGCCAGACTTTCCAAATCAGAGCAGCTCGTCTCATCATTATCAAAGGCTTCAAGAAAGTTAGATAATGTGACTGAGGTAACAAGAATGTTTGGTGAAAAGACAGGTTTAGGATGCAATAAATTCGGCAAACAACTAAATAAATCTAATGTTACGGCAAACAACAAAGGAAAGGGTGTTTTCTTAGTTGAAAAAGGTTCACAAAGTCAAACGCTGAATGAACCAAGCGACCATGGTACGAGGCCAAATGAGAAAGCCAAAGCTGACTTAGGCAACGGAAAGACAAAGGCAAATGATTCACAAAGAAAGGTTCATCCAAACGCTCAAAAGACTAAGGATAAACCTAACCACTGTGAATCAAGCGCTAGGTGTCCAGCACCAAAAGTGCAACCCAAGCCAGCGCCAAGGAAATACCAGCGTCAATATCCGAGACAGTCAAGATCATATTATCGATACTATGATGATTTTGATTATGACTACTATTATAATCGAGGATATTATTATACACCCAAAAAGCACACACAACACGATGTGAAACCCAAGAAGGACAGTATTCCTACAATGAAGACTAGGCAAATATGGGTTCCTAAAGTTCTAATTCAAACCAAAGTTACTAACGCTGAAGGACCCAAGACAACATGGGTACCTAAGAAGAATTAGAATTGTCCTTTAAATGCAGGTACCTAGAGCCAACACCGATACTTCAGTTTGGTACGTTGATAGTGGATCGTCAAGACACATGACAGGTTCCAAAGATCTCCTAGTCAACTATCAAGCTACCAATGGTCCTCAAGTTATATTCGGTGATAACTCCAAAGGTAAAATCAAAGGTATAGGTGTCATGTATAGGGGGAACATCATGATCAGTGATGTATATTATGTTGAGGGTCTTACGCATAATTTGTTAAGCATTAGTCAATTTTGTGATAAAGGCTTTGAAGTAAAGTTTTCAAGCGACTTCTGCGATGTTAACGACGCTAAGACTAAGTCTACTACATTAAGAGGAAAAAGAACAAACAATGTGTATTTAGTAGATTGGGATTCTATAATTGATAACAACCCCACATGCTTTGTTGCTAAAAGTCAAAATGAATTGGGTTGGTTATGGCATAGAAAAATGAATCACCTCAATTTTAAGGCAATCTCTCAGTTAATATCGCTAAATCTAGTGGAGGGATTACCTAAGGGTTCTTTTCAGAAGAATCGCTTATGTGATGCATGTCAAATGGGCAAACAAGTTAAATCATCTTTTAAAAAGAAACCATGCCTATCTACTTCTAGAGTTCTTGAACTATTGCATCTATCATGAGCGTTAGTGGTAAAAAGTACTCGCTAGTGATAGTTGATGATTTCTCTCGCTATACATGGGTAGAATTCCTAGCTACCAAAGATGAAACTAGTGTCAAGCTCACATCGCTAATTCGTCAATTGCAAACTCATAAAGATTTAAAGGTGACAAGAATTAGAAGCGATAGAGGAACTGAATTTACTAACCAATTTGTTGAGAAGTTTTCTAAAGACTTTGGAATACTTCATGAGTATTCTGATCCTATAACACCTCAACAGAATGGAGTTGCCGAGCGACGAAACAGAACGCTTAAAGAAGCTGCTAGGACGATGCTTGCAAAGTCTAAGCTACCTCAAAGGTTTTGGGTCGAAGCCATCAACTCCGTTTGCTACACTCAGAACCGGTGTATGATCAACAAGCAACATGAGAAGACTCCATATGAGTTGTGGAAGGGACGTAAACCTAACGTTTCATATTTTCATGTATTTAGTTCAAAATGTTTCATTCATAACAATGGATCCCAAAGCCTAAAGACATTTGATCCCAAAGCGGATGAGGGAATCTTTCTTGGCTATGCCAAAAATGGAAAGAGTTTTTGCATCCTAAATAAGATCAAATCGAAGGTTGAAGAATCCATTCATGTTGTGTTTGATGATGCTAACTAAGAACCGAGTAAGGTTAATCCTGATAATGTAGGAATTGAAGATCTCACCCAACAAGCGTCACAAATCAATCTTGGTGATGATAGTGATGACGAGATTCGTGTGCCTATTCCTAAAGATACTCGTGAGGTTCACAATGGTGATAATATTCTTGTGATGATCATGAAGAGAATGATCATCAAGAGCAGATTGGAACTGTGAATGATGCAGCGACTGCGCAAGAAACAAATGAGGGTCAAGCGATTGACAACCAAGAGTCTCTCAATCCGTTCCAACCAGACCGCAAATGGCTTAGAGATCATCCACCTGAACTAATAATTGAAGATATTGAAGCACCTGTTAGAACTAGATCCGCTAGAATTAATGAGGCCATGTTCGCAAGCTTTCTATCTCAAATGGAACAAAAGAAAGTGGATGAAGCGCTCAGTGATTCAAGTAGAAGCAATGCAAGAAGAGCTTAACCAATTTGAAAGAAGCAAGGTTTGGACGCTAGTACTAAGACCAACTCATCAAGGAGTTATTAGGACTAGATGGGTTTTTAGGAGTAAGATGGATGAAGATGGCATTGTTATAAGAAACAAAGCCAGATTAGTCGCTCAGGGTTATTGTCAAGAAGAGGGTATTGATTTTGATGAGACGTATGCCCCAGTAGCCCGTCTTAAAGCGATTAGGATGTTCCTAGCATTTGCCGCATTCAACAAGTTCACAGTATACCAAATGGACGTGAAGAGTGCTTTCCTAAATGGTAAACTCCAAGAAGAAGTCTATGTAGAGCAACCTCCAGGATTCATCAACAACTATGACAAAAGTATGGTCTGCAAACTAGATAAGGCACTCTATGCCCTTAAACAAGCACCAAGAGCATGGTATGACACTCTCTCTATCTTCCTTATAGGTAAAAGTTATTCAAAAGGCAGCATTGATACAACGTTATTTAAAATTACCCATAATGAAGATATTCTCTTAGTCCAAATTTATGTTGATATTATATTTGGTTCTACTAATAAGCGATTGTGTGAGAAATTTTCGAAAATGATGCAAGAACAATTTGAAATGAGCATGATGGGTGAATTAACTTTCTTCTTAGGATTACAAGTTAAACAACTCCCTAATGGAATATTTATAAACCAAGCTAAATATACAAGAGATATGATTAAGAAATTTAGTATGGGAAAATCATCATCTTCAAAAATTCCAATGAGCCAAACGCTTAAGCTAGAAAAAGATGAAAGTGGGAAGAAGATTGATATCACTAACTATAGAGGTATCATTGGATCACTTCTTTATCTTACCGCTAGTAGACCTGATATTATGTTTTCGATATGCATGTGTGCACGCTTTCAAGCTGATCCTAGAGAGTCACACTTAAATGCTACCAAGAAAATCCTTAAATACCTAAAAGGCACAGAAAATGTGGGCTTATGGTATCCAAGGGACTCTCCTTTTGAACTAATTGGTTATTCAGACGCAGAGTTTGCAGGATGCAAAATTGATAGAAAAAGTACTAGTGGTACATGTCAATTTCTAGGTGATAGACTAATTTCGTGGCATAGTAAGAAACATCAATCCATAGCGACGTCTACCGCTGAGTCATAATACGTAGCCACTGGGAGCTGTTGTGCACAAATCCTTTGGATGAGGCAACAACTTAGAGATTATGGAACAATCCTTGGTCCTACCCCAATCCATTGTGATAACCAAAGCACTTTAGCTATGACCCAAAATCCAGTCCTTCAATCTAGAACCAGACACATTGACATTCAATACCATTTCTTGCGTGATCATGTTCAAAAGAAAGATATCTCCATGCACTTCATTGGAACTGACAAACAATTGGCAGATATCTTCACCAAAGCGCTTAACGAACAACGCTTTCTCACTTTGAGAAGTGAATTACGTATGATTGATTTAAACGCTTAAATCATAAAGCATCATATTTATAGCCATATAATTTAGGGGGAATCCACCTTATGTTTATGTCTAAAGCGTTTGTCAAAAATCTGAAATAAGTCATCAATTTTAGAGGGAACTTTAAAATTGTACTTGTATCAATATATATAGCGACTGTGATCAAAAATGACTTTTAAAATATTATGCATTGATCACTAGCTCTTATCTTTATGCATGACAAAGTCAATCTCTAATAAATGAAAATGTCTTTTATTAATCCAAGCGATGGACTTTATCTCAAACTTTAAGAAATTAAATTCTGTTCTCAAAAAGTCTTCAGCGTTAAAAGGATTCCCACTTTAACGCTTACTGAATTTCTCTAAAAATCATGCATAGTTTTCATCGCTGAAAGTAACGTGTGGATAAGTCCAAAAGATCAGATTTGACAACTGCTCACACGTGCTTATCAAATCAAACTGCAGGTTAATGATTCCTATTTGAAAACTAGGCGGTTCAGTAACTGCACATGTCTGAGTACGTGTCATTGTACTATCTGGCGCATGAATTTCACGCTGATAATTTAAAATTCAAACGTTTTCAAAAAGTAACTGCGGATCCGAAAAACTTTATATTTCACAGCAGTTAACCTATTTTACCGCACTTTTTAACATCCGTATTTATGTGTCAACGGCTCAGATTTCTTTTTGTCATTAACTTCTGTACACGTGTCATTCATCTGCCAGTTGAGGAGTTACTTTTGCCTCCAATTTAAACCTTTCATAACCTTTACAGTAAAACTCTATCACTCCCAAATTCTTCTACTGTAAAAGTTCTTTCTCTCTAAAGGCAAAAATAACATCTTTTCTTCTACTCAACCAAAGTTTTCTTTAGTTCATCAATGGCACCGAAGTCTTCGAAATCTGCTGCCGGAAAATCTTCCAAACCAAAGAAACCAGTCACTATTAATGCCGGTTTTCTTGTTAACTGGGACTATCTAATCGATAACCAGAATTTCCCTCTGAGGACTATTCTTCCACTTGTCCAGGAGTCTGGTTTATATGATATGCTAACTACTATTTTTAACTTCTTTGAGGAAGAAACCCTATTTTTCTTCAAGAATGCAAAAATCTCCGACGACGAAAACTCTATTTCCTGCGTCTTTCCTTTTGCCCGTGAGACCTTCATTCTCACTCCTTCTCTGATTTCATCTTTACTAAATTTACCAAACGATGGTGTCGAAGTTGAAACTGTTACTCTTGGAGATGCTACCAAGGTTTGGGCATTGATCAAGAAAGATGAAGTTGTAGCTGCCTATGAACCCAATTTCAAGAAAACCGACATGAAGGGTGAATATGTCATTCTTGCGGACATATGCGCCAAAACGATCGAATGCAGAAAGGGAAGCTTCGATAAGGTTACAAACCTTCAATACAAGATGATGGTGGCCATTCTGACCAAACTGAAAATAAATTGGTCGCTTTGTGTTTTTAATCGCTTTAAGGCAGCGATGGCCAAGTCAATTAATCCCAAGCCTTACGGGATTATTTGAAGTCAAATTCTTAGCGCTAGCGGCTACACCAATTCCGCTGGAAAGAAGATCCCAGCGCTCAAATTTTAGGGAAAGAAGATATCGGCGAGCTGCTCAAACCAAGAAAATGAGGTGGTGCAGTGGTTCCCAAAGATGCGAGTGAGCGACTTCTTGCTAAAGGATTTGTTCGCAGTGATGATGAAGAGCAAGCATCTTCATCTTCATCATCATCTTCATCTTCATCGGAAGAAGAGGTGGTGGTTAAGCGACCAAAACGAAAGATCGTTGTTAAGGTCGCTGAGCCAGCCAAGCCAGCAAAGAAGCAGAAGCAGAAGCTGGAGTCCAAGAAGAAATAAAAGTCTCCCTCTCCTTCTCCTAAGTCTCCCTCTCCTCCACCTGCCTTCATCATCTCTCTAGAAGAGGACGAAGAGGTAGAAGAAGTACCGTTTGCCCGAAGACGTACTCCTTCATCCACTCCAGCTGCTTCGACAAGCGCTCAAACAGAGCCAGCGCCTGAAGAGCCAGCCAGTGTTCCACCTCCTTCTGACGCTGTTCCAGAAATCAGCTCAGATCCTAAAGCCTATGCTCAATCTGAAAGGCTTTCTCGTGTTCAAGTTAAGTAATTGTGCTAAGCAACGTCATTTATCTTTTCCTCGTTAGTTCTCGGTCCTTAACGCTAGGATAAAATCTTTTTCAGCCGAGTGTGAAGCAAATATTCAGACTGTTCTTAACACTCTTGAGGATTTGCATATTCCCATCCTTGTTGATCCCATTACTTCTTTTCTCGATTTAGATCCAAAAGAAGTTGTTCCGGAGCCTGAGGAAATTGTACCAACCGTAGAAACAGATCAAGCGACTGAGATAGTCGATGATAATCCTCGGGGTAAGCATTTTAGTCTTTCTTTTGTAATTTCTACTTCGTAGAAATTTTGCTTGCTTTTCTCAAGCGCTTAAATGTATCATCTCAAGATGCACCAAACGCTGATGCACCTCCACCTTCAGAGGTTCCCATTGAATTAGATGTTGATATGCCAACTGTTGTGGATATCGCTAAGGAAGTAGCTCAAGTCCTTCCTGACGCTGAAACTTCACCAGTCAGTGAAGCGACTAAGCATGCTGAGCGGTCGATAGAAGTGGCCCCGATTCCAACAGAAGAAATTGCCTTTGTTCCTACTCCAACTGGTTCTCCTCCTCGTGTCATTGATTTCGTTCCTCGCTGATATTCTTCCGAAGTTGAATTTTATTATGCCGCTAGAGAACGAGGCACTCAGATCCTTGCTGAATCAGAAATCAGTTTTCAAACCACTCTTCATCGACCTGATATTTCCAACTCTGCTAAATTTGAATTCTTCGAGAGATTTGCCGACCTTAGTCTCTACAATCTAGAGCGTCTTCAATCTCGACTTGAGTATATCCGAAGACCAGTGTTCAACAGAACAGAATTTCACAAAAAGCGATTTAATTTCACTGGTCGCTCTGATGAGTCTTTTTATCCTTTGCGCCAGACTAAGATCATCATCAAGAATCCCCATATGGGTGATTGATCAAAGAATCCTGACCAAGAAATTCTCAACAAGATCGGATACTCTGTCTATCCTAAAATCGTTAAATCTCCTCAGGACGCTCTATCCCCTAAACCTCTAAAACTGTGGAAAGGAAAAGTACCAGTAGTTGCGGAGCGTCCCAATCCTATCAATTCTTGGATAGAAGGTGAAGCCCGAGAATACCTTGCAAGATCATGGGCTGAGAATTACGATGAAGAAACTGAACATTTTGAGAAATTCCTTTCCGCTAGAAAAGATCAAAAGAAAGCTGACAAACTTGGCAAGCGATGGATAATGGATACAGCCAAATGGGCTAAAGAGTTTGTGGTGGTCCCAAGTTGCATACGAAAGGGTCTAGAAGAGGGGGGTTGAATAGACCCTGGAGTCTTTTTCGACTTTACAAATTTTCGTATCACTTTAGAAATTTGAACGCTTGGAAAGCTGAGCGCTTGGGTCAGATGCTTCAGCGTAGTTAACTTAGACGTAGTGATTTCAGCAGTTTACCAAAGCAGGGCAACGCTTAGATCGCTTAATCAGGGTTAGCACAACGGAAATGATTTTTAGCGTTCTTTTAAATAGTTTAATCGCTTTGCAATTTTATTTTTCTTTTTCAGAAGAATGTAATGTGACGAATATAAGACAATAAAATATAAATGACACAATAATTTGTAAGGTTCACTGGGTGATGTAATCCCAGCTACGTCCTTCTTCTCCTTTTTCACTTGGAGGAATTTACTATGATGATTATCAAAGAATCACACAGAAACTTCTACAAAATAGTAATGGATGAAAATGATCTTGGGCTCCTTGATCACACAGACTTCAGCACCAATGAAAATCGTCTTGTTCAAGCTTCTCTCACTCAGAAATACTGTCTAAAAGGTTTCAACAACTTTTCTCACTCGGATGAAAGGTTGAGGTTTGTCACTAGGGTTTGTTTGTTTTTAGAGAAGATCAAAGAACTTGGAATATCTCAGTTGGAATTTGAATTTCTTCTTTGGAAGATGTTTGAGATATTTGTGACTGTCTGGAATGTAGATAAAAGCTTGAAAGGTTTTGGCTATGGGGTTTCTAAGCTTTTTCAGAAAGAATGTACGTAAGATTTTTGGCAATAATTTTCTCGTATATTCTTGTTGTTGTGTTTTTTTTGGTTTTCTGGAGCAAGGTATTTATAGGCAATTTCTTGGGATCTGTCCGTTGGACATATGTAGAAGCGTGCCTTTCACGTGGCGCGTGATCATACCTAAAATCTGACATTCCTGAAAATTCGCTGAATCCGATTGGACGGGAGCAGCTAAAACTCTGAAATTTATGACAGTCTGGTCAAAAGGTGGCTTGTCCACAAGTCACAGTAGCTTATCACATTTAATGCTCTTATCAGGCATTTAATGCATTTGAATTTATTTCCCGTTGGAAATAAATGTCCGTTGAACGATTGCATTTAAGTCCTTCATGACTTGAGGATTTATTTCAGGTGAATCTTTCATCCATCGCTTGAGACAAATTGAACGCTTGATCCATATATCCTGAACTGGGTTCCTTTAGCGTTTGACGGACGCTAAGGGACAAATCTTCATCTCTGGTTGACTTCAGACGCTGGTCTTCAAATTCTTCTCTAATAGACTCACCTAGAATTCTACTAGTGATTCAGTTACTAAGACTTAGTTTAAAATCTGCAAAGATAAAAATTACAAGCCTAAACAAAGTTACAAACTTTCAAACGCTTACACAATGATCTAAAGAAAACATAAACTTACATTTTATTTGGGGTCTAACAAAGAATCCTATCTTGTCATCATCAAAACATCTAACAAGAAATTTCTTAACAGTTTGTTCTACACTTCTATTCTCTTGAAGAACTCGTGAGATATCCATTCCTTTTTAAATTTGGAATAGAATACAGACGCCGAGGGTTTGCTACCTTTTTGCTGCAACAGCATCAGTATATTGTCGAAAATGTTAGCGCTCTACCGTGTTACAGGTAACCCATTGAGACCTACATTCGTCAACAGCTAGCCTTATTCAGTTAAGGCGGACGCTATGTGTTTCACCCCCGTCAAGCGTTTGTTCAGCACATCTTTCTAAATTTGAACAAAGAAGCCTCCACTAGTAAACAACCGCTTCTTCCAGGACAAAGTCAATTTTTTGTCGATGTTTCAAATGAGCACGCTGAGTTTGCTGAACTCCACAGAGATAGAAGAGCAGTGATAGAAAATGCACAAGCGATGGACATCACTTTCAACCACTATTCAGGGCTGAGCGACTTCAGAGGATACAATCTTCACCCTGTGCTCTTTTGTCAACAGAACATTCAAGTGGCTAAGATGATTTCGCTGATCAGGCCAGTGGATCAGGAAACAACTCAACTGCTAATGCCATTTATTTTGGACTTTTTCAATTCTTATACTTCAGCAATTAATTTGCCGGAAGGCGTGCATCTTGCACACTGAAGAGCAAGAAGACGTTATCTTCTTTATTCTGCAAAGCAGCCTGATAAGTCCAAGGCATGTGATGGAAGAGCTTGGCCCACTCTGGGTCATTGCTATCGAACAACCTTCTCCTTCCATCCAAATAGTTAAAACAGTCGATTTTCCTACTGTGGATATCGCTCAAATTCCCAAGGCCTCTTTGCCAGATCCTTCTAGCGCCCCAGTAGTCGAGCCCCCGTCAGCGATTGCAGATCCTTCCATGGACCAAGCGATAGAAGAAGTTCACGCTGAAATTGATAAAGAGCCTAAAGAGCCATTTATCAGAGATAAAACCAAAGGCAAGGCTGCAGTTTCTAGCTCTTACAGACTTATTCCGTCCCCTATGCGTTCCTCCTCCGACTTGGACTCAGATAGTGATTCAGACGCTCGAGATTTCAGAAAAGCAGTACGGAACTCTCTTAACAACATTGAGGGCTCTTCCTCAAAGTTTTTGGATACCGCTGATAGGAAAATCCGAATCATTTCTGATACTCGAAGCCGTGATATCTCCAACGCTGCTAACAAGAGCACAATCGCAATCATGAACAGCATATCTTCTCTAATCGCCGGACTCTCCTCAGAATTCAATCGTCATTTAGCCCAGAGCGCTTCCGCTGATACTGAGAGGCACACTTCTTCTGATGCCGCTGCCCAAAGTATCGCTCATCAAGTAGCTCTCCTTGTTGAAGAAGTTTGGCTATTGCACAGAGATATCGCTGAGTTGAAAACCTCTCTTGATGATGCCAAGAAGGGGGAACAGGAGAAAGAAAAGCATCAGTCATCCAAAGCAATATCTAAAACAGATAATAAACACTGGCGATGAATGTTTGAAGAAATAGTGAGCATAAAGAAGATGCTAACTAAAAAGAGAAAGCCAAGATATTATCTAGGAAAGTACTTGCTTCCAGACTTGGACGTCGAATTTTAGGAGAGTATGGGATTTCATCCTTATGCCGGACCACTTAGACGACCTATCAACTGGAAACCATCCAACGATAGAAGACAAGACATCTATCACGACTTAATTCGTGAAGTTGGTATTCCTCCAAGGGAATGGGTGGAAAGGTTGTTGGAATTAAATGAAAGTGCTAGAAAACGAAGGCATGACTATGATGAACTCCAACATACCACCATAATAGATATTGATCGATTCCTTATGGACTTAGAAAATGAAATCTATCAAGGTGAAGAAAGTGCAAAGCGACAGAAAAAATGAATGCTTTAATTTTTGCTTTGTTATCGCTTTCAATTATATTTTATTCAGTGTAAATCATGTATGCTTATCTTTCTAAATGAATGATTTATCGCTGAAACAACTTGTTGAGGCTAATCTAACATTGGCTAACCTTACTAACTTTCCAAACGCTAACTTATACTTTATTTGGGCTTTTCTTTAAAACTCTTAAATCTATAAAAGAGTTATAAGAGTTAAAAGTCCTGACATCATCAAAAAGGGAGAAATTGTTAGGAAATTTCATGTTAGATGTTTTGATGATAACAAGATAGGATTTTATGTTAGACCCCAAATATAATGTAAGTTTCTGTTGTAATAGATCTATGTATAAGCGTTTGAAAGTATGTAAATTTTAATTGGGCTTGTAATTTTTATCTTTGTAGATTTTAGACTAAGTATTAGATACCGAATCTCTAATAGAATTCTAGGTGAGTTTATTAGAGAAGAAGTTGAAGATCAGCATCTGAAGATGAAGATTTGTTCTTAGCGCCTGTCAAACGCTAAAGGATTTTTTCAGGAACGCTTCCACATGTGTCCAATGGACAGATCCCAAGAATTGCCTATAAATACCCTACCTTCAGCAAACCCATACAAGAGAGACAATAGAGATATACGTACATGCACAAGAAACTCTGCTGAAATTTCTTGTTCAAAGAAAAAGCTTAGAAACTCCATAGCCAAAATCTTTCAAGCTTTTTATATACATTCCAGACAGTCACAAATATCTCAAACCTCTTCCAAAGAAGAAACCTAAATTCTTACTAAGATATTCCAAGTTGTTTGATCTTCCCAAAAACAAACAAACCCTTGTGACAAAAACCTCAACCTTTCATCTGAGTGAGAAAGCTGTTGAAACCCCTTACAGACAGTATTTCTGAGTGAGAGAAGCTTGTAGAAGACGATCTTCATCGGTGCTAAAATCTGTGTGATCAAGGAGCCCGAGATCATCTTCATCTATTTACTATCTTGTAGAAGATTTTGTGTGATTCTTTGATAATCATCTTAGTAAAATTCCTCCAAGTGAAAAGGAGAAGAAGGACGTAGCTGGGATTACATCACCCAGTGAACCTTATAATTTCTTGTGTCATTTACTTTAATTATCGTCTTGTTTTACATTATATTATATTCTTTGAAAAAGACAAGCTAATCTGCTAAGCGACTATTTAACCAAAACAAACGCTAAAGCTTTAAAATCATTTCCGCTGTGCTAATCCTGATTAAGTGATCTAAGTGTTACCCTACTTTGGTAAATTGCTAAAATCACCAAGTCTAAGCTACCTTTACTGAAGCGTCTGACCCAAGTGTTTAGTTGCCTAAGCGTTCTAACCTTTAAAAGTGATACCGAATTTTTGACGTCGAAAAAGACTTAAGGGTCTATTCAAACCCCCCCCCCCCCTTCTAGACCCTTTCGTATGCCACTTGGGACCACCACCATTGTTTTATCGGCAAACAAAAATACTTGTATTGATGATGATTATGAAGAAATTGAAGATGATGGAGAAAATCCTATCTCATTAGGTGATTCACAATCAATTGATAGTGACGATGACTTGGATATAAGTGATGATGAGTTGTATATGCGACAAGATCACCAAGAGGGGATATGGAATAATCCATCAGTTCGTCGGCGTACTAAAAAAGATGGTCGTACCGATGGGAAGCAAAAGACTGCTAAGCCAACAACAAAAATAAAACGATGAAAGGTATTTGAACTTATTTCATAATTGTATGATAGACTTGTTTTTTGATCAATATTTATACTTGGTTGCTAGAAAATTTATATTCTTGAGATTTGCCTAATTTTTTGGAAAATATAAGGGAAATAGGGACTTGACTGAATTTAAGGTTAATTTGGGTTAGCTGGGGGTTAATTACGTTTAATTGGGGATTAAATTGTGTTTGTTTTGTGGTTTAAGGTACATTGATCCAACTGGTGATCTATGTTTATACTTAGTTCTTGAAAATATGATGTTTTATTTGTAGTTTTATGTGATTTATGTGATCCAGCTGGTGATCAATATTTATAGTTGCCTGAAATATGATTCTTCATGTGATCCAACTAGTGATCAATATTTATAAAATGATGTTTTATTTGTAGTTTTATGTGATTTACGTGATCTAACTGGTGATCAATATTTGTAGTTGCTGGAAATATGATTCTTCATGTGATCCAACTGTTGATCAATATTTATAAAATGATGTTTTATTTGTAATTTTATGTGATTTACGTGATCCAACTGGTGATCAATATTTGTAATTGCTGGGTTTGTTGGGTTTTCTGTGGTTGCAAGTTTGGGGGAAGATTAAGTCAAGAACTTGGTACAAATTTTTGCATTGTTACTCTGCTAAATTTTTTCTAGAATAATGGAAATGAACCTAACTTCTGTATTTATTACTTCTATTTTAAAATTATTATTGCCAAATGAATTTGCCAAATTTATATGAATCTAACTTCTGTAGTTTCTGGCTTTTGTAGGTCGATGGCTTCAGATTCTACTAGTAGTTTTCCTGAGGATGATGTATATGGATCAGATAGTCGTCATGAAAAGGAGATACGGAGAGGTGTCACGGCTATGAAAAAAGTTATGAATGCCAGAAGTAAAGGTATAAGGCTACCTGTCGGCTGGAATGACAGAGGCCAGGCAGTTGACCCAAACAAATCAACATTTGTTGGTTATATAGGAGTCTTGGCTCGACAGAAGGTGCCAATTACCATGAGTGATTGGCAAAAAGTCCCATCAACAATGTAAAGAAACATTTGGGATGAAACAAAGGTAATTTGGATATTATCATATTTCTAAGTGTTAATGTATTTTTTGTTGATTTAGTTTTCTCTAAATTAAAAATTCAATGCCCACTTTGTTGTTTGTTTTTTGTAGTTGGCATTTGATATTGAAGAAAGTAGACAAAAGTACGTACTAGCAGAAGCTGGGAAGCTAGCACGTAACTTCAGGAGCTACTTGAGTAGAGTGTGGGTGTGAGATGATGATGGAAACATTAATTACAACCCACCCTCACAATATGAGATACCTCAAGCCGATTAGACGACATTTGTAGATCTTTGCCTAAGTGAAGAGTTTCAGGTAGCTAGTCATTTGAATTTACAGTTTCATTTGTTGGTTATTGCGTTTATATTTATCTAATAATATGATAATGTAATAAACAGAAACTAAGGAAAATCAGGAAAAAGCGAAGGAACCTGAATATCCTTACCGGAGATCACGTCTTGGACATGCTCTTGTGGAGCAAATTGAGGTATGTAGTTCATTTAGCAGTGAATCCTTACTATTTTTTTAATAAAAATTCCTTGTTAACAAATATATATTTTTTAATCAAAATATAGATGAATGGAAGAAGGGATGCGGGATCCGATTGCACAGAGGTGACACGAGCACTCGTGTGGAGGATTGCACGTTCCGATAAAACAAATCAAATTGATAACGATAATGTTAGAAGAGTAGTGAATGAAATGGTGAGTTATTTGCAATTTTAGCTCTATAATGTGTTGTATGTTTGTTTTGAAATACTATTGAAAGAACAAAGTTCACTAATTTTTTTTTATTTTTTAAATGTATTATTACAGGAAAGCATTTCACAAGAGAGTACTAGCCATAGTGGAAATGAAAAGAGTCAAGATGACCTATTGGCTAAAGCTCTTAAAAAGAAGCATCCGGGTCATGTTAGAGGTGTTGGCTTTGGGGTCTCACAAGGAGACTACTTTTTGGATCCAAAGCCTGCTAAAAAAATGGAGATGGAAAGCTTGAGAAATATGGTGAAAAACCTCTTCGAAACTATGATTGCCATGCAACGCCAGATTGATGTTTTGGAAGCGCCTGACTCGAGTCAGCCACATGAAGATGAGGTGATATCTTTGAAAGATAGCTGCCCAGAACCAGTTAAGATGCTTGCTGAGGTAATGATTTGAACTTGTTTATTGATCATGTGACTTGTAACTCTCTATTTCAGTAAATCACACAAAACTTTAGGTTTGTCCTAATGTTGTATACATATATATATATATATGTGTGTGTGTGTGTGTGTGTGTTATCACTCCATGTCAATTAACACTTTCATCACCGTTATATCGTGTGGTGGCTAAAGGACAGATGTACAATCAAGTGGAGATTGATAGAATACTTCACAACCGTCCATTACCCACCAACCTTGTGAAAGTGCGCATTGACACTGCAGTTGAGGCGAATACACCCCTACCCGTCCCTCTCAATGATGAAATGCTCACCATTTCTAGTGCTCTGGGTACCTTTGTTGCTTGGCCAGTGAGTCTTGTCATTGTCACTGATGCACCGGTATGTAATTAATAGCTAGTCATTAATAAATTATAACAATTGTTTCAGGTTACTAAATATACTTTGATGTGTAACATTCATGTTTTATTTTCTTTGCTTAAACAGTCTCTTGGACCATCTAAATCATCTGAAAACCAGAAATCAGGGACGTCAAAGCAGTCAGTTGTCAAAGCAAAACCTCCAGTGGCCAAGCTTGCACGTGAAGGTGACATATGTGCAGACCTTGTACTAGATGGACTCCCTGATGACCTTTTATTTCTGGGAAAATACACGAAGATGATGTCTATTAATGACCAGATCACTATAGACATCGAGGAAAGAATTATGAATTTTGCATTTCCAGAGTACATTGGGAAGGAGGAGATTTGTTACCTTCTGCGTCAAAAAGAGATAGGAGTCTCTCTCATTACAGCGTACATGAAGTAAGTTTTTTAATTATTTTATTGCATCTGAACTATGATTATTTTTATTACTCGAAATTCATTTTTTGTGCTCAATTTAGGTGTTTGTGGGTTAAGTAAGTGATCCCCGAAGAGAAAGAAGCAAACTTCAGATTCCTTAGCCCACATTCCATATCTGGGGGAACAGGCAAGCATACTGAACAAGTGCAATACATAGCAGGTGCTATGATACAGAGTGCACAAATGAATAAATTATTTCTTGCACCTTACAACACCGGGTGAGCTACTAAAGACTCAACTTTAATTTGTAAAACTAGTTACGCAAAACAAATTTTGAACTTATCTTTTGAATGTTTTTTAGGGGACATTGGTTGTTGCATGCAATTGATCCATTTCAAGAGGTCGTTTACTATCTGGATTCTTTGCATAGTGAGCCGGATTACCGAGATGAGATGAAACAAAAAATCAATCAGTAAGTTTTTCATTCAATCAATGTATCCATTATATTTAATATTTTTTTAAAAGTGTAAATTTATTTCACATAATTGCTTGTTTTTGACATATTTCCTTGTTTTTTATATTTTTTATAGGGTTGTGCACATATTTCGTGGAAATCGCAACAACCATTCCAAGAAATCCAAAAACAAGGCCTGGCAATGGATTAAAATAAAGGTTAGCATTTTCTAGTTTCAAGAGCTTATATATTCGTATAGAAGTTAGTGTTCTAATACAACGTAACTTTGATTACTTTTGTAGTGCCCCCGGCAGACAAACGAGGGGGATTGTGGCTACTTCGTTATGAGATTCATGAAAGAGGTTATTAGCCACGGACAATCTATAATCCCAATAGCGGTATGCATAATTCTAATATATACTTAATTTCTATCCCTTTTAAAGTTATTAAACCTTTGGTAGGTAATTGAAACGTCATTTGAGTTTGCAATTAATCTCTATATATATCTTGCAGTACTTTCATGATTCTCAATTCTTCTATACTCAAGAGCAAATTGATGAAGTACGCTGTGAAGTGGCACGTTACATTTTCTTAGTAGCTCTTTAGAAATTAGGTAATGTATTTTTTGTACATTGTGACTTGTTGTAAATTGTGATTTGATTTATTGTATTTAAATTGTGAGTAATTTAATGAGTTGATTGTAAATTAACACGTGATCATTTGTTAGAGATGATAACATTTTGTTGTTGGAGGAAAGTGTTGGGAATGTGCCCTCGATGCCAACGAGGAGTTAGAATACAAGGCACAAGTTTATATTGTGCAACCTCTAATTAATATAAAGGCAACAATGTGTTGTTCGTATAATTCTTGATGGCATCTATAAAGTTTTAAATGAACAACTAGTCCATGTGTGTCAAGGCAAACCTTCGCATTCCTTAAGGAGATGGGCACTGGAAGGGTTTGGTACTTGATCACTTAAATAGTTCGCAAGTCAGAAAATCTCAATCGGGCATTGAGATTCGTATAGACTTGTTTGACACATACTCTAACAAAAGAGTGTCAGTCGGACACAATGGGATAGTGAGAGTTTGTATCATAGATACATTGATGGGATTAGTGTATTCAAACACGGCTCGTAGTAATCCAATCACATTGTTTTTACTCAGTGACTGTCAATGATTGGATTACTGATTATGAAGGTATGCGTGAGCCTTAGACCTGAGGAGTTACGGTCACAGTGTGCTTGTGACGTTGGATTCTGTCACTAGAGTAGTTAGGCCCAATTCACCCGTTGGTGGAGCCGACCTCGAAATGTGTTCCAATGGGCAAGTAGCATGTGAGGTGATTACCAAGATGGAATTCACTGTCTCGAAAGTAAACGAGAAGTATCCTATGCGTTCATAGGTAAATGAGATTGAAAGTCTCTGGCCAGAGCTGATGAACTAACTCGTGTTTAGTGATCTCATATTACTATGATTCTTAAGCATAGCATCGAGTCCTGTGAGTTTGACATATTCCATGACTCTCACTCGATCGGGATACGTCAGTGAAGGGCTTATACTCATACGGTATCATGATCTAGAGGTTCGTAATGATATAATCATTTCGTACTTGGTTGGGCTACGATGTGGGGCCACGGTGCTGGCTAGGTATCACCCACATCCTTTGCTATCTTCCCATTGCCAATTGAGACGAACCTAGAGAGTAGCGCTATAAAGGAATAGATGGGGAAATCAAGTTTTGTATTTGGAGGGTGTTCTGGTAATTTGTCCTTGGGAAGGATGAATTAATTAATTGGACAAATTAATTTAATTAGTTGTTTAATTGGATTAAACAATGGTAAATTAAATTAATTAGTTTGAATATTTAATTGACTAGGTTAATTAATTATTTAGACTAGAATAATAATTAATTATTTGATTAATTAATTAATATTGATTTAATCAATATATATTTAATTGGATTATATATTAATTGATTAAATTAATTGGACTAAGTTGACTGGGTCAACATAGCCCAATTGATTGTTCAATGGCCCATATGGGCGTGTGTGTGTGATCCGATGGGCTTAAGTTGGAGGATTTATTTAATCCTCCAACACAAGCCAGATTACACATTTGTAACAATTCACATAACTGAAATCATCCGCCAGAAAAACAAAGCAGAGGAGAAAACGTTTTCTTCTTCTCTCTTCACAGTCCACTTGATCTCGCCTAGCCGCCATGGAGATTGGAGATGGAGATTTCTCGGAGTTCGTTCCTGCGTGATGATCTAGAGACAATACAATTGAACCGTTGGAGAAGATTGAAGATTCGTGAGGATTAAAATTGAACACGCGAAAAGGTAAGTTTTTCATATTCATCATTTTCTTGATTAAAATCGACGAAATCCACGAATTTATCTTGGTTTGGGAATCCGGATCTGTTTTTCGTTTCCACTGCGCATGCCCTACAGGATTCCCAATAGAAAGAGATGGTAGTAGTGAAGTTTGGGATTTTTGTTGTAGGTTGAATAGGTTTTACTGTGCAGCTAGAATTTGTTGGGTTGGTTTATTGAATATTACTGAATAGGAATATTATATTAATAAGTTGCAAAATATTAAAAAAAAAATCTGACACCCTATTACAGCGGTTCTGAACCGCCCGATGTAATAGGGTTCAAAAAAAAAATTCGAAACCTATTACAGCGGTTCAGGCTAGAACCATTGTAATAAAGTATACCTCGGGTTCGGTTATTTTTTTTTAACCCTATTAACCGCTATAATAGGGTTCGAATTTTTTTTTTAATTATTATTTTTTGCACCCTATTACAGCGGTTCAGACTAGAACCGCTGTATTAGGTCTAAACCATATTACAGCGGTTAAAACCACTGTAATAGGCCCTTTCTATAGTAGTGATCGCCCCGGGCTGTATCGGGTGCGTTCGGACACGGACACGCCTAATCCGTGTCCCTAATTTAAAATAAAATAAAAAAATTGGACACCGTGTCCGACACGGCCAGGACACGAATGGCATGTGGATCTCTTCTTCGGCCATGGCCATGGCGACTGACTTCTCTTTTATTTCTTTTTCCGCCATGGCAGGGGACTTAGAATGAAAAGGAGGGAGAATGCTTTTTTTAGTTGTTGTTGAAATTGGGGATTAGGGTTACACCGTGGTCGGAGCTCCGATGGAGGAGTGGGGAAGGTGGCGGCGGAGGTGCTAGAAAAGGGTTGGGAGAGGGAGGCGACGGCACATAAATTGAAGAAGAGAGTGATGTATTGGGCTGGCTGCTAATTAGTTTTTTAACATTTTACTTATTTTAGGTCCTGCAAGTGGCTTGGGCCTATAGGGATATATAGCCGCTTGTTATATTTAGATATACGGGCCATGAATATTTAACTTCATATTCTTAATATGAATTTGTTAGTAATGGCCCGCTGCTCTAGAATGACGTGTGCATAATAAAACTACAAATACAAGCTACTTACAAGTATATGGAAAATGATTGATTTGTAAATAAACTTTGAATAATTAAATTTATACTCCAAGGTGAGTTTACTTAATGTTACTAATAAAAGTATTACTTTATAGTATTTACGAAGAAATAAGTAAAATACAAATTCATATATAATATATATATAAATAAAAAGATATTGGACAGCTGTATCGAAGCCTTGTCGTGTCCTATGTTTTTTTAAAATGACGTGCCCCGTGTCCATGTTGTGTCGTGTCGTGTCCGTGTCCATGTCCGTGCATCATAGCGCACTATCTAGTGCATATAAACCATAAGAACATGATTTTCATCAATCCAAATTGATGACTCCAGCATCACAGAACAACTTCACAATGCCAAAGACTGACAGAAAACAAGACTCCTCCTCCTCACTTTCTTCTTCAGAAGACATTGCCAAGGAATGAAACTCTTGGATTAACGGACTATATCCAAATTCAAATGTGAATCAATCTCTCAATTAGAATCAAAATGGATTACAGATGATGAGAAGAAGTAAGAAACAAAGAAATGAGTTCGTGGTCCTGAAGACGCTAAGGAAGCGTTTCTCACATCCAAGGATGAAGGACAAGAAATCATTTACTTTTTCGATTTTCAATATGAGACAATGTTTTGAAGAATGTTTTGAATTAATTTGTGAACCTCATTTTGCTCCGCCTTGGTTGATGGGTGGAGATTTTATTAAAGTAAGTTTTATTATTTTGGTTCTACAATTAATTCTTGTAACATGATATCTTCATAACATTTAACTCATGTAACACAACAAATGTATACATTGATCTAGCTACCAAGGTAATAACCTAGGCTAACATATTAATCTATTGGACATAGAATAATAAGTATAACCCTAAATTAATCACATGAGATGTGACATGTAAACCAGACACATCAAGGATGTGAGAGGTATTGCTTATGTCATGCAAATAGTGGAAGCAAATTAGGACCAATAATCCTCTTGTCGTGTATTTACGAGTATCCTAAGGAAACTTATGAATATCGTGTTCGTTACACCTTGAAACGAAAGGGATCGTTTCATAATATCCTACCTTCAAGATGAAGGAGAGTTCTTTTTCGAAAGAATGGGGATAGTAATAGAAAATGGAAACTCGATAAACATAGACACCACTCGCAGTTAAAGTCAATGAATAGTAAACCTATAAACCCTTGAACACAAGTACCATTCCCTATGATTTTAAGAAAGGTATTCGAGGGATATGAAGAAAGTCAAGAGGTCTTGACAAATAGTGGGAGCAGGCCTAAAGCGTAAGAGCTCCAAAGATCAATCTACGGATTGAATCCTTTCAGAAACTTGAGTTCTTTAGGTTAATAGGTATAGAACTGGCTTGTTAGTATTACATGTTGGCAACGTTTCATGAGTAACGTACATGTGATCATATCCTCAATTTTCCAATGGACTTAAAAGGGAAAAGCGTCCCAATTGCACAATATAGCAATATGTGTGGGCCATTGGGTTGCTATAACCCCTTTTGTCCAAACTGATAGATAATATTTTGACTAAGTTCAACATAGAAGAATCAAAGGAGATTCTTCCTGCAAAGCATGACCAGTAGATACATATAATTCTTTGAGTTAAAATTGGTCTTGACTAATACATCTGATGTATTAAGTCAAACCCCTAATTGATCCAATGGATTGGATTGGTCTTGTTTATTGGAAAAACAACATGGGAAAATTGGAACTAGAATCTCTAGTATTAAGAAATGAACTTAAGTGATGATAGAGGATTTGTTTTATGCCAAATGGAAGAGTAGGAGTTGAGAACGTCTCTTGAAAAGAGACAAAGGCTAGCTCTACCGTTCAAGTCACGCATAATGATTCAGCGATAAAAGGTATGTAGATATGTGAACCTATCTTATGAAAGGATGTGGTTCTACCAATTGAATATCAATTACATATATACTATGATTATCGATAAGGGTGCAAGCTCTTAATAAATAGCAAGGTCTCACATGCTATCTGTACATACCAAGTGAAGAAATGAATAATCTAAGAGATTATTTATCAGATTCGATGTTCGAGTGGAACGAATCGACTCGACGAAAACGTGGTAAACCCCTTTCACCAAAACCCTTGAATAAAAGCTGTGTTCAAAAGGTCATCTGGAAGATGGACCTGTGTGGGAACATTAACAGTAGGCTCTTGGACAACTGGGAGATTGATAGTGTTGTATGCATGGCGTGCCATCTGTTGGCTTGAACACTGGATCATAAACACTATGACAGTCTTATCATTTATATAGTATCAAATCTGTGTGGTATGATTTTTTATTGTTAATTACTTATGTTAGTATAGATAAAGATCTCAGGGATTACATTATGGTTAGGGGAGCGGTTGGGATACCTATGGAACGCTCTCAAAGACCGTAATCCTAAAACATTTTCCAAGTCATAAAGACTGTGAGATGTGGGATATCACGGGCCTTGTTCATGTGTGTAACTCTTGTTAGAGATGTCAATGGCTGGCGAGTCAATTCATACAGGAAGATTCATATTTTGGAGAAGTATCGAATTGAACGGCCTCGCAAAGATTCCTCTCTTGTTTTGTCGAACTTGGAGTCCTTGGGTTTCTTAGCGTGAGATAGTCCTTAGACCTGAGATGTCATTGGAAAGGGTGTTATCCACTATATTTTGATATACATGTACACTCCATGAGTCATATGGCGTGTATGTTGGGTATAGTCTGATAATACAGCAAAACAGATGACAGTCGTCAAGGGATCCATCCAGGGTTTACAGCTTGGCATTTTCTATGTCGTTGTATAAAGATGAATGATTGATAAAAGTCTCAGGCCAGAGCATAGTCTTATATGAGAGATTGGTGATCCTTGCTTTGAAGACCGGATCATTAGTGGAACCAATATAGTCATAGTTTCTGAGGCTACTAGAGTTTCGACCGTTGCCAAACCCTAAACCTTAGACGGGAAAAAGATGGAAGGATCGGCTCATATGAAGATCAAAATCTGGATAGGTTTGCTTTTCATCGTTAACATCTAGGAAGTCGTAGCGAGTGCTAGACATCGAACCATGACCGATAGGTGCCTTCAGTTAATTGGTAAAGTTGATCCAAGACCTAGTTAATTATTGAGAATAATTAATCTAGCCTATGGGGAGGACTTATTGCTAGCTTGTTAATGAGCCTAAGGGGTCACACACTTAACTTAGTGTAGTACTTATTGGCAAGTTAATTCTTTGTGAATTAATGGAGAAATTAGTTAATTAGAATTAATTAATCAGGAAAAAAAATATATTAATTAAGTGGTCTTAGTTATTAATAGTCCTATAATTTAATATTGGAATATTAAATTAGGAAAGACTAGTTAATTAATAAGTGGTCTAATTAATTAATGTGTGAAAGAGAAAATATATATATACATATGGACGTGTATATGTGTGGATTTTGGTGGAAGATTTTATCTTGTTCACCAAGTCTATGTATATATATATAATATATCTTGTAATATATGTGGTAGGATTTAATTTTAATTAGTTAGTTGACTAATTAATATGGAAAGATCTTATAAATATATTAGGATAGATATTGTGGATTTGATAAGATCTATTTAATTTGTTGACTAATTATATGAAAGAATCTTATTTGGATAGATCTTATATATTTGGGAAGGATCCCAAATATATGGAATGATCTTGTTAGTTAATTAGTGGATCTAATTAATTAAGTAATAGAGTTTGAAAAAGAAAAGAAATTAAATAAAATAAAATAACACACACACATATATATATATATATGTATCACATGCCTATTAAGGCAAAGGCGTGTGTGAAGGGGTGTGTATGTGCCCTATATATATTTGTTGTTTTATATAATTTAATGTTAAGAGTTTTCATAAGTTGAAAACTAGAGATTGAAAATATCAATTCTTTCTTTCATCTTTTCTCTTCGACCTCTTTCACAAGTTATTCTTCCAACTTATGAGTTGAGTACGAAGAACACCAAAAATATATTTCTACCCTTTTTTCACGAGCCAAAATTCGATATTCTCTTGGCTAGCACTGGTAGAGATAATCGAGGGTACAAACTAAGGTGGATAAACTTAG
Source organism: Buddleja alternifolia (assembly GCA_019426215.1). Lineage (NCBI taxonomy): Eukaryota > Viridiplantae > Streptophyta > Magnoliopsida > Lamiales > Scrophulariaceae > Buddleja > Buddleja alternifolia. Next base: position 23,023,230 of record CM033404.1, on the reverse strand, counting down.
AGGCGTCACACTTGGGCACTAGAGCAAATCAATCCGGAGAGGTGTAGCAGGGAGTTACTTAAAAAGACATTGGGGTTTTTGTTCTGTAAGAGTTAAACACGTGATAACTCTCCTTTGTGAGTTTTTGAATCCAATAGTACCATGTCGGCCTAGCCCTAATTTGGGGATGACTCGCGTTTTATTTGAATTTTTAAATTTCGTGCTTCCGCTGCAACCAATATCCCCGAGGTTGGACCACGCGATCCCAACAGCGTCCACTTGGACGCTTAGTGTAGGGTTTCACCTAACTGATATATATCTGTTAAGAAAATAACCTTAGTAGGTTATCACATAATCTCTTAGCCTCCAAGAAAAATACCACCACACCTCTCTCTCTCTCTAGCCATCTTCAAGGGAAAAGAAGAGGAGCTTTCCGACAGCTTTTTTGGTGTGCTGATTTACAGACAGTAACAGTTTTGCTGCTCGGATTAGAAAATCATAGCATGCTCTGATTTTACAACGAGGATTTCTCCAACCATTTCGCTACAAGAGATTAGTTTTTCTAGTTTATTGTTTGAATAAATGAAATAGAGATGACCACTTGAAATTTTGAGTTTTTTCTATGTTTTTGTCCTATTTCCCAACATATTCAACTCCCCACCCCTCTTCAGATCCTTTTTGATTGCCACTTAGGGCCAACAAAGTCCATTAGACAAAAAATATAGGATAAGCAATAATTTAGCTATACAACATTTATAAGGGAAGAAAGGTGTGAAAAAATCAATCGGGCATGCAGAAGGTGTCATCTTCTTTATTAACAAACCTAGAAAATAAAATATTACTCAACTCTTTATTGTACAATCTTCCTCTTGTTTAAGTTTAGGAAGAAATCGGCTTAGGTTAAAATAATATCCCCTTATATTGTTATTTTTCACAAGGTAAGTACAAGCAATGATGCTTCTCTGCTCTCTCAAGACGTGAAAAACACTGCCAAAAATGGGTTAAAAACTAGGTTATGGATTTAGGCTTTTCTATTACGAGTGGTAAAATAGTGATTACCACGTTGGAAGAGGCATGGATATAATCTTGTGATAGTTAGGTGGTATCCAATGGGCTTATTGCGTATCATGGGTCAGCCTTGTTAAACCAACTGAAAATTAGGATTTGTAATGGTATATCACCTTTATAAACCCCAACCAAAGAATGCCTTAGTGTATTAAGGGGTAAACAAAGACCGAGAAAGAATACAAGGTAGTAAAGTGATCTAGTCAAAGTATTAGAGTGTAAACCAGGACCAACCAGAATACAAGGACTAAAATGGAATTTACCCCAAAAAAATGAAAATATAAGGGGTAAATGGCATATTGCACCTTTGACTGAACAACTTTTGGCACATTACACCCTTTAACTACCTTAATCTTGGCATTTTGCACCCTAATGCTATTTAACTCAATTTTGGAGAGATAAAATGGTCTGAAAATTATTCATTTCCTGTATGAATTGAACTGTGTCTATCCATTCAATGAAAAATGCTAATAAATAAGTCACATACAAATTTCACTCGTATCCTTCAAAATTAGTTTGATATAACAGTCATTTTACATGGTTACATTTTTAGTTAGTTCGTACTTTTTATTACTTGTTATGTTAATGAAAAAAGTCCATTTAAGATCCAAAAATCATAAATGAAAAATAAATATTTTATGGAGATATCATATAATGAAGCAAACGATAAAATGAACATCAAAAATATCTTGGCATTTTGCTCCTAATGCTATTTAACTCAATTTTGGAGACATAAAATGGTATGAAAATTATTCATTTCCTTCATAAATTCAACTACGTGTCCATCCATTCAATGGACAATGCTAATAAATTAACCACATACAAATTTCACTTGTGTCCTTCAAAATTAGTTTGATATAACAGTTCTTTTACATATGGTTATATTTTAGTTCGTTCATACTTTTTCTTACTTATTAAGTTTATGAAAGAAGTTCAATTAAGATCCAAAAATCATAAACGAAACCTAAACATTTTGAGGAGATATCATACATTGGAGCAAACGATAAAATGAATATCAAAGTATCTTCAACTAAAAACTAGCTAATAGGAGTCATTTTTACGTGTTATTAAGCCCCTTTGCGTTTATGTTTTAGGTTCATTTATCGCTTGATTTTGTCACTTGTGCGTTTAATTCGTGCATTAAGTGATTTCAGGCCTTAAGTGGATACAATCGAAGAAAGGGTGGAAAAATGACGTATAAAACAAGTTTAGGCCAAGATGTTTCACACCTCTACGACCAAACAAGCAAAAAACAAGCTGGAGTTAGCCAAAATCATATTTTAGTACCATTTCGCACACCTGGGCGCCAAATCAGAAACAACCTCCACATTGGAACGTCATTTTGATATATTTAGAAACAGAATTGGATAAAGTGTTCTTCTACAAAGTTGTAGATGTATGTCTTATCTTCAAATGGGAACTTGAAGCATCAAATTCGGAGGTCTGTGGAGAATTGTATGAATAAAACACTATCTCTGCGCTGGAAAACACGAAAGTGGCAGCTCCCATTCTTAGTAGGTGGAAAACAAGAGAATGGTAGTTCACATTCTTGGTAGATGGAAAGGAAGAGAATGGTAGCTCACATTCTTGGTAGGAGGAAAGTAAGAGAATGGTAGTTCACATTCTTGGTAGATGGAAAGCAAGAGAATGGTAGGTGGAAAGAAAAGAGAATGGAAGCACATGTTCTTGGTAGGTGGATTTTTTGGCTATAAAAGGAGGATTGAAGACCATCCTATGACACACTTGAAAACACATTCCCCATTGGGGGAGCCTAAACACATCCTATCATCATCCTTAGATTAGTTATGAAGATTATCAAGAACCTTTGAAGGTGAAGAAATCAAGAAGCATGGAAGAGATGAAGATCAAAGTTCAACCATCAAAAATACGAGGGAGTTTCTTAGATTTAGATTTGTTTTTGTCTATGAATATGAATCTTAATTTAAGTTCCTATCTTTTATCTTTTATGATGAAATAGATTCTTCGAACTAGGGACATGTGAAGGCCAAAGTTATGAGTATATATATATATGATATTATTCTTCGTATTAATTTACAATTGCTTTGTGTTTTGATTTTGTGTGTAATTACTTGCATATGTTTGATCGCCATATGTTTGTCATATTGCCTAACTTAATAGTTTGAAAGAATATAAGTTAGGGTTCAAAGAAATCATCACATCATCCGTAAAAAATAGGGAATTGCCCCTGGAGATAGGTAGAGATTCCCGGGTGCAGTTAGCCGGATTTATTCGGGGAAATTCTAGAACTTGAATGCATGATTATTGATTAAATTCTCGGATAGACATATTTAGAGAACTGTCAATTTATCATAGGATTATTACAGCCGAGACATCGGGTAGTAATTAATTAAGGAATTTTCACCAAAGCAATAGTAGTCTAATAATACGAAGAATAGTTCATATTTATATTAACAAGTAAATTTGGTTGAAGCATGTGCCTTAGTTGTTTTATCTCATAAGAATCTAAATCTATTTGCTAAGTCTCGGTTTCACATTTTTATTGTAAATTAATCACAATCTTTTAATTCAATTTTAATTGCTTTTAAATTCCTAGCTTTAAATAATCTTGTCTCAGTGAGATCGATAACTCGGACTTAAAGTCCACTTTATTACTACACATGACCAGTCCACTTGTTGTTTAATACACGTAAGGATTTTTCGTGTTAAGTTTTTGGCGCCGTTGCCGGGGACTTGTTTAATTTTAGTTTTTGATTTTATTGCAAGTTTTAAGTATTTATTTTATTTTTATTAAATTTTTTTATTATTATTATTTTTATTTTTTTCTTACACTATTACCTCACAATGGCTAGAAATTTTCCAGATATGACCCTTCCGGAGAATCAATTATGGCTGCAAAGCGTCATTCAATTCGCAAAGGATAGCAATTTTCCTGATATGACACTACAGGAGAATCAATTATGGCTGCAAAGCGTCATTGAAGCGTGTTATGCACAAGGGTTCTTTCCACAACATTACTAAGAAAGAATTCCTACTCCGGAGGAACAACTTGATAACACCATTGGAGAGCTCCACTTTATGATGAAGGACGCACAACGGGAAATGAAGGAGATGAATCATCAACTCAAGCAACTAACGAGCGACATATCTGAGAAAGTACCATGGGCATTGCTTGGTACCACTGAGATAGATCAAAAGGAGGAATTCAACACCGTGACGTCGAATGAAATGAAGTTGGAAAATTCGAAAGCAGATTCCTCCAACGATGAGCATTCGACTCCTATCCTTTCTGAGGGTGTTGACATTTCTTTACTTTCTTCCCTAGCCACAGGTAAATCGGTATTTGATGCCGATGATGGTAAGTTGTTATTGAATGTAGGAGATGACATGGTTAATTTCGATAACTATGAGGTTTTTGAGCATCTAATTGATTTTGATTTGTCTTTACACATTGATGTTTTTGATCCTTTTAGTGTTGAGCACTTTCATGAAAAACGAGCCAACAATCTTCAACATCCATACATGATGGAGCTGAAATATGTCAAGGTGATTGGTGAAGAAAAACGAGACATTATCTCTAGCTTGGAGAAAAATCTGCACCACCATTCGGAGCATGAGGAAGAAAAGGTAATAGAGGTATTGAGGGACCATAAAAAAACTCGTGAGTGGATGATTGCTTGGTCTAACCCTAGGATATGTAGCACAAATAATTGGTCAATCTTCACTACAAAGGGCAAAAGGTTGAAGCGATACCCAATAGTGGATTGGAGAACGAATAAGGCATTCACACATAAACCACCTTGAGCCAATCTCTTACATAAAGTCAAGCTAGTGACTTTAAAAGAGCGCTTCTTGGGAGGCAACCTAAGCTTTGTGAGTTTTGTTTTGTTTTTTTCGCTTTCTTTTTTTTTGTTTTTGCTTTTCGTTTTTTTTGTTTTGTCTAAGCATGCACTTTTGGCATGTGTTTTAATATGCTTGATGGTTTGTTTGATAAGTATGTTGAACATGTTAGTAGCAATTTCCCGTTGTTTTGAGAGGCCTATTTTGATGAGATGGGTTTGATTTGGAACATATTTGTGATGAAGGATTGTTTTTCAACAATCTTTGATTGAAAGTACTCTTATACCTTTTACATGCGTTTATGTGAGACAACATTGGGGACAATGTTGAGTTTAAGTTTGGGTGTATATGTGGGTAGTACTTTGTCGTTTTAATACATTCATATGATTGATCACCATGTGTTTGCTATTTTTGCCTAACTTAATAGTTTGAAAGAATATAAGTTAGGGTTCAAAGAAATCATCACATCATCCGTAAAAAATAGGGAATTGCCCCTAGAGATAGGTAGAGATTCCCGGGTGCAGTTAGCCAGATTAATCTGGGGAAATTCTAGAACTTGAATGCATGATTGTTGGTTAGATTCTCGGATAGACATATCTAGAGAACCATCAATTAATCATAGGATTATTACAGTCGAGACATCGGGTAGTAATTATTTAAGGTTTTTTCCACCAAAGCAACATTAGTCTAATAATATGAGAACATGTTTATAGTGAAAATTGATTAATTTATGCCAACACATGTGTCTTAGTTGGTCTCTTCCATAACTATCTTGATTTTGACATCTTGTTTCTTATATCTCACTTCCATTATATTTTAAGTTAATTCTTGTTTTAGTTTAAGTTCTTCAATTGCTTTAAAATCATAAACTAAAATACAAGTCCTTGAGGTTCGACAACCCGGACTTGATTGTCCACTTTATTACTACACACGACCAGTCCACTTTCTTTCGGGTCATGTGGGTAGTACTTTGTGGTTTTAATACATTCATATGATTGATCACCATGTGTTTTCTATTTTTGTCATGTCATGTGTACCTCGTTTAGCTCAAGTTTGGGGGAATTTGTATGCTATCATGTTTATATGTGTTTATGTTGAGAAAATCAAGCATGATTTTTTTTTTTTTAGTCCTTCCAATTGATGCATTTAAATTGATTAACTTGTAAAAATGGCATGATTTTTTGAAATAATTTGAATTTAAATGAACATATATATCTTTGAAATTGCTCATGGAGATCCTATACTAGGATTGATTTCTTAGATGATTCACAATGTACATAAATCAAAGGTAGAGGAGTTGAGAGGATAACCATCTTGAGACACTTAAGGAATTATTCCCGGAAATTTTAACTTAGATTTCTCATAAGAGTATAAGTTGAGTAGTAATTTGATATGCTAAACAATGAATTAAAAAAGTTGAATTTTGTTATGACCAAAAATTGGTCAGACTAATATGTACTGGAGGTGAAAAGTTTCATGCTTATATACTGTACTATTATGCTAATTTGAGCTAAGCTCAAGCCAAAAAGAAGTGAATTGTTTAAAAGATCTAGTTTTATTTCGTGGCCTTTGACACTCGAGTGATTAAATCCTTAGGAGTGTCTTTACACTTAATGCCCCAAAACTATCTAGTTTGGGAGTCATTGATCTAAAGCTTGTTACATGGGTGCCATAGAAAGCCTAATGGAATAAAACATTGCACATGATCTAGCCTTAATGAAGTTAATTAATTGGAAAGTTTCATATGAATTGAAAGTTTGAATGTTTGAGATAATGAAATTTAAATGGCTATGAAATTTTCTATGATTCTTATGCTTTGTGTTTGATCATAAAGTTGATAGATATGGGATTAATGTCCAAAATTTGGTAAGGATGCCTCTCGACTATAATACCTTAGATTTATTTTCACTACACCGAGTCTTTTCCAGTATTGGTGTCACATGAGCAAAAGTAGTTGATATGTATATATATTTGTGAGCTGTAAAAGGATGATTTTGTGCCATTTATTCTTGTTAATTATGTTGAGATGTATTCATCTGGTTGAGATTGAAAGTTTGTTAGATTTTGTGGGTATATCGTCTGCAAACCCTCACGAGACTATAACTCGTCCTTTGAGGTAACTCAAAGGTTTAAAGGCTTGTTGCACATGCTAAGTGCAATCGTTTACTCCACGAAAGTGAGTTCGTTTGTTGTTTTTGTTTTCTCCTTTTGGTTGATGATGTTTTTTGTGCCCTAGACCTTTTATTGCTCGAGGTCGAGCAATTGATAAGTTTGGGGGAGTTGATAGGAGTCATTTTTACGTGTTATTAAGCCCCTTTGCGTTTATGTTTTAGGTTCATTTATCGCTTGATTTTGTCACTTGTGCGTTTAATTCGTGTATTAAGTGATTTCAGGCCTTAAGTGGATACAATCGAAGAAAGGGTGGAAAAAGGACGTATAAAACAAGTTTAGGCCAAGATGTTTCACACCTCTATGACCAAACAAGTAAGAAACAAGCTGGAGTTAGCCAAAATCATATTTTAGTACCATTTCGCACACCTGGGCGTCAAATCAGAAACAACCTCCACATTGGAACGTCATTTTGATATATTTAGAGACAGAATTGGATGAAGTGTCCTTCTACAAAGTTGTAGATTTATGTCTTATCTTCACATGGGGACTTGAAGCATCAAATTCGGAGGTCTGTGGAGAGTTGTATGAATAAAACACTATCTCTGCGCTGAAAAACACGAAAGTGGCAGCTCCCATTCTTAGTAGGTGGAAAACAAGAGAATGGTAGTTCACATTCTTGGTAGATGGAAAGGAAGAGAATGGTAGCTCACATTCTTGGTAGGAGGAAAGTAAGAGAATGGTAGTTCACATTCTTGGTAGATGGAAAGCAAGAGAATGGTAGGTGGAAAGAAAAGAGAATGGAAGCACATGTTCTTGGTAGGTGGATTTTTTGGCTATAAAAGGAGGATTGAAGACCATCCTATGACACACTTGAAAACACATTCCCCATTGGGGGAGCCTAAACACATCCTATCGTCATCCTTAGATTAGTTATGAAGATTATCAAGAACCTTTGAAGGTGACGAAATCAAGAAGCATGGAAAAGATGAAGATCAAAGTTCAACCATCAAAAATACGAGAGAGTTTCTTAGATTTAGATTTGTTTTTGTCTATGAATATGAATCTTAATTTAAGTTCCTATCTTTTATCTTTTATGATGAAATAGATTCTTCGAACTAGGGCCATGTGAAGGCCAAAGTTATGAGTATATATATATGATATTATTCTTCGTATTAATTCTACAATTGCTTTGTGTTTTGATTTTGTGCGTAATTACTTGCATATGTTTGATCGCCATATGTTTGTCATATTGCCTAACTTAATAGTTTGAAAGAATATAAGTTAGGGTTCAAAGAAATCATCACATCATCCGTAAAAAATAGGGAATTGACCCTAGAGATAGGTAGAGATTCCCGGGTGCAGTTAGCCGGATTTATTCGGGGAAATTCTAGAACTTGAATGCATGATTATTGATTAAATTCTTGGATAGACATATTTAGAGAACTGTCAATTTGTCATAGGATTATTACAGCCGAGACATCGGGTAGTAATTAATTAAGGAATTTTCACCAAAGCAATAGTAGTCTAATAATACGAAGAATAGTTCATATTTATATTAACAAGTAAATTTGGTTGAAGCATGTGCCTTAGTTGTTTTATCTCATAAGAATCTAAATCTATTTGCTAAGTCTCGGTTTCACATTTTTATTGTAAATTAATCACAATCTTTTAATTCAATTTTAATTGCTTTTAAATTCCTAGCTTTAAATAATCTTGTCTCTGTGGGATCGATAACTCGGACTTAAAGTCCACTTTATTACTACACACGACCAGTCCACTTGCTGTTTAATACACGTAAGGATTTTTCGTGTTACTAGCCCAAACTAATTTGAGACCTTAATTGTTACTATTAAACCTGCAAAAAGTTCTAGATACAAAATATTTTATACTCAATAATCTTGCTCTAAGCGCTAAATAATGTACAATATTCCGAAAAGAACCAAATGAAAATTACTTCAAAACTATAAAAAAGTTAAAGACAAAAGTAATTAAAGGAAAACAAAAAAAAAATTGAGTAAGGAAATGCTTAGGGAAAAAAAAATTAAAAATGGGAGTAACAAATCGGGAAAATTAAGAAAATAGGCTTAATTTGCACAATATAGGCTCCAATTGAAAACTAGCCCTTCCTCATAAGCCTCTCCCATTTATTGAATGTGAAATACCTATTTCACCCTTACTTTTATTTATACTAATAATAATAAAAAGAAATCCAACATTTACTCAATACCTTAAATACCCTTGAACGTTGCAATACTCCAACCCTGTATCCCGTTTTCAGCTTGCAATTATCCAAAATCCCATTTTCAATTTCAGCGCCTCCAATTTGGGCCCGTAGTATCCCTACGGCGTGAAGGTAAGAAAAATGAGTATATAATGTTATTAAGAATTTAGTGTTTGATTAAAAATTTGAGAGTTTGATTTTGTTGGAAATGCCTACATAATGAATTATGTAAGCAATGTGTTCGATGAAATGCTTGATATAGATTTTCTTATTAATTTGTATTGAAAAGGTGGTTTTTAGGCTCTTAGCATGTGGTTTTGTGATTGTAATTAGATTGTGATTTTTGTGTTGAAAAAATTAATGGAGATGCCTACATAATGAATGAAGGCAAGGTATTTGATCTACCTCTTTAAGTATATTTGATTTATGGCTTCAATTTTTAATAACGATTTCGTTAAATTTGAGATAATGGTTGACTTGAAAAAGGGAAAAAAATAATGGTGTATTATGTGTACGATATAACATAAATAACTATCATTTTGTTGTCCTTCGTTATTAATTGTATTTTGTAATAACTCTGTTTCTTTATTTTTATAGGAAAATGTCTGATTTTTTTATATACTATTTATACGATAGTGAGTGGAATGTGAAAGTGGGAGACTTTTGAGCACGAAAATGTGGAGGGTTGTCAAGGAGTAATTATGAAGTGCTAAGTTTTGTGGTAACTGGAGTTCATCCAATTTTGATGACACGCTCCGAATTTTTCCATCTCATGTTTGAATTTGCTCCTTTTGAATGGAAGAATTATGAAGTTAAAGTGAGTTATATTCCATCCTCTTGTAACTTTGGTAATCCGGTATACATCGTGACCGATAATGACGTAATGCATTATTTGATAGACTCATGTCCGGTGACAAAACGACGAAGCATTCTGAATGTCGAGCTTTTAATGAAGGATGACGAAGGAAAAAAAATAAAGTTTGAAAATGAGATTGAGATTGAGATGGAGAATGAGAAGTATTGTTTTGAAAAGGAGATAGAAAATGATTATACATCTGCCCCTGGTCGGCCTGGTGTTGTTTTAGACAAGCCCACCTCCCTGCCCATATCGAAAGCCTCTGCACCCACTCCTAAACCCAATCCACATTCAACTCCTGATAAGAGGCATTTTTACGTGTTTTTAAGTCCCTTTGCGTTTATCTCTTAGGTTCATTTATCGCTTGATTCTTGCCACATGTGCGTTTAATTCGTGCATTAAGTGATTTCAGGTCTTAAATGGCTACAATCAAAGAACGGGATGAAAAACGACGTATAAAACAAGTTTAGGCCAAATTGCTACGCACCCCTATGCCCAAGCGCCTAAAAACCCACGCCCAGGCACCGGACAAGATGCAAATAACGTCAACATTCTGCTTACCACGCCTAGGCGCCATCTTGTCCACGCCCGGGCGCCGTATCTACACCACTTTCCACGTTCAAGCGCTATTTCCGTATGTTTAGAGGCTGAATTGGATGAAGTTCCCTTCTACAATGTTGTAGAAATATGTATTAGCTTCAAATGAGGACTTGAATCATCCAAATCAGAGTTTCGTGGAGAAAGTTATGAATGAAATACGATTGCTGCGCAGGACACATTGCATTTAATTTCAGCATTCTGATAACGGCGCCCAAGCGCCGTAATGCCACGCCTAGGCGTGTCCACACCCGAATTTTGATTCTTTTCAGCCAAAAGATCATCATTTGATGGGGGAATGGAACATTTAAAGCCAAGAGGTCATCACATGTATGGGAGGGATGTCATAAGTATGTTTCTTAGTAGATCTACTTTATGGAATTTTATACTACTCACTTTAAGAGTAGTGGAGGACACACTAGGGGAGACACACACTAGGAGCTCAGATTTTGGGGTCTTCTTAAGGCATTTTTCTACACACTTGACCGATCACATCTTGGAGGAGGGGAGAGAGAGAGGCATTTTGTCCATCACTTTTCACTCATCATCATTCATCACCATTCTTCATCAATTGTGGAGGGGAACAAAGAGAAAGGAGTTAAGGATTGAAGTTGAAAAGCAAGGATCCATCATCAATCAATTGAGGGAGTTTTAATTATTTGCATTTACATGTTTATTTCCATGAGTATGTATATGTTTGTATTAGATTTTCTTAAGGCCTTGATGAGAGGCTAATATTGTAGAACTAAGGCCATGTGAAAGCCAATTTATGAATCAATATATATGAAGTGAATTTTCGTATTAATTCTCATATTGCTTTGTGTGTTGATTTTGAGCGTTTATTACAATCATGTGCTTGATCACCATATGCTTGCTATCTTGCCTAGTCTAGTCATTCGAGAGAAGATAGGTTAGGGTTCAAATGAATCAACACATCATCCGAAACTAATGTGGAATTGCTCCTAGAAATAGGTAAAGATTTCCGGGTGCGGTTAGCCGGATTTATCCGGGGAAACTCTAGAACGTTAATGCATGGTTATTGATTAGATTCTCGGATAGACATATTTAGAGAACCATCAATTAATCATAGGATTATTATGTGCCGAGACATCGGGTAATAATTATCTAAGGAATTTCCACCAAAGCAATAGGAGTCTAATAATTCGAAGAGTAGCTCATCTATATTGACGAGTAGATTCGGTTGTAGCATGTGCCTTAGTCATTTTATCATACGTGAGATTTAATCTATAGTTCGTTTCTTTTTGGTTCGTCACTTGCTTACTCATTTTATTGCAATCTACTTTTGTCCATTTTCATTAATTGCAAACTAAAATTCAAGTTTCCGTGGTTCGACAACCCGGACTTTTTGTCCACTTATTACTACATACGTCTAGTGCACTTGCTATCATAGCACGTTAGCTTTTAGCGTGTCAAATTTTTGGCGTCGTTGCCGGGGAACTTGTTTATTTTAGTTTTTGATTTTCGTTTACATTTTTCATAATTCTTAGTTTTCGTTTATTTCTAGATTTTCTTTTATTTTCGTGATTAGTCTAATTTTGTTCTTGTATTTAATTGTTAGGTTCTTGAGGTGCATGACCCGCTCCTCAAACAAGCCTCTATACGAGTTGGAGCCCGAAATTGAACGAGTTCTTCGGACTAGTAGGTGAGCAAGAGAAATGGCCAATAATCTCAACCAAAACCCGAATGGAAATTTCCCGGACATGAACTCACAGGAAACTAGGGAGTGGTTACAAGATGTTCTACAAGCCATGCAAGCGGTACCTCCTCCACAACTCCCGTCGGTTCGGGGTAGCTTACCACCTAGGGTCCATACCATTCCGGGGCCCGTAGTCGTGCCTAATTTCTTCACACCAAACTACCACATTCCGGCTCACATTTTTAATATGGTGCAAGGAGATCCTTTCTATGGAGAACCGCACGAATCACCACACGCTCATTTGGAAACGATAGATGAGGCTCTTGTGACCATTTAATATCACCGACGAGATCTTGATGCGATTCGTCTAAGAGTCTTCCATTTCTCATTGAAGGATAGGGCGACGACATGGTACAAATCCTTACCTCCACAATCTATTACAACATGGAGTGAGTTGGTCGATGCCTTTTTAAATAAATTCTTTCCACCCTCAAAAATCAATGAGCTACGGAGTAATATAAAAGGGTTTAGGCAAAGGAGCAATGAATCTTTAGCCGAGGCTTGGGCTAGATATAAGGGCATGCTCCGTAAATGTCCCGATCATAATTTTGGGTTGAATGAACAAGTACTCCATTTCTATGATGGGGTTAGGTCACGTATTCGGCATAGACTCAACGCGGGTGCGGGAGGAGATCTCCTTGGGTTAGACTGTCAAAGTGTATGGGACAAAGTCGAACAGTTGGCCCGAGAAGACGAGCTTTACCCCGACGATGAAGAGGCCTCATCCTCTAAAAAGGTTGCTTGTATTGAGGAAGTAGTTGAGGAAGTAGTAGTCTTGGAACCGGAGGTGGGCAACGTTAATTATGTGGGGAATCAAAATCAACCTCCGGTGAACTTTCATATACCCGAGAATTTTCCAAAAAGGCCCAACCCCGCACAGAACGCACAACCGGGGATCTATCAACCGGGGATCTATCAAGCTCCACGGCCACCTTTCAATAACCCACCCCCGAGGTAAGGCAATTTCAATGGACAAGGTCAAGGTCAAGTGCAAATGCGACCTCCCACAATCGATGAGAAACTAGATGCTCACATGAAAAAGTCTGATACATCTTTCAATGAACTTCGGGGTATGATAAAGGATATGTGTATGGAGATGAAGGATTTGCGAACACAAGTAGGGCAACTTTCTAATGCGGTTAACGGTAGAGCCCCGGGGACTCTCCCAAGCGACACGGAAAAGAACCCGAAGGCCCAATGCAATGCCATAGCCTTGAGAAGTGGCAAACAATTGGAGAATAACACTGCCAGTACATCCGCGCCCGAGCGCCCCGACATGCACGCCCAGGCGCCTGATCTACCCTGTTCTGGACAAAATTCTCTGTTTCTCGCGCCCGAGCGCCCCGACCTGCACGCCCAGGCGCCTACAGATCCGCGCCTAGGCGCCAATATACGCACCCAGGCGCCACCCAAAAACCTGCCAGATGCGTATGTTCTGAATCCCGCGCCCGAGCGCCCCGAAATGCACGCCCAGGCGCCAACAGATCCGCGCCTAGGCGCCGATATACGCGCCCAGGCGCCGCCTACTGTTTCAGTAGGTTTTCATCCGTCTAATCCAACGCTTTCTCCCCCTATCGAAGTTCGTCTCCCCTTCCCAAATGCTCACAAAAAGAAGAAAAAGGAGATGGATCTGAGCTTTCTTCGAATTTTGGCAATCCTTCGGGAAGTGAGAATTAATATTCCGTTTATTGACGCCATTCTCCAAATGCCGAATTATGTGAAGTTCTTCAAGGACATACTCTCCAACAAGCAGAAGTGGGAAGAGAATGAGACGGTGTGCCTCACGGAAGAATGCTCCGCCGTATTGCTCAATAAATTGCCAACTAAGCTCCAAGATCCCGGGAGCCTCACAATCCCGTGCACAATTGGATCCCTATCATTCAAGAAGGTGTTATGTGACTCGGAGGCCAGCATCAATCTTCTTCCATACTCACTATTTAAAAAGCTAGGCCTTGGAAATCCCAAGCCGACCTCAATGAGCCCTCAACTAGCCGACCGATCGATGAAGAGGCCCAAGGGGATAATCGAAGACGTTATTGTCCAAGTCGACAAGTTTTATTTTCCCGTTGATTTCGTAGTACTCGACATGGAAGAAGATGTGGAGGTACCATTAATCCTAGGGAGACTATTCCTAGCCACGGATAAGGCGGTAATTGACATTGCTAATTGTAAGCTTACCTTGAATGTGGGCGATGACAAAGTTACCTTTGATGTTTACAAAGTCCTTAAACATCCTATTGATCATGACTCGTGTTATCGAATTGATACATTTGACCAGTTGATTGTTGAGTATTTACAGGACAATACAATTGAAAATTCTCTCGAACAAAATCTTATGAAATCCATGCAAGTGGACTCGAAGAAAGAAGATCTAGTGGAAAGGGTTCTAAGCTTGGAGTACAAATCTTCCTCTCATTCGGGAGGATTCATCAAAGTTGATAGATCATTGTCAGGATCACCTCGCCCATCTATTGAAGAACCCCCCTCTCTCGAACTCAAACCCCTCCCCTCCCACCTTAAATATGTGTACTTGAACGACGACGAAATACTCCCATTGATCATTTCCTCATCTCTTTCAGGATCACAAGAAGAGCAATTAATGACGGTGTTGAGATCTCACAAACGGGCTTTTGGGTGGAAACTTGCGGACATCAAAGGCATTAGTCCAGCGATATGTATGCACAAAATACTTATGGAGGACTCCACCAAGCCTACACGCCAACCCCAAAGGAGATCAAACCCACAAATCCAAGAGGTAGTAAAAAAGGAAGTGATTAAACTGCTCGACTCAGGTATAATCTATCCTATTTCTGATAGTGCGTGGGTGAGCCCTACCCAAGTGGTGCCTAAGAAAGGGGGGATAACGGTAATTGAGAATGCGAATAATGAGCTTATCCCAACTCGTATAATTAGTGGGTGGCGTGTATGTATAGATTACCGGAAGTTGAATGATGCCACACGTAAGGATCATTTCCCCCTCCCCTTTATTGACCAAATGCTTGAACGATTAGCCGGGCATGATTTCTATTATTTTCTAGATGGTTACTCCGGCTATAATCAAATTGCCATAGATCCTGAGGACCAAGAGAAGACCACTTTCACTTGTCCTTATGGCACATTTGCTTATAGAAGGATGCCATTTGGCTTGTGTAATGCCCCGGCCACTTTTCAAAGATGCATGATGGCTATTTTTCATGATATGGTTGAAGATTTCCTTGAAATTTTTATGGATGACTTTTCTGTTTTTGGAACAACTTTTGATATTTGTCTTGCTCATCTAAATGTTGTGCTTAAACGTTGTGAAGAAACCAACCTTGTTTTGAATTGGGAAAAATGCCATTTAATGGTCCGGGAGGGGATTGTGCTTGGCCACAAGATCTCTCAAAAAGGGATCGAAGTGGACCAAGCCAATATTGAGGTCATTGAAAAACTTCCCCCGCCCACTTCGGTAAAAGCTGTTAGGAGTTTTCTCGGGCATGCTGGTTTCTATAGGCGATTCATCTTGAATTTCTCTAAAATTGTGAAACCGTTGTCTAATTTGCTTGTCAAAGATGCACCTTTTGATTTCAATTCTTCTTGTATGCAGGCCTTTCTTGATTTGAAGGAACGCTTAGTTTCCGCCCCTATCATGTCACCCCCCGATTGGAGCTTACCATTCGAATTGATGTGTGATGCGAGTGACACCGCGGTTGGAGCGGTCCTTGGCCAAAGGAAGGAGAAGGTATTTCGAACCATTTACTATGCTAGTAAAACTCTTAACGATGCACAATTGAATTATGCCACCACGGAAAAAGAATTACTAGCCATAGTCTTTGCATTCGATAAATTCCACTCTTACCTCGTGCTAAAAAAAGTGATAGTTTACACCGATCATTCGGCTTTAAAATATTTGCTTGCCAAGAAAGATGCTAAACCAAGACTTCTTAGGTGGATTTTGTTACTCCAAGAATTTGATTTAGAGATAAAAGACAAGAAAGGCACCGAAAATGTAGTAGCTGACCACCTCTCACGATTAGAGCTAGTGAATGATCCGTTAGATGAGATACCAATTCGTGAGGAATTCCCGGATGAACACCTCCTTGCTATTTCTGAAAAAATTTCACCTTGGTATGCTAACTTTGCCAATTACATTGTTACGGGCCGTCTTCCCCCGGATATCACTTTTCATCAAAAGAAGAAATTTCTATTTGATGTAAAGCAATATCTTTGGGACGAACCCTTTTTATTCAAAGTTTGTGCAGATGGCTTAATTCGACGTTGCATACCCGAAACGGACGTGCATGCTATCCTATCTCATTGTCATGATATGGCGGTAGGTGGCCATTTTGGGCCTTCCAAAACGGTAGCTAAGATCCTCCAATCAGGTTTCTTCTGGCCTACTCTTGTTAAAGATGCATGATAAGAGGCATTTTTACGTGTTTTTAAGCCCCTTTGCGTTTATGTTTTAGGTTCATTTATCGCTTAATTCTTGCTACATGTGCGTTTAATTCGTGCATTAAGTGATTTCAGGTCTTAAATGGATACAATAGAAGAACGGGATGAAAAACGACGTATAAAACAAGTTCAGGCCAATTTGCTTCTGTTGTCCACGCCCAGGCGCCAGTATTACCATGCCTAGGCGCCGGAAAAGATGCAAATAACGTCAACATTCTGCTTTCCGCGCCTAGGCGCCGTTCTGTCCACGCCTGGGCGCCGTATCTGCACCAGTTTCCACGTTCGAGCGATATTTTCTTATTTTTAGAGACCGAATTGGATGAAGTTTCCTTCTATAAAGTTGTAGAACTATGTGTTAGCTTCAAATGAGGACTTGAATCATCCAAATCGGAGTTTTTTGGAGAGAGTTATGAAGGAAATACAATTACTGCGCCAGATAGAGGCAAATACTCCCAACATTCTGATTTGGGCGCCCGAGCGCCATAATTCCCGCGCCTAGGCGTGGCCACATCCGAGATTTGATTCCTTTCAGCTAAAAGATCATCATTTGATGGGGGAATGGAACATTTAAAGCCAAGAGGTCATCACATGTATGGGAGGGATGTCATAAGTATGTTTCCTACTAGATCTACTTTAGGGAATTTTATACTACTCACTTTAGGAGTAGTGGAGGACACACTAGGGGGGACATACACATGAGGAGCTGATTGGTGGTGGTCTTCTTAAGGATTTTAGGGGGCAATTGACCGAGGGATCTTGGAGGAGGAGGGAGGGAGAGGCATTTTATCCATCACTCTTCACCCATCATCATTCATCACCATTTTCTTCATCACTTTTGGAGGGGAACAAAGAGAGAGGAGCTAAGGATTGAAGATCAAGAGCAAAGATCCATCATCAATCAATTGAGGGAGTTTTAATTATTTGCATTTACATGTTTATTTCCATGAGTATGTATATGTTTGTATTAGATTTTCTTAAGGCTTTGATGAGAGGCTAATATTGTAGAACTAAGGCCATGTGAAGGCCAAATTTATGAATCAATATATGTGAAGTTGCTCTTTGTATTAATTCTCCTATTGCTTTGTGTGTTAATTCTATGCTTTTATTCCAATCATGTGTTTGATCACCATATGCTTGCTATCTTGCCTAATCTAGTTGTTCGAGAGAAAATAGATTAGGGTGCAAGAGAATTAACACATCATCCGAAACAAATGAGGGATTGCCCTAGAAATAGGTAAAGATTCCCGGGTGTTGTTAGCCGGATTCGTTCGGGGAAGCTCTAGAACGTTAATGCGTGATTTTTGATTAGATTCTCGGATAGACATATTTAGAGAACCGTCAATTAATCATAGGATTATTATGTGCCGAGACATCGGGTAATAGTTAATTTAGGAGTTTCCACCAAAGCAATAGGAGTCTAATAATTCGAAGAGTAGCTCATATATATTGACGAGTAGATTCGGTTGTAGCATGTGCCTTAGTCATTGTATCATACGTGAGATTAAATCTATAGTACGTTTCTCTTTGGTTCTTCGTTTGTTTAATCTTTTTCTTGCACTTTACTTTAATTGTCTTATCTTTTAAAGAAAATCATTAACTACAATTCAAGTCCTTGTGGTTCGACAACCCGGACTTTTTTGTCCACTTATTACTACATACGTCTAGTGCACTTGCTATTATAGCACGTTAGCTTTTAGCGTGTCAATGCACATCATTATGTCAAATCTTGTGATCGCTGTCAACGAATGGGGAACATCTCTAAACATCATGAAACGCCCTTAAATAGCATGTTAGAGTGTGAGTTGTTTGATGTATGGGGTGTGGATTTCATGGGCCCTTTCCCCAGTTCTTGTTCAAATAAATATATCCTTGCTGCGGTAGACTATGTCTCCAAATGGGTGGAAGCCGTGGCCTTGCCTACTAATGATGCTCGGGTTGTCACTCGTTTTCTGAAGAAGCATATTTTTACTCGATTTGGAACTCCCCGAGCCATCATTAGTGACGGGGGCACCCACTTCTGCAACAAGCAGTTTGAACTTTTATTGACCAAGTACGGGGTGAAGCATAAAATTTCGACCCCATACCACCCACAAACTAGTGGCCAAGTGGAGGTCTCGAATAGGGAGATTAAGCATATTTTAGAAAAAACTGTCAACGCATCAAGAAAGGATTGGTCCCTTAAATTGGATGATGCTCTTTGGGCTTATCGGACCGCCTATAAAACCCCAATTGGCATGTCCCCGTATCGTCTTGTTTTTGGCAAAACATGTCACTTGCCCGTTGAACTCGAGCATCGTGCTTATTGGGCCATTAAGTTTCTAAATTTTGACTCTCAAAGTGTAGGTACACAACGTTTGCTACAACTCAACGAGCTCGAAGAATGGAGTCATCTTGCCTATGAGAACGCGAAACTCTATAAGGAGCGGACCAAAATGTGGCATGACAAACATATTCTCCCCCGGGAATTTCACAAGGGAGAGCGGGTGTTGCTATACAACTCTCGACTCCGACTCTTCCCCGGGAAGCTTAAGTCTCGATGGTCGGGCCCATTTTTGATTTCCCATATCTATCCATCCGGCGCCGTCGAGCTTACAACAGATAAAGGACATACTTTCTTGGTCAACGCTCAACGTCTAAAACCTTACTTAGGGATGGATGAACCAAGAGACAAAGAGTCCTTCATCCTCGCGGACCCTTCGTGATTCTTCGCTTTCAGTCGAGCTAATGACTCTAAACTAGCGCTTCTTGGGAGGTAACCCATGTTTTCTTTCCGTTTCCTTTTCTTTTTCTCTTATTATCCCGTTTGTTGCTTTATTTTCTAGTCTTACATCTTTGTTAGTTTGTGTTTTAAGTGTTTTATCTCTCCCCTTTTGAAACAGGAAATGAAATTCTTTACATAATATTTCTGAACGGGGCGCCCAAGCGCCGAAACAACGCCCGCCTAGGCGCCCGGTTCTGAAAGGGGCGCCCAAGCGCCGAAAAAACGCCCGCCTAGGCGCGGGCATTACCACTCAAAAATCCAGGTACGCTGTGTCGCGCGCCTAGGCGCCCAAACACGCGCGCCTAGGCGCCCGTTTCTGATTTAAACACATATATGGGTCAAAACGGTCAAAATTCTCACAAAATCTTCACAACTACTCTCCCACGCGATTTCCGGCGACTCTCTCACCATTTCCGGCCATTTCCACCGTATTTCATCGCCACTTTCCATCAATTTAATTCGTTGCACAAGAGGCTTCCTCTTTCACATCTGACTCGGTGCGAAAGTTTTGGGAAAAAAAGGTGAGTTTTGGCTTTACCCTTCTTCCATTTCCGATTCATAGCCGACGAGTAGGTGCCTTACATTATATTTTGAGGATTATTTGGGGCTTCGTCCGATTGTGGATTGATTTTTTTTGTTATTGCATTTGAGGACTTTTATTGGATTTGTGGATTGTAATCAAAAATTGGGGGTTGTTGTTGTTGAATTGGATGGTCTATTGTTGCTAAATCCGTGGGTTGTTATCAATTTGTGGGTTGAAATTGAATTTGTGGGTTGTTGTTGTTGAAATTGGATGCTATATTGTTGATTAAATCTGTGGATTATTGCTTAAAAATTGAGGAATTTGTTAAATCCGTGGATTGTTGCTAGATTGTGGGTTGCTCTCTGATTTTGGTGTGTTGTTGGGCGTTGAAGATTGTTGTGTTGGGTTGGTTGCATTTGGGTTGATTTGAGTAGTTGAGAAGTTGACCATTGTTGTTGCAAATGACGAGAACTACCAACAGACCGTCCAAGGGTAAGAAAAAAGTGGGTGAGGGTTCCTCTAATGAGCCCGATACTCCCGATAATACCCGTTTTGAAAACTCCCAAGTCCAAATTATGTGTCAGAGTTTGAGCACCCCCCGCACTCTTATTAAGGAGCACTATTTAACCACCCGGGGACAGCCCTCTGTGCATGAATTGATACAGTTCCATCACTTACAGTTTTTCTGTCAAAAGCCCGAGGCCATTCGTCTTCCTTGGGTCCTGGAATTCTTCAGCTCCGGGGTTTATGATGAGATTGAGACACGAGGATGACTGGGGACTACCCTTTTGGTACGGGGCAAACATGTCAATTATGAGTTGAGACAGATTAGGGAGAGCATAGGCACCCCGACCCCTCAGACATGCGAGTTCACCACTCTCTACAATGCAGGGCGCCTCCGAGTTAGCCTGTCGGATATTTTACGGGTTATTGGCCGAGAGGGGTGGGAATGGGTACCCGGAGAAGCTCATGTCCCCCGTAGGGCTCTATTACCCGAGGCTGCTTTCTGGCTCGACTTCATCCGATTCAATTTAATACCGAGTACCAATCGGTCAGAGGCAAACAAGGAACGGGCCACCCTCATCTACGCTATTATGTCCAAGAAAGCTGTGGACTTTGCCCGGGTAATCCACAAGTCTTTGACGGACCACTTTAGGAAGTTGAAGAATGAGTTAGGGCCGTTGATTAACAAAGAATTGGCTAAGCAAAAGGGCGAAGGTCCCACTCGGAAGATTCCCATCATTCTCCCGTCACTGATCACAGCTTTATGCAAGGCAGCTAAGGTTCCCACATTACCTATGGAGCGTACTGAGCTCCCTGGTTCTTATCTCACCGTGGTAGATGACGACTCCCAGGCTCCTCCACCACCAGCTACTTCCAAGAGGCCTCGCCCGTCTTCATCCCGGTCTACTAGTTCCCCACAGTTTCCACCTATGGATGCCGCCGCCATTAGACAATTAAAGGATGAATTGAGGGATGAGTTGCGAGATGAGATGAGGGTGGTCATGTCCGACACTTGTGCTTATTTCCGTCAGCTTCTTGTAGAGCATAATGAGTTTGTCGGTCGGGGGCCGTTTGATTATTCTACTCCTCCACCTTACCCGCACCCCCCGCCTCAGCAGCCCGCAGATTTGCACGAATCAGGTGCTCTCGTTCCTGTAGGAGGTGATGATGAGGCTCATAATGATGAGGGTAGCCCGTTGATTGATTTGGATGATCTCGGCGGAACGGATGAGGATTACATTGACCGTTTTAGCACCACCGATTAGGCTTATCTTGTTTTATTTCCATGCATGTTTCGTTTTGTTTTTGGATATCTTTTGTTGGGTTGTTGGATATTTTATGTTTTATGTTTGGATGCTTGATGTTTTCTTTCCATGCATGTTTCTCGTTTTTGTTTGTCTCGTTTTGTTTTATTCTATTCTATCCAATGTTTGATGCTTTGTATGGCTAGCATTTGTTTACCTATGTAGTGATCGAAACAGTGATTGCCATCCTTGGACTTGATTGCCTTAAGTGGACTCGGGTTTGCTTTTCAGCTTCCCTATGGTGACGTGTACTTTGCCCTTCTCTTTTTCAAGCATTGGGGACAATGTTCATGATAAGTGTGAGGGGGTACACTAGATCCATTATAGTTATGTTTATTCATATTTTACATATTTCGGTCCAAGTTTTGGGGGGGTGTTGTACCTCTACATGTGAAATGTGTGCAATTTTTATTATTATTTTTTTTTTGGATAGAATTTCAACCCGTCACTTGATGAATTGAGCATGGTTAACGTGAATACATGGTATGCATTCTCTATCAATTTGGTTTTCAATTTGGTTTTTAATGGCTATACACGCAATTCCTTGTTTGTGAAACCCTAACTAGACTAGATTAACCTTAAGATGATTCACATATGCACCTAAATCGAAGGTAGAGGAGTTGAGTGGGCAATCATTTTGAAACACTTAAAGGCTTGATCCCGAAAATATCAACTTAGAATTTTCACATGTGTTATGAGTTGAGAACGTTAACTTCATGTGCTTAATAAAAATAAAAAGAGGTTGAACATTGGTATGACTGAAAAAGTCAGGCTTAATAGATACTGGGGGCGAAGAGCACCATGCCTAGAATACTGTACTATTAAGCTAATTTGAGATAGAGCTCAAGCCAATACAAGAGTTGAGTAAATAGGGACCTAGATTGATTTTGTGGCCTTTGACACTCGAGCGATTAAGCCCTTAGGAGTGTCTCCACATTTGATACCCTAAAGCCATCTGGTTTAGGAGTTATTGGCCTAAAGCTCGTTACACGGGTGTCATAGAAAGCCTAAGAGGATCGAACATTGCACATGGTCTAGCCTCTAATGTTTCGAGTTGAAAGTGCATAAATTAAAGCCGAAAGTGGAATGAAGTGATGAATTTTTAAGTGGCTATGAAGTTGTATTCAATTCTCGTACCATGTGAATAATCAAAAGTTGATAAATATGGGGTTAATGCTTGAAAAGTGGTAAGAATGCCACTCAACTATAATATTTGAGATTTATTACACTACACCCTTAGGATGATCTTTTCGATGTTAAAGCGTAACATGAGCAAGTGGGTGACGTGTATATATATGTAACTTGAGCTTAAACAGGTGAATTCATACCATTGTGTGCTATTAATCATTGTAATTTACGTTGAGTGATCGGGGTTGAAAATCTTTCGATTTTGTGGGTATTTCGTCTGCAAACCCTCACGAGACTATAACTCGTCCTTTGAGGTAACTCAAAGGTTCAAAGGCTTGTTGCATTCGCTAAATGCAACCGTTTACTCCACGAAAGTGAGTTAGGTAGTTTTCTTTTTGTTTCTCTCTTTGATTGATGATGTTTCCTTATCTTAAAACTCTTATTGCTCGAGGGCGATCAATTGATAAGTGTGGGGGTGTTGATAAGAGGCATTTTTACGTGTTTTTAAGCCCCTTTGCGTTTATCTCTTAGGTTCATTTATCGCTTGATTCTTGCCACATGTGCGTTTAATTCGTGCATTAAGTGATTCCAGGTCTTAAATGGATACAATCAAAGAACGGGATGAAAAACGACGTATAAAACAAGTTTAGGCCAAATTGCTACGCACCCCTATGCCCAAGCGCCTAAAAACCCACGCCCAGGCGCCGGACAAGATGCAAATAACATCAACATTCTGCTTACCACGCCTAGGCGCCATCTTGTCCACGCCCGGGCGCCGTATCTACACCACTTTCCATGTTCAAGCGCTATTTCCGTATGTTTAGAGGCCGAATTGGATGACGTTCCCTTCTACAATGTTGTAGAACTATGTGTTATATTCAAATGAGGACTTGAATCATCCAAATCGGAGTTTCGTGGAGAAAGTTATGAATGAAATACGATTGCTGCGCAGGACACATTGCATTTAATTTCAGCATTCTGATAACGGCGCCCAAGCGCCGTAATGCCACGCCTAGGCGTGTCCACACCCGAATTTTGATTCTTTTCAGCCAAAAGATCATCATTTGATGGGGGAATGGAACATTTAAAGCCAAGAGGTCATCACATGTATGGGAGGGATGTCATAAGTATGTTTCTTAGTAGATCTACTTTATGGAATTTTATACTACTCACTTTAAGAGTAGTGGAGGACGCACTAGGGGAGACACACACTAGGAGCTCAGATTTTGGAGTCTTCTTAAGGCATTTCTCTACACACTTGACCGATCACATCTTGGAGGAGGGGAGAGAGAGAGGCATTTTGGCCATCACTTTTCACTCATCATCATTCATCACCATTCTTCATCAATTGTGGAGGGGAACAAAGAGAAAGGAGTTAAGGATTGAAGTTGAAAAGCAAGGATCCATCATCAAGCAATTGGGGGAGTTTTAATTATTTGCATTTACATGTTTATTTCCATGAGTATGTATATGTTTGTATTAGATTTTCTTAAGGCCTTGATGAGAGGCTAATATTGTAGAACTAAGGCCATGTGAAAGCCAATTTATGAATCAATATATATGAAGTGAATTTTCGTATTAATTCTCATATTGCTTTGTGTGTTGATTTTGAGCGTTTATTACAATCATGTGCTTGATCACCATATGCTTGCTATCTTGCCTAGTCTAGTCATTCGAGAGAAGATAGGTTAGGGTTCAAATGAATCAACACATCATCCGAAACTAATGTGGAATTGCTCCTAGAAATAGGTAAAGATTTCCGGGTGCGGTTAGCCGGATTTATCCGGGGAAACTCTAGAATGTTAATGCATGGTTATTGATTAGATTCTCGGATAGACAAATTTAGAGAACCATCAATTAATCATAGGATTATTATGTGCCGAGACATCGGGTAATAATTATCTAAGGAATTTCCACCAAAGCAATAGGAGTCTAATAATTCGAAGAGTAGCTCATCTATATTGACGAGTAGATTCGGTTGTAGCATGTGCCTTAGTCATTTTATCATACGTGAGATTTAATCTATAGTTCGTTTCTTTTTGGTTCGTCACTTGCTTACTCATTTTATTGCAATCTACTTTTGTCCATTTTCATTAATCGCAAACTAAAATTCAAGTTTCCGTGGTTCGACAACCCGGACTTTTTGTCCACTTATTACTACATACGTCTAGTGCACTTGCTATCATAGCACGTTAGCTTTTAGCGTGTCAACTCCTTATCATTCTTTGGAAAATCTGAACTCAATGTCTGATGCAACCACTCCTTGGAAACCCAGCCCCAATACACTTTCTAGTCATTCTGCCTGTGAGCTGAAAATCTGAACTCAAAGCCTGATGCAATCAACTCTTTTGAAAATGTGAAGTCAAGGCCTGATGCAACCACTTCTTTTTCCACCCCATGTTCCTACAAAGTTCACTCTGCTCCCTTCCACCAGTCAGATTTCATGATGACGATCTAGATCTTGTGATTGGTCAGGAATTCGCCAGCAAGCAAGAGGTGAAAGACTTAGTCAACAATTTTGCGCTGAAGTTATGTTTTAATGTTATAGTAGCTAAGTCGAATAAAAAAGTCTTGGCATATAAGTGTAAAGTCATTGATCTCAAGTGAAATATTCGTGCGGCAATTACTGGAAGGTCCCCATTTTTCTCACTGCAAACTCATAATAACATCCATACATGCAGCCCTACATTGTTAAAGCTCCGTGAAAGAGCTCTTCAGGAGCGGTTGCTGGATTTTTGTTAAATACTTTCCCATGTTAGTTAAGCTCACCACCTCCAAAGGTAATAGGGGAAATGATGAATAAAGGGGTCATTGATGTTTCTTACTACAAAGCTATGCGTGGTAGAAACATGGCTAGAAATTCTAGTAGGGGTGATCCTGAGCTTAGTTATGAGATTCTTCCAAGATATTTGTATATGTTGGAGAAAGTGAATGAGGGCACGGTTACTCATTTGCGTAAAGATGCGAATAACATTTTCCAGTCGTTGTTCTTTGCATTGGGAGCCTGCATTGGAGGTTTTGTGTCCATGAGGAAAGTACTTGTTATTGACGGCACACATTTGAAGACCAAGTATAATGGAGTATTACTTGTTTGTACTACAGAAGATGGAAATAAACATCAATATCCACTTGCGTTTGGCGTGGTTAGTAAAGAATGCAATGAAAATTGGATTTGGTTCTTGGAGAAACATCGGGATCTCATACCCGATTTTGACGATTTGGTCAACATTTCTGATAGGCATGCATCTATTAAAAATGTCATTTACAAAGTTTACCCAAGGTCTTCCCATGGATACTATACCTATCATATATCCCAAAATCTTAAGAACTATGTTTCTACCCGTAGAGGCACTAAGCAAAAGAAGCAGGCAAAGAACCACATTGTGACGAAGCTTATTGTTTGTGTTAAATCATATACTGAGCCCGAATTCGAATGACTCTTTAGTGACCTCACAAAAAGACAACCTGTTTCAAATCTTAAGTACCATGAGTATCTTAACGACACATTTGCTGTAAAAGAGCATTGGGCGCGTTGTTACTCTAATGGTTCATGATACAATATTATGACAACAAACGGAGTGGGGTTTATTAATCCCGCCTTGACTACTGCGAGATCATATCTGGTGATTCTTTTGTTGGATAAAATTGTGAAGATAATAATTACATGGTTCAACAAGCATCGTAACGAAGCTGCAGTCGGGTCCTTGTCACAAAACCTCACTCCTGAAGTGGAGAGAACAATGCATGCAAGGAAGAGACATTCCACTTACTTTAAAATGCGCATCTTAAATAAGTGCACAGGTGAGTACATTGTTGAGTGTGGTACTGAAACATTCTTCGTTGACTTGCTAGTGAAAAAATGTCATTGCAGGGTTTTTGACATTGACCATATCCCGTGCGCACAAGCGATTGCAGCATTTATTGGTTTAGGGGATGATGATGCCCTTCTTAAATTAATCTCTAAGTATTATTTGAAACAAACGTGGGCTTTGGCTTATGTTAGAACTATATACCCTATCCCTAGTGAGCCGTATGAGTGGATTATCCCTGATGAAATAAAGGCAAATGTTGTTGAAGCTCCTCCTTGCGTAGAAAAGCGTGGAGTGATTCGGAAAGTACGATATCAATCTGGTGGAGAAAAAGGAAAAAGCCACAAAAAATGTGTGAAAGATCTATCAACCTTCTAAACAATTATTTTGTATTGTGTGTTTTGTATTTTTTGTATGATGATTCTTTCTCTAGAGACATTAGTAGCTCAGTGCACTACTACAAAAATACAGAATTACAGCGCACCTATTACAGCGGTTTTTTGAAAACCGCTGAACGGAGGGGCGTATTGCAGCGGTTTTTTGGTCAACTGTTGTAATAAGGTTTCCCGTGGGACCTATTACAGTGGTTCTTCAAAAAACCACTGTAATAGGCCCAGAGCTATTACAACGGTTCTTCAAAGAACCGTTTTTATTGGTCTATTATAGCGATTCTTTGGAGAACCGCTATAATAGTCCAGAACCGAATATAGCGATTATTCAAAGAACCGCTATTTAAAAAAATTAAATTAAAAACCCATTCCCCCCCCCATTTTCGCCGGCCTCTCTCTCTCTATTCTCTCTCTCAACTCTCTCTCTCACTCACTCGATCTATCTCTCTCTACTCTCTCGCTCTCGCTCGACTTCTCCACCACCGCCGCTGCTACCCCCACCGTCGCCAACCCCGGTCACCGCCGCCACCACCATGTACCCTCATTACTCTCTCTCTCTCTCTCTCTCTCTCTCTCTCTCTCTCTCTCTCTCTCTCTCTCTCTCTCTCTCTCTCTCTACTACTCTATATATATATCTCTAGCTATATATATATACACACACACACACACCACATATATCGCTGCCGCCGCCGCCACCACCCGAGCGCCACTCGTCTCTCTCCCTCGACTCTCTCTCACCATATAGGTATATACTTATATATATATATATATGTTTATATATGTTATGTATATTTGGACATAGATGATTATGAGCCTGATCGTTTGGAGGAGATGACAAATGTGATTGCGGAGGATTTGCAAAATTGTCCCAGATGTTTGACAATTTGACAAGTGATTCAAAGACACCATTGTATAGTGGTAGTAAATTCACAAGATTAAAAGCAGTCCTAAACCTCTACAAGTTAAAAGCCAACAATGGGTGGAGTGATAAGAGTTTCACAGACTTACTTGATCTATTAAAAAGCATGCTACCCGATGATAATGTGTTACCTAATCGTACTTATGAGGCTAAGAAGATGTTAACCTCAATTGGTATGGGATATGAGAGGATACATGTCTGTCTCAATGATTGCATATTGTTTAGAACTGACTATGCATCATTGAAGGTCTGTCCGAAATGTGGCATGCTGATACAAGGCTTGAAGAAAGGATTGAAGATGACAAGATTCGACACCCCTCAGATTCTCCTCAATGGAAAAATATCGATGATGATTTCCCTGAATTTGGTGAAGAAGCAAGAAACCTGCGCCTTGTATTGGCTACAGATGGCATGAACCCTCATGGCTTGCGAAGTAGCTCACATAGTACGTGGCCGGTGATTTTGATGATCTACAACCTTCCCCCATCGCGATGGAGGAAGCAAGAACATTTAATGATGCCTATACTCATTTCTGGGCCGAAACAACCTGGAAATGATATAGATATCTACTTGGCTCCTTTAATTGAGGATTTGAAGGTGTTGTGGGAGACCGGTGTTCAAGTATATGACAGGTTCAGAGAAGAAAATTTCAATCTCAGAGTCATGTTATTTGGAACAATCAATGATTTTCTGGCAAGAGCAAACCTCGAGGGATATGGTGTACATGGCCAATGTGGATGCCCCATATATGTCAAGAATACAGATCAATATCGATTGACACACTCTCAGAAATATGCATTCCAAGGGCATCGGAGATGGCTAAATCGGAACCATCGATATCGTCGGTGGAAAAAAGATTTCAATGGGGATATAGAAGAAGGCCGAGCTCCTAAGTGCTTGACTGGTGAAGAAGTGTTTGAGAATATAAAAGACTTGGAGGTCAAATTTGGAAAGACTTTTGCAGGTGGCATTGCAAAAACTGGGTGGAAAAAAAGGTCAATTTTCTTTGAGTTGCCGTATTGGACGTCTTTACATGTTAGACATTTTCTTGATATTATGCATATTGAGAAAAATGTATTTGATGGTGTCATTGGTACACTTCTAAATGTGCCCGGAAAGATAAAAGATGGTGTAAAGGCAAGGTTAGACTTGGTTGAAATGAAGATAAGAGAAAAATTGGCACCAACAAATAAGGGGAAACGTACTTATTTGCCTCCAGCAGCTCACACTCCATCCAGGAAAGAAAAAATTATATTATGTGAGTTTCTTAATGGAGTGAAAGTTCCAGAAGGGTATTCTTCAAACATTAGCAGTCTTGTATCAATGAAGGACTTGAAGCTAAAGCACATGAAGACTCACGATTGTCATGTGATCATGGATCATTTGCTACCAATTGCTATACGGGCCATTTTGCCAAAAAATGTGAGAAACTATAACCTCATTATGTTTCCTCTTCAAAGCAATGTGGAGCAAGGTGTTTGATCCTGAACAATTGCCTGCACTTCAGAAACAAATTGCCATCACTTTGTGCGAGCTTGAGATGTATTTTCCACCAGTGTTTTTTGATATAATGACTCACCTACCTATTCACTTGGTTAGAGAGACACAACTATGTGGACCGGCTTTTATGAAATCTATGTATCCGACTGAGCGTTATATGAAGGTATTAAAAGGCTACGTGAAAAATCGTAGTCGACCGGAAGGTTGCATTGTTGAATGGTACATAGTTGATGAAGTGATTACATTTTGCACAGAATATCTGAAAGATTCTAATGTTGCAGAACTTCCAAAGTCTCATGTTGTGGGAGGGAGAACAGAAGGAAAAAGCGTACTTGGAAAGCAATTAGTTAGTGTTCCTTGCACATAAAGGGATCAGGCACACCTATATGTGCTCCACAACACCGATGAGGTTGAGCCATATGTTGAAGAGCACAAGGACCAACTTAGGAGATTAAATCCAAATAAAAATGAGAGTTGGATTTCAAGAGAGCATAATAAGAGTTTCTCTGATTGGTTCCGAAAGCATATTAAAGAGAAATAGAATAAGAATCCACTTTCAGTTTGAGATAAATTGGCACAGTTGTCGATGGGTCCGGGCAAACTTGTATTTTGTCATTCAGCTTATCGTATAAATGGTCACACATTCTATACAACAGACCAAGATGAACGGAGTACAATGTAGAATAGTGGGGTGAGTCTTGTAGCTCAAGCAATGCATATCTCAAATGCGAGAGATAATAACCTTATCTATGCCCATTTATCATATTATGGGGTGATTGAACATATATGGGAGCTGGATTATAGTTGGTTTCGGGTGCCTGTATTTGGTTGTAGGTGGGATGACAATAAAAATGGTGTCGATAATGGTGAAATAGGCTTCATTTGAGTAGACCTTGAAAGGGTGGGATACAAAGATGAACCTTTCATTTTGGCATCACAAGCTAAGCAAGTGTTTTTTGTCACCGATCCTATTGATAAGAGGTGGTCAATTGTTTTATCGGCAAACAAAAATACTTGTATTGAGGATGATGGTTCATATAGTGATGATGATGGAGAAAATCCTATATTAGGTGATTCACAAGCCACTGATAGTGATGGTGACTTGGATATCAGTGATGATGAATTGTATATGCGACAAGATCACCAAGAGGGGATATGGATTAATCCATCTGTTCGTCGACGTACTAAACAAAAGGGTTGTACTGAGGGGAAGCAAAAGACTTCTAAGCCAACGACAAAAAGAAAACGATGAAAGGTATTTGAACTTATGTGATAATTAATTATATGATAGACTTATTTTCTAAACTTTTTTGCTGCTTCATATAAGCACTTGTTAGTGTATGAGTCAGGGCGTCTCTTGTTAGTGTATGAATTGAAAAATTATGTTGTTTCTATATGAAACTTACTTCTGTATTTTTAGCTTTTGTAGGTCGATATTGTATACCGCCACAGCCGCTCTCTCCTCTGCCTCTACGACCACCACCGCTGCCTCCACCACTACCACCACCACCACCGTAAGCTTCTTGTCTCTCGCTCTCTCTTGATTGTTGTTATATATATGTTATGTTAATTGAGGTTTTGTGAATTATATAATGTGGATTTATGTTATGTTATGTTATGTTATAGTTGATTATGTTATAATGTGGATTGTTGTTATGTTATAGTTGATTATGCTATGATATGTTGGTATTATGATTGGATTTTCGTTGTATTATTTTATTAACATCATTTAATGCATTCATGGTTTTGTGAAGTTCGATTGGTTTTGTGAACGAATTGATGGATTGGTTTTGTTGGTTGCAATTTTGGGGAAAGATTAAGTCGAGAACTTGGTAGAAATTTTTGCGTTATTACTCTGTCGAATTTTTTCTTGAATAATGGGCATTGTTATTTGTTTTACTGCATATATATTTGTTTGGGTTTGTTGTGGTTGAAATATCTGAGTTTTGTTAGTTCCAAGGTTGGGGGAAGATTAAGTGGAGAACTTGGTAGAAATTTTTGCGTCGTTACTCTGCCGATTTTTTTCTAAAGTAATGGTGGCGTTATTTGGTACTATATATTTGGTATATGAATCTAAATTCTGTATTTTTTGCTTTTGTAGGTCGATGGATTCTGGGGGTGCTTCAAACAAACGTGTTGAAAATGAGATACGTAGAGGTATCGCGGCAATGAAAAAAGTCATAAATGCCAGAAGTAAAGGCTTAAAGCTACCAGTCGGCTGGAATAAGAATGGCCAACCAATTGATCCAAATAAATCAACATTTGTTGGTTACATTGGAGTCATAGCTCGTGAAAAGGTGCCGATTACCATTAGTGATTGGCGACACGTATCGGGAGCAACAAAATCAGCAATTTGGAATGAAATAGCCGTAAGTTGGTTATTTTCATGTTTCTAATTGGTTAATGTATTTTTTGTTTATTCAATTTTCTCTAAATTATAATTTCATATATACTTTGTTGTTTGTTTTTTATATTTAGACTTTAACATTGAACAAAGTAGATAAAAATTTGTTTTAGCCGAAGCTGGAAAGCTAGCTTGAAACTTTAGGAGCTACTTGAGCAGAGTGTGGGTAGAGGATGATAATGGAAATATTAATTCCAGCCCACCTCAAAAATATAATATATCTGAAGAAGATTGGACAGCGTTTTTACATGTTCGGTAAAGTGAAGATTGGATGGTAATTATTTTAATTTACGGTTTCATTTGTTGCATATTGCGTTTATATGAAACCATATACATTAACTAATGCATTGATTATATAATGAACAGCAACTAAGTAGGGAAAAATAGGAAAGAGCAAAGGAACCATAATATCCTTATAGGAAATCACGTGTTGGATATGCTCAACTGGAGCAAATTGAGATACGTAGTTCGTTTAACAGTGAATCCTTACAAGTTTTCTAATAAAAATTCCTTGTTAAATATATATATATATATATATATATATATATATATAATCATAATATAGATGGAAAAAAGAAAGGAAGTTGGGTCAGATTGCGCAGACGTGACACGAGCACTCGTGTGGAGGATTGCACATTCTGACAGCCAGCATAACATTGATAATGTCAATGTTAAAAGAGTAGCGGATGAAATTGTGAGTTATTTGCAATTTTAGCTATATCATGTGTTGTATGTTTTTTTAAAAAAAAATTTAAAAGAGCAAAGTTCACTAATTTTTTTTATTTTTTAAATGTATTATTATAGGAGTGTTTATCATAGGAGGTTAGCCATAGTGGAAACGAGAGGACCTGGGATGATATATTGGCTAAAGCTCTTAAAAAGAAGGAGCATTTGGGTCGCATTAGGGATGTAGGCTTTAGGGTATCACAAAAAAAGTACTTTACGGATTGAAAGCCTTCTAAAGATGAGGAGATTGATAACTTGAAAAACATGGTGCACATGCTCACTGCATCACTATCCTCATTGCGATGCGAGTTTGACTAGCATAAGGTGTCTGGGTCGCAGCAGCCACATGAAGATGAGGCGGTTTCTTTGAAAGATAGCTGCCTAGATCCAGTTAAGAACCTTCCTCAGGTAATGATATGAAATTATTTAGTGATCATTTAACTTGCAATTTTCTAAAACACATAAAATTTTCTAACATTATAATGGTATATATATATATATATATATTATATATGTAGGTTGTGGCGCAATGTCAATTAGCACTTTCAACACCGTCTTATCGTATGGTGGCTAAAGGACAAATGTACAATCGATCAGATGATAGAACACTGCATACACGTCCATTACCCACCCACCTTGTGAAAGTGATGATTGACATTGCAATTGAAGATATTGCACCCCTACCAGTCCCTCTCGCTGATGAAGGAGTGTTCACAATTTCTGATGTTGTGGGATACATTGTTGCTTGGCCTAAGAGTCTTGTCATTGTCACTGATGCATCGGTATGTAATTATTAATAGCTAGCTATTAATAAATTATAACAATTGTTTAAGGTTACTAAATATACTTTGGTTTGTAACATTCACGTTTTGTTTTCTTTGCTTAAATAGTCTCTTGGAAAATCCAAATCATCAGTTGGAAAAAATAAATCAGAGATGACGAAGCACTCAGCTGTCAAACGAACACCTCTAGTGGCCAACCCTTCACGTGAAGATGACAGAGCAACAGACGTTGTAACAGCTGATCAACGCCCTCAGCCACTTGTAACTCTTGAAAGGTACCTGCAGATAATGCCTATGAACAACAAGTCACTATAGACATTCCCGAGGCAATCTATAATAATGAACCCTATCAAGAGTATCTTGGGCAGGAGAAGATCTGTCACTTTTTGCGTAAAGAACATATTGGAGTCTCTATCATTTCAGTTTACATCAAGTAAGTTTTTAAATATTAATTAAAAAAAAGTAAGTTTTTAAATTATTTTACTACATTAATTTGAACTATATTCATTTTTGTTGCTCAAATTTATTTTATGCTCAATTTAGGTGTTTGTGGGCTAAGTATGTGGTCCCCGAAGAGAAAGCAAATAATTTTGGGTTCCTTAGCCCACATACTATAGTTGTGGGAGCAGGTATTAATCCCTCTCAGCGTATCTTACAAGCGCAATTTATAACAAATGCCATGAAAGATTGCGCAGACGGGAAGTTGTTTATTGCACCTTACAATACCGGGTGAGCTACTAAAAACCCAACTTTATTTTGTAAAATTTGTTACGTACGCAAAAATAATTTTATACTTATCTTTTGAATGCTTTTTAGGGGACATTGGGTGTTGCTTGTGATTGATCCAATTAAAGAGATCGTTTATTATCTGGATTCTTTGTATGGTCATCCGAATAACCGACGTGATATGAAAGAAGCAATCAATCAGTAAGTTTTTCATTCAATCAATGTATCCATTATATATAATATTAATTTTAAAGTGTATATATCTTCCTGGATTTCACATATATATTTGCTTGATATTGACATCTTTACTTATTTTTTGATGTTTTTAACAGTGCTGTGTTGATGTTTCGTTCAAATCGTAACACCCAAAAGATCAAATCCAAAACCATGGCCTGTAAATGGACTTGTATAAAGGTTAGTGTAATTTTATATTTTCAAGAGATTATTCGTATAAAAGTTATTGTTCTAATACAATTTTGATTTCAATTTTGTAGTGCCCCATACAGTTGAACGACAAAGATTGTGGCTTCTTCATTATGAAATTCATGAAGGATATTATTAGCCACGGAGAATCTACAATCCCACCAATGATATGCATAATCCTAATTAATACTCATCATCAAATTCTAACTTCCCTTTTTAAGTTATTAAACCTTTGTTGGGTTTTCAATCTCTATCTTGCAGTACTTTCCTGATTGTCAATACGTCACTTACTCTATAGAGCAACTTGATGAAGTACGTTGCGAATTGGCACAATACATTTTTCAATGCGCTTTTGGTATGGTGTAAGTTGTAAATTGTTGTAAATTTTTATTTGATTTGTTGTATTTAATTGGTTGATTGTAAACTCATTATCATTTGTTGGAGATTATACATAAAATTTGATTTGTTGTTAGGAGGAAAGAATTGGTTTTTGTTGTTATAGATGATCATTTGGTGAAGTTAATTTTGGGTTTTAATTTGTTGTTTATGTTGAATTGGTTTTTATGGTTTGTTGTGTTAGTGTATTGAATTTTGAGCTTGTGGGAAACTGGTTACTATAAATTTTGTACAGTGCAGCTAGGAAAATAATTTAAAAAATAAATAAATAAATACACCTATTATAGCGGTTATAGGAATAACCGCTATAATAGGTGACCTAATTATAGCGGTTATTCATCTAACCGCTATAATAGATTGTCCAAAAAAAAATTAAATAAATACACCTATTATAGCACTTTTTTACGTAACCGTTGTAATTGGCTTATGCCTATTACAGCGGTTTTTTACGTAACCGCTGTAATTGGTCCCTATTACAGCGGTTAAAAAACCGTTGTAATAGGCATAAACCAATTACAGCGGTACCTCTTACAGAAGTTAAAACCGCTGTAATAGGTCATTTCTGTAGTAGTGGTGTATTGTAAAAGCATTCGTACCGGGATGAAATTATTGGAGGTGTTGATGGTTTAAGTAATTTTTTTCATATGTCATTGTGTACATAGACAACATACTTATCTAAAAGATATTGCTACATTAATGATTTAAGTATTTCAAATTTATGGATTATTGATGAACTATAACTATAACTACAGAAGTAATGTTTAATATAAAACCATCCCACATGGTTCATTATGAAGGATAATAATAATATATTCATTTTCTATTCTAAACCATTAACTCTAAACCCTAACCGTAAACCTTAAACCCTAAACGATTGAAGACTAATCCCTAAACCAATTAAGGTCATTTCTCTCAAAATATATACACATATATATGTATACCATCAATTACGGACCTATGGTAAGAAAATAAAAAGAAAAAAAGATAAGCATATATATTGTAAGGGCATAAGGGCAAGAATAGATATTGTAAGGGCCTATGGTAAGAAAATAAGAAACACCCATGTGAATGGTTTAATGTGTTGCAGCTAATAATAGTCTATACAATCCAAAAAATAGTTGTTTTTTGGATTGTATTGACCATTATTGATATTGCAAGTCCCACACACCCTATAGACAAGAATAGATAATGTGTTCCCTCTTTTGTCTATAAAATCTAAGGTATTAAATTTCATATCGGTATCGGGGTAGTAAATTTACGAAAATTTCAATGGAAATTTCGGGGATATTCCAAATTTCAATTTCGATTTTAAGGAAATCATGGATATTTATAGAAATATTTGGAAATTTACAATGAAACTTTGTGTAACTTTAAATATCATAATTATGCATCTTTTACATAAATAATATTATATGTATAATGTATGTAAAGTGAATTTTGTCAAATAGTATGATTAATCACTTAATCAGGGTTAGCACAGCGGAAATGATTTTAAATCTTTAGCGTTCGTTTGGGTTAAATAATCGCTTAGCAGATTAACTTATCTTTTTCAAAATAGATAGAATAATATAAAGCAAGACAATAATAAAATTAAATGACACAAGATATATAAGGTTCACTGGGTGATGTAATCCCAGCTACGTCTTTCTTCTCCTTTTTCACTTGGAGGAAATTTACTAAGATGATCATCAAAGAATCACACAGAATTTTCTATAAGATAGTAAATAGGTGAAAATGATCTCGGGCTCCTTGATCACACAGATATCAGCACCAATGAAGATCTTCTTCTACAAGCTTCTCTCACTCAGAAATACTGCCTGTAAGGGATTTCAACAACTTTCTCACTCAGATGAAAGGTTGAGGGTTTTATCACAAGGGTTTGTCTGTTTTTGGAAAGATCAAACTACTTAGAATATCTCAGTAAGAGTTTAGGTTTCTTCTTTTGAAGATATTTGAGATATTTGTGACTGTATGGAATGTATGTAAAAAGCTTGAAGGATTTTGGCTATGGAGTTTCTAAGCTTTTTCTTCAGCCGATTTTTCTTGTACATGTACATATATCTCTTTTTCTCTATATCTATGTATTTTTTTAGAGTTTGCTGGAAGGAGGTATTTATAGGCAATTCTTGGGATCTGTCCGTTGGACACATGTGAGAGTGTGCCTTTCACGCGGCGCGTGAGTATACCTTTTCTTTGACATTCCTAAATTCCTGCTGGTACTGATTTGACGGGAGCAGCTATAAACTCTGAAGTTCTGACAGTCTAGTCAAAAGGTGGCTTGTCTACAAGTCATATTGGCTTATCACATTTAATGCTCTTATCAGGCATTTAATGCATTTGAATTTATTTTTCGTTTGAAATAAATGTCCGTTGAATGATTGCAATTAAGTCCTTCATGACTTGAGAATTTATTTCAGGTGAATCTGATTTTGGTCGCTAGAGTGCTTTGAGCTCTTGATCCATAAATCCTGAAATAGATCTTTAGCGTTTGACAGACGCTAAGGATAAATCTTCATCTTCTTCTGACTTCAGACGCTGATCTTCAACTTCATCTCTAATAGACTCACCTAGAATTCTACTATCGATTCGGTATCTAATACTTAGTCTAAAATCTATAAAGATAAAAATTACAAGCCTAACAAAATTACTTACTTTCAAACGCTTATATAATTGATCTATGAAACATAAACTTACATTATATTTTGGGGTCTAACAAAATATCCTTTCTTGTCATCATCAAAACATCTAACATGAAATTTCCTAACAATTTCCCCCTTTTTGATGATGTCAAGACCTTAACTCTTATAACTCTGTTATAGATTAGGAGTTCAAAGAAAAGCCCAAAAATAATTATAAGTTAGCGTTTGGAAAGTTAGTAAAGTTAGCTAAGGTTAGATTAGCCTCAACAAGGTGTTTCAGCGATAAATCATTCATTCATATAGAAAGATGAGCATACATGATTTATACTGAATATAAGATAATTGAAAGAGAAAAAAAAAATATAAAGCGTTCATCTTTTCTGTCGCTTTATGCTTTCTTCTTTTTGGTAGATCTCATTTGCTAAGTCAATTAGGAGTCAGTCAATGTCTATCATGGTTGTATGTTGAAGTTCATCATAGTCATGCCTTCGTTGTCTAGCCCTTTCATTGAGTTCCTTCAGCCTGTCCACCCATTCCCTTGGAGGAATACCAAGTTCACGAATTAAATCATAATAGATGTCTTGTCTTCTGTCGTTGGATGGTTTCCAGTTGATAGGTCGTCTAAGCAGTCCGGCATAAGGATGAAATCCTATACTTTCCAAAAATTCGAGGTCCAAGTCCGGGAGCAAGTACATTCCTAGATAATACCTTGGCTTTCTCTTTTTAGTTAGCATTTTCTTTATCCTCGCTATTTCATCAAACATTGATCGCCAGTGTTTATTATCTATTTTAGATATTGTCTTGGACTTTTCTTTCTCTTCCCTTTTCTTGACATCAGCAAAAGAGTTCTTTAAGTCAGCATGTCCCTTCGGAGAAGCTTGACTTCATCTATCAAAAGAGCAAATTGTTCAGTGATACTCTGAGATACGAGGTTGGAAGAATTGTCACGTTCAATATCAGCTGAAGCTTTCTGTGCAAGCGTTCGGTTGAAATCGTCTGAAAGCTCTTTGATAAGAGGAGCGATACTGTTCATCATAGAGATGGAAAGCTTGGTTGCGTGACTCATGTTAGCCTTAAGCAGTCTCTCTATGTTATGAAACATTGCGTTGTTGCGCTGTTCCATACGAGAACAAGAGCCAGTTAAATTGCTAAGAGAATTGCGAACGACTTTCTTGAAATCTCGTGCCTCTGGATCGCTGTTAGAGTCCGAGTCAGAGTCTGAGGAAGAATGCACAAGACCATGTGAGCTGGAAACTGGAGCTTTGCCTTTAGATTTGTCTTTGACAAGATGCTCTTTAGGCTCATCAAGGATTTCCTGAACTTCCTGAATCGCTAGATCCATGGATGGATTTGCAGTCGCTGGTTAACAAAATGGTTCTTGAGTAGGGATCTCGACTACTGGGGCGCTAGAAATATCTGGCAAAGAAGCGTCTGGGATTTGAGCGGCTTCCACAGTAGGAGTAACTTACTCTACTATCTCAACAATCTCCTTAGGAGAAGACGGATTCTTAACAGGAATGACCCAAAGGGGGCCAATCGCTTCCATAACGTGCCTTAGATTGATCAGGTTGGTCTGCTGGATAAAGAATATAGCATCTTCGCGCTCTTCATTGCTTAGTGCAAGTTACACTCCTTCTGGCAGATCAACTCCTGAAGTATAAGAATTGTAGAAGTCCAAAATAAATGGCATCAGCGCTTGAGTTGCTTCTTGGTCCACTAGCCTGATCAGCGATATCATCTTGGCCATTTGAACATTCTGTTCACAAAAGAGCACAGGGTGAAGATTGTATCCTCGGAAGTCGCTCAGCCCTGAATAGATGTTGAAAGTGATGTCCAACGGTTGTGCATTTTCTATCACTGCACTTCTGTCTCTGTGGAATTCAGCAAACTCAGCGTGCTCATTTGTAACATCGACAAAAATTTCACTTTGACCTGGAAGAAGCGGCTGTTTACTAGTGGAGGCTTCTTTGTTCAAATCTGGAAAGATTCGCTGAACAAAAGTTTGATGGGGGTGAAACACATAGCATCCGCCTTGACTGACTAAGGCTAGCTATTGACGGATGTAGCTCTCGATAGGTTGCCTGTATCCTGGTAGGTCGCTAACATTTCCGGCAATATGTTGACGCTGATGAAGTAAAAAGGTAGCAAACCCTCAGCTTCTGTATTCTATTCCATATTCAAAAAGAAATGGATATCTCACTAGTTCTTCAAGGGTATAGAAATGTAAAACAAACTCTTCAGCCCATCTGGCTGTATCCATCATCCATCGCTTACCAAGCTTGTCAGCTTTCTTCTGTTCTTTTCTAGCTGCAAGAAACTTGTCAAAGCGTTCAATTTCTTCATCATAATCCTCAGCCCATATTCTTGCAAGGTATTCTTGGGCTTCATTTTCTATTCACGAGTTGATAGGATTGGGACGCTCAGCAACCATTGGTCCTTTTCCTTTCCACAGTCTAAGAGGTTTAAGGGATAGAGCGTTCTGAGGAAAATGGATGACTTTGAGATAGGCAGAGTATCCGATCCGGTTAAGAATTTCTTCATCTGGATTCTTTGACAAATCACCCATATGAGGATTCTTGATGACGATCTTATTCTGGCGCAAGGGATAAAAGGATTCTTCAAAATGGCCAGTAAAGTTGAAACGCTTCTCGTCAAATTCAGTCATGTTGATCGTTGATCGACGAATATACTCAAGTCTAGATTAGAGTCGCTCAAGATTGTAAAGACCTAGATCGACAAAATGCTCGAAGAATTTAAACTTGGCAGAGTTTGAGAGATCAGTCCGATGGAGAGTATTTTGAAAATTGATCTCCATTTCGGCTAACTGCCTGGTGTCAAGCTCTCTAGCGGCATAGTAGAACTCAACGTCTGCATTGTATCCG
The DNA here is from genome assembly GCA_019426215.1 of Buddleja alternifolia. Taxonomy (NCBI): domain Eukaryota; kingdom Viridiplantae; phylum Streptophyta; class Magnoliopsida; order Lamiales; family Scrophulariaceae; genus Buddleja; species Buddleja alternifolia. The sequence goes on along the minus strand of CM033404.1, from coordinate 22,982,615 downwards.
CGAGGAAAAAAGTCTATGACACGGGGAAGAGATCCGGTTGAAGTGGGAATGAAGGCAATAGATTCTGTTGGGATAGGGGGCACTTCTATCGACCGCTCAGCATGCTCAGTCGCTTTACTGAATGGTGATGTGTCAGCGTCAGGAAGGACATGGGCGACTTCCTTAGCGATATCTACTACTGCTTCCATATCCACATCCAATTCAACAGGAATCTCGGAAGGTGAAGGTGCATCAGCGTCTAGAGCATCTTCAGCTAATACATGTAAGCGTTTGAGAAAAGCAAGCAAAATTTCTACTAACTAGAAATTTAAAAAATAAAATACTACAACGCTTACCCTGAGGACTATCATCGACTTTGTCAGTCGCTTGATCTATTTCAATAGTTGGTACAATTTCCTCAGGCTCCGAGACCACTTCATCAGGATCTAAATCGAGAAAAGAAGTGAGGGGATCAGCACGAATAGGTATATTCAAAGACTCAAGAGTGTTAAGAGCATTTTGAATATCTACGTCAACTTCGGTTGAAAAAGGTTTTATCCTAGCGTTAGAAAAGGAAACCTAATGAGGAAAGGATAAACTACTGTGTTTTTCACAAGTACATACCCTGAAAACGTGCAGCCTTCTCAGAAAGAGTAGTGTCTCTAGGCTCAAGAAAAGATACAGGAATAGTGTCTGAAAAAGGAGAAGGAACACTCGCCAAGTCTTCAAGCGCTGGCTCAACTGGAGCGCTTGTTAATGCAGCTGGAGTGGAAGAAGGAGTATGCCTGCGTGCTAGCGGTACTTCTTCTTCTTCTACTTCTTCGTTTACATTAAAGATAAACGCTAGAGGGGGCGAGGGTGATTTAGGAGAAGGAGAGGGAAACTTATGTTTCTTCTTGGGCTCCGTCTTCTGCTTCTTTGCTGGTTTGGCTGGCTGAGTGACCTTCAAGATGATTTTTCGTTTGGGTCGCTTAACCACCACTTCTTCCGATGATGATGAAGACGAAGACGCTTGCTCTTCATCATCGCTCCGAACAACTCCTTTGGCAAAAAGTCGCTCACGCTCATTTCTGGGAACCACTGCACCGCCACGTTTCCTTGGCCTTAACAACTCGCCAATCATTTTCTTTCCATAAAAATTTAGCGCTGGGATCTTCTTTCCAGCGGAGTTGGTGAAACCGCTAGCGCTAAGAATACGACTTAAAACAATCCCGTAAGGCTTTGGATTTATCGACTTGGCCATCGCTTGCTTGAAGCAATTAAAAACGTAAAGGGACCAATTTATCTTCAGTTTGGTCAGAATGGCCCCCATCATCTTGTACTAGAGGTTTGAAACTTTATCGAAGCTTCCCTTTCTGCATTCGATCATCTTGGCACATATATCCGGAAGAATGACATATTCGCCCTTCATGTCGTTTTTCTTGAAGTTGGGTTCATAGGCAGCTTCAACTTCATCCTTCTTTATCAGTGCCCAGACCTTAGTAGCATCCCCAAGAGTTACACTTTCAACTTCAGCACCATCGATTGGGAAATTTAGCAGAGATGAAATCAGAGAAGGGGTGACGACGAAGGTCTCACGGGCGAAGGGAAAGACGCAGGAAATGGAGTTTCCGTCGTCGGAGATTTTTGCATTCTTGAAAAAAAATAGGGTTTCTTCCTCAAAGAAGTTGAAAACGGCGGTTATCATATCGCCTAAACCAGACTCTTGGACAAGTGGAAGAACAATCCGTAGAGGGAAGTTCTGGTTATCGAAGAGATAGTCCCAGTTAACAAGAAAACCGACATTAACAATGACTGGTTTCTCAGATTTGGAAGATTGTCCGGCAGCAGATTTTGAAGTTTTGGGTGCCATTGATGAACTGAAAAACTTCAGTAGAGGAGAGAAAAAAAATATGTTCTTTTTGCCTTAGAGAGAACTTTTATAGTAGAAGAGATTTGGAAGTGATAAAGTTTTACTGTAAAGGTTGTGAAGGGTTTAAATAGGAGGCAAAAAGTAACTCCTCAACTGGTAGATGAAAAACACGTGTACAGAAATTAATTTTGAAAATAATAAAAATAAAATCTGAGTCGTTTACTCATAAATACGGATGTCAAAAAGTGCGGTAAATATTGTAACAACTGTGAAATATAAAATTTGAAATCCGCGGTTACTTTTTAAAAACGTTTGAAAATTTTGAAATTTTCAGCGTGAAATACACGCACCTGATAGTACACTGACATGTATTCAGATTGGTGCAGTTACTGAACCGCCTAGTCTTTAGATAGGAATCATTAACCGTCAGTTTGATTTGATAAACACGTGTGAACAATTGTCAAAACTAATCTTTTGGACTTATCCACACGCTACTTTCAGGGATGAAAATTATGCATGATTTTTAGAAAAGAATTACTTAACGTTAAATTGGGAATCTTTTTAACGCTGAAGTCTTTTTGAGAAACACAATTTAATTTATTAAAGATTAAGGATAAAATAAATCGCTTGGATTAATAAAAAAAATTCATTTATTAGAGATTGATTTCGTCATGCATAATAGATAAGCGCTAGTGATCAATGCATAAATTTTCAAAGTCAATTTTGATCACAGTCGCTTAGGAATTGAGATAAGTATAATTTTAAAGTTCCCCCTAAAATTAATAACTCATTTCAATTTGAAAAATGATTTGGACATAATCATAAGGTGGATTCCCCCTAAATTATATGCCTATAAAATATGATGCTCTATGATTTAAGCGTTTAAATCAATCATACCTAATTCACTTCTCAAAGTGAGAAAGCGTTGTTCGTTGAGTGCTTTGGTGAAGTGCATGGGGATATCTTTCTTTTGAACATGGTCACACAAGAAATGGTATCGAATATCAATGTGTTTAGTTCTAGAATGAAGGACTGGATTTTGGGTCATAGCTAAAGCATTTTGGTTATTACAATGGATTGGGGTAGGACCTAGAATTGTTCCATAATCTCTAAGTTGTTGCCTCATCCAAAGGATTTGTGCACAACAGCTCCCAGCTGCTACGTACTCTGCTTCAGCGATAGAAGTAGCTATGGACTGTTGTTTCATACTATGCCACAAAATTAGTCTATCTCCTAGAAATTGACATGTAACACTAGTGCTTTTTCTATCTATTTTGCATCCTGCAAAATCTGCGACTAAATAAAGGATTAGTTCAAAAGGAGAGTCCCTTGGATACCATAAGCCCACATTTTGTGTGCCTTTTAGGTATTTAAGGATTCTCTTGGCGGCATTTAAGTGTGATTCTCTAGGATCAGCTTGAAAGCGTGCACACATGCATACCGAAAACATAATATCGGGTCTACTAGCGGTAAGATAAAGAAGTGATCCAATGATACCTTTATAGTTAGTGATATCAATTTTCTTTCCACTTTCATCTTTATCTAACTTAAGCGTTTGGCTCATTGGAATTTTTGAAGATGATGCATTTTCCATACCAAATTTCTTAATCATATCTCTTGTATATTTAGCTTGGTTTATAAATATGTCATTAGGGAGTTATTTAACTTGCAATCCTAAGAAGAAAGTTAATTCACCCATCATGCTCATTTCAAATTGATCTTGCATCATTTTCGAAAATTTCTCACACAATCGCTTATTAGTATAACCAAATATAATATCATCAACATAAATTTGGACTAAGAAAATATCTTCATTATGGGTAATTTTAAATAACGTTGTATCAACGCTGCCTTTTGAAAAGCCTTTACCTATAAGGAAGATAGAGAGAGTGTCATACCATGCTCTTGGTGCTTGTTTAAGGCCATAGAGTGCCTTATCCAATTTGTAGACCATACTTTTACCATGGTTGTTGATGAATCCTGGTGGTTGTTCCACATAAACTTCTTCTTAGAGTTTACCATTCAGGAATGCACTCTTCACGTCCATTTGATATACTGTGAACTTGCGGAATGCGAAAAACGCTAAGAACATTCTAATTGCTTCAAGACGGGCTACTGGGGTATACGTCTCATCAAAATCAATACCCTCTTTTTGACAATAACCCTGAGCGACTAATCTGGCTTTGTTTCTTATAACAGTGCCATCTTCATCCATTTTGTTCCTAAAAACCCATCTAGTTCCAATAGCTCCTTGGTGAGTTGGTCTTGGTACTAGCGTCCAAACCTTGCTTCTCTCAAATTGGTTAAGCTCCTCTTGCATCGCTTCTACCCAACTTGAATCACTGAGCACTTCATCCAATTTCTTAGGTTCCATTTGAGATAGGAAGCTTGCGAACATAGCCTCATTAATTGTAGCGGACCTAGTTCTAAAAGGTGCTCCAATATCTCCAATTACTAGAACTGGTGGATGATCTCTGAGCCATTTACGGTCTGATTGGAACGGGTTGAGAGACTCTTGATTATCAATCGCTTGACCCTCATTTGTCTCTGGCACAGTCGCTGCATCATTCATAGCTCTATTTTGCTCTTGATGATCATTCTGTTCATGATCATCAACGATTCTGATAATATCATCATTTGCAACCTCACGAGTAACTTTAGGAATAGGCACGAAAATCTCATCATCCTCGTAATCACTGTTATCACCAAGATTAATTTGTGACGCTTCTTGGGCAAGATCTTCAATTCCTATATCATTAGGATTAACCTTACTCGGTTCTTGGTTAGCATCATCAAACACAACATGAATGGATTCTTCAACCTTCGATTTGATCTTATTTAGGATGCGAAAACTCTTTCCATTTTTGGCATAGCCTAGAAAGATTCCCTTATCCGCTTTAGGATCAAATGTCTTTAGACTTTGGGATCCATTGTTATGAATGAAACATTTTGAACCAAATACATGAAAATATGAAACGTTAGGCTTACGTCCCTTCCACAACTCATATGAAGTCTTCTCTTGTTACTTGTTGATCATACACCGGTTCTGAGTGTAGCAAGCGGTATTGATAGCTTCGGCCTAAAACCTTTGAGGTAGCTTAAACTCTGCAAGCATTGTCCTAGCGGCTTCTTTAAGCGTTCTATTCCATCGCTCGACAACTCCATTCTGTTGAGGTGTTCTAGGAGCAGAATACTCATGAAGTATTCCAAAATCTATACAAAACTTCTCAACAAATTGGTTAGTAAATTTAGTTCCTCTGTCGCTTCTAATTCTCATCACTTTTAAATCTTTATAAGTTTGCAATTGACGAATTAGCAATGTGAGCTTGACACTAGTTTCATCTTTGGTCACTAGGAATTCTACCCATGTATAGCGAGAGAAATCATCAACTATTACTAGCGAGTACTTTTTACCACTAACGCTCATGATTTGAATAGGACCAAACAAATCTAGATGCAATAGTTGAAGAACACTAGAAGTAGATAGGCATGGTTTCTTCTTAAAAGATGATTTAACTTGTTTACCCATTTGACATGCATCACATAAGCGATTCTTTTGAAAGGAACCCTTAGGTAATCCCTCTACAAGATTTAGCGATATTAATTGAGAGATTGCCTTAAAGTTGAGGTGATTCATTTTTCTATGTCATAACCAACCCAATTCATTTTGACTTTTAGCAACAAAGCATGTGGGGTTGTTATCAATTGTAGAATCCCAATCCACTAAATAAACATTATTTGTTCGTTTTCCTCTTAATTTAGTAGACTTAGTCTTAGCGTCGTTAACATAGCAAAAGTCGCTTGAAAATTTTACTTCAAAACCTTTATCACAAAATTGACTAATGCTTAACAAATTATGATTAAGACCCTCAACATAATATACATCACTGATCATGATGTTCCCCCTATGCATGATACCTATACCTTTGGTTTTTCCTTTGGAGTTATCACCGAATATAACTTGAGGACCATTGGTTGCATCATAGTTGACCAAGAGATCCTTTGATCCAGTCATGTGCCTTGATGACCCACTATCATTGTACCAAACTGACATATCGGTGTTGGCTCTAGGTAGCTGCATTAAAGGATAGTTCTAATTATTCTTAGGTACCCATGTTGTCTTGGGTCTTTCATTGTTAGTGACTTTGTTTTGAATTAAAACTTTAGGAACCCATATTTGCCTAGTCTTCATTGTAGGAATACTGGCCTTCTTGGGTTTCACATTGTGTTGTGTGTGCTTTTTGGGTGTATAGTAATATCCTCGATTATAATAGTAATCATAGTCATAATTATCATAGTAACGATAATATGATCTAGGCCGTTGTGGATATTGATGCTGGTATTTTCTTGACGCTGGCTTAGGGTGCACTTTTGGTGCTTGACGCTTAGCGCTTGATTCACAATGGTCAGGTTTATCCTTACCCTTTTGAGCGTTTGGATGAACCCGTCTTTGTGAATCGTTTGCTTTCGCATTTCCTTTGCCTGAGCTAGCTTTGGCTTTCTCATTTGGCCTCGTACCATTGTCGCTTGGTTCATTTAGCGTTTGTCTTTGTGAACCTTTCTTAAAAAAGAAAACACCATTTCCTTTGTTGTGCGCCGTAACATTAGATTTGTTTGGTGGTTTACCGAATTCATTGCATCCTAAACCGGTCTTTTCACCAAACATTCTTGTAACCTCAGTCACATTATCCAACTTTCTTAAAGTTTTTGATCATGATTAGATGAGCTGCTCTGATTTGGCAAGTCTTGCGATCAGATCAGCTTCTCTCTTGACTATTATATCAAGATCGCTTTTTAATTGAGTAATCTCACTCTCAAGTGATTGGTTCTTCTCAATGCATTGTTGCTGAACTTCCAACTCTGCTTTGAGCGTTACTTTATCTCTTGTGAGTGATGAGATAATAGCGAGATCATTTTGATATATTTTGGCAGCATCTTAACAATCTTTATAATATTGATTAACTTTGTCAAGTAATTCATCATACGAAAGATGATAAGATAATTCTGTGGTTACCTCTGGTAGCGAGTCATCAGACGCTTCATCATCTCTTTCCATAAGACAGATCAACGCTAAGTCGCTTGTTGGTTCATCATCACTACTTTCATTTGATGATTCCAAATCCTCTTCAGGTGTGAAGAATGGTTCAGATTCCGCTAGCAAACCTTGTTGACGAAGGTTGCTCCTGAATTGGTTTCTATCCGCATAGTCTTGCCTTATGGGCTTAGACACATTTGGATAAGGCCAATTTACCTGGTAGTGCCCTGGTTTCCTGCAATTATAACATAAATTAGTTTTCATTTTCTGTTCAGTGGTTAATCGCTTGGAAATGACTGGCGCTGAGAGATTCTGAGTAGGAGTTGTAGGCGCTTGGTAAGGAACTGGCGCTACTGGTTGAGGTACGGAGTACACTGGCGCTTGATACTGAGTCGCTGGTGCAGGGGGAGGGGTTTGAAATGGAGTTTGTCCAACAGGATTTCTCTTTTCATATCTTAGAAATTTTTTGAATTTCTTGACCAATAAAGCCATCTCTTTTTCTTCATTGGATTCTGTTTCTTTCACCTCACTAAACACTTTACCCTTGCTTTTGGCGGTAGCGATTAATGCTCCTGATTCAGTCGATGTGTCGCTGACTTCACCCAATTCAAATTCAAATGCCTTTAATTCTGAGAATACATGTTCTGGAGTAAGGGTCTCCAATGTCTGAGATTCTCTCATAGCAACAGTCTTAATCAAATACTTGCATGGAAGTCTTCTGAATATCTTATTGACCATTTCTTTGTTGGTTAACTCTTTATCCAATGACGCTAATGATGCAATGAGCATAGTAAACCTTGCATCCAATTGTTCTAGTTTCTCATTGGTCTGCATCTTAAAATGCTCGAATCTTTGCATGGCTATGGAGAGCTTGTTCTCCTTCATTTGTGCTGAACCTTCACACACAATAGCCAACTTATCCCATATTTCTTTGGAAGTTTTACATTGCTTGATCTTGTTGAACAATGCATCATTGTCTCCTAACGCTGAGTAAAGTGCACTTCGTCCAACATTATCTAGATTTGCTCTTTTTCAATCATCAGGCGTCCATTCTAACTTAGGTTTCTCGACATATCCATCTGGAGTGGCTTCATCAGCTCCAGGTGCATGAGTTATCACTTTCATGATCTTAATGAGGCCATCTGAAATTACATCACACATTTCATTATCGCAAGAACATAAATACGCAAATGCTCTAAGTTTCCAAGAATCATAATTTGACTCTACCAACTTAGACATTTTGTTAAAATCCATAATGAGATGTTTTAAGAGAAAATTTTAAAGCGACAATGTTTTAGAAAACTGGATCTAAACAAGCAGTTACGCTCGGAAACGCTTAGGTTTCTACTTCAACCGCTCTGATACCACTTGGTGGTCCCAAGTGGCATACGAAAGGGTCTAGAAGGGGGGGTTTAATAGACCCTGAAGTCTTTTTCGACTTCTAAAATATCGTATCACTTTTAAAAATTAGAACGCTTAGGAAGCTGAGCGCTTGGTTTAAGCGCTTCAGTGAAGGTAACTTAGACTTAGTGATTTTAGAAATTTACCAAAGTAGGGTAAAAGCTTTAATCACTTAATCAGGGTTAGCACAGCGGAAATGATTTTAAAGCTTTAGCGTTCGTTTGGGTTAAATAATCGCTTAGCAGATTAACTTGTCTTTTTCAGAATAGATAGAATAACATAAAGCAAGACAATAATAAAAGTAAATGACACAAGATATATAGGGTTCACTGGGTGATGTAATCCCAACTACGTCATTCTTCTCCTTTTTCACTTGGAGAAAATTTACTAAGATGATTATCAAAGAATCACACAGAATCTTCTACAAGATAGTAAATAGGTGAAAATGATCTCGAGCTCCTTGATCACACAAATGTCAGAACCAATGAAGATCTTCTTCTACAAGCTTCTCTCACTCAGACATACTGTCTGTAAGGGGTTTCAACAACTTTCTCACTCAGATGAAAGGTTGAGGGTTTTATCACAAGGGTTTGTTTGTTTTTGGAAACATCAAACAACTTACAATATCTCAGTAAGAGTTTAGGTTTCTTCTTTTGAAGATATTTGGGATATTTGTGACTGTATGGAATGTATGTAAGAAGCTTGAAGGATTTTGGCTATGGAGTTTCTAAACTTTTTCTTCAGCAGATTTTTCTTGTGCATGTACGTATATCTCTTTTTCTCTATATTTCTGTATTTTTTTAAAGTTTGCTGGAAGGAGGTATTTTTAGGCAATTCTTGGGATCTGTCCGTTGGACACATGTGAGAGTGTGCCTTTCACGCGGCGAGTGAGTATACCTTTTCTCTGACATTCCTGAATTCCTGCTGGTACTGATTTGACGGGAGCAGCTATAAACTCTGAAATTCTGACAATCTAGTCAAAAGGTGGCTTGTCTACAAGTCATATTGGCTTATCACATTTAATGCTCTTATCAGGCATTTAATGTATTTGAATTTATTTCCCTTTTGAAATAAATGTCGTTGAATAATTGCATTTAAGTCCTTCATGACTTGAGAATTTATTTTAGGTGAATCTGATTTTGATCGCTAGAGTGTTTTGAGCGCTTGATCCATAAATCCTAAAATAGTTCTTTAGCGTTTGACAGACGCTAAGGATAAATCTTCATCTTCTTCTGATTTCAGACGCTGATCTTCAACTTCATCTCTAATAGACTCACCTAGAATTCTACCATGGTGCCGAACACATTTCGGCCAATTATATATTTTCCGCCCAAATTTGGTTTTTCCCGCCCAATGTTGATTTTTGAATTTTTTGGAGCTTTAATACACTTTACCCATTCAAACTCTTTATACATTCATTTTTATCAGAAAAAAAAATTCCAAGCTTCCAAATTGGAGAAAAAAACCGTCTCTCATTGCAAAGAAGACGTCCATCCTGCCCCAATCCCGTCAATCCCGAGTAAGTTTTCTCCATGACTACGGAATTTTTGTATTATGAGTGAAATTTTTGTCTTATGATTTCTCAATCTCGAAGAAGTCGATTTGTATTATGATTGTCGAATTTTTGTATGAATTTTAAAGTACTTATGAACCCTTTTTTGTATGAATTTTAAAGTACTTATGGACCATTTTTTGTATGAATTGGAGCCTATGTTGGGCAAATTAAGCCTATTCTCTTAATTTCCCCAATTTTAAAGTACTTATGGACCATTTTTGTAGGAATTTTAAAGTACTTATGGACCCTTTTTTGTATGAATTTTAAAGTACTTATGGACCATTTTTTGTATGTTTTTTTGTATGAATTGTCGATCATGTTCATCTTTATGGACCCTTTTTGGTAGTTTTCCATGGTGATTAGTTGAAGTAAGTAGAAGTCTTGTTTTCTCTAATCCTTTCTTATTTTTTTGTTCGCATATTTATTTATGAAGGTGTGGTCACATATATTTAAGAAGCTCCGTCTCCATACGCCGTTGCCGCCTCATTTTGCAATCATAATGTAAGAAGCTTTTCTTATTAAATGTCTTTTTCTTATGATGATTGATACCTTCTTTCGTATTAGTCCTTTCTTGTGTTTACCATTGAATTAATATAGGTATTCAAAAATATTTTGATAAGTTGAGAATAGGGAATGCTTTCCAAATCTAAATGTTTCATATTTTTGGAATTTCTTAAAGGGGATGTTTGTTGTCGTTTTCTGAAAGCCAGACCATTTTTGATGAATATAAAAATCGAAGGTGTTAGTTGTCTGATATGTTCCGTTATGTTCTTATATGTTCTTAAAATAACGGGACGAAGCTATGTGGAGTTAATGGTTGTTGTGACGTGAGAAATTGTGAAAACACCAGGGATTGTCAATCGTGTTTTTACAGGACAAAACTGAGGTCTGAAGTAACAGAGTTAGTGACTGCTATGGTGTTCTCAAAGACGGGGAAGGAATCTTGTAGAACATTGGTGGTCCCAAGTGGCATACGAAAGGGTCTAGAAGGGGGGGGGGTTGAATAGACCCTGAAGTCTTTTTCGACTTTACAAATTTTCGTATAACTTTAGAAATTTGAACGCTTGGAAAGCTGAGCGCTTGGGTCAGACGCTTCAGCGTAGTTAACTTAGACTTAGTGATTTCAGCAGTTTACCAAAGTAGGGCAACGCTTAGATCGCTTAATCAGGGTTAGCACAGTGGAAATGATTTTTAGCGTTCTTTTAAATAGTTTAATCGCTTTGCAATTTTATTTGTCTTTTTCAGAAGAATGTAATGTGATGAATATAAGACGATAAAATATAAATGACACCATAATTTGTAAGGTTCACTGGGTGATGTAATCCCAGCTACGTCCTTCTTCTCCTTTTTTACTTGGAGGAATTTACTATGATGATTATCAAAGAATCACACAGAAACTTCTACAAAATAGTAATGGATGAAAATGATCTTGGGCTCCTTGATCACACAGACTTCAGCACCAATGAAGATCGTCTTCTTCAAGCTTCTCTCACTCAGAAATACTGCCTGAAAGTTTTCAACAACTTTTCTCACTCAGATGAAAGGTTGAGGTTTGTCACTAGGGTTTGTTTGTTTTTAGAGAAGATCAAACAACTTGGAATATCTCAGTTGGAATTTGAAATTCTTCTTTGGAAGATGTTTGAGATATTTGTGACTGTCTGGAATGTAGATAAAAGCTTGAAAGGTTTTGGCTATGGGGTTTCTAAGCTTTTTCAGAAAGAATGTACGTAAGATTTTTGGCAATAATTTTCTCGTATATTCTTGTTGTTGTGTTTTTTTTGGTTTTCTGGAGCAAGGTATTTATAAGCAATTTCTTGGGATCTGTCCGTTGGACATATGTAGAGGCGTGCCTTTCACGTGGCGCGTGATCATACCTAAAGTCTGACATTCCTGAAAATTCGCTGAATCCGATTGGACGGGAGCAGCTAAAACTCTGAAATTTCTGATAGTCTGGTCAAAAGGTGGCTTGTCCACAAGTCACAGTAGCTTATCACATTTAATGCTCTTATCAGGCATTTAATGCATTTGAATTTATTTCCCGTTGGAAATAAATGTCCGTTGAATGATTGCATCTAAGTGCTTCATGACTTGAGGATTTATTTCAGGTGAATCTTTCATCCATCGATTGAGACAGATTGAGCGCTTGATCCATATATCCTGAACTGGGTTCCTTTAGCGTTTGACGGACGCTAAGGGACAAATCTTCATCTCTGGTTGACTTCAGACGCTGGTCTTCAACTTTTTCTCTAATAGACTCACCTAGAATTCTACTAGCGATTCAGTTACTAAGACTTAGTCTAAAATCTACAAATATAAATATTACAAGCCTAAACAAAATTACAAACTTTCAAACGCTTAAACAATGATCTAAAGAAAACATAAACTTACATTTTATTTGGGTCTAACAATGAATCCTATCTTGTCATTATCAAAACATCTAACATGAAATTTCCTAACAATTTCCCCCTTTTTGATGATGTCAAGACTTTAACTTTTGTAACTCTAGTTACTAAAGAGAAAAGCCCAAATGAATATAAGTTAGCGTTCAAAAAGTTAGTAAGGTTAGCTAAAGTTAGATTAGCTTCAACAAGATGTTTCAGCGATAAATCATTCATATTTTGAAAGAATAAGCATACATGATTTATACTGAAAACAAAAAAAGAAAAACGAGTACAACAAAAAAATAAAAGATTCATTCACTTTTTCTGTCGCTTTGCTCTTTCTTCGCCTTGGAGAACTTCTAGCGCTAAGTCCATCAGGAGACGATCAATGTCAATCATTGTCGTATGTTGAACTTCATCGTAATCATGCCTACGAAGTCTGGCGCTTTCATTAAGTTCTAGCAACCTTTCCGTCCACTCTCTTGGAGAAATTCCAAGTTCACGAATCAGATCATGATAGATATCTTTTCTTGGATCTTTTGACGATCTCCAATTAACAGGTCGTCTCAGCGGTCCGGCAAAAGGTTGAAATCCCATACCTTCTAAGAAGTCAACGTCCAATTCCGGAAGAGGATATCTTCCTAGATAATATCTTGGCTTTCTCTTTTTAGTTAACATCTTCTTGATGCTTACTAGTTCTTCCATCATTGATCGCCAATTTCTATTATCAGTCTTTGACATCGATTTGGACGCTTGATGCTTTTCTGTATTTTCCCCCTTCTTGGCATCATCAAGAGAGTTCTTTAGAGCAGCGACATCTTAGCGCAAAAGTCTAACTTCTTCGACAAGAAGAGCAATTTGTTGGGCGACACTCTGAGCGACGGCATCGGATGAAGCGTGTCTTTCAGCATCAGCCGAAGCACTCTGAGCTAGGTGTCGATTGAAGTCAGAGGAGAGCTCAGCAATAAGCGGGGATATGCTGTTCATGATAGCAATGGTGCTTTTATGTGAAGCGTTGGCAATGTCTCGGCTTCAGGTATCAGACACTATTCGCATATGTCTATCAGCAGTTTCAAAGATCTTGGAACAGGAACCTTCGATGTGGGTAAGCGAGTTCCGTACTGCGGTTCTGAAATCTCGGGCCTCTAAATCACTGTCTGAATCGGAATCCGAAGAAGGACGCTCTGGGGACGGGAGAAGTCCGTAAGAACTGGAAACTGCAGCCTTGCCTTTGCTCTTATCTCGAATGAGAGGTTCTACAGGCGTTTGGGCAATTTCAGCGTGCACTTCTTCAATTGCGTGATCCAAGATAGAATCTACAAGTGCTGGGGGGTCGACTACTGGGTGCTAGGAGAGTCTGGCAAGGAAGCCTCAGGAGGTTGAGCGACTTCCGTAGTAGGAGCAGAGTCTTCTTCCATTATTTGGATGTGGGGAGGAGAAGGTTTTCTAATGCTAATGACCCAAAGGGGGCCAAGAGCTTCCATTACATGCCAGGGACTGATCAGGCTGGATTGCGGTATAAAGAATATAGCGTCTTCTCGCTCTTCGGTACTTAGTGCAAGTTGCACATCTTCCGGGAAAGCAATCCCTGAAGTATATCTGTGGAAAAAGTCCAAAATCAATGCCATGAGCGCTTGAGCTGCGTCTTGGTCCACTGGCCTAATCAGCGAGATCATCTTGGCCACTTGAATGTTTGATTCAGTAAAGAGCACGGGGTGAAGAGTATATCCTCTGAAGTTGTAACACCCGGAAAAGTGATTGAAACTACTGTCCAGCGCTTGGGCATTTTCAAACACTGCTCTCATGTCTCTGTGGAACTCAGCAAACTCAGCGTGTTCTTTTAAAACATCAACACGAATCTGACTCTGACCGGGAAGAATTAGTTGTTTACTTGACGAAGCGTCTTCGTTTAGATCAGGAAAGATTCTTTGAACAAAGTCTGCACGAGGATGCAAGACGTAGCGTCCGCCCTGGCTGTATAAGGCGAGTTGCTGGCGAATGTAGCTTTTGATTGGTTGTCTGTATCGTGGCAAAGCGCTAACATTCCCTACAATGATCTGACGTTGTTGAAGCAAAAAGGTTGCATATCCTCGGCGTCTGTATTCTATCCCAAACTTGAAAAGAAACGGGTATCTTATAAGCTCTTCGAGGGTATAGAAATGCAGAACAAATTCTTCAGCCCATCTAGCTGTATTCATCATCCATCGTTTCCCTAGTTTGTCTGCTTTAGCTTGATCTTTTCTAGCGGCAAGAAATTTCTCAAAGCGTTCTGTTTCTTCTTCATAATCCTCAGCCCATAATCTGGCTAGATATTCTCGAGCCTCATCTTCTATCCATGAGTTGACCGGATTTGGACGCTCAGCAATAATAGGTCATTTTCCTTTTCATAACTTAAGTGGATTAGGAGTTTTTTTATGAGGAGAGTTGACGATGGAAGGAAGAGCTGAATATCCTATCTTGTTGAGATCTGCCTCATCTGGATCTTTGTTCCAATCACCCATGTGGGGGTTTTTGAAAACAATCTTGTTTTGGCGCAAAGGATAAAAGGATTCTTCTGAGCGATCGGTGAAATTGAATCGCTTCTCGTCAAATTCTGATCGGTTGAACGCTGGTCGACGAATATACTCAAGGCGTAAATGAAGACGCTCTAAACTGTACAGCCCAAGATCGGCAAAACGCTCGAAGATCTCAAACTTGTGTGAGTCTGAAAGATCAGGCCGATGGAGAGTTGTTTGAAATTGGATTTCCAACTCGGCAAGCGTTTGAGTGTCACGTTCTCTGGTAGCATAATAAAATTCAACATCTGAAGAGTATCCGCGCGGGAAGAAATCAATGACACGAGGAGGAGGTCCTGTTGGCGTAGGAACAAAAGCAATATCTTCTGTTGGGATAGGGGCCACTTCTATCGACCGCTCAGCGTTTAAAGTTGCTTCACTTGCTGATGAAGGTTCAGCGACAGGAAGAACTTGTGATGCCTTTGTAGCGATATCCACAACAGTTGCCATGTCTACGTCTATTTCAACTGGAATCTCCGAGAGGGGAGGGTCATCAGCGATAGGTACATCTTGAGGTGCAGCTTGAGCTGATACATGTAAGCGATTTGCGAAAAGTAAGCAAAAATTTCTACGAAGTCCAATGCAAATTATCGCGGATGGGCACAAAGATTTTATCACAATCAAGAAGACTATAATCAACGGGCGAAGTTTTAGCATCTGTCATAACTTTCACCAACTGAAAACCTCTATTTTTAAATATTGCGTAAAAGTAAGTACTAAAGTAATGGCATTTCAAGTACCTCATTGGCTCCCTCAACTCTTTTTTTTTTCAATAACCAGATGTAGAAATTACATACTTCATCATCAAGCCATACTCGAGGTTTCAACAGTTTCAAGCTGCTTGTACTAATTTTCTTGTCTTTCTTTATATAAGTTATACTCATCAACGATTTGGCCTTACGGGATCAGACATGGATTCTGAAATCTGTCTCTTCTCATCTGCGGTGAAAGGCATAAAATAATATGACTTATCAACATCCAATGTATCCTGAACATTTTTGTTAACAACATTTGCAATTTCTAAAAAAAAAAAAAAAAACATTTGCAATTTCAAATACCAAAAATTCACAAAATGCATCTATAACTAATTTTAAGACAACAACAGTACAATCCAATATAGGAATCAAAGGACTCAACAGATGCTTCATATAAAATAAAATTCCATTTACAATATTCTCATACAGTTTTTACAAGATAATACAAATATTATTCAAACAGCTCTCTTGTTCAAAATCTCGAATGCAATCTGCTTTCTGAAGTATGCCATGTCATGCTGATTAAAAATTTTCAAAGGTCTAAACTGTCCTCGAGTACAAAAGTAGTCGAATTTTTTTAGCATGACCACACCACAATCGTAGCTATTTTGCTGTCGAGGCATGGTACTAACAATCTCGTCATCCCAACCAGTCAAATCATAATCTTGCCCTGATTTGTGGCTCACGTATTAGACTAGGTAGTTTTTCAACAAGTTAAAAACTCCATTATCACCCGTGTGAGGACCAAGCGAATCAACATACTGTACTTTTTTGTCCTTCAGGTTGATAATAGCTAAAGCCCAATGTTGACTATCATGGATGGGGACAAAGATTAAATCGCAGTCAACAAGAGAAGTGTTTGAATCTACCCACTTTCCCACCTTCTCAAAATTATTACTATTTTTCAATAGTATGTAAAAGAAAGTATTAAAATAATAGCACCTCAGGTACCTCTCCGGCTCCCTCAACTGCCTTTCAGTCAATAACATGAGGTAAAAATTAATGACTTCATCATCAAGCCATCCTCGAGATTTCAAACATTGAAGGTTACCCACTGTTACACTAAGGTCATTCAAACTCACCAGTACTTTGTCATCCAGCAAGTTTTTAGCCATGGCGTTGGAAACTCGCCTTTCCTCTTTTGTGGTTAGAGGCTCAAAGCAATACTTCTCATCAATGCCAACTTCCTCCTCCACCTCCACCTTGACCTTTTTAAGGCTCGTTTCCTGCTTGTCTTCAGTCATCTTTCTTTTTCCAGTTTGTTCATGAAAAGATGAGAAGAGAACCGCATCCATGTCCACCTTCAGTTCCTCCAACTGGCCTCCACCTTCAGGGTCCATAGCAGTTTTGGTTGCTTGAAGTTATAAAACATTATGCATAAGAAAGACAAATATATCTTACAAAAATTAAATTCATTAAATAAATTTTGACTGTATTACCTTCTTATTTGGTGCTAACTCAGTGAATGGTACACAAGAAGCCTGCCCTTTTTTCGCTCCCTCTTTGGATGCTCGCGATCAACAGCGAGAGGCAGATCTCCTCATGTTTCAAATCCATTAGGACATTAGCAACCTCTCCCTCCCCAACAACGACCTCATCAGCCACAACAGTCAGCTTATTATGAACATAAAGGGTGACGGAACCATCAACTGGTACATAGAGCCACACCAAAAATGGGTTCATCATCCGTCTGAAATCTCTGGAAAATGGCAAACTGATTTTCTACATTTGATAGCCTATTTTCTACACTGGCTAGCCTAGCATCCACTTTTGAGTCCATATGTGAAATTTTTTCCAAAATCTCACTCAATATTCTAAAAACCTCACTGTTAGGTTCAGTTGAATGACCGGGACCACTTTCAGGATGGGGGATGGAGGAAAAAAGTGGAATGTTGTCGTGCCGAATGGATAATGAGGCACATGGACCGCTTTCGGGCTGAGGATCACTAATGTCTTCTACTCTATTCAATCCGAGTGAAGAACATTTACTGACCACATCAGTGAGGTACATATCTTCAAATAGAATTTTACCCCCCCGTCTCCAATATTGTAGTCCACGCATTAGTGGTCGGGTCCCCTACGGAGTTGGTCGCATTAAAAGGAGAAAATTCCAATTTCTGTTGAAGCGCGTTCCTCCGGAGTGGGCTTTATTATGCTTGAAATGTCCTAAAAAAGTAAGCACAATAAAATAAATTAGAAAACTCATTATGCATATTAATTGCAAAAACATAATGCTAACTGAACAGTGCACAAAAAGTTAATACCAACCCTCGTGTTTACGACCAATTTAAGCAACTGGTCGGAACTCGGAACTTGTTTCTTCGCTTTGGGTTTCGTCGACCACTTGCACATTCGGGGTAATGTGGGGTTCACATTCTCCCTCAATTGCCCAATAGCAGGTGAGAGGACGGACACGCACTCAAAAGGAAGAAGCTAAACAAAATGAAAAAAATCAATCATCAGATTATATATTTCAAAAAAAAAAAAGCCACTGTTTGCAATATAGTAAAACATCATTACAGACTTACTATCAGAGGAATGATGAAACCAGGACATTTCCACTGTGGGTTTCTAGATAGCTTTTTCTATGCCATGTCCAAGCTTGTCACGTGCTCCATTAGAAACCATAAGATCGACGACCCCATAGTTACATTTTTGCAAACTCTAGATTCTCCACTATTCAGATTAGTGTGGAATCTATTTTTGCATTTTCATTTCCACCATAAAATAAGACCGAGCCCAATAGATATAGCAATGATAGCTTCAATTTGTCATCCTTAACCATATCCCGACCACCTTGCCTAAGAATGCTTATACTGCTATCACCATCGCCGGTGGGAGCCTCAACTTCTTCAGGGATTTTCACATTTGCAAGTACTTCCCTTATACTTGCTAATGTGACTTTTTTCGTCTCAAAGAATCTTGAACAAAAATTTTCTTCTGCATCTGCGGGGATACATTCTTCTTTAGGATAGTGGGCACAGTTCAACCCGCTAATTAATGCATGCTCCATCAGAGAGTACTGAATTGGGACGCCATTCAAAACAAACCAAATCTCCGATTTATTGGGAGACTTCACTTTGTGGCTAAGCAGAATCCACAAAGGAATTAAGATCATCTCCGTGTGGGGAGCGGCGTCAAATAATGGACCAAACTGAGAATCCCTCAACCAACTCATCCCATCCGGATGGTCGCTCAAACATGTTTCTATAAATGTGCATTCTTCGGCCATTTTACAATATGTGTTGATTTTACCTTTGAAATTACATTCTTCAAGGTCCAAATAAAGAGTGGGGACCTGAAATAGACAATTTTAAACTGTTGTCAAACTCATTCCTATAGGTATGAAAATATTACACAAACTCATTCTTATAGATAGGAAAATATGGATTCATATGACATATAAATAACATATTTTGAACTCTGTCAATTTCAATCACATAAATATCATAAAATTAGACACAGTGTTGCCCAAGCTAAAACATATTGAGGCCAAATCCCACACAAACTTAAATTGTTTCTGGAATCATAATTCACGTATTTCAGGCGATATTACTTTCATCGACCGTTCTTATTAATCATAACAAGGACAACCAAAAATTATAAACCAAACGTTGCGGTATTGATTATTGAAAACTCAATTTAGGCCTTAAAATCAACATTTTTTTCCATAATCATACATATTTTTACTTGGAACACATGATCTAAACTCAAGGTCACAAATATAATTCATCCTCTAATTCATATTAATGCATTTTTTCAACATTATTTCAATCAAATCATCACTATTGAACTAATCAATCGTCACCATTCAACCATTGAACTAATCAAAACGTCACCATTCAACAAGGTCATCGCTATGAACTAATCCAATCATCACCATTCAACAATACCATTCAATAATGTGATAGCTATGAACTAATCAAATTATCGCCATTCAACAATACCATTCAACAAAGTGATTGCTATGAACTAATCAAATTATCAAAGTGATCGCTATGAACTAATCAAATAATCACCATTCAACAAAACTATCACTATGACCTAATCAATTCATCAACATTCAACAATGTCATCTATATGAACTAATCAAATTATCACCACACAACAAATATATAGTTTATCAATCATAAATAGCAAAAAAGATTAACAAAATGGAACAAATTTTTACTTACAGGGGGTGTCAATGAAGTAGATGGCTCGTTCTCAGTAACCGAGGAAAATTCAAGATAATGTGGAGCCGCCATTGACTCTGCAAATGCATAAAATGAAAAAAAAAAAAAGTTATTGCATAAACCCTAAAATTGAAATTGAAATATGCTTAAAAAAAATATTGCACACTTGTCGGTATCTTCTTTTTCTCCGGTGGAGGTATCTTCTTCTTCTCCGGTGATGGTATCTTCTTCTTCTCTGGTGTCTCGTGCTCGCTTCAGTATCTTTAGTATCTTCTTCTTCTCCTATCTCTTCTCCGGTATCTCGGAATCTTCTTCTACTTCTCGTCGGTTCAGTTTCTTTGAGGCCGGTATTTATGGCAGGCGGCAATATTTTTCCTCCTTTTTCTTTTTTTTTCCATTGCTTTGAGGATATGGGGATGTTGGGGGGAGTATCATATTAGGGGGCAGAGGTTTCGGGAGAAGGGGTTTTTATGTGAATTACAAGCGAGATATTTAAAAAAATAAAAATAGAGAAGAATCATGTTTCACATGAAACACGCTTCTTCAAATGGGGTCAAGTGGGGGAGTTTTCAGTCATTCTACAATGGAAAAAGAGATAACAATTATAAGAGGTCTAAAACCTTCAATGGTGTTGCAAATGGAGCTTATTCCTGCAAACGTCCCTAAGAAACCAGTCATCGGAGTATGATGCTAAATGTAGGCATATAATTGTGTTCCCTTCCCGCATGAAATTAATAATTTTTCAGATCATTTTACCCCTTCAAAATTGAGTTAAATAACTTTTTAGGGCACAAAATGCCAAGATTAAGGTAATTCAAGGGTGGAATGTGTGAAAAATCTAATTGAAGGGTGCAAATGCAATATGCGAATTATCCGATTATAAGACTCAAGTGATAGATGTGCGAATTTAGGATGCCGCTACTCCCTCGAGCTTGTGGCCTCCTATTTCCCACAGGAAAAAAAAAAAAAAAACTTGTGGCCTCGTCTAGGGTTTTCATTTCCTTCAGGCGGCTGCTGCTGCTTTTTCTTAATCATGGCAAAATTAAGGCTTAAACTCTTTTCCGATTCTCTCAAGTCTGCGTCAATGCATGGATCCGTCCCTAGGGGCGGGGCGGTTAATGGTTGCTGATGAAAACCACTGTGAGTCTGTGACTGTGACTCTGTATTTGGCGAATTAGGTAAGGAATCTTTTATCCTTTTTAAGCTAATTTATTGCTTCTACATCTGCTGATTTGGTGTTCTACTGTCTCGTTTTCCAATTCAATTATCTTAGTTTCTTTTGTTTGATCGGATCTGAGTTTTGTGACGTTTTCACTAAAAATAATTAACAGCTCTCGAATCGAAGTGATTGTCATTTGCTATGAACTGGTCTTCTGTTACACAACTTCTTTGGCAGCCACGATTGTAGCTTTTATGCTTTATTTGTTGATTATAATTATCTTCAAGTTTCGGTGTGAGGGTGTGCATGTAGATTCCCTTTTTTTTTTGTCTCTGAGTAGGAATATATTATTTTTAACATCTTCTGAATGAAATTATGATACAGAAACCACACGGTCACTGAAGCACAAAATGATGGGAGATAAGTTGATAATTTTACACTTGAATCAAGATTTATTTTGTGTCAAAAACTTATCTTCAGGTAGATCCCTTTGAATTGGCGAGAGAAAAAGAGGAATTACATTTTCACAAAAATAATCTGATGTGAGTGTGTACCGTTTGTCGCAGTTCAGATTTAAATCCATTCCCGTTCGATGCTGAAAACAGGCTTCTCTATGGAAGGAGATAAATTGCATTTTGACATTTTTGCATATTATGCGCTGAAATTTTTTAATGAAAGCCATTTGCTCGTAAGCAAAAACTACGTTTAAGAAACTGTAAACAGAGAAGATTTTAGTTTAATTAACAGATTATTCAAAATGATGGTTAAAAGAAAAGCTAATTGATACCCCCTTTTTTTTGCTTAGCGAGGATAAATTTGTTGATATTAATTTTTTAATGACGGTTGCATGTTTCACTTCCACACTCTTCAGCCATGTTCTCTGTAAAGATGTTGATTGTGCTAAAATAATTAGACAACGACGATCAGGGTTCATAATTTAGTTATCATAAAGTTGATATATTGTGAATGAGAACAAAAGGAAAAATAAATTTAGTCTTTCTCAAAATTTACCAACTCTTGAATAAGGTCAAACTGCTACTTGTTGAAATATGTAAGAACACGGATGTTATACAGAGACTATTATGAGTGACAACTAGTGATGCACACTAGTTGAGCTCGATGGTATTTTCTGTTTCAGGCCCGGGATCGATGAGCCACTTCCTGAGGCTCAAGCTTTAGGTCATAAGAGAGGCAAATGGAACTCAAGCTCGCTTGATTTGTATTATTGAAATATAAAATATGATATAACTATGCTGTATTGATCAGGAAGCTCGAGAGCAGCTCGCAATCTCGTCAAAACAATTAATAAAACTCGAGATTGAGCTCGGAAACTAGCTCAAGATCAGGCTAGAACACTAGCTCGAGCTTGAGCTACTCCCGGGCTGGCTCAACTCGCTGTGCGCCCCTACTGACAAAATGAACTTTGACTTTTAGAAGGAAGTTGAATGGGTCTAACATGCATGCGTAGGGATGGCAACGGGCCGGTTCTTGAGGATTCAGAACCAGAACCGCATAAATTTTTGGGACCCGGAACAGGAACCGCATAATGAAGGACCCGGAACCGCTAGACCCGCGGGTACCTGCGAGTATTGTTTTTACACTACCGCTTGCGGGTACCCGCGAGTTTGGAACCGGAACCGTGAGACTTGCGGTCACCCGCGAGTTTGGAACCGGAACCGCAAGACTTTTTTTTAGGCTAGAGTTTTGCCTTTTCCCTTTTTCGTATTTTTTCTTCTTTTTCTGTATATATACGTGTAAATATATATGTATATATATATGTGTATATATATACATATATGTATGTATAACGTCAAAGCAGTGTACAATAAGAGACACAAAGTACTCTTAAGTTAGAAATGATATTTCACTACTCAAAGCAACCAAATATAATGGCGGGGCCAAAATTTCATAGAGAAAATACGAACATAAAACAGGAATTTTCTCATTCTTCCGAAGTAGGAGCTGCTGCTGCATCCATTGGTTCAGCATCAGCTGTATCCCCTTTCTTACCTGCAAATACACATTTTGCAAATAAATTTACAGACTGAAGTGGATGAAAAACAAACTGAAAGGAATATATGTATATATATGTATATATCTATATACTTAGATGCAGGAAGACAAAGTCCGAATTCAAACAAGGTTACCCCTGTATACATGGGTGACATCAGACAGCTAAGGACAAATAATTAAAGTTAATCACCGTCTACTCTTTTCCATTTTCATTCATTACTACCGTATAAGATCATTTTTGTTTGTTGATTATTATTAATTCCTTTTTGTATTTTTTTTTTCCGTTTTCAGCTGCTAAGAATTCAAGGTTTATATTTTTAATTTTTTAATTTATTTATTTTTTTTAAAAAAAAGCTGTTCCGGGTTCAACCTGGAACCGAACCGGAACTGCTAGGACCCGTATAAGCTGGAACCGGATCCGGTTAGAGACGGGGAACCGGAACCGTAGGGGTGGTTCCGGATCCAACCCGGATCCGTTGCCAACCCTATGCATGCACTACTATCTTTAAGGTATAAGCACGAGATAAAATACAGAATGATGTTTGTAATTGATATTATTAGATAGAAGTATGCAATATAACCAACAAGTTTGTTGGTGGCACAGTAAATTGAGCAATACGAGTTAAACAGATTTTTTTTATATACATAGAACCATGAGCTCTATGCGATATATGATTTTCAGAACTTGGTTAGAAATAAGTAGAACTGATTTGTCTATATAATATTTCTTCATTGTAATACTTTATTAGGCGTTCCTGTCCAACATTCTGTACCAAAAGTTCGGCCATTGAAAATAATTTTCAATCAATGATTGAAATTTATTTCTAATACAAGCTTCTGTTGTCCTGTGGACATCTATGGATTATAGTTGGATCTTGTTTTGTCCTTGTAACTGAATGCTACATATAAATTATTAGTTTATAATGATTCTAGTGGAGGGCTATCCATGTTATTTGTTCACTATATGTTACACCATGTGTGAGGTAGTAAGTGCCTTGTTGGTATTTAAAGGCAAATTTTGATCCTGACAGGAAAAATATCTTTGCATCAGACGTCAAGTATACCAATGTTCCTCTCATACTTACTCTTCTAGTTATGCAAATCATAGTCATAAATATTGGTCTAAGTTTCTTTAAACTTTGATTATGTGGCAGAGGCGTCTTCAAGTTATGTTACAATCTGCGATCATTGGTTTGGTGGAATGGATGGACCGTGGGTGCATATGTATGGCAATATGAGTCCTTACAGCTTGAATAAAGTTCAACCCTGATGCAAAACCCGAAGACGAATCAAAGAATTGATTAAAAAATGAGATGCACTTGTTCACAATTTCATTTTGCGTGAAATGATTTTCGAGTTCGAGATGAGGCAGCATGCACGTGAACTAGTTCTATCTCAACCTAGTGTTATCACGTTTCTTTAAGGGATGAAGAGAAGGAAATTTGTGAACATCTTTGTGAACCAAGTTAGATACTGTCAAGATTTTTCCATCTTGCCCATGGTTGGAATTGGGGGCCTTGGTAAAACCATTCTTACTAAACCGGTATTTAATGATAAGAGGTAGCCAAGCATTTTGATAAGATACATTGGATTTGTGTCTCTAATAATTTTGATTTGAAGATTTTGATCATTTGAATCTCTAAGTGGGAGCAACATTGCTACAAATCCACAAAACATGAATACTGAAAAAAATCGCATTCATGAGTCTAACTTAGGGAGGAACAAAAAATACTTGCTAATATTAGATAATGTGAGGAATAATACGTGATGATGTCTTGAGGTATCCTTGTTTTGTAAGGTTCCTTGTAGAAATTTTACAATTGATCTTCATCAAAATCTTCATATTAAAATTATCAGAGACACAAATCCAAAGTATTTTACTGAAATACTTAGCTCTTTCTCATTGTTGAATACCAGTTTAGCAAGAGTGGTCTTACCAATGCCCCCCGTTCTAACTGCGGGCAAGATGGAGAGTTCTTTACAGTATCTCATTTGGTTTACCAAGATGTCCACACTTTTCTTTCTGTTCATTCCTCCAACGAATCTCCAAAAACATGATATGACTCGGTCAAGAGGGAACTTGTCTCACGAATAGCAGTAGCCTTACCTCATTTTCTCGGCAGACATTTCACAGAAATGAAAGCTTGGACCCTCAGCAGTAATTGCACCTGATTTTTCAGCCACCTCCATTTCTGTTCTGATTTAACATCAGAATTCGTCTTTTGAACTTCATCCTGGAAAATATGTTGCACTTGAAAATCACATTGTTGAAAAGGCTCAAAAGCATATGAAAGGCAAACAGCGTATCCAAGAGGCTGACACATTGTTGGATATGTATATGAAGTTTGTGGCATTTTATTATATTTGTTTATATCTTCAATTGACAATATAGAAATGATAAAAACATAAGGACTTTTCCCTTCATGATTCGAGTTAAAGAAGAAGTTCTTGTTGATATTTTTCCTCCCCCATTTTCTTGTTGCAAGGACTAAATGCATTTGTCTTCTTATCTAGCCTTTCTTTCATCCGCTGCATGCGTCCATGGTGTTATTGCTGCTTTTAGGGAGTCATTGAGATCTAGTTTTAAGTGGCAGATTAGATGCATGATTATTCTTTGTATTTGAATGAACTATTGCTTTACTCAATTTGTTTTCGCTCAAAAGCATGAAAATGTTGCATGAGTTCAAACTCTATAAGAAATATGCTGAGATTTGAAGAGTGCAGATCATGGTATGGATGAATTATACACAATGACCCAATATTGTCATAAAATTACTCAATACTAAAAGTCTTTCTTCAACACTACACCATTGCAGACAGTACATTTACCAATTTCTCTACTTAATTGTCTCCAAATACAAAAAGCTTTTCCATTTTCATTATTACTCTAGAGATACATTTTAAACATAGTTGATGGTAGTTTCAGTTTTCAAACATCAATAGTTTCTAAATCTCTTTTTGAAGAAATAAAATCCACATTAACATATATACGGAAGTGGATCGTGTTAGCCTATAAACGCAATGGAATAAGAGATTCACTCATCCTGGATAAGCTAGTCTATAAGCCTCCTCGCTTTGAATTACAAACATGTCTCCATTCTCCTTGCTCTATGTGAGTCAAGATATCACCTTTCTCGAGGTGGTGGGTCAGCTATCAGAGCAATTCACATAGATGTTTGTTCACATTAAACCTTGAAGTTCCTGGAGATGCTTTAAGAGCAGAAAGAGATAACCGTTTTGGACAGAAGAGAATAAAAGAGAAAAAATATATGATCTCTCTATTTGAAAGACCTTAGACCAACACGAACATGGATGCATTTGGGTCAACGGTCCTAAACCAACAAGACTTGGAACATCTCACACTCACACAAACTTGATTCAAACTCATTGAATTTCATCCTCTTAACCTTCCAATTTTGCTTTTGTTCTTTCATAAACGTGCAAACATCTGGGAGTTAAACTAAATCATCACCCAGCCAACAGAACTGTTCAACTCCAAACAAACAACTCTTTGCATGATCCCACTAGATCAAGTATTTCTAATCCCTCTCTGTAAAAGTAGAACACGCTTGACTCTTTCGATTATGTATCTATATTCATGACTACCTGATATAGTCGCCCGAGTTATGAACCAAAGAGCATAAGTGCACTACCAACGTAGTTGAGAATAAGTGCACTACCAACGTAGTTCTGCGTCATGTTCTCATGGCACTTAGTTTGGTCTTGACAGCCTTCTCATGACAGACAAAATTGTTTATGGCCACTAGATAACATGCTATATTAGCATCATCAAAATTACAACTCAGGAAAACTTCAAAAGCATGCTAATAAAAATAAGAACTCACATAGTGACGAAGTAGATATCCATCACTTCTTTAAGAGGTCATCTTAAAGCTCATGCATACAAAAACATGTTATTGTGCAGCTCCCACTCAATTTTGTCATGTCATGCTCGTAACATCATAATATCTTAGTTCAGTTGCTATCCAAGTCGTGTCCTGTGAACCACCAGACAGTTGCTCTTCATCTTAATTATGCTTTTTAGTAGGTAGCATGTTCGAGTATAAAAATGCTTTTATGAAGTTTGGAGCCATGAGTTACGTCTTTAAAATTTACAGTTACATCTAATCTTAAGCATATCTATATACAGTGGCAGATCCAGAAATTGAGTTCAGTGGGGGCATGCTTTTATGAAGTT
This sequence comes from Buddleja alternifolia, assembly GCA_019426215.1. Lineage (NCBI taxonomy): Eukaryota > Viridiplantae > Streptophyta > Magnoliopsida > Lamiales > Scrophulariaceae > Buddleja > Buddleja alternifolia. The sequence continues at coordinate 22,955,557 of CM033404.1, read as the reverse complement.
TGGAGCCATGAGTTACGTCTTTAAAATTCACAATTACATCTAATCTTAAGCATATCTATATATATACATGTGAAATATATACATGCGATGAAATTGGAGCCATGAGTTATGTCTTGAAGTTTGCATCACATGTATATTTTTTCACGTGTATATATGATAGGCTTAAGATTCTCCTCAAGTTACTTCATCTTATTACATTGTAATATATACACACTATATATATAGACTTATCTCTTATTTTCTCACTTTGAGATAGAGAGAATTCTCGAATATTTTGTCTGTCATTATAAACTTTTTAACTAATAAACTATGAGTTCTCACATTATTGAGGTAGGATTACTTTCAGTCACTTCTCTTAACAGGTCGCTTGAAAGAGTATGCATAATAGTACATGGTTGATGGAGCTCCCGTTCGCGCATGGCACATTTTCTTAACATTATACGACCAACAATCCAGTCGATATCCAATCACATAACTTACGAACACTTTCAAATTTCCAATCTAACCAACATTAGTGAGAAAATGAGTATGAGGTCCTGATTGACCTCATACTTAGTGTGAACGCCTTCAAGACAGGGACTTCAAATTTTGTTATAAAATTATATGGCTTTCCCAAAATAAATAAATTAAGTTTTAAGCATAGAACTAAAATAGCATTGGCTCAGTTGGTCAGGTGCAAGATGTTAGTGCTTTACTAGCAGCCAGGGCATATCTTGAGGGGTTGAGATCAAATCCTTTTAGTCCTCTTTAAGTATTTTTTAAGCCCTATTTGTAGTTAAAAATGCAGATTTTAAGCGATGTTTCTAGTTATTTTAAGCCATTGTTTCAGCCCCTCAGTTACGTACTTGTATTTAATGTGTTTGTTTCTAATTAAAGAGGTAATTACTATTGATAAAAAAAGAGAGGTTGAATCTGCCATTAACTCTAACATTTTTTTAACTTTTATTCCACACTCATAAGGCTTAGAAATTTAGAATTAAAAAACACTTCTTCGTTTGAACTTCTCTTCTATATATTAAAATTAGAATTAATAAAAATATTTTCTAAAACCTACAAAAAGAGTTGTTGAGTAGAAAAAATATACAAGACTGTCAATAAATTTTAAAAAAAACAGTTGGAATAATATTTTTGTTGCAGTCGTACCCCTCTTATAATGTGTAATTACCAAAGCACCCCTCTTGTTTTTGAAATTATCAACACCCCTACAGGAGGCTAATTGTAAGATTTTTAGAGGGTTAAATTGTAAGAATTTTTTAACACATAGGGGGAATGATTGTAAAAAGTTCATTATAACATGGGAGATTTGTGTAATTTCAAAAATAAGAGGCACTACAAAAAAAAAAAAAAAATTATTGCCGATGTTTATATGCCATGGTGAAAAATCCTTTTGCCATGGTTAAAATCAATTGACCACGGATTTACTACGGCTTTGGCCGTGGTATTCGCAAGCATGGCCAAAACATTTACTATAGTTTATTGTCATGGTCAATGTTTTGTTCATTATAAAGATCATGACCTTTAACCATTACATAAAAATGTTAGGTTAACTCTTCTTCCACCACAGCTAGTTGAGTTTAAAATAACTAGCATTCTTTTTCACCACGGCTAACTTTAATGTGGCTATATGAAACATCTACCACAGACAAGTTAGCCCTAAGCTTAGACCCCTATAGACCACAATTTTAAGCCATGACATATATTTTTATTGCCAATACTCAATTTTCTTGTAGTGAGGTAGGTTGGTGTAATTTTTCCTAAATAACATTTGGATAGGGGCATTTTTGGAAGTTCACATGATGATGTCATAAAAAGACTAATATCAGGGGTAAATGTAATTTTTAATTATAGTGGGTTAGGTATTTGTAATTTCAATTATAAGAAAGTAAATTTGTGTAATTATATATTATAACAGTGGGTGGGTGTTAGTGTAATTTTTTCTAAATTTAAGGACAACACTTCTTGTTTTTGCAAGATGCGTTCTGAACTTGATGGAAATAAGTAGAATTCATAAACAATAACCTAATGCAATATATATCCTTTTTCTAATCAACATTCTACATCCCTGTTGTACTTGTATCTATCGTATATTTTCTTTCTCAAAACTTTTGAGTCGGTGCTCTGTTTTGATGGGTGTCGCACCATATCTTTGAAACATTTGACTCACACAAATGACCAATAACAACATAAATAAATTATAGTTATATTCACTAGCCAAATGATTTGAATCTAATGAATTCAATCCATATACAATTTTTTCTCTTCCTTTTTTTTTTTCAAGAAAAGGAAAAGGCGAATAAGTTGTATATTCCCACTTTCTCCTTTTATGATGATGTGGTATCTTTTAATGTTATCCCTAAAGGTATTAAATAAAATGATTGATAATAATGTTTCAGTTTAGAGGACATTGCATTTTACTTTTCATCTCTCTCTTTTTATGTCAGTGCTCCACTACCAGAATAGCAGCTTCATTATGAATTTTTTTTTGTTTGTTTCTTTTTTGTTTAATTAAAGTTTAGATAGGGTCGGCTCCGGTTACCTACCAGGGCCAGGGTATGCCTGCGGGGACAGTAGGTCACTTACAGAGATACTTACAGATTGCCCACCAACACAGCCCTCACGTCAGCAGAGGAAATCGAACGCACAACTTTCTAAGGGGAAGTGGCTCGACCTTACCAATTGGACAAACCATTTTATTTGTAGTCATCTACAACAATTGGACTTATAAGATGATCATTATGAATTTAGTCTCCATTTATTTTACATAATTTCGCATTGACTGAGAAATTCAAAAGTTATTGAGTTCTTCAAGCAGCCATGACCTTTAATATATAATAATATCAAAATACGCACCACTCACTAATATTGATCAAAATCAAGCGACAATACTATCTAGACTTATAGTGCTTTTGAAAATATAGAACTCCTTTAGAAGCTTAAAATGGTAATTTAATATGACTTTGTACGAGCCAATCAATTCTCTGTGTATTTTTTTTTTGGTCGTGGTGGTGATGTAGGATTTTCTATCAAGTTTAAGCCTTCACAGGTGATGAAATGAACGAAACTAGTTTCATGTGTAGAGATGGCAATTGATTTGAGTAAGGCCTAGATCTGCTTCATTGAGAAATTTGGACGATATCATGGAACATAAGTGCGTTTTGGATTTCAGCTTGGAGTTAATGATGGAGCATAGAATACAGATAGCGTTAGAAATTTCAAGTTAGATGTTTTGATGATGACAAAATAGGATTTTATGTTAGACCCCAAATATAATGCAAGTTTCTGTTTTCATAAATCTAGTGTATAAGCGTTTGAAAGTATGTAAGTTTGGTTAGGCTTGTAATTTTTATCTTTATAGATTTTAGACTAAGTATTAGATACTGAATCGCTAATAGAATTCTAGGTGAGTCTATTAGAGATAAAGTTGAAGATCAGCGTCTGAAGTCAAATGAAGATGAAGATTTGTTCTTAGCGACTGTCAAACGCTAAAGGACTATTTCAGGAGTTATGGATCAAGCGCTCAAAAGAATCCAACGATCAATATCAGATTCACCTGAAATAAATTCTCAAGTCATGGAGGACTTAAAAGCAATCATTCAATGAATATTTATTTCCAACGAGAAATAAATTCAAATGCATTAAATGTCTGATAAGTACATTAAATGTGATAAGCTAGTATGATTTGTGGACAAACCACCTTTTGACTAGACTGTCAGGATTTCAGAGTTCAAAGCTGCTCCTGTCCAATCCGAACCAGCAGGATTTCAGGAATGTCAGAGAAAAGGCTGATTCACGCGCCGCGTGAAGAACACGCGCTCACATGTGTCAAACGGACAAATCTCAAGCATTGCCTATAAAAACCTCATTCCAGCAAACCCTAAACAGACACACATAAAGATCAACACAAGAAAACTTTGCTGAATTTTTTTCCAAGAAAAGCTTAGAAACTCCATAGCCAAAATCTTTCAAGTTTTTTACATACATTCCAGACAGTCACAAATATCTCAAACATCTTCCAAAGAAGAAACCTAAACTCTTACTGAGATATTCCAAGTTGTTTGATCTTTCCAAAAACAAACAAAACCCGTGTGATAAAACCCTCAACCTTTCACCTGAGTGAGAAAATTGATGAAACCCCTTACAGGCAGTATTTCTGAGTGAGAGAAACTTGTAGAAGAAGATGTTCATTAGTGCTGAAATCTGTGTGATCAAGGAGCCCAAGATCATTTTTCACCTCTTTACTATCTTGTAGAAGATTCTGTGTGATTCTTTGATAATCAACTTAGTAAATTTCCTTCAAGTGGAAAAGGAGAAAAAGGACGTAGCTGAGATTACCTTACCCAGTGAACCTTATATATTTTGTGTTATTTACTATTATTTTTTTCTTGTTTTATATTCTCTTACTTATTCTAAAAAAGACAAGCTAAACTGCTAAGCGACTATTTAACCAAAACGAACGCTAAATCTTTAAAATCATTTCCGCTGTGCTAACCCTGATCAAGCGATCTAAGCGTTACCCTACTTTGGTAAATTGTTAAAATCACTAAGTGTAAGTTATCTTTACTGAAGCGCCTGACCCAAGCGCTCAGCTTCCTAAGCGTTCAAATCTTTAAAAGTGATAGGAAGTTTTTGAAGTCAAAAAAGACTTCAGGGTCTATTCAACCCCCCCTTCTAGTGTTAGAGTGTATGCCCTCAAATGCCATAAAAGAGGATAGATTTATAGTGCATTGACTTGTAACTAAACAATATCTTTTTATATATAAGGCATTATCTTGTTGTTTTCTTATAGGCATTTGTAAGGTGTTAATAAACAACGTAAAGTCCTTGAGAATAAGGCAAACCTTCTACTTCCTATGGGATAGGAAGAATAGCACTTGAAGGGTTTAATCCTTATTCTCTAAATAGGGTTCGCAAGTCTAAGAAAGTATTTGACTGGACATCAATACAGAACAAGGACTTGCATGATACAAGTTTTGACAGAGAAAGTGCCAGTCGAACACTATGGGAATGATAGTGGAAACTTATGTCATGGACATATATGTTGGACTAATATGTTCGAACACGGCTCGCATCAGTTTCATCACATGGGTATTCATTCACTGACAGTCAATGATGAAACTGATAAGTTGTGATAGGTACGCGTGAACCTTAAACCTGAGGAATCGAGTTGAAGATGTACTTGTGACATCAAGTCTGTCATTGGAGTAGTTAGATCCAAATCACCCTTTGGTGGGATCGACCTCGAAGTGCGACTTGATGGGCAAGTAGCATTGTTGACTGATTAGCAAAATGAGATTTATTCTCTCATAAGTGAATGAGCTAAATATCCTATGCAGTCATGAATGAGTGAGGTTAAAAGTCTTTGGCCAAAGCATAAAATGACCTCGACTCATTATGGGCTAAGCATATGGTCAAGTCATGTGAGTTTGACTGAAACCATGACTCTCACTTGACTGAGATATAAGAATAAAAGGTTTATACTCGTACGGTATTCACAGCATATATGGTTTGGAATGATCCTATACATTCCTTCTCAATTGGGATACAATGTGAGCCACGTGACTGGCTAGGTGTTACTCATATCCTTCTGGTTTCCTCCTAATTGCCTGTTGAGACGAACCTAAAGAGTCGCACTTAAAAGAAGTGCAAAAAGAAAATCATGGAGAAAACTTGAGAGAATTTTCGGTATTGGATATCGAGATTAATTAATTAATCATTAGATGATTTTATTAATTAATTAATTTAATGAATTAATTAATTCCTTAGAGGAATTTAATTATAATATTAACAAGGATTTAATTGATTATTTAATTAATTTATTTATTGGATAAATAATATTAATTATTTAATTAATTAAATAAGCATAATAGGGCTAAAGCCCGATGGCTAAAAGGCCACAAAGTGGGCGTCCATATCAGGCGGTAAATTAGCCTAGGTTATTATTTCATTGTAGTATAAATATACTAGTTAGAGAGAAAATTAACCTAAGTGAATTAACACACAAACTTTCTCTCCAAGTAAAAATCCTCCATCTCCTCTTTCTCTCTCTAGCCGTATTCCTCAAGAGAAAAAAAGAAGAAGATTTTCGTTTTTGACTCTGGCGTGGCAATTTAGAGACAGCGACGGATTTGCTGTTCAAGAAGGGATTGCAAAGCTGGTTCAAAATTTAATATACGCGAGAACAGTAATTGAATTCGAAACTCAATTTAAATACGAGAAATAGAGATGATCCACTGGGATTCAAATTTATTCTACCGCTGCATTTTTTTTTCTGATTTTATGCAAATTTTCCCAACATCTAGACCCTTTCGTATGCCACTTGGGACCCCCAAGTGGTATCAGAGCGGTTGAAGTAGAAACCTAAGCGTTTCCGAGCGTAACTGCTAGTTTAGATTCATTTTAAAATAAAATAAAATTGGTGGCTTTAAATTTTCCTCTAAACATCTCATTATGGCTTTTAACAAAATGCCTAAGTTGGTAGAGTCAAACTATGATTCTTGGAAACTTAGAGCATTCGTATTTATGTTCTTGCGATAGTGAAATGTGTGATGTAATTTTAGATGGCCCCATTAAAATCATGAAAGTGATAACTCGAGTGCCTGGAGCTGATGAAGCAACTCCCGATGGTTATGTCGAGAAACCCAAGTTAGAATGGACCCCAGATGATCGGAAAAGAGCGAATCTGGATAATGTTGGACGAAGTGCACTTTACGCAACATTAGGAGATAATGATGCATTGTTCAACAAGATCAAACAGTGTAAAACATCAAAAGAGATATGGGATAAATTGGCTATAGTATGTGAAGGTTCAGCACAAATGAAGGAGAATAAACTCTCCATAGCCATGCAAAGATTTGAGCATTTCAAGATGCAGACCAATGAGACGCTAGAACAATTGGACGCAAGGTTTACTTTGCTCATTACAGAGTTAGCGTCATTAGACAAGGAGTTGACCAACAAGGAAATGGTCAATAAGATTTTCAGAAGTCTTCCAAGCAAGTATCTGATTAAGACTGTTGCTATGAGAGAATCACAAACATTGGAGACTTTTACTCCAGAACATGTGTTTTCAGAGTTGAAGGCATTTGAGTTTGAATTGGGTGAAGTCAGCGACACATCGACTTCAGCGACTGAATCAGGAGTTTTAATCGCGAACACCAAAAGTAAGGGTAAAGCGATTAGTGAAGTGAAATCAACGGAATCCAATGAGGAAAAAGGGATGGCTTTATTGGTCAGGAAATTCAAGAAATTCCTAAGATATGAAAAGAGAAATCCTATTGGACAAACTTCATTTGAAACTCCTCCCCCAGCACCAACGCCTCAGTATCAAGCGCCAGTGTATTCTGCACCTCAACCAGTAGCACCCGTTCCATACCAAGCGCCTCCGTCTCCAACTCAGAATCTCTCAGCGCCAGTTGTTTCAAAGTGATTGACCACTGAACAGAAAATGAAAACTAATTTGTGTTATAATTGCAGGAAACCAAGGCACTACCAGGCAAATTGCTCTTATCCAAATGTGTCTAAGCCCACAAGGCAAAACTATGTGAATAGAAACCAATTCAGGAGCAACATTCGCCAACAAGGTTTGCTAGAGGAATCTGAACCATTCTCCGCACTTGAAGAGGATTTAGAATCATCAGATGAAAGCAGTGATGATGAGCCAACAAGCAACTCAGCGTTGATTTGTCTCGTGGTAAGAGATGATGAAGCATCTGAAGATTCGCTACCTGAGGTAACCACTGAATTATCTCACTCTCTTTCTTATGATGAATTACTTGATAAATTCAATGAATATTATAAAGATTATCAAGATGCCGCCAAAATATATCAAAATCACTTCGCATTATTTCATCGCTCTCAAGTGATAAAGTAACGCTCAAAGCAGAGTTACAAGTTTAGCAACAATGTATTGAGAAGAACCAATCACTTGAGAGTGAAATTACACAATTAAAAAGCGATCTTGATATAATAGTCAAGAGAGAAGCTGATCTGATTGCTAGACTTGCCAAATCAGAGCAGCTCGTCTCATCATTATCAAAAGCTTCAAGAAAGTTGGATAATGTCACTGAGGTAACAAGAATGTTTGGTGAAAAGACTGGTTTGGGATGCAATAAATTCGGTAAACAACCAAATAAATCCAATGTTATGGCGAACAACAAAGGAAAGGGTGTTTTCTTTGTTGAGAAAGGTTCACAAAGTCAAACGCTAAATGAACTAAGCGGCAATGCTACGAGGCCAAATGAGAAAGCCAAAGCTGACTCAGGCAAGGGAAAGGAGAAAGCAAATAATTCACAAAGACGGGTTCATCCAAACGCTCAAAAGGCTAAGAATAAACCTGACAACTATGAATCAAGAGCTAAATGTCAAGCACCAAAAGTGCAACCCAAGCTAGCGCCAAGGAAATACCAACGTCAATATCCAAGGCAGTCAAGATCATATTATCGATAGTATGATGATTATGATTATGACTATGATTATGATTACTATTATAATCGAGGATATTATTATACCTCCAAAAACCACACATAACACAGTGTGAAACCCAAGAAGGCCAGTATTCCTACAATGAAGACTAGGCAAATATGGGTTCCTAAAGTTTTAATTCAAACCAAAGTAACTAACGTTGAAGGACTCAAGACAACATGGGTACCTAAGAAGAATTAGAATTGCCCTTTAAATGCAGGTACCTAGAGCCAACACCGATACCTCAGTTTGGTACATTGATAGTGGGTCAACAAGGCACATGACTGGATCAAAGGATCTTTTGGTCAACTATCGTGAAACCAATGGTCCTCAAGTTATATTCGGTGATAACTCTAAAGGTAAAACCAAAGGTATAGGTATCATGCATAGGGGGGAACATCATGATTAGTGATGTATATTATGTTGAAGGTCTTAAGCATAATTTGTTGAGCATTAGTCCATTTTGTGACAAAGGTTTTGAAGTAAAATTTTCAAGTGACTACTGCTATGTTAACGACGCTAAGACTAAGTCTACTAAATTAAGAGGAAAAAGAACAAACAATGTATATTTAGTGGATTGGGATTCTACATTTGATAACAACCCCACATGCTTTGTTGATAAAAGTCAAAATGAATTGGGTTGGTTATGGCATAGAAAAATGAATCACCTCAACTTTAAGGCAATCTCTTAGTTACTATCGCTAAATCTAGTAGAGGGATTACCTAAGGGTTCCTTTCAGAAAAATCGCTTATGTGATGCATGTCAAATGGACAAACAAGTTAAATAATCTTTTTAGAAGAAACCATGCCTATCTACTTCTAGAGTTCTTGAACTATTGCATCTAGATTTGTTTGGTCCTATTCAAATCATGAGTGTTAGTGGTAAAAAGTACTCGCTAGTAATAGTTGATGATTTCTCTCTCTATACATGAGTAGGATTCCTAGCGACCAAAGATGAAACTAGTGTCATGCTCACATCGCTAATTCGTCAATTGCAAACTTATAAAGATCTCAAGGTGACAAGAATTAGAAGTGATAGAGGAACTGAATTTACTGACCAATTTGTTGAGAAGTTCTGTATAGATTTTGGAATACATCATGAGTATTTTGCTCCTAGAACACCTCAACAGAATGGAGTTGCCGAGCGACGGAACAGAACACTCAAAGAAGCCATCCACCAGATCGTAAATGTCTTAGAGACCATCCACCAGAGTTAGTAATTAGAGATATTGGAGCACCTGTTAGAACTAGGTCCGCTACAATTAATGAGGCCATGTTCGCAAGATTCCTATCTCAAATGGAACCAAAGAAAGTGGATGAAGTGCTCAGTGATTCAAGTTGGGTAGAAGCGACGCAAGAAGAGCTTAACCAATTTGAGAGAAGCAAGGTATGGACGCTAGTACCAAGACCAACTAACCAAGGAGTTGTTGGAACTAGATGGGTTTTTAGAAACAAGATGGATGAAGATGGCATTGTTACAAGAAACAAAGCCAAATTAGTCATTTAGTGTTATTGCCAAGAAGAGGGTATTGATTTTGATGAGACGTATGCCCTAGTAGCCCGTCTTGAAGCGATTAGGATGTTCCTAGCGTTTGCCGCATTCAAAAAGTTCACAGTATACCAAATGGACGTGAAGAGTGCATTCCTGAATGATAAACTCCAAGAAGAAGTTTATGTGGAGCAACCTCCAGGACTCATCAACAACCATGGAAAAAGTATGGTCTACAAATTGGATAAGACACTCACACTACTATAGAAATGACCTATTACAGCGGTATTTTTGGGCCTATTACAACGGTTTTAATCATTGTAATAGGTATCGCTGTTATATGGTTTGGACCTATTACAATGGTTAAAAACCGCTGTAATAGGTCACCCTATTACAGCGGTTCCAAAAAAACCATTGTAATAGGGTGAATCCTATGACAGCGGTTCCGGCCGGAACCGCTGTCATAGGGTTAAAAAAAACAATTTTTTTTTAATTCGAACCCTATGACAGCAATTCCGGCTCAACTGCTGTCATAGGGTTCGAATTAAATTTGTTTTTAATTTTTTGCGACCATAGGACAGCGGTTCCGGCTGAACCGCTGTCATAGGGTCGGATTTTTTTTCTTTTTTATATTTTGCACCCCATTATGGTAATATTCCTGTACAGTAATATTCAATAAACCAACCCAACAAATTTCAACTACACAGTAAAACATATTCAACATAAACAACAACCACCCCAAACTTCAATATTACCATCTCTTTCCTCCAACAACAAAATATTATAATCTCCAACAAATGATCACGTGTTAATTTACAATCAACTAATTAAATTACTCATGACAATTTAAATACAATAAATCAAATCACAATTTACAACAAGTCACAATGTACAAAAAATACATTACCTAATTTCTAAGGAGCTGCTAAGAAATTGTAACGTGCCACTTCGCAGCGTACTTCATCAATTTGCTCTTGAGTATAAAAGGATTGAGAATCAGGAAAGTACTGCAAGATATATATAGAGATTAATTGCAAACTGAAATGACGTTTCAATTACCTACCAAAGGTTTAATAACTTCAAAAGGAATAGAAATTAAGTATATATTAGGATTATGCATACCGCTGTTGGGATTATAGATTGTCCGTGGCTAATAACCTCTTTCATGAATCTCATAACGAAGTAGCCACAATCCACCTCGTTGGTCTGCCGGGGGCACTACAAAAGTAATCAAAGTTACGTTGTATTAGAACACTAACTTCTATACGAATACATAACCTTTATAGAAAATGCTAACCTTTATTTTAAACCATTAACAGGCCGAGTATTTGGATTTCTTGGAATGGTTGTTGCGATTTGCACGAAATATGTGCACAACTCTATAAAAAAATATAAAAAATAAGGAAATATGTTAAAAACAAGTAATTATGTGAAATAAATATACACTTTTAAAAAATATTAAATATAAGGGATACACTGATTGAATGAAAAACTTACTGATTGATTTTTTGTGTCATATCATCTCGGTAATTCGGCTCACCATGCAAAGAATCTAGATAGTAAACGACCTCTTGAAATGGATCAATTGCAAGTAACAACCAATGTCCCCTAAAAAGCATTCAAAAGATAAGTTCAAAATTTGTTTTGCGTAACTAGTTTTACAAATTAAAGTTGAGTCTTTAGTAGCTCACCCGGTGTTGTAAGGTGCAAGAAACAACTTATTCATTTGTGCACTCTGTATCATAGCACGTGCTATGTACTGCACTTGTTGAATATGCGGGCTTGTTCTCGCAGATATGAAATGTGGGCTAAGGAACCTGAAACTTGCTTCTTTCCCTTCGGGGATCACGTACTTAACCCACAAACACCTAAATTGAGCATAAAAAATGAATTTCGAGTAACGAAAATAATCATAGTTCAGATGTAATAAAATAATTAAAAAACTTACTTTATGTACACTGTAATGATAGAGGCTCCTATCTCTTTTTGACGCAGAAGGTGACAGATCTCCTCTTTCCCAATATACTCTGGGAATGCAAAATTCATAATGGGTTCCTCAATATCTATAGTGATCTGGGCACTAATAGACATCATCTTCGTGTACTTTCCAGAAATAAAAGGTCATTAGAGAGTCCATCTAGTTGAAGGTTTGCACATCTGTCACCTTCACGTGCAGGCTTAGCCACTGAAAATTTTTCTTTGACAGCTGACTGCTTCGACGTCCCTGATTTTTGATTTTCAGATGATTTGGATGGTCCAAGAGTCTGTTTAAGCAAAGAAAATAAAACATGAATGTTACACACCATAGTATATTTAGTAACCTCAAACAAATTGTTATAATTTATTAATGACTAGTTATTAATTACATACCGGTGCATCAGTGACAATGACAAGACTCGCTGGCCAAGCAACGAAGGTACCCAGAGCACTAGAAATGGTGATCATTTCATCATTGAGAGGGATGGGTAGGGGTGTATTCGCCTCAACTGCAGTGTCAATGTGCACTTTCACATGGTTGGTGGCTAATGGACAGTTGTGAAGTATTCTATCAATCACCGGTCGATTGCACATCTGTCCTTTAGCCACCACACGATATAACGGTGATGAAAGTGCTAATTGACATGGAGCGATAACCTACATATATATATATATATATACACAACATTATATTAGAAAGTTTTGTGTGATTTACAGAAATAGAGAGTTCCTAGTTACATGATCAATAAACAAGTTCAAATCATTACCTCAGGAAGCATCTTATAAACTGGTTCTGGGCTGCTATCTTTCAAAGAAATCACCTCATCTTCATGTGGCAGACGCGAGTTAGGCGCTTCCAAAACATCAATCTGGTGTTGCATGGCAAGCATAGTTTTGGAGAGATTTTTCACCATGTTTCTCAAGCTTTCCATCTCCATTTCTTTAGCAGGCTTTGGATCCATAAAATAGTCTCTTTGTGTGACCCCAAAGCCAACACCCCTAACGCGACCCGGATGCTCCTTCTTTTTAAGAGCTTTAGCCAATAGGTCATCTCAACTCTTCTCATTTCCACTATGGTTAGTACTCTCTTGTGAAATGCTCTCCTGTAATAATACATTTAAAAAAATAAAAAAAATTAGTGAACTTTGTTCTTTCAATAGTATTTCAAAACAAACATACAACACATTATAGAGCTAAAATTGCAAATAACTCACCATTTCATTCACTACTCTTCTAACATTGTCGTTATCAATTTGATTTGTTTTATCGGAACGCGCAATCCTCCACATGAGTGCTCGTGTCACCTCTGTGCAATCGGATCCCGCATCCCTTCTTCTATTCATCTATATTTTCATTAAAAAATATATATTTATTAACATAGAATTTTTATTAAAAAAATTGTAAGGATTCACTGCTAAACGAACTACATACCTCAATTTGCTCCATAAGAGCATGTCCAAGACTCGCTTTCCGGTAAGGATATTCAGGTTCCTTTGCTCTTTCCTGATTTTCCCTACTTAGTTTCTGTTTATTACATTATCAAATTATTAGCTAAATATAAACGCAATAACCAACAAATGAAACCGTAAATTAAAATGACTAGCTACCTTAAACCCTTCACTTAGGCGAACATCTAAAAATGCCGTCCGATCGGCTTGAGGTATCTCATATTATTGGGGTGGGTTGTTATTAATGTTTCCATCATCATCTCGCACCCACTTTCTACTCAAGTAGCTTCTGAAGTTACGTGCTAGCTTCCCAGCTTCTGCTAGTACGTACTTTTGTCTACTTTCTTTAATATCAAATGCCAACTACAAAAAACAAACAACAAAGTATATATGAAATTATAATTTAGAGAAAATTAAATCAACAAAAAAAATACATTACCACTTACAAATATGATAATATCCAAATTACCTTCATTTCATTCCAAATGTTTCTTTTTATTGGTGATGGGACTTTTCGCCAGTCACTCATGGTAATCGACACCTTCTGCCGAGCCAAGACTCCTATATAACCAATAAATGTTAATTTGTTTGGATTAACTGCTTGACCTCTGTCATTCCAGTCGACAGGTAGCCTTATACCTTGACTTCTGGCTTTGATAAATTTTTTCATAGCCATGATACCTCTCTGTATCTCCTTATCATGATGGCTATCTGATCCATATACATCATCCTCAGGAAAACTACCAATGAAGTCATCGACCTACAAAAGCTAAAAAATAGAAGTTAGATTCATATAAATTTGACAGATTCATTTGGCAATAATAATTTTAAAATAGAAGTAATAAATACAGAAGTTAGGTTCATTCCCATTATTCTAGAACAAATTTGGCGGAGTAACGGCGCAAAAATTTGTACCAAGTTCTCGACTTAATCTTCCCCCAAACTTGCAACCACAACAAACCCAGCAATTACAAATATTGATCACCAGTTGAATCACGTAAATCACCACAACTAAGTATAAATATAGATCACTAGTTGGATCAATGTATCCTAAACCACAAAATAAACAAAATTTAATTCCCAATTAAACGTAATTAACCTTCAGCTAACCCAAATTAACCTTAAATTCAGTCAAGCCCCTATTTCCCTTAAATTTTCCACAAAAATAGGCAAATCTCAAGAATATAAATTTTCTAGCAACTAAGTATAAATATTGATAAAAAAATAAGTTTATCATACAATTATGAAATAAGTTCAAATACCTTTCATCGTTTTCTTTTTGTCGTTGGCTTAGCAGTCTTTTGCTTCCCATCCGTACGACCATTTTTTTTAGTACTCCGACGAACTGATGGATTAATCCATATCCCCTCTTGGTGATCTTGTCGCAAATACAATTCATCATCACTTATATCCAAGTCATCGTCACTATCAATTGATTGTGAATCACCTAATGAGATAGGATTTTTTTCATCATTTTCACTTTCTTCATAATCATCATCAATACAAGTATTTTTGTTTGCTGATAAAACACTGGACCACCTCTTATTAATAGGATCGGTGACAAAAAACACTTGCTTAGCTTTTGATGCTAAAATGAAAGGTTCATCTTTGTATCCCACCCTTTCAAGGTCTACTCGAGTGAAGCCTATTTCACTATTATCGACACCATGTTTGTTGTCAACCCACCTACACCCAAATACAGGCACCCGAAACCAACTATAATCAAGCTCCCATATACGTTCAATCACCCCATAATATGATAAATCAGCATAGATAGGATTACTATCTTTCGCACTTGAGATATGCAATGCTTGAGCTACAAGAGTTACACCACTATTTTGCATTGAACTTCGTTCATCTTGGTCTTTTGTATAGAATGTGAGACTATTTATATGATAACCTGAATAACAAAATACTAGTCTATCCGGACCCATCGACAGTCGTGTCAATTTATCTGAAACTGAAAGCTGTGGATTCTCTTTTTGGATCTCTTCAATATGCTTTCGGAACCAATCGATGAAACTCTTGTTATGCTCTCTTGAAATCCAGCTCTCATTTTTAATTGGATTGAATCTCCTAAGTTGGTTCTTATGCTCTTCAACATGTGGGTCAACCTCATCGGTGTTGTGGAGCACATATAGGTGTGCCTGCTCCTTTTGTGTAATATGAACACTAATTAATTGCTTTACAATTACGCTTTTTCCTTCTGTTCCCCCTCCCACAACATGAGACTTTGGAAGCTCTGCAACATTAGAATCTTCCAGATACTCTGTGCAAAATGTAATGACTTCATCAACTATGTACCGTTCAACAATGTAACCTTCCGGCCGACTACAATTTTTCACGTAGACTTTCAATAACTTCATATAACGCTTAGCCGGATACATAGATCTTATAAAAGCTGATCCACATAGTTGAGCCTCTCTAACCAAGTGAATAGGTAGGTAAGTCATTATATCAAAAAAAGCAGGTGAAAAATTGACACGCGAATTCCCTAGCAAGTATACTAGGTAATGCAATGTAATAAAGTGGACTATTAGCCCGGGGTGTGTATCATCTCCACAGGGACAATTGAATTTGATGCTCGTAATTGCTATATTATCTAACTCTAAGCAAAATCAATTTATAAGATGATCGATGATTATACTTATGAAAATAAACTAAGGATAACTAAATGATAAACAAGGTAATAAATCAAATGGAAATAGATGATTGGTCTATGATCCTACTATGTTCTATTTTGTGCTCATGAACTCTCAATTACCCGGATTCTTAGAATGCTCTTGTTATGGCAAAACCCCCTAATGTATTCATTACTCAATCTCTTGAAATAACAAGCTTATTCTAGTTAACAACTTCCCATGTCTCTATAGTGAAGATTGAATTAACTAACATGCATTTAGGTTCAAAGGAATTCCTTGTTTACGAAGATCCTACATTCAATCGGGTCATCTTATCACAAAAAAACCACACAACGCAATCAATTCTATCTCTAGTCAATTGTTACGTTATGATGTTTGATTTTTCGATCTCCCTTTATCTATCTCCTCTCGGTCTCAAGACAAAGCATTTTATCAAACACATGGTGATCAAGCATATGCAAGCATTAAGCATAAAATCAAACATGTAACAAGAATGTAATAAATCCGAAAATTAATGATTCATTAAACACAAAACATCACAAAGTATTCACATAACCCAATCACAAATATACTTAGCTCATACTTACAATAACAAGTGATTCAAAACTTCTACAAGACATAGTTGAAAAACTAATCTAAGAGAAAAAGTTGAATTACTCCCTATTACAAAGTGTGAATCCAAGCTTTAATGATGATGATGGCTCTTCAAGCTTCCTTAGGACTTCCCATGGCTTCCCCTTGGTGTTTGAGAGCAAGTCTAAGTGTTTTTCCAAGAGAAAAGTGTGTTATAAAGGAAGAAAACGGCGGACTTAAATTTTGGGCTTTGGGAGAATCGGACCGCGGCACGACCTTTTAACCAACCCCGGCACAATAAGTATGTAGTGCCACGGCACAGTGCCGCGGCCCAATTGGCAAGGTGTTCCGCGGTTCTGACGTGACCTCGGTCTCTGCTGCGGTCAAACTTGGCGAGGAGTGCCGCGGCACAGCGCCGCGGTCCATCTGGCAAAGGACGCCAGACACTGTGCCGCAGTCTGTGCGGCTGAATTCAGAGAGGTGTGCCTTGGCACGGTGCCGCGGCACTGAAGGCAGTGTCCAAAATAAAACTTCTATTTTCCCGTCTCTTCTTTGGCCTTCTTATTCGATTATCGATCTATTCGACTTAAATCCCTACACACATGAAATGAGAACAAATCAAAGCAATATGCGGGATATTCATTACTAAACTATGACGAAAATACCTAAATAAAAGGGGTAAATAATTGTAAAATGTGAACTTATCAAAAATACATTTCAAGCTCACACAGAGTGATGACAATTTGTTTCCAAAGTGCAGGAAAATGCTCAGGATCAAACACCTTGCTCCACATTGCTTTGAAGAAGAAACACAATCTAGTTATCGTGTCTCTCACCTTTTTTGGCAAAATGGTCTGTATAGAAATTGGTAGCAAATGATCCATGATTACATAACAACCGTGAGTCTTCATGTGTTTTAGCTTCAAGTCCTTCATTGATATAAGACTGCTAATGTTTGAAGAATACCCTTCTGGAACTTTCACTCCATTAAGAAACTCACATAATGCAATTTTTTCTTTCCTGGCTAGAGTGTGAGCTACTGGAGGCAAATAAGTACGTTTCCCCTTATTTGTTGGTGCCAATTTTCCTCTTATCTTCATTTCAACCAAGTCTAACCATGCCTTTACGCCATCTTTTGTCATTCCGGGCACATTTAGAAGTGTACCAATGACACTATCAAATACATTTTTATAAATATTCATAATATCAAGAAAATGTCTAACATGTAAAGACGTCCAATACGGCAACTCAAAGAAAATTGACCTTTTTTTCCACCCAGTTTTTGCAAGGCCACCTGCAAAAGTCTTTCCAAATTTGAACTCCAAGTCTTTTACATTCTCAAACACTTCTTCACCAGTCAAGCACTTAGGAGCTCGGCCTTCTTCTATATTTCCATTGAAAGCTTTCTTCCACCGACGATATCGATGGTTCCGATTTAGCCATCTCCGATGCCCTTGGAATGCATATTTCTGAGAGTGTGTCAATCGATATTGATCTGTACTCTTGACACATATAGGGCATCCACATTAGCCATGTACACCATATCCCTCGAGGTTTGTTCTTGCCGAAAAATTATTGATTGTTCCAAATAACATGACTCTGAGAATAAAATTTTCTTCTCTGAACCCGTCATGTACTTGAACACCGATGTCCCACAACACCTTCAAATCCTCAATTAAAGGAGCCAAGTAGACATCTATATCATTTCCAGGTTATTTTGGCCCAGAAATGAGTATAAGCATCATTATATGCTCTCGCTTCATGCATCGCGATGGGGGAAGGTTGTAGATCATCAAAATCACCGACCATGTACTATGTGAGCTACTTTGCAAGCCATGAGGGTTCATGCCATCTGTAGCCAATACAAGGCGCAGGTTTCTTGATTCTTCACCAAATTCAGGGAAATCATCATCAATCTTTTTCCATTGAGGAGAATCTGAGGGGTGTCGAATCTTGTCATCTTCAATCCTTTTTTCAAGCTTTCTATCAGCATGCCATGTCAAGTCCTTGGCTAACTCTTTACTACTGTACATGTGCTTAAATCGTGGTATTATAGGCACATACCATATGGTTTTGACAGGAGTAGATCCATTCTTCTTGTATCGTGAGGCGCCGCATTTCGGACAGGCTTTCAACGATGCATAGTCAGTTCTAAATAATATGCAATCATTGAGACAGGCATATATCCTCTCATATCCCATGCCAATTGAGGTTAACATCCGTTTAGCCTCATAAGTACGATTAGGTAACACGTTATTCTCAGGTAGCATGCTTTTTAATAGACCAAATAAGTCTGTGAAACTCTTATCACTCCACCCATTGTTGGCTTTTAACTTGTATAGGTTTAGGACTGCTTTTAATCTTGTGAGTTTACTACCACTATACAGTGGTGTCTTCGAATCACTTGTCAAATTGTCAAACATTTTAGGAAAATTTCGCAAATCCTCCTCAATCACATTTATCATCTCCTCCAAACGATCAGGCTCATAATCATTCATGTTGAAATCCTGTGATGGATATGATGTACCACCAAAATCATCTGACGTCACACTGCTTTCACCGTGTCTTGTCCAACGTGTGTAGCTTTTACCAATCCCATTACACACCAAATGATCTTCCAACCCATGTGGACTAATTCTATTTGCAAAACAACAACGTAAACACGGGCAAGTGATCCTAGTTCGATCTAGTGCATACTCAACCGCAAACTTGATGAACTCTTTCACCCCTTTCTGATACTGTTCCGACATATGATCCGCTAAAATCTAACTTCAATCCATCTTGATTCTGAATTAATTAAATTAAAATTTTTTATCATCAGTTGATAGTTGAATTAATTAAATAATTTTTATTTTAATTTTCCCATTATTCTAGAAAAAATTCGGCAGAGTAACAACGCAAAAATTTCTACCAACTTCTCGACTTAACCTTCACTCGGCTAGGTTGAAACCAACAAAATTTGGATCTTACGATCCGCTAAAATTCAATTTCGATCTTAATTAATTAAATTAAATAATTTTAACATCAGTTGATTTGAATTAAATAAATTATTTTTATTTTTATTTATTTTCCGTTATCTTATAAAAAATTCGGCAAAGTACCGATGGAAAAATTTCTACCAAGTTCTCGACTTAATCTTCCCCCAAACTTGCAACCAACAAAATTAATATCTTTCAGCCACAACAAACCCAATATTCTAATCTTTCACCCACAACAAACTCAAAATGTCGATCTCACAATACAAAAATATTGATCACCAGTTGGATCACATAAATCATCATATTTCAAGCAACTACAAATATTGATCACCAATTGAATCACATAAAACTAAAAATAAAGCATCATTTTATAAATATATATTGATCACCAGTTGGATCACATAAATCACATAAAACTACAAATAAAACATCATATTTTCAACAACTAAGTATAAATATAGATCACCAGTTAGATCAATGTACCCTAAACCACAAAATAACCACAATTTAATCCCAAATCAAACGTAATTAACACCCGACTAACCCAAATTAACAGTAAATTCAGTCAAATCCCTATTTCCCTTAAATTTTCCAATAAAAAGGCAAATCTTAAGAATATACACAAATATACATACACCCACACATACACAAATATACATACACCCACACATACACAAATATATATACATACACCCACATATACACAAATATACATACACCCACACATACACAAATATATATACATACACCCACATATACACAAATATACATACACCCACATATACACAAATACACATACACCCACACATACACAAATATATATACATACACCCACACATACACAAATATATATGCATACACCCACACATACACAAATATTTAACTCTATACTCCATGTGTGTGTGTATATATATATATATATTTATCTAAAAAAAATTACCCACTAAATGGTGATGGCGGCGGCGGCAGCAGCGGCGGCGGTGGAGGCGGCAGTCCTTACATATATATATAGAATGAGTTAAATATATATACATATATATATATATATAGATCTAGAAAGAGAGATACCGAAAGAAGGGAGCGAACGGTGACGGTGGATGGCGGCGAGAGGTCGAGTTTAGAGAGAGAGAGAAACCGAGAGAGAGAGAGAGAGAAACCACGAGAGAGAGCGAGAGAGAGCGCGCGAGAGAGAGAGAGGTGGTGGTGCACAGTGGTGGGGAGGGGGGGGGGGGAGGTTGAAAGAGAGAGAGATAGGAGGGGGCGGCCGGGTTTTACCCAAAAACCCGGCCGCCTATGATAATGGTTCTGGTACAAACCGCTGTCATACCCGGTTTTTTTATTTTTTTTTTAATTTTTTTCTTTCTGACAGCGGTTCGATTGAGCCGCTGTCATAGTTTCGGTCTATGACAGCGGTTCGTGGTCGAACTGCTGTTATATCTTTTTTATTTTAATTTTTTTTTCTGAAGCACTATGACTGCGGTTCGAATGAACAGCTGTCATATCCGGCACTATGACAGTGGTTTGATCAAACCGCTGTCATATTCCGGCACTATGACAGCGGTTCGATACGAACCGCTATCGTATCCCAATTTTTTTTTAATTTTGTCTGATAGCGGTTCGGGTTGAACCGCTGTAATAGGTCCGAACCAAGAAGCCCTATTACAGCGGTTTTGCAAAACAGCTGTAATAGGTACGCTGTAATAGTGTATTTTTGTAGTAGTGTCTATGGCCTTAAACAAGCACCAAGAGCATGGTATGACACTCTCTCTCTCTTCCTTATAGGTAAAGCTTTTTCAAAAGGCAGCGTTGATACAACATTATTTAAAATTATCCATAATGAAGATATTCTCTTAGTCCAAATTTATGTTGATGATATTATATTCGAATCTACTAATAAGCGATTGTGTGAAATTTTTTCGAAAATGATGCAAGAACAATTTGAAATGAGCATGATGGATGAATTAACTTTCTTCTTAGGACTACAAGTTAAATAACTCCCTAATGGCATATTTATTAACCAAGCTAAATATATAAGGGATATGATTAAGAAATTTGGTATAGAAAATGCATCATGTTCAAAAATTCCAATGAGCCAAATGCTTAAGTTGGATAAAGATGAAAGTGGGAAGAAAATTGATATCGCTAATTATAGAGGTATCATTGGATCACTTCTTTATCTTACCGCTAGTAGACCTGATATTATGTTATCGGTATGCATGTGTGCACGCTTTCAAGCTGATCCTAGAGAATCACACTTAAATGCTACCAAGAGAAACCTTAAATACCGAAAAGACACACAAAATGTGGGCTTATGGTATCCAAGGGACTCTCCTTTTTAACTAATTGGTTATTCAGACGCAAATTTTGCAGGATGCAAAATAGATAGAAAAAATACTAGTGGTACATGTCAATTTCTAGGTGATAGACTAATTTCGTGGCATAGTAAGAAACAACAATCCATAGCGACTTCTACCACTGAAGCAGAGTACGTAGCCGCTGGGAGTTGTTATGCACAAATCCTTTGGATGAGGCAACAACTTAGAGATTATAGAATCATCTTAGGTTCTACCCCAATCCATTGTGATAACCAAAGCGCTTTAGCTATGACCCAAAACCC
Organism: Buddleja alternifolia; assembly: GCA_019426215.1. Classification (NCBI taxonomy): domain Eukaryota; kingdom Viridiplantae; phylum Streptophyta; class Magnoliopsida; order Lamiales; family Scrophulariaceae; genus Buddleja; species Buddleja alternifolia. The sequence goes on along the minus strand of CM033404.1, from coordinate 22,933,373 downwards.
AGTCCTTCATTCTAGAACTAAACATATTGACATTCGATGCCATTTCTTGCGTGACCATGTTTAAAAGAAAGATATCTCCATGCACTTCATTGGAACTGACAAACAAGTGGCAGATATCTTCACCAAAACGCTGAACGAACAACGCTTTCTCACTTTGAGAAGTGAATTAGGTATGATTGATTTAAACGCTTAAATCATAAAGTATCATATTTTAAAGGCATACAATTTAGGGGAAATCTACTTTAAATTTATGTCCAAAATGTTTTTCAAGAATAAAATGAGTCATCAATTTTAGGTGGAACTTTAAAATTGTACTTGTCTCAATTCATAAGCGACTGTGATAAAAAATTAACTTTGAAAATTTATGCATTGATCACTCGTGCTTATCTATTATGCATGACAAAATCAATCTCTAATAAAATTAAATGAAAATATTTTTTAAAATCCTAGCGATTGATTTATATTAATTCAGCTTTGAGGAATTGAATTTTATTAAAAAGACTTCAGCGATTAAAGATTCCCACTTTAACGCTAAGTAACTTTCTCTAAAAATCATGCATAGTTTTCATCGCCAAAAGGTAGCTTGTGGATAAGTCCAAAAGATTAGATTTGACAACTGCCCACACATGCTTATCAAATCAAACTGACGGTTAATGATTCCTATCTAAAAACTAGGTGGTTCAGTAACTGCACCTGTCTGAGTATGTGTCAGTGTACTATCAGGCACGTGTATTTCACGTTGAAAATTTCAAAATTATTCAAACGTTTTGAAAAAGTAACTGCGGATTTCAAACTTTTATATTTCACAGTTGTTACCCTATTTTTACCACACTTTTTGACATCCATATTTATGTGTAAATGGCTCAGATTTAAGTTTTGTTATTTTCAAAATTAATTTCTGTACACGTGTCATTCATCTAATAGTTGAGGAGTTATTTTTGCCTCCTATTTAAACCTTCATAATCTTTACAGTAAACCTTTATCACTTCCAAATTCTCCTACTGTAAAAGTTATTTTCTCCAAGGCAAAAAGACTCTCCCTTCTCTCCTCAACCGAAGCTTTTTTGGTTCATCAATGGTACCCAAATCTTCAAGATCTGCTGCCGACAAATCTTCCAAAACTGAAAAATGAGTCACTATTAACGCTGGATTTCTTGTTCACTAGGACTACTTATTTGAAAACTAGAACTTTCCTCTATGGACTGTTCTTCCTCTGGTTCAAGAGTCTGGTTTGCGTGACTTGATAACCTCTCATTCAAACATCTTTGAGGAAGAAGCTCTTTTCTTCTTTCAGAACGCAAAAATCTCCGACGACGGAAACTCCATTTTCTGCGTCTTTCCCTTTGCTAGTGAGACCTTTGTCCTCACTCCTTCTCTTGTACCATCTTTACTCATTTTGCCAAACGATGGAGGCGAAGTTGAAAATGTTACTCTTGGTGATGCTACAAAAGTCTGGGCGCTAGTAAAAAAGGATGAAGTTGAAGCTGCCTACAAACCCAACTTCAAGAAGAATGACATGAAGGGCGAGTATGTCATTCTTGCGGACATATGCTCAAAGATGATCGATTGCAGAAAGGGAAGCTTTGATAAGATTTCAAATGTTCAATACAAGATGATGGTGGCCATTCTGACCAAATTGAAGATCAATTGGTCACTTTATGTTTATAATTGCTTTAAAGCAGCGATGGCCAAGTCAGTAAATCCCAAGCCTTACGGGATTGTGTTGAGTCGTATTCTAAGCGCTAGCAATTTCATCAACACCGCTGGAAAGAAAGTACCAGCGCTTAAGTTCTATTGGAAGAAGATGATCAGCGAGCTGCTCAAGCCAAGGCGACGTGGCGGTGCAGTGGTTCCCAAAGAAGAGCGTGAGCGACTTCTTGCAGAAGGAGTTGTTCGCAGCGATGATGAAGAGCAAGCGTCTTCGTCTTCATCATCTTCATCGAAAGAAGCCGTGGTGGTTCAGCGACAAAAACAAAATATCGCTGTTAAGGTCGCTGAGCTAGCCAAGCCTACAAAGAAACAAAAGAAGAAGCCAGAGCCCAAAAGGAAACAGAAGTCTCCCTCTCCTTCTCCCATATCACCCTTTCCTCCTCCGGTGTTTTCTTCCCTCAGGAAGAGGAAGAAAAAATACTGCTTGCCCGAAGGCGTACTCCTTTGTCCACTCCAGCTGCATCAACAAGCGCTCCAGCAAAGCCAATGCTTGAAGAACTAGCGAGTTTTGATCCTCCTCCTTCTGACGCTGTTCCTGAAACCAGCTCAGAACCCAAAGCCACTACTCCATCTGAGAAGCTTTCCCACGTTCGGGGTAAGTACTTGTGATAAGCAATGTATTCTATCCTTTCCTCATTAGTTTCTAAGTCTCTAACGCTAGGATAAAATCTTTTCAGCCGAGTGTGAAGAAAATATTCAGATTGTTCTTAACACTCTTGAGGACATGCATATTCCCATTCGTGCTGATCAAATCACTTCTTTTCTTGATTTAGATCCAGAAGAAGTTGTCCCGGAGCCTGAGAAAACTGTACCATCTATTGAAAAACATGAAGCGACTGAGACAGTCGATGATAGTCCCCAGGGTAAGCGTCGTAGTCTTTTATTTGTAATTTCTACTTAGTAGAAATTTTGCTTGCTTTTCTCAAACGCTTACTTGTATCAGCTCAAAAAGCACCAGACGCTGATGCACCTCCACCTTCCGAGATTCCTGTTGAAGTGGATGTAGACATGGAAGCAGTTGTGGATATCGCTAAGGAATTCGCCCAAGTTCTTCCTGACGCTGAAATGTCTCCAGTCAGTGAAGCGACTGTGCATGCTGAGCGGTCGATAGAAGTGACCCTGATAAGAGGTGTTTTTACGTGTTTTTAAGACCGTAATTCTTATGATTTGGATTCACTTATTGCTTAAAGCATGTCACATTTGCATTTAATAGGTGTGTCAAGTGAATACAGGTAATAAATGAGAATACATGAAGAAAAGGGAAGAAAAAACGATGTACAAAACAAGTTCAAGCATGTTTTTCAACACCTAGGCGGTTTATGCATCTCCTACCACATTCGAGCGATAATTCTGTACATTTCGAGACCGACTTAGACAAAGTTTCCTTCTACAAATTTTTAGATGTATGTCTTAGCTTCAAATGGGAACTTGAAACATCCAAATCGGAGGTCTATAGAGATAATTGTGAAGGACATACGATTGCTGTGCCGAACAGAGAAGTACATGTGCCAGGATACGCCCCAGCGCCCTCCTAGTCATGTCTAGGCATGGATAGTCCGAATGTTACTCCTTTTCAGCCTAAATTCCAGCATTATATGATGGGTAAGAATCACTTTTGGCCATAATTCAGCACATGTGTTGAGGGGTTGTCATAAGTGTGTTTCTTGGTAGATTTACTTTATGGGCGCCAAATCAGAAACAATCTCCATGTTGAAACGTAAGTTAGGTATACTTAGAGACCGAATTAGACCAAATATCCTTCTGGAAAGTTGTAGATCTATGTTTTATCTGAACATGGAAAGTTGAATCATCCAATTTGGAGATCTGTGGAGACGTTTATGAGGAAAATACTAAGACTGCGCTGGAAAGCAAGAAAATGGCAGCATGCATGTGTTATGTTGAAGTTTTCACATGGTTATGCTTGGTGGAATTCTTAAGGGCCGAAAGTTCAGCATTTTTTAGCTGGTTGGAATCTTAAAAGCCAAACTTTAAGCATCACCTTAGGTGGAATTCTCATTGGGGAACTTTAATGGGAATTCTTAATGCATACTTTAGTGGAATTTTGGCTATAAAAGGAGGGGGAACCCATACTCTTCATCATTCACTATCAATTTCAGATTCTTGGAGAAGAGGGGGAGGAAGTGACCGATCAATAGAGAAGAAAAGAGGGGAGAGAGAAGGATTCTTGATTCATCATCATCATTGGAGAAGGAAGATTCAATTGAAGTTCCATCATTATTCACTTTTGAGGGAGTTTTTATAGCTTTTCATTTCAATTATGTCTATGAGCATGTGTATTAATTCATTATGTTTTTCATATTATCCATTATGAACTAAATTCATAAGACTAGGGCCATGTAAGGCCAAATTGTGATATATGCTTACAATAGATAATTGTTGAGGTTGTTCTTATATTGTTATGTGATGTGAATTGTGTTTTTGTCTATCTTGCATATACTTGATCACTATATGTTAGAATCTTATGCCTAGGTTAATATTTCGGGAGAAAATTGACTTAGGGTGCAAGAAATTCACATCATGACCCGCAACTAATGGGGAATTGCCCTAGAGATAGGTAAAGATTCCCGGGTGAAGTCGTTCGATTCAAATCAAGTGAACTCTAGTACATTAATGCATGTTTAGTGGTTAGATTTCCGGATAGGGATATTTGGGAAATCACGATCTAAGTATAGGAGTTTATACGCGAGACATCGGTCATTCTCTACCTTAGGAGTTTTCACCATAACAATATAAGAGTAATTCTACAACAAGAGCCTTTATAAGTATATTTGATCAATTTGGACCTAGCATGTGCCTTAGTCTCCCTTTATAATTGGTTTTAATTCATTTGCATAACCTTGTTCTTATTGCACACGTTTTTACATTTAAGTTACTTTTATTGTAGTTGTTTTTTTGTATAAAATCATAAACTAGAATTCAAGTCTCCGTGGTTCGACAACCCGGACTTTTCGTCCACACTTATTACTACACACGACTAGTGCACTTGCTATCATAGCACGTTAGCTTTTAGCGTGTCAGACCCCTATCCCAACCAAGTCAATTGCATTTGTCCCTACTCCAACCAGATCTTCTGCCCATGTCATAGACTTCTTTCCCTGTGGCTATAATGCAAATGATGAATTCTACTTTGCCACCAGGGAGCTTTACACCAGACAATTAGTCGATATGGAGATCAACTTTCAAAACACTCTCCATAGGACCGATGTCTCGAATTCTGCTAAGTTTGAATTCTTCGAGCGATTTGCTAACCTGGGTCTCTACAATCTTGAGCGTCTTTAATCTCGCCTTGAGTATATTCGGAGACCAGCGTTCAACTTGACAGAATTTGACGAGAAGCGTTTTAACTTTACTGGCCATTCTGAAGAGTCCTTCTATCCCTTGCACCAAAATAAGATTGTCATCAAGAATCCCCATATGGGCGATTGGTCAAAGAATCCAGATGAAGAAATTCTTAACAGAATCGGGTACTCTGCTTATCCCAAAGTTGTTCATTCTCCTCAGAACGCTCTATCTCCAAACCCCCTCAGATTGTGGAAAGGAAAAGGACCAGTTGTTGCTGAGCGTCCCAATCCTATTAATGCTTGGATAGAAGCTGAAGCCCGTGAGTACCTTGCAAGATTATTGGGTGAGGATTATGATGGAGAATTTGAACACTTTGAAAAGTTTCTTATAGTAAGAAAAGAACAGAAGAAAGCTCCCACGGGTCGGAAGGTGCTATCCAAGGTGAGTTAGGGTAAAAAATGGCTAAAAGGGGTATATATAGACCAACCCGCTGCCTGAAACGCCGCGGCGTTCGCTTGTTTAACGCCGCGGCGTTCCATTCTGCTTATCATCGCCGCGGCGTTAAGTGGTGAACGCCGCGGTGTTCCCCTGCTGCTCCGTCCAGTTTTGGTAAAATATGCATAACGTTCTCTACCGATGTCGGAATACACTGATTCAAGTTGCTGTAGAATCCTAAAACAAATATCCACAACTCTCAAGAAAACACCATGGTCCAAATCTGTTGTTATAGATGATAAAAATATCTCACAAGTCACTGCATGAGAAAACTCCATCGTAAGACGTCTCGTCCGATGACTTTTTCACCTCCTTCCCTACATATCTGATCTTTGTCTTCAACATAAGAAATGTACCTTTCCCTCTTATATTTCCATTGGTAAACCAAGTGTGTAATTTGGACATGTTTAGAGAAATTGATTCCAAAAACTCCAGCACTGCGCAGACAGCATTTTACCTTGTGTTGTATCTTTTTACATGATTTACCTTCAATCCTTGTTTTTCCTCCAAATGATATGTTATTCTAGAAAATATGAGAAAACAAGGGTCCAAGCATCATATGTCATCAAATTATCAAGAAAACAATCAAAACCAAGTCGATAAACGGGGGAAAACTAGTGTAAAAATAACATATATCAGAAGGCGGCGGGGGAAGGAGGGGGACGTGATAAACTTGGAAAGAGATGGATGATGGATACTGCAAGATGGGCTGAAGATTTTGTGTTGCACTTTTACACGCTGGAAGAGCTTGTGAAGTATCCATTCTTGTTTCATGTTGGAGTAGATTACAGATGTAGAGGTTTTGCCGTGTTTCTTCTCCAGCAGCGCCAAAATCTGGTAGGCAATATTAGCGCTTTAACTTATTACAAACAATCAATAAAACGCTATATTCGCCAGCATCTAAGCTTAATCGCTCAAGGAGGACGCTACATTTATCATCCAACTCAGAACTTTGTTCAGCGCATCCTTCCGGACCTCAATAAAGATGCTTCCTCTAGTAAGCAACCAATTCTGCTAGGACAAAGTGAAGTCCCTTTGAGCCTTGACAATGACCATGCCGACCTTGCCGAATTTCACCATGAGCGCCGAACGATAGTTGAAAATGCTCAGTCGCTGGATATTTCAATCACTCCGCATTTCGGTCCTGGTCTTAGTGACTTCAGAGGATACAATTTGGTTCTCGTCCTATTCTGTGAACAAGAACATACAAGTGGCTAAGATGATATCGCTTATTCGGCCAGTGGATCAACAAGCTGCCAGAGCGCAAAGACACTTTATTTTATATTCCGCAGACCAACGTCCTTAGTCCAAGGCACGTTATGGAAGCGATTGGCCCACTCTGGGTCATTGCCATGAAAGCCCCATCTCCAATCCAAACAGCTGAAATAGAAGATTCTAATACTGTGGAAGTCGCTCAAATCCCCAAAGCTTCCTTGCCAGATCTTTCTAGCGCCCCGGTAGTCGAGCCCCCTTCAACGCTTACAGATCCATCCATGGATCAAGCGATTGAAGAAGTTCAGGAAATCCTTGATGAGCTTGAAGAGCCTTTCGTCAGAGATAAATCTAAAGGTAAGGCTGCAGTTTCCAGCTCATACAGACTCATCCTGTCTCCTAAGCATTCTTCCTCCTCTAATTAAGATTCGAAAAGTGATCAAGAGACTCAAGACTTTAGAAGAGCTGTTAGGAACTCGCTCAATACCATCGAGGGTTCCTGCTCTAAGATGCTTGAAAATAATGAACTAAATATCAGGATGGTCTCTGACACTAGAAGTCGTGATATTGCAAATTCTGCAACAAAGAGCACCATATCAATCAAGGATAGCATATCACCGCTGATCACTTCTCTTTCCGAAGAATTCAATCGGACGCTTGCCCAGAATGCTTCAGCTGATACTGAGCGCCACAATTCTTCAAATTTAATCTCTCAAAGTATCACTGAGCAAATTGCTCTCTTGATAGATGAAGTTAAGCTTCTCTGCTGGGACATCGCTGACTTAAAGACCTCCGTTGATGATGCCAAGAAGGGGGAAGATATGAAAGAAAAGTCCCAGTCCAAAGCCATCTCTAAGACAGACAACAAGCACTGGCGATCTATGTTCGAGGAGATAGTGAGCATAAAGAAAATGCTTACTAAGAAGAGAAAGCCTAGATATTATCAAGGCCGACACTTACTCCCAGACTTGGACGTTGAGTTCTTAGAGAGTATGAGTTTTCACCCATATGCTGGACCGCCTAGAAGACCTATCAACAGGAAATCCACCAATGATCGAAGACAAGACATTTGCCATGATTTGATCCGAGAACTTGGAATCCTTCCGAGGGATTGGGGGGAAGACTGTTGGAGCTGGAAGAAAGTGCTAGACGCAGAAGACATGACTACAATAAACTCCAGCATACATTTATGATAGGTGTTGATAGACTTCTATTGGACTTAGCAGCTGAAATCTATCAAGAAGAAGAAACAAATAGGAAGTGACAGAAAAGATGAAGGATTATGTTGCTTTATGTATTTCTGTTTGTCGCTTTAAAGTATTTTTTTCTTCCTTCAGTTGTAAATCATGTATGCTTAACTCGTCCATATGAATGAATGATTTATAGCTGAAACATCTTGTTAAGGCTAATCTAACTTTAACTAACTTTACTAACTTTCCAAACGCTAACTTATAATTATTTTTGGACTTTTCTTTGAACTCTTAACCTATAAAAGAGTTATAAGAGTTAAGGTCTTGACATCATCAAAAAGGGGGAAATTGTTAGGAATTTCATGTTAGATGTATTGATGATGACAAGATAGGATTTTATGTTAGACCCCAAATATAACGTAAGTTTCTGTTTTAATAAATCTAGTGTATAAGCGTTTGAAAGTATGCAAGTTTGGTTAGGCTTGTAATTTTTATCTTTGTAGATTTTAGATTAAGTATTAGATACCGAATCACTAATAAAATTCTAGGTGAGTCTATTAGAGATGAAGTTGAAGATCAACGTCTGAAGTCAAATGAAGATGAAGATTTGTTCTTAGCGACTGTCAAACGCTAAAGGACTATTTCAGGAGTTATAGATCAAGAGCTCAAGAGAATCCAACGATCAATATCAGATTCATCTGAAATAAATTCTCAAGTCATGAAGTACTTAAAAGCAATCATTCAACGGACATTTATTTCCAACGAGAAATAAATTCAAATGCATTAAATGTCTGATAAGTGCATTAAATGTGATAAGCTAGTATGACTTGTGGACAAGCCACCTTTAGAGTCCAAAGTTTCTCTCGTCCAATCGAAACCAACAGGATTTCAGGAATGTCAGAGAAAACGCTAATTCACGCGCCGCGTGAAGAACGCGAACAGACACACATAATGATCAAGACAAGAAAACTTTGCTGAAATTTGTTTCAAGAAAAGCTTAGAAACTCCATAGCCAAAATATTTCAAGCTTTTTACATATATTTCAGACAGTCACAAATATCTCAAACATCTTCCAAAGAAGAAACCTAAACTCTTACTGAGATATTCCAAGTTGTTTGATAATTCCAAAAACAAACAAAACCTGTGTGATAAAACCCTCAACCTTTCATCTGAGTGAAAAAATTGTTGAAACCCCTTACAGGCAGTATTTCTGAGTGAGAGAAGCTTGTAGAAGAAGATCTTCATTGGTGCTGAAATTTGTGTGATCAAGGAGCCTAAGATCATTTTTCACCTCTTTACTATCTTGTAGAAGATTCTTTGTGATTCTTTGATAATCAACTCAGTAAATTTTCGCCAAGTGGAAAAGGAGAAGAAGGACGTAGCTGGGATTACATCACCCAGTGAACCTTATATATCTTGTGCTATTTACTATTATTTTTGTCTTGTTTTATATTCTCTTATTTATTCTGAAAAAGACAAGCCAAACTGCTAAGCGACTATTTAACCAAAACGAGCGCTAAATCTTTAAAATCATTTCTGCTGTGCTAACCCTGATTAAGCGATCTAAGCATTACCCTACTTTGGTAAATTGCTAAAATCACTAAGTCTAAGTTATGTTTATTGAAGCGCCTGACCCAAGCGCTCAGCTTCCTAAGCATTTAAATCTTTAAAAATGATAGGAAGTTTTTGAAGTCGAAAAAGACTTAAGGGTCTATTCACCCCCCCCCCCTTTCTAAACCCTTTCGTATTCTACTTGGGACCACCAGATAGTACTAATCATGGCTTGCAAGCACGATAGCAGCAATCGTTACGGAGATGAACGTTCCATTACAATGTCGTAGGCGGTGCCAACTGTTCCACACTTTTACTAGATAAAGTTCCCAAATATATGTATTTATTCTAACAAAGATTAGGACATGTTGGTGCTTATCTAGATGTCTAATTAACATCAATTTGAGATAGAATATTAAAAATTATTAAGTTTACAAGCTTTCTGATACATGCATTAATTACACTAATTTTTCCCTTTTTATCGACTTTGCTTTTATGGTTTCTTCGATGTTTTTGTCCTATATGACATTTGATCCTCTCTTTTCATGATTTTTACAATGACGAGATAAGTTGAGCAAAATATGAAGGATTGAAGGTGAGTCGAGCATAAGGATGCAACTGAAGGAAAAATGCAGCAACGTTTCAGGTGTCATAGTCACGTAGTTCTATTGAGTAGATTTGTCTAATGACGTCCAATCTACACACTTAGTATATCAATGAAAATCTAAGAGTCAAGGCTACATTTCTCATGCTGAAGACAAAGATCAGATAGGTAGATATGGATGAGAAAAAGGAATCAGAAGAGACATCTTATGATGGGGTTTTCTGATTCAACAAATTATGAGAGAGTTTTCACATCTTGAACTTTTGATTAGGCCTTGGTTTGTTCTTGAGAGTTGTAGATCTTTCTCTTAGGATTCTACACTGTCAAGAAGGGAAGTCAAATTGTGGTCAACAAGTTAGTTAAGTTAGGTTTTGTAATATAGCCGTTGGAGGCTTTATATAAATAGCTGGTTAATTCCTTTTGTTAATATTTGTCAGAATTCATATTCTTGTAATCAATTTCTCTGAGTTCAATAAAGTATATTTCTTTTCTCCCTTCTTCTTCTTGATTTCTAACATGGCACTAGAGCTTAACAAGATTCTGGTTTCTTAATATTCATCTCATCTTCAAGTTCTGGAAATTTACAGAACAGTCTTTCATTGTGATCTTCATGTTTTCTGGTTCTGGAAACAAGATTCTTCGATCTTTTTATATCTCGTCAGAATCCATTGCAATCTGTAAATTCCTCCCCCTTTTCTGCTCACAGGTAGGGGTCCAGTTCGCAGACCAGCTTCCACGTATGCTTCGGCCTATGGTCATTGATGTTTCAGATCTCAATCTCATATATCAATTTCAAAATTCACTGCGATTTGCAAAATTCAGATCTCAAGTTCACATATCAATCGATTGATATCAATTTGAAAATCAATTTGGGGATTTTTCTTTCGTGGCGCTCGTTACCTCTGAATTCTTGATAGGTTATTCGATTAAGTTCTGATAATTCTAATCATTATCACCATCAGGAATCATCATGACTGAAATTCAAGTTAAAGGATCAACTGATCCAGTAATCAGTGTTCAAAGTCCATTATTCTTACATCCATCCGATTCTCCTCACATTGCTTTAGTCTCAAAATCCCTATAAGGAACAAAAAATTACAAGGTGTGGAGTAGGCAAAAGATCATTGCCTTAGAGGCAACAAATAAATTGGTATTTGTCATTGGTTCGTATCCTAAACCTAGTTCTGATGATCCTCTTTTATCTCAATGGAAAAGATGCAATGATTTAGTACTTTCTTGGATACATAATGTGATAAGTAGTGAGTTGTTATCTAGTGTTGTGTATTGTGATTTTGCATCTTCGGTTTGAAAAGATTTAAAAGAAAGATTTGATGAAACTAGTGGAGTAGAGATGTTTGGCCGTTTAAGGCAGATTAGCACCACAACTCAAGGAACTAATTCTGTAAACACATATTATTCAACATTAAAAAAGTTTTGGGATAAGAATGAATCTCTTATATCTTATACTACGATGGTTTTTTCACAAGAATACAAGGATTATACACAAAAAATCATAATGATGAAATTTTTGATGGGCTTGAATGAATCTTACAGTGCCTTAAGATCTCAGATTCTTATGATGACTCCTTTACCCTCTCATGTTCAAGCTTATTCTATGATTCAAAATGAAGAAAAGCAAAGAGGGGTTCATGCCACTGTGTCCAGCAATGAATCCTCAATTGCCTTTTATACTCAAGGACAAGTATTCAAGGAATCAAAATCTTAATATTAGAGGAGTACCAATATGAAGTATGATCGCTGCAATCTCACCAACCATACTATAGATCAGTGCTATAAATTGATAGGTTATCCATCAAACTATTTTAGAGGGAATTGTAGAGGCAAGAAATCCCCTGGTAATAGAGGTGGATTTAATGGAAATAGAGGAGGATTTAATGCCAACAATGTGGCTTACGAAAGAATGACTCAGGATCAATCCTACACCGAGAATGATAATACTGATGGAAATTCTTCACAACAAATAACTTCGGATCAGGGTATTAAGGCTTCAGTATTTACCCCTTCTCAGTATCAACAGATTATGCAAATGTTAGCTGGAAGCAATTCTGGAGCACAGGCTGTTCACTCTGCAAATCACACCACTACAGTGACAGGTAACATTAAAAATCCTTTCTGTTTTCTTGCTTCTACTAACTCTGATTCTTGGATCATTGATAGTGGAGCAAGTGAACATATGACTTGTAATCTGGAATTGTATTTCTTTTACAAAAATATGAATGCCTCTGTCAGATTGCCTAATGGTAGTATAACTTCAGTTACTCAAGTTGGAAATGTGATTTTAAGCACTGATTTAGTTCTGAAAGGTGTTTTATACATTCCTGAGTTCAAGTTCAATTTATTGTTTATATCTAAGTTTACTTCTGACAATAAATGCACTGTGAATTTTTCTCCTAATTTTCGTCTTTTTCAGGATCTATGGACTGGAAAGATAAAGGGGATTGGTAAAGAGAACAAAGGTCCTTATCATCTTATTCCTAGCAATAATATAGATAGTAGCAATTTTACTGTTTTGTGTAAAAACTCTGTTTTTACTTCCAATAATGTAACCATGCAGAATACCAGTTTGAATAATGAAAAGTTGAATTCTTCTCATCTTTGGCATTTGAGATTATGCCATTTATCTTTTTCCAAGCTTACTTTACTGCCTAAGATTGGTAATTTTTTGAGTAATAAACAACTTCATTGTTTTGTATGTCCTATGGCAAAGCATGCTAAGTCTTCATTTCTTCTACATAGAAGTAGTGTTACTAATCACATTTTTGAGCTTGTGCATGCTGACATTTGGGGTCCTTATTGTTGGGTTTCGTTCGAAAAAACATAAACGCAGTGGAAGAGATTTCAAAATTAAAACAAAAACCCAATTGGTACTCTAATTCGCATAATTGAATCTAAAAGCGTATAACGAATAAAACTTACTCGTTAATATGAATATGATGATGGAGAAAAACGTTTTCTTCTCCAAACTCAAAATATCGAAGCTTCCAAATCTTCAATCCTTTGGTTTGACTCTTCAAACTTGAACTTGATCCGAACAACGAAAATACGTCGTCTCTAAATCGTCACGCACAGATCAACAAACAAAAATCCCCTTTCTTCTTTCTCTATGGTCGACGACTAGGTATAGAGGAGGGGAGGAATATTTTTCTTTCTTTTGATAGTTATGAGAGTTGTGTATTCTCCTTCTTTCTTGTTCTAAGTGAAAGAGTCCTTATATACCTCATGACTTATTGAACAAGTCAAAACAAAAGAGCCCTAATATGTGGCTTCTCAACGACGCCACATTGAGGCCTAGTAGGTGTCCAATTGGACTCCTTATTTAGCCTCGAGATTTGTTTTGTTTCATTAATTTCTTATTTCAATTAATAATTTATTGTATCCAATAAATAAATTAATTAATTAAATAACCAAATTAATTAGATAAATTAATTCATTAATATATTTCACAAGGAAATTAATTAATAATTAATCTTATCATTATAATTTTTTTTTCATCTAATGAATAATTAATTATTTAATTTATCCAATAAATTAAAACTCCCAGAAGAAATAATAGAAATTCCTTTTTCTTCATTTTTCGTTGTCAATCCTTTAGCGCGACTCTTTAGGTTCGTTTCGTTTGCAAATGAGAGAAAACCAAAAGAAGTGGGTAACACCTAGCCAGTCACGTGGCCCACTTCGTAACCAAAAGGAAAACGAATGATAGGATCATTCCGAAACCTTCCAATCGTAAATACCGTATATGTATAAAACCTTTGTTCACGTTCCCCAGTCAAGTGGGAGTCATGGTTATGTCAAACTCACTGGACTTGACCATATGTATAATCTTAATAAATACGAGATCATTGAGATCGATTTAGTGCCAAGCACAATCGTTTCGTTTGCTTTGGCCAAAGACTTTAATCTCTATTTATCTATAATTACATAGGGTACATACTCATTTACTTATGAGAGAACAAATCCCATATTAGATATCTGCTAAGATTACCACTTGCCCATCAAGTCCGCATTTCGAGGTTGGCCCCACCAAAGGGTGAATTGGGTCTAACTACTCTAGTGAAAAACTTGACGTCACAAGTGCATCTTCAGCCTGATACTTCAGGTCAAAGGTTCACATATACCTATTACGCATAATCAGTTCCGTCACTGACAGTCACAAAGTGAAAACCCATGTGACAGAACCGATGCGAGTCGTGTTCTAACATATCAGTTCCAATAACGTGTATACAATCTTAATCTCCTATCATCCCATGATACCAGACAGGCACTCCCATGTCGGAGCTAAGATTTTACAAGTATTCAAAGTCTTTATTTGTTCATTAAAGACTTCATATTACTTGCGAACTTATTTTAGTAATCAAGATCGATCTCTCTAGTGCCAATCTTCCTATCCCATAGGAAGTAGAGGGATCACATTGAAAACATGGACAAAACGTTTTACACAACTTATAGATGCATATAAGAATTAAGTGAAAACTCAATAATGCATTTTATTTAAGAAGAGTTTAAGTTCAATACAAGATATATGCCCTATACATTCTATCCTCTATGGCATCTGAGGGCATAATCCTAACAATCTCCCACTTGCACTCAATGCCAATCATTGTGGTATCTAATACCCGTCATTTCCAGGTGTTGGTCCAAAAATTCCTGAGGTAGTGGTTTGGTTAACGGGTCAGCTATATTGTCAGCTGAGGCTATTTTCTGCACTGCTATCTCTCCTCTGCCAATGATCTCCCTGATGATGTGAAATCTTCTCTCAATATGTTTGGACTTGTTATGAGACCTCGGTTCCTTGGATTGCGCTATCACTCCATTGTTATCACAATAAAGTGGCAACGAGAGCTGAGCACTAGGGACCGTTCCAAGTTCTCCAAGAAACTTCCTCATCCAAAAAAATTCTTTTGCTGCCTCTGAGGCTGCTACATACTCTGCTTCAGTGGTGGAATCAACGATTGTGCTTTGCTTGAAGCTCTTCCAAGACACCGCTCTACCATTGAGAGTAAAAACAAACCCTGAAGTGGATTTTCGGTCATCAACATCAGACTGAAAGTCTGGATCAGAATAACCTTCCATCTTCGGGTCTCCATCTCGATAGATGAGAATCATATCCTTAGTTCTTTTCAGATACTTTAGGATATTTTTCACAGTTATCCAATGTTTCTTTCATGGGTTTGTCTGAAATCGACTCACCACGCTCATAACATAGGCAATGTCGGGTCTAGTACACAACATTGCATACATCAGGCTACCAACTGCAGAAGCATAGGGTTCATTACTCATCTCTTGTCTATCTTCCTCACTTTGAGGACACATAGACTTGGATAAGTGTACTTCATGCCTCATGGGAAGAAACTCTTTCTTAGAGTTGTCCATCCTAAACCTCTTTAGGACCTTTTCTAAGTAAAGGGCTTGAGAGAGGCCTATCATTCTATTCATTCTATCCTTGTAGATACGAATTCCTAGAATGTATGTGGCTTCTCCCAAGTCTTTCATGGAAAACGTACTCGAAAGCCATTTCTTGACAGTGGTGAGCATTCCTACGTCATTTCCTATAAGTAGAATGTCATCCACATATAGTACTAATAACGAGAGTTTGCTCCCACTAGTCTTCTTGTAGACAGATGGTTCATCTTTGTTCTTGATGAAGCCATATCACTTAACTTCTTCATCAAAATGGAGATTCCAGCTTCTAGATGCTTGCTTGAGACTGTAAATAGACCTATCAAGTTTACATACTTTATGGATATCGGACTCGGACACAAAACCCTTTGGCTGTTCTATATAGATATCCTCCTCGAGGAATACATTTAGAAAGGCCATTTTGAAATCCATTTGTCATATCTCATAATCTAAGTATGCAACTATGGATAACAAAATTCGTATGGACTTTATCATAGCCACGGGAGAAAAGGTTTCTTAATAGTCAATTCCTTCTCTTTGACTATACTCTTTCGCTAAGAGTCTGGCTTTAAAGGTTTCAACCTTGCCATTACTACCTACCTTTATTTTGTAGATCCACTTACATCCTATAGGTTTTATACCTTCAGAACGATCTACCAAAGTCTAGACATAGTTCGATTGCATAGAGTCCATTTCTGTTTCCATGGCTTCTCGCCATCTTGAAGCGTCGACATCCACCATCGCTTGATCATGGGTACAAGGATCATCTTCATGACCTTCTTGTACTACAGTGTGAAGCTCTCGCTCCCCCTGTAGTAAATACCCATACCTCTCAGGTTCATGCGGTATTCTAACAGATCTACGTGGTGGTTGTGCTACTATGGGTTCAGCCTCAGTTCTTGAACAGATGTATTTGAGGGAGTTTCATTTTGTTCTTCTAGAACAATTTTCCTACCTTTGCCCCCTTCCAAGATGAACTCATCCTCAAGGAAGTGAGCTTGTAGGGCTACGATGATTCTTTGATCATCATGCAGGTAAAAGAAGAATCCCATGGAATCTTCAGGATAACCAATGAAACGTCCCATTAGGGATCTTTGCTCCAATTTCTCCACTTTAGTCTTCTTAACATAAGCGGGGCATCCCTAAATCTTAAAATGATTAAGACTCGGTTTCCTATTATTCCACATCTCATGCGGAGTTTTAGGAACGGATTTGGAGGAACATTTGTTCAAAACATGAGCAACGGTAAGGAGCGCGTATCCCCACAACGAAATGGGTAAATCAATGTAACTAAGCATGGAACGAACCATGTCCAACAGTGTTCGATTCCTTCACTCGGCTACTCCATTCAGTTGAGGAGTTGCTAGTGGTGTTAGTTGTAACATTATTCCTTGTTGTCTTAGGAATTCATCAAACTCGGCACTCATATATTCTCCTCCACGATCCGATCGTAGAGTTTTTATATTTTGCCCAGTTTGATTTTCTACTAAGGCCTTGAACGCTTTGAATCTTTCAAAGGATTCAAACTTTTGCTTCATCAGATACACTAGACCAAATCTTGAATGGTCGTCAGTGAAAGTGATGAAGTAGTAGAAACCTCCACGAGCCATTTCTCCAAATGGTCCAGAGACGTCGGTATGCACTAATCCTAAGACTTGCGTAGCCCTTTCAAGAGTCCCTGTGAAGGGGGATCTAGCCATCTTGGCTAAGAGACATGATTCACATGTAGGAATAGGGTCCGACCCTAGTGAGCTTAAAAGCCCATCTTTTTCCATTTTGTGGATCTTGTGCTCTCCGGCATGGCCTAGTCTAAGATGCCACTTGAGTCTTAAGTTAGTTTCTTGCCTACCACGTTTACGTGTTACAACATTGTTGGTCCCAAGTGGCATACGAAAGGGTCTAGAGGGGGGGGGTTGAATAGACCCTGAAGTCTTTTTCGACTTCAAAAAGTTTTGTATTAAAATGGTTTTGGACGCTTGACATGTAGACGCTTGACTGAGCGTTTACTTGAAATATAGACGCTTAGGCTAAGCGTCTGATCAAGACTGTTTTTAGAGAGTTAACTTAGACTTCGAGATTTGAATACTTTAACCAAGTAGGTTTAAGCGTTCAGTTCTTTAATTAGTGTTAGCACAACGGAATAATTTTAGAGTCTTCTCTTTTTGGCAATCTTTAGTGTCACAAGTTGTTTCTTAGTTGCTTAGCGTTTGATTGTTTTTTATTTAATCAATTTATGCAATGATATGATAGATAAGAGAATTGACTGTAAAGTAAATGACACAATATTTGTAAGGTTCGTTGGGTGGTGTAATCCCAACTACGTCCTTCTTCTCCTTGAACACTTGGAGGCAATCCA
Source organism: Buddleja alternifolia (assembly GCA_019426215.1). Lineage (NCBI taxonomy): Eukaryota > Viridiplantae > Streptophyta > Magnoliopsida > Lamiales > Scrophulariaceae > Buddleja > Buddleja alternifolia. Next base: position 22,915,532 of record CM033404.1, on the reverse strand, counting down.
CTAAAATGATTCTCAAAGAATCACACAGAATCTTCTATAAATTAGGGAGAGATAGATGTCGATGACTTGAGCTCCTTGATCACACAGATTTCTGCTCCAAATCACTTCAACCCCCTTGCTTCTTTTACCCAGAAATAATGCAAGTATCCAACTTTGACTTCACACAAATTGCGACGCTTTGATGGGGTTTTCTAAATGGTTTGTTTGATTTTGATGAAGTTCAAACAACTGAAAATATATCAATAGTAATGTGGTTTCTTCGAAAAGAATGTTTGAGATATTGGTTGACTGTCTCAGGAATTGAAGAAAAGCAAAGAGAATGTTTTCTTGAATATTCTGGCTTTTCTGAGAGTTTAAGGAATGAGACTTCAATGCAACAACAATTTGGCTTGGAAATTGATTGTATATGTGGCTTGTTGTTGAAGTCCTATTTATAGGCATTCTTGGAGAAAGTGTCTGTTTGACACATGCACAGGCCCGTGTCTCTCATTTTCGCGAGTGAACAACTTTTGTCCTTTTTCCTGAAAATCTGCTGCACAAAAGTTGGTGCTGCAGTCTATGAATAGTTGACAGTCCAATAGGGTGGCTTCTCCGTACACCTGAAAGTGCTTATCTCATTTAATGCTCTTATCAGCATTTAATGCATTTGGATTAAATGCCCATTGGCACTTAATGCGTTCAGAATATTTGTATTAAACTCCTTCCAGACTTGGAAATAGATTCAGGTAAAATCAGTCATTGATAGACGTTTGTCCATCCTTGAATCACTTCTGTCCTATATGGTGACGCTTGACATAGCTGGTCATTTGGACGCTTGGAGACTTTATCTTCATTCAGACTTCAGGAGCTTGAGTCTTCAAACTTTATTACTGATAAACTCACTCAGAAATTATCAGACGCTCAGCCTAAGACTACTTAGCCTAACAATCTAGAATAAAAACAAAACAAAGCCTATAAAGCTTATTACAAATCTAACGCTTCAAAGCTTATACATGATTTCTACTAAAATCAAACTTACATATTTTGGGGTCTAACATAAAGTCCCAATTGTCATCATCAAAACATCTAACATGAAATTCCTAACAAACATTAACATCAGATGAATTACTGACATTTAAATAATACAAACCATTAACTAAACATGCATTGCCAACTAATTTATTTTCATAATAAATGTCGCAATTTAATTTAGAAAAACGGAATGTATATCCAATCTTAACTAAGATAGGAATAGATACAATGTTCTTAAGCCCCTTGGGCAAAACCAAAACATTATCTAAAAATAGTAAATGTCCAGAATTCAAATAAAGAGAAGTAGATTCGATCCTAGTAGCTGCGACGCTTTCCCCGCTGCCTACTTTGATCATCACTTCTTCTCAGCCCAGCTTTCTACTTCACTGTAGATCCTGATCCAAACAACAAACATGGGCACTAGCCCCTGAGTCCAGAATCCACAAAGTAGAAAATACGATCATAGAACAGTTAGTTCCAAAACCAAATAGTTCCATATCTTGTGCGGCTTTTCCTAATTTGGGACAGTTTCTCTTCCAGTGGCCAAGCTCACCGCACTCGAGACATCTATCCGTTTTCTTAGGACCTTTGCTCTTGTAAAACCCTTGAGCCTTTCCCTTACCCTTCTTGGTACCCCCTTGAGCTCCAAGCTCGCCAGACTTTTTCTTGTTCTTTTTCTTCTTAGATTTTTTAGGTCCAGAAGAGATGAACAAGGTAGTTTCCCTTCTCTTTGGTTTCATTTGAGATTGTGCAGTAACCAACTTGTTTATTAGCCCATCTAAATTGCACTCTATCTCATTGCAGTAAAAGTTAACCACAAATTGGGAGAAGGAATCAGGAAGAGATTGCAAGATTAAGTCAGTTTGAAAGGTGGCATTCATGGTGAATTTGAGAGCTTCCAACTTCTCAATCCTCGAAATCATTTTGAGGACATGATCACCAACCTTCTCACTTTCTTTCATCGTGGCTCTGAAGAGCTCTTTCGATATCTCATATCGTGAAGTTCGACTATGCTCTCCATAGAGCTCTACCAGGTGAGCTAGGATAGCTCTTGCAGTGGGCATCTTATCATGTGACCTTTGAAGATCATTAGTCATAGATCCCACCATGTATCCTCTCACCCGGAGGTCGTCCTTAACCTTTCATGGGCTTGGACCTCTTCCTCGTTAGCACGTGTTCTAGCAGGAGCCGCCGGGATATCAGCCTCCAAGACGTATCCGAGTGATTCTATATTGAGGATAATCCTCCAATTTCTAAGCCAGTCCACATATTTGGGTCCAGTCAGAGTATTCTTTTCGAGTAGAATTGAAAGTGGTTTTGTCATATTTGAGAGAGATAAACGAGAAATTCACTGCAGAAATAAACCAGATTTATTAGATTACTTGTTTTGACTTAACCAAGAAAAATTAAGGACTTAAAATCTATCTTGGCTCCCACTGCATTTTTCGAATCCCACATTCCCATGTGAAAATCGGGAATCATCATTGGCATCGATTCCACAGTAGATATTGAGGTCCTCAATTAATTAAATAGGTTGCAACCTAACCGGTTTCTGGTCCATTAATTATTTGAGGTGATATTTAATATCATTTTATCCAATAAATGTTTCAATACTTTTCCCTATAGTTCACCAAACCGCAACCCATTCGATTTCTAGGTTCGTGAACTACCCGAGTTTTATCCCACTAACTCCTATAATCTAGCATTTGAATTTCACCTTGCAACCAAATAGGTTTTTGGGGTGAAATATGTTTCGATTAAGGCATATGCATGCACTTTATAAAATTTCAAATTATTTCTAAATGTATAACCCCCATAACTGGGAAGCATTACACATTTATAGTAATTCTAATTTTAGAAAGCTTAGTGGACGGTGAGGATGTCAAACATCCTTTTCTAACTCGGTATAATTTATTTGGGAGAATTTAATTCGTCAAAAGATTTTGGTCTCACTTTGCACATTATTCAATTTATATAGCGCTTTATTCTTTATTGATCATGTATAAAAATACTGCTAATAATCATGCCTTTCAATATAAATAAACATAGAATTTAAATAAATGAATAAATTCATCACTTGATCATGGACTTTTATTAGAGGGCCCGAGCCAATGGGCCATGACAAAAGGCATAGATTAAACCTCTTAAACATTCATGGGCCTTTGGACTTTATCAACTTTGAACTATTTTATCTCGATTCCTAAAACAACTCATGCATTATTTCTAAGAATATAATAAATAGATTGAAATTTGATAACCCATAAAATTAAAGGTAAAACATATAATCCTAAGTCCATGATTAGTGTTTTAATCACATAAGACATGCTCGCAACTTTTAATACATGCTCGCAATATTAAATCACTTATATTGATTATTAAAATTTTAGTCCAACTAAAAAGTCCTTTATAAAACTCCTTATGATTTCACATATTTACTATTTCAATTAAAATCATTCTAGTCCAACTAGATGACTTAGATGTACGAAATTAAGAATTAAGTGCATCTACCTTTAATTAAAATAATATGAACACATAAAATATGGAATTCTATATTTTATTTTATTATGATTTAAAGCCATCAAAAATTGGAAATAATTTTATTTGATCAAGGAATTAATTATTAATCTCTAAGAAAAATAATTTATATTCCTCATTCAAAATGAAGTAATTTCCAAGTCGAGGAAAAAATAATAATATTTAATCCATAAATCAATTATTGATCTCCAAGAAAAATAATTAATTAGTTCTAATTAAATATTATATTCCAATTAATCTCATTGGGCTCGATTTCATCAAACCCAAGTCACCATCTGTTTGGTCCACTTGGATTCAATTTAATTGGGCTCAAAATAATTAATTAGAACAACATTCACGTTTATTAATTTCTTATTGGGCTAAATTTAATTTAAGTCCAAATCACCAATCTAATTGGTCCATTTAGATTTAATTAGATTAAGTTCAAACTAATTAACAAATCGAAATTGGATAATTTTCAATTGGGCTTTATTTAAATTATTCGGTCGTCATCCTTTTGATCCACCCAATTAATTAAAATCACCTAAAATTCAAAAATCAATTTCGACCCAAACATAGCCCGTTTTACGACCCGAATCCATGACCCGGATCAACGAATTGGATATCCAAACCCACGACCCGACCGGCCCGACTGCGCTAAACAGCGCGCGCAGCTGTGCGCTCACTGTTCACGAGTAAACAGTGCGTGCGCGCTGCTGCGCTCGTTTTTCTCGGGGCTTTCGAGCCCCGTTTTTCCTCGGTATTTTTTTTATTTTCAATATCATCAAATATCCCCAGATTTACAATAACTAAAAATAAAAAAACTAGGCAAAAAACCATAAAACGCAGATTTAAGAAAAACATACAAACATGCTTCAAAAACACAAAACATGCAATTCTTAAATCACGTAAACAAGATCAAATATGCAAATCAGAGATTGTCTCTGATACCACTGTTGGGTTTCGTTCGAAAAAATATAAATGCAGCGGAAGGGATTTCAAAAATTAAAACGAAAACCCAATCGGTACTCTAATTCGCATAATTGAATCTTAAAGCGTATAACGAATAAAACTTACTCGGTAATATGAATATGATGATGGAGAAAAACTTCTTCTCCAAACTCGAAATATCGAAGCTTCCAAATCTTTAATCCTTTGGTTTGATTCTTCAAACTTGAACTTGATCCGAACAACGAAAATACGTCGTCTCTAAATCGTCACGCACAGATCAACAAACGAAAAATTCCCTTTCTTCTTTCTCTATGGTCGACGGCTAGGTATAGAGAAGGGGAAGAATGTTTTTCATTCTTTTGAGAGTTATGAGAGTTGTGTATTCTCCTTCTTTCTTGTTCTAAATCAAAGAGTCCTTATATACCTCATGACTTATTGAACAAGTCAAAACAAAAGAGTCCTAATATGTGGCCTCTCAAAGACGCCACATTGAGGCCTAGTAGGCGTCCAATTGGACTCCTTATTTAGCCTCGGGATTTGTTTTGTTTAATTAATTTCTTATTTTAATTAATAATTTATTGTATCCAATAAATAAATAAATAAATTAACTAACCAAATTAATTAGATAAATTAATTCATTAATATATTTCACAAGGAAATTAATTAATAATTAATCTTATCATTATAATTAATTTTTTTTCATCTAATGAATAATGAATTATTTAATTTATCCAATAAATTAAAACTCCTAGAAGAAATAATAAAAATTCCTTTTTCTTCATTTTTCTTTGTCAATCCTTTAGCGCGACTCTTTAGGTTCGTTTCGTTTGGCAATGAGAGAAAACCAAAAGAAGTGGGTAACACCTAGCCAGTTACGTGGCCCACTTCGTAACCCAAACGAAAACGAATGATAGGATCATTCCGAAACCTTCCAATCGTAAATACCGTATATTTATAAAACCCGTTGTTCACGTTCCCTGGTCAAGTGAGAGTCATTGTTATGTCAAACTCACTGGACTTGACCATATGTATAAATCATAATCAATACGAGATCATTGAAATCGATTTAGTGCTAAGCACATTCGTCTCGTTTGCTTTGGCCAAAAACTTTGATCTCTTTTTATCTATAATTACATAGGGTACATACTCATTCACTTATGAGAGAACAAATCCCATATTAGATATCTGCTAAGATTACCACTTGCCCATCAAGTCCGCATTTTGAGGTTGACCCCACCAAAGGGTGAATTGGTCTAGCTACTCTAGTGAAAGACTTGACGTCACAAGTGCATCTTCAGCCTGATACTTTAGGTCAAAGGTCCACATGTACCTATTACGCATAATCAGTTCCATCATTGACAATCACAGAGTGAAAACCCATATGATAGAACCGATGCGAGTCGTGTTCGAACATATCAGTTCCACTGACGTGTCTACAATCTTAATCTTCTATCATCCCATGATACCCGACAGGCACTCCCATGTCGGAGCTAAGATTGTACAAGTATTCGAAGTCTTTATTTGTCCATAAAAGACTTCATATTACTTGTGAACTTATTTTAGTAATCAAGATCGATCTCTCTAGTGCCAATCTTCCTATCCCATAGGAAGTAGAGGGATCGCACTGAAAACGTGGACAAAACATTTTTCACAACTTATAGATGCAGATAAGAATTAATTGGAAACTTAATAATGCCTTTTATTTAAGAAGAGTTTATGTTCAATACAAGATATATGCCCTATACATTCTATCCTCTATGGCATCTGATGGCATAATCCTAACACTTATAGGACTCCAACCTATCAAGATGAGAAATTTTTCTTAACTATTGTTAATGACTTCTCTAGAAGTACTTGGACTTTTTTGCTTAGATATAAATTTGATGCTATTAAGTATTTAAAGTCTTTTTTCCAGTATGTTCAAACTCAGTTTCATGTTTGTGTGAAAATTCTTAGAACTGATAGAGGGTAGGAGTTTCTAAGTCATGAAGCAGTGGATCTATTTGAAAGTCTTGGTTTAATACATCAAACTTCTGCAACTTATTCTCCACAACAAAATGGTACAGTGGAGAGAAAACATAGACATCTCTTAAATGTTGCCGGATCCCTTATGTTTCATTCACATATACCTTTGAAATTCTGGGGTGAGTGTATTCTGGCATCTACTTATCTTATTAACAGTACTCCCTCTGCAGTATTGCAAGGGAAGACTCCATTTTCTGTGTTATATTCTAAAGATCCTTCCTTATTACATTTAAGAGTGTTTGGATGTTTATGCTATGCAGAAATCTTACCTCAAAGTGATAAGTTCATGCCTAGGTCCAAAGAGTGTGCGTTTATGGGCTACTCTAGCACTCAAAAGGCAGATAAATTGTTGGATATGCATACTGGTGAATTTATTTACTCAAGGGATGTGATTTTTCATCAAAATATATTTCCTTTTTCTGTTACAAATCCTAATCCTCCTAATCTTCTAGTAGAAAGCAGTGGGGAATTGTATTCTGAAGGTAATTCAGGTGATGATACTTCTAATGGGGATAATTCTGATTTACATAATGAGGATTCTGTGCACATGGATCCTCCTATTACTTAGTCTCACACTGATTCTATGACCCTTAGAAGATCTTCTAGAGAGGTTCAACCACCTTACTGGACCAAGGACTATATATGTTCACCTATTTTTACAAATACATCTTCTTGTTCTACTGCTCATCCTCTTGCTAAATATATGGATTATTTTAATATTTCTGATGAGTATAGATCTTTTTTATCAGCATTATCTTCTGAACATGAGCCTCAAACTTTTGAGGAAGTTGTTATTCATGATAAATGAAAACAAGCAATGATACAGGAAATGGAAGCTCTTGAGCTTAATAAAACCTGGACTATGGTGGATTTGCCTTCAGGTAAGAAACCAATTGGTTGTAAATGGGTTTATAAGATTAAATATAATCCTGATGGTAGTGTGAACAAATATTAGGCTAGATTAGTAGCCAAAGGCTACACACAAAAGGAGGGGATAGATTATTCAGAGACATTCTCTCCTGTGGCCAAGATGGTCACTGTAAGATCAGTGATTGCTTTAGCATCTATTAAGGACTGGAACATTGGGCAATTGGATGTCACCAATGCCTTTCTTTAAGGAGACCTTTATGAAGAAGTATACATGCATCCTCCACAAGATTTTTGCAATCAGAGGGAGTCCAATGGAGTCTATAGATTGCGAAAAAGTCTATATTGGCTCAAACAGGCCCCTAGACAGTGGAATTCCAAATTTACTGAGGTCATGAAGAGAGCAGGTTATACTCAGTCACTAAATGACTACTCTCTCTTCACAAAAAGTCAGGGAAGTGATATTGTTATTCTACTTGTTTATGTAGATGATATTTTAATTACTGGTAGCTGTAATACAATGATTTATGATTTGAAAACTCTTCTTCAAAATAGCTTTTATATGAAAGATTTGGGAAAATTGAGATACTTTCTTGGAATTGAAGTTGCAAGATCGTCTTACGGAATTGTACTCAATCAAAGAAAGTAGGCTCTTGATTTGTTAAAAGAAGTAGGAATGCTTGGATGAAAATATGTTAATCTACTTGTTGAACCTAACACTAAGCTCACTAGTTTTGAATTTGATCAAAATCAGAAATCAAATATTACAGATCCTATTCTAGATGATGTAAGTAGTTATCAAAGATTGGAAGGTAAGCTTATCTATTTAAGCTCAACCAGACTAGATATTTGTTATGTGGTACAAATCTAAGTCAGTTTAAGCATTGTCCCAATGTAGCTCACATGGAGGCTGTAAAGACGGTACTAAAGTATATTAAAGCAACTGTTGGATATGAAATTCTTCTATCATCTATAAGTGAGTTGAAGCTAGAAGCCTGGAGTGATTCAGATTGGGCTAGCTTTCCAATGAGCAGGAAGTCTCTGACAGGTAATTGCATTAAACTAGGAAGCTCCTTGCTTTCATGGAAAATAAAAAAAGCAAAGTACTGTGTCTGGGAGCAGTGTAGAAGCTGAATACAGGGCTATGGCAACAACCTCTTATGAAATTGTATGGTTACAAAGACTATTTGAAAACCTTAGGATATTCTATTTGAAGGCATCTACTCTTCATTGTGACAATAAAGCAGCCTTATACATTTCATCTAATCCTGTTTTTCATGAGAAAACTAAACACATAGACTTGGATTGTCACTTCATCAGAGAGCAAATTATGAATGGAAACATTAAAGCTGGATTTGTAAAGACTGATCAGCAGCTTGCTGATATTCTAACCAAGCCTTTATCGAGGTCTCAGTTTGAGTCATTGGTGTTCAAGCTTGGTGTATACAACTTGTATAACACCAGGCTTGAGGGAGAGTGTCAAGAAAAGTAGTCAAACTGTGGTCAACAAGTTAGTTAAGTTAGGTTTTGTAATATAGCCGTTGGAGGCCTTATATAAATAGCTGGTTAATTCCTTTTGTTAGTTAGAGTTTTATATTTTTCAGAATTCATATTCTTGTATTCAATTTCTATGAGTTCAATAAAGTATATTTCTTTTCTCCCTTTTTCTTCTTGATTTCTAACATACACCAACTTGAATCAACTCATTTCGATATTGGTAGAAAAAGTTATGTGTGAAATACAAAAATTGGTTGGAGCAATGGCGCCAAAGCAGAGGCGACCGCCAAGGCATCCAAGGTAGAAGCCAAATGTCACCGCGTTTGCACGTGACCCAATGCACTATTTAAGCCTTTTTAGGTCATTTTTTTAGCACACCTCACACTTTTCAGCATCTTTTGGCCCCACATAAAAAGAGGGAGTGTTTGGAGAGACTTTTAGAGGATAAGAGCACTCTTCAAGACATTTAAATCAAGAGAGGAAGACGGATTCAATGGGAAATCTCTTGTATTAGGGAGCTTTTATCTCTTTTCCTTGAGATTTTTGTTGGGTTCTCTATGAATGCTAAGATGTTGAGTTTTTTTTTAAATCTTTTTATGAGCTAAATCTTCCTTGATTAAGGCCATGGGTATGCCAATTATATTGTTGAATTGTTGATTGTTGGTTTTTATTGGATTAATTTGTGCATTTAGCTATGTGTTTAATCTTTGGACTCAATGCGTACACTTGCTTGATCACCAAGTGTTTGATAAAATGCCTGTGTTTGAGGCTGAGAGGAAATGACCTAGGGAAGATAGAAAATATTAAACATCATATAGTTAAACCGACTAGAGATACGCTCAGTTTCTTCAGTTGGTTTTCCATTAACATGGGGAATTTCTAAATCACCATAATGAATCATTGTTAATCGAGTTTCATATAAAGATATATAGAAAATCGTTAGTAAGGGTAGGGTCCTTACGTTAAGATATTGGGATGTGCATATATTAGAAAATTCGCTTTAGGTAAGTCAATCTAATAATCCAATAGAACCTCAATTACAATTGAATAGCATGATTGGTTGAACATGTGCCTTAATCGGTTTTCTCCGTCATTCTCTCACTTTATTTGCTTCCTTGTTTTAGTTAATTGTTTTACTTTAATTAAATAGATAACCTCCCCTAATAATTGATAGATTTACTTAGAAAAGATTAATATAGCGATCTCGGTACTTAGATAGTAATTGTCCCTGTGGAGATGATAAACTTGGACTTTAAAATCCACTTTACTACTTACGTGACCTAGTTCTATTGCTAGGATTTTTCCGTGTCACTTTCTTAGGCAACCTCTTTTCGCATGTGGGAGTTCGCAGTTGCTTGACCCCTAGGCCACTTGTTTTTATTTTTCCCTCTGATTTAGGTCGGAAATTAGCCCTTCCCTCACAATCTGGATGATCTCCAATTTATATCCGGGATCGCACTATCGAATCTTAGTCTAAATAACGTATTGACGAGCTAGCCTACGAGAGTAATAAATATCCGAAAAATACCCCCCTGCTCTCTCATAAATGTCGGTATTTATAGTGTTTCCACTCTGTACTGTAGAGTGAATGACAGATGGGACACTTCCACTTAGATACCTAACACGTGTCTTCGATAGACGGTCTTGCTTATACAACTAGGGTCGGATCATGGGTCGATCCTACACGGATTAACAAAAACACGTGGATCTTGTAGTGTTTGGTAATTTCGAGATTCGTTAGGGACCTGTGATATAAATATTGAGCTTGGACCCTGTCGGGTTGGTTTCCCTTTGTCGTGTTCCTGTGCTTAAGGTATTGACGAGTTAACGACCTGAAGAAATGGACCCCCTGCTTTCATTATATCTAATGTTCGGTGTATAAATGGGGTAACGCTATACTCAGGCGGAAACGATGTAACGATATACACAAGCGGCCCCTACGTATTAATGGTATATCATTAAGACCCCCACTTCGTTAGTGATGATGAAAATAGATGATTAATATTGAATTTTCGTGAATCCATGACGAAGTAGTAAACGAGATTGCATCAGACATCGCCATAAATGTTCTGACAACGTTCATGGGCCGCAGTAATTATTACTCCTGCAAGATGTCATTTTCGAGAAGGGATGGTGAATCCCAAACGTCATCTCCCCTGAGCCGTCAGGTTGAATTGATCTAAGCCGTCCACATCTTGCTTTGACGCTACTATATAAATTGCTCGAAACTCATTTCTTTTTCTTCACAACTTTTATAAGAAAGATCACCATCCACCTCGTAAGAGCAAAGTATCAGTTTATAATAGGGATTCATCTGCTTCGTTCGTCGGTTTAGATTTGTTACTCATCCACCTCGTCCACAGATTTTACCTGGGTATAATCTCTCTGTCGTCTTTTTTATTCTTTTATTCATCGTGGCTTTAGATCCTAGAGATGAGATAGATATTTTAGTTGATTCTGAAATAGAGGAAACTAACGAACCAGCAATCCAAGCCCCTCTTACCCTCAGTAATTCTGAAGATAGTTCTGATTTTGATTTGGAAACTTCTTCCAAAGAAGATGAGGAACCAAATGTTCCCGAGGTGTCGGGATTAATAGAGGATCAGCTTGCCCCAGCCTCGTATGCAGATTATGAGGGTGGAGATGATCCCAATTCAAACCTTTTTCCAAATCTCTCCCATGCTCATCGCATCACTTGGTTGCAATCAGCTTCTACCCTTAATGAGGCTAAGGTGATTGAACTACGAGCTAAATATCACATTCTTCATAATTATCGTATTCAAATCTCTGGCCCCACAGATCGTTTACACCGACCACCAATAGGATTCCGAACCTTCTACATTGCACATTTAATGGCCGGACTTAGATTTTCTCTTCATCCCGCCATCGTTTCCATCCTCCAGTTCCTTCGTATTTGCCCTACTCAACTGTTGCCAAATTCGTACCGACATTTGGTATACTTTATCGTGTTGGTGACCTCCTATGATACCCCTGCCGATATCCCAAATTTTAACCATTTTTTCAAATTATAACAATGCACAAAGGTTACCGAATTAGATTTTTATTTCCTCTGTCCCCATAAACATTGCCGAGTTCAGGCTTACCCAAATTCATCCTTCGGATCCTGGAAGGATAAGTATTTTTTCCTTGTTCCTCCTATAGGTGAGTCTTGGTCGGTAAGCCGTAAGTGGAACTTGAATGTTCCCACTAAACTCGTAGGTGTTAGGAATCCTACTATCTCACTCGAGAAGCTCAACGACATCCTCGAATGGTATTACAAAACTTCGTTGGTTTATGAGTCCATTTTACGAGCTTGTGGTTTAAGTGCTGCTAATGTCAACCCCGTCAATGACATTGGTAAGGATATATACATTGTACATTTTGTATTTTTCTACCATATAAGATTCTGAAATTTTCTAACTTCTGTAGGGATGGCAACTCGTAAAGCACGAATGAGCCGCAAACTTATTGACGAACAAGAGGCCGCAAAAAAGGCTGCAGCTGCGGCTCGCAAGCAGGGTGGGACAGCTCCGAGTCAGCCCACACGATCTTCTGTCCAAGTCATTGAGCCAGACGACCCTCAGATTAATCAGGCTTCAGCAGTTCGGATATTGACTACCCCTTCATCAAGCCGAGGGCCGAACACTTACATGACCGAGGAAACAAACTATGTCTCGGCTCTGCCAGCTCAGCCCGATGACGGTAGTATGTGCCATCGTCAAAAAGGAGGGCGTTCAGAGGCTAGCACTAGCTCCCTTCCACCAACTCATCCTTCTTCCGCTCATTCTACCTCGAAAACTCCTTCTACTTCGAAGCTTCCATCTCGAGGTTTACGACCCGAGGGGTCCGAGGCCGAAATTCTTGAAGCAATGGACAAGCTAGAGTCTCTCCGCCTCCAAGATTACATGCAATATAACATCGTGGACCGCCCAAGTCTACGACCTGATGCTACCCCACTTAACCCTCAATGGCGAGTATACGAGGATAGCAGTATTTTGGGGCCTGAAGGCTCAAGTAAAGCCCTTGAAAACATAATTCACACATTGCTACCTCAAGATAAGCTTGCCATGATGGCGCATAACCATCCTTGGGTCGAAAAACACGCCTTTGCTCTTCTCTCTAAGGTGAACGATTTACCTATTTATTTTATCGTATCCCATTTAGCTCATCGTAATTTGAAGTGTTCTTCTGTCTCGTTCAGCTTGCTTTGTGCATTCATCAGCTCACTTTCAATAGTGCCCATCACAAAGATAACTACTCCTCCAGTGAAAGAGAACTTGCTGATTACAAGGAGCAAGTGGCCACCGAACTGAAAACGATCGAGGAGGATCGTGCTAAGGTAGGCTCACTCCAGTCTGAGCTCAACACTGTATGCGAAAGCTTGGACATTGAGAAGGCTAAGACCACTCAGCTTCATGTCGAAAAAATGAATCTCCAGGTCAAGAACACAGAGCTGAAAAGGAAGATCCTAGAGTTCGAGAATTTGTTAAACTCAGAGCGTCGTAAGGCTTACAAAATTGGAGTTAAAGAGGTCATTTCTAGCCCCAACTTTGCAGCTAAGCTTCACGATGCTCGCCTCAATGAGGTCAAAGACTTCGTCTGTTCGACTCAGTTCGACGACATTATCATCTCTCGAGCCATCGATGATCAAAGCGATGCTTTTTACAAAGCCATCGACTATTTAAAATAAATCGGAGGTTTCAATGTTGGCGTCATTCTTGAAGAATTCGAACGACATTATGTTAACATGGATCTCCTTCGTCCCTCTCTGACACCAGATGACGAGTCAGAGTATACAAATTTCCCCGAGTTCAACAACATTGTTCGTTCTCTCGGATTCGAGCCTGATGAGGGTCGTGCAAGCACTGTTGGGTTGACTCATTCCCTCGGGTGGCTCGTGGCAGCGAAAATTAAAATTTTACAAAAGTAAACGTACAACCACCCGAAAACAGGAATATGGAATTGGTTCGATCGAATTTGATAAGGAGGTAAACGAAATTATACCTTTCAAAAATTTTGTTTCACCTCGTACTTTGGATCTCAGCAACCCTGTGGTGTAAATCCACACAATTTCCCTTCGATGAGAAATTGCCCGTCATTTTTCGTATATCCCGGTTTAGAGTGCTCCAAGCGTTGCACCACTAAGATGTATCCACACCTCGTTCAAGTCACCAATCGTCTTGCCTTGCGTGCTAGACAACAAAACGATTCTAAGCTTAAATTAGGCTTGATTATGTGAAAGGTAGGAATATTTTCTAAGTCGTTTAATTCAAGACATAAATAGAATGACGTCTTGTTGGAAAGAGGAGAGAGGTGGACAATTTTAGGTCTAAGAGAGGGGGCAGATTTTTCATCTTTTTTCATCATCTATTTTAGTCTCCTTCATCTCTTATTTATAAGTGAAGATTACCTAGAGTCCTATTAGGAAAAGGAAACTTCCTTTCTCCCAAACTCTCTAGTAATCCTTATCCTATGAAGTCTTGGAGGAGGGGAAAACTCTTTTCCTCTTCCACCACACATAAAATAGCCCCCTCCCTTATTTACACTCACAAATTGGTCAACTCCATTTAATTGGACTTTAGGATTTAATTTTGACTTCTCAATTTAATTATAGGTGCAACCCATCAATTAAATACAAGTCAAATTAAATCCAACCAACTAATTCCAACATTTATTTTTTTAACATGGGCTGCACCCAATTAAATAAAATACTTGGACTCTACTAGGTCCATTAATTTAATTAATTCTACAAGATTAATTAAAAGAGTAAAATTAATCGAATCCTTCAATTAATTTATATTCCATATTAGGAAAGTACTAAACTTTCCTAATTCCCTCAATTTCCTCGAAATTGATTAATCACATCTATTCAAGCAGTGACTCTCTCTAGTTAGTGTGTGACCCTTTAGGCTCGTTTCTATCTAGTAGTAAGTGCACCTTCCCACAATGCTAGTGTACTTTCCTAAAATGGAAAGTACTAGGTTAAATCAATCCTTTGATTTAATTAGCCTCGAATTAGTCACCAAGCTAATTCTCGGCACTTACAAATCGCGGTTGCCCACCTAGCATAGGGTCCCGAAAACCTAGATAAAACGAAAGTAAAGATACGCCTTTTGGGATCTTGATCCTCGCATAAGTAAGATCTCTCTATCTAATCTCCTTATTGAATCTAGAGCATTGGCTAAGGTCGAAGCTCTATTATTCAATACTATGTTTCCCACGTTATGTGAAATCGACTTCGACTATCTAAACGAGGAAAACGTACGCCTCTTTAGATATCATACTTCGGTCGAAGATTCCTTAAGTCGATTCACTATGTAACTGTAGACGAATTAATTTTCGTCCAATTAGAAGATGACATGTGTAAAATATGACATTAATTATTAGTTTGAAATTATTATTTTATTTTATGGATTTTATCAAATTTGATTCCATAAATAAATTATTAATTTTAATTGATAATTTAATGTATATTTATTAGCAAATCAAAGGTTGCCATGTGTCAAATGGAGGTGTCTCATCCAATCAAATCAAGTTTCATAGTCCAACAAATCAGTGACTAATCGGATGGTGACACGTGGCACATTTAAATATGTGTCAACCAAATATATATAAATCTGATATTATTTCTTTTAAAAGATTTTCAAGAGATATATCAAAGAAGCCCAAAATTCTAAGACTCTCCTACTCAAACATCTATAAATAGGGGGTCAAGGGGCTTCATTAAAAAAAAGGACATACAGAGATACATACATACACACAAGTCTACAAGCTAGAGAATTGAAGTCTTCTCTTAGCCAAGTCAAAGCGTTCTTCATCAACCACGAAGGTTCACCATCTTCAAAGTTAATCAAATCACAAGGTGTTTGTCTCTTCTTCAACAAATCCGAGGAGGAACTACATCTTCAACAACAATCAAATCATCAGGGTGTTCATTTCTTCTTCAACAAATCCGAGGAGAAATACGCTCTTGGTTCAAGAACAAGCTTTTCGGCCCTTGAATCGTGTTTGGAGTGACGAATCAAGGGATTAGTCTTCATTAGGAGATTTATTCTCACGATATTGTAAATTTCTTTAAATTGATTTATTTATTTGTCCATATTATCTTTTCTTGTCTTTTAAAATTGCAGACTTGAAAATTTGTGTGAACAAATTTGGCACGCCCAGTGGGACCGAATCTACCCCTCATCTCTTCCTCCGACATCAAATTTCAAAGTCTACATTTGCAACTCTATGGCTCCAAAGAAGAATCAAGTTGTTGTGACCAAGAAAAATATTGCTAACGTTGTCGATGATCCCGTTGACCAATCTTCTACTGGAGGCAAGATCGGTGACAACAATTATTCTGATGGTTCAAGCCCATCATCTCCAAAGGAAGTCAACTCCAAATTCTCTTCGTTTGCTGAACTTCCGGCAATGATGATTGGAGCGACATTGGTGGATGAACAAGCAACTCAAATGGCTCAAATGGCTCAAGCCATTGCTGATATGCAGAAAGCCTTGGAAGACAAGGATCTCCAAATTGCCCAACTGATGAACAAACTAGAAAACTCCAATGTAGGAGAACCTAGTCATAATCGTGCATCACCTCCAAGTCAAAATGCCAAGGAGACGCCGGTCAATGAACCTCCTCATCAACATGAATCTGCGGAGAAATTCAACAACTCCAACACAACTATTGGCGCATTGTCTGTTCAACAACTGCAAGATATGATTTCCAACACCATTAGGGCTCAATATGGTGTATCTTCCCACAATTCGCTCGTATACTCGAAGCCGTATACGAAACGCATTGATGCTCTAAGGATGCCGATGGGATACCAACCACCGAAACTGCAACAATTTGATGGTAAAGGAAACCCGAAACAACATGTCGCGCACTTTATGGAGACATGCAATAATGCGGGGACTGATGGAGATCTGCTCGTGAAGCAATTTGTACGATCTCTAAAAGGAAATGCTTTTGACTGGTACGTTGATTTGGAGCCCGAATCCATAGATAGTTGGGACCAAATGGAGAGGGAATTTCTGAATCGTTTCTATAGTACTCGCCGGACTGTGAGCATGATTGAACTCACAAATGCTAAGCAATGGAAGGATGAGCCCGTTGTTGACTACATTAACAGGTGGCGTGCGCTAAGTCTGAACTGCAAAGATAAACTCTCAGAGATATCTGCAGTGGAAATGTGTATCCAAGGGATGCACTGGGGTCTTCTCTACATACTCCAAGGGATCAAGCCTCGCAACTTTGAGGAATTGGCCACACGTGCTCATGACATGGAACTAAGCATCGCCAATCATGGATCAAATTTCCCATTAGAAGATCAACGGAAGGAAAAGAAAGACTTCAGGAAAGTTGAGAAATACGTTAAGCCCTCTACCAAGGAGTCTATGGTTGTCAAAGCAACTCCTGTCAAAATTTCTGCAAATGACAAGAAGCACAATGAGAAAGCTGAAAATCAACGAGCTACATATGAGAGACGCCGACTTTCCTTGAAAGAGATGCAAGAGAAGGAGTATCCTTTCCCAGACTCTGATGTTTCTCACATCTTCGATGAACTATTGGCTGGAAAGTTGATTGAACTTCCGGAGCCGAAACGCCCAGAGGAAGCTGGAAAGGTGAACGACCCCAAGTACTGTAAATATCACCGAGTTGTGAGTCACCCCCTAGAAAAGTGCTTTGTGGTCAAAGACAAAATTATGGCACTGGCAAGAGATGGAAAAATAATCCTTGACAGTGAAGATGTTGCAGATGCAAATCATGCTAGCATTGATGTCGTTACAAGTGATTCGCAACACAAGTTTCCTTCCTTATCATCATCTTCAAAGGCACCACTAGCACTTCAATTTGGGAGTCTAGAGCCAGCGATGGTCAAAGTCCTTCTTGCTGATGAAGGAACCGTGAACGAGGAAAATTCTATTGATAAGTTGGAAGAAGTTGGCGAATGGATCCTTGTGACGCGTAGACGGCGACAAAGGCGTTGTATTGACGAACTGCATCCATTGTTCTTGAAACAGTCGTACTCACCAACGGTCAGGAAGCCCAATCCAGAGAAAGTTTTGAAAACTCCTCATGTGAACTTTAAGAAGCCATCAAAGAGTAACCATCGAACTCCTGTGACTCTGGATGATTTCTTTCCAAAAAAGTTTTTTGAATCAAAGGTTGAAACCGTATACACTGTAACTGGTGGAGACGAAATCGAACACTCTACTTCCTGTTGTACTACTATCGCCTTCACAGATGAGGATTTGTTGCTAGGATCAAAGCCACATAATCGTCCACTGTTTGTCTCCGGAATTATGCAAAAGCAGAAAGTCAATCGCATACTTGTTGATGGAGGTTCAGCAGTCAATATAATGCCCAAGTTTACTATGAAAACTTTGGGACTGACGATGGAAGATCTGTCTCGTAGTCGTCTTACTATTCAAGGATTTAACCAAGATGGACAGCGAGCCATTGGTATGATCCGTTTAGACTTGATGACAGGAGAACTAAAAGAAAGCACCATATTTCATGTCATTGATGCGAGGACATCTTATCGTCTGTTATTAGGAAGGCCATGGCTCCACGAAAATGGAGTAGTACCATCAACCCTTCATCAATGCTTCAAATACCTAAGGGATGGGGAAGTGGTAAAAGTAGATGTTGATGTGAAGCCATTTACCGAGGCAGAGTCGTACTTCGCTGATGCCAAACTCTATCTCGATTCTGACTTTGTGCAGGGGGCATTGCCACTTAAAACTCCGACTAGCAGCGATGTGGAGAAAAAACAAGCTAAATCTGTGGTTGTAGAGCATATCCCTCAGTTGAATCCTAAAGGAAAAGAAATTGTAGCTGATGTACACGTTCAACCAGGCAGCACGAGCAAAATACAATCTAAGGTGACGAGATCAAATGATTATCAAGTGATGGCAAAAAACTTGATTATGCCGATTACCAAGGTAAATTCTTCACCTCCTAATGATTCCTCGCCTGTAAAAATTTCATGCCAAAAGCTTCAAGGAACATTCAGTCCTAAAGTTTACAAGCTCTTTGAAAAGTCTGGATATAACTTCTCCAATCCATCGGGTCTTGGAAAATTGGAACCAGAATTGACTGGGGAAAAGATTCATGGTCTCACCAAAGCACAACACAAATTGAGGAAACAAGGGTATCAAGTGGATCAACCAAAGACTGGTTTGGGATTTACACCTGTCGAACCAGTTAGGATACGTGTCATGAAGAAAGAAAAATGCGTCAATGTGCAACATATATCCGTAGAAGGTGATGGAAAAGGAAAGAAGCCTAGTGATAATCGTGTTTCCGTATTTGATCGGCTTGGTACTCCTACTGCTCGTCCTTCCGTCTTTGGAAGACTGGGTTCTAGTAGCCGAATCCCTAATGTTCAAGATAGACTTGGTGCGAGTAGTATTCCCCAAAGTTCTGTCTTCAATCGACTTGGAGGGGGTAGCACACAACAACTAAAGAAGAGGAACCATGCTTGCGAGACAGACATGGCAGGGTCGAGAAATAATAACCAAACTCTTATTCTATCTGAGCCGCAAGGAAGTAAGTCATCAGTAGTACTTATTACCATGGATGGGACCGTCAAGGTAAAACAACGCATCATCAGCAATTCTCGTCGTTCAAATGAGAACAACCCAGACGAAGATGAGGTGGAAGTCATCATTAGCTCTAATTATACCGCAGTAGATGAAGACTCTGACCCCGAAGCCTCAAATGATGAAATCCAAGAAGCCCC
Organism: Buddleja alternifolia; assembly: GCA_019426215.1. Lineage (NCBI taxonomy): Eukaryota > Viridiplantae > Streptophyta > Magnoliopsida > Lamiales > Scrophulariaceae > Buddleja > Buddleja alternifolia. The sequence goes on along the minus strand of CM033404.1, from coordinate 22,895,925 downwards.
TCCACAACTTGAAGATGGTGGACAGGCGACTGTTGATGAACTTAAGGAGTTAAATCTCGGTACGAAAGATGAACCACGCCCTATTTTTGTTAGTGCTCTTCTAAGTCCTGAAGAAGAAGACCAATACCACAAGATCCTGATCGAGTATAAAGATGTTTTTGCTTGGTCATACAAGGAAATGCCAGGCTTAGATCCAAAAGTGGCGATTCATCAACTTGGCATAAAACATGGAATACGTCCTATAAAGCAATCACAACGAGTAATTCGTACTGAGCTGGTTCCTCGAATTGAAGCTGAAGTGAACAAGCTCATTGATGCTGGATTCATTAGAGAAGTGAAATATCCAACTTGGATTTCTAGTATCGTACCAGTAAAGAAGAAAAATGGTCAAATACGCATCTGTGTTGACTTTCGGGACTTGAACAAAGCATGTCCAAAAGACGACTTTCCGCTACCAATCATTGAGCTTATGGTTGATGCAACTACTGGAGATGAGGCCTTGTCTTTCATGGATGGCTCATCTGGATACAATCAAATAAGGATGTCACCACAAGACGAAGAGTGCACAGCATTTCGTACTCCGAAAGGTATCTTCTGCTACAAAGTAATGCCTTTTGGGCTAAAGAACGCTGGTGCCACTTACCAACGTGCTATGCAAGTTGTTTTTGATGATATGCTACATAAAAGAGTGGAATGTTATGTCGATGATCTTGTTGTTAAAACCAAAAGGAGAAGTGATCATTTAGAAGATCTTCGAGTAGTATTTGACCGACTGAGGAAGTATGATTTGAAGATGAATCCACTAAAGTGTGCTTTTGGCGTCACATCTGGAAAATTTCTTGGCTTCATAGTTCGCCACCGTGGGATTGAAGTTGATCCTGCAAAAATAGATGCGATTCAAAAAATGCCTGCACCAAGAAGTCTCAAGGAGTTGCGGAGTCTTCAGGGAAACCTTGCGTTCATAAGGAGGTTTATCTCAAATCTTGCTGGAAGATGTCAGCCGTTCAGTCACCTTATGAAGAAAGACACCTCTTTTGTATGGGACAAAGGATGTGAGAATGCTTTTGACTGCATAAAGAAACACCTCATGAATCCACCTGTCCTAGGAGCTCCAGTGCCTGGGAAACCGCTTGTATTATACATTGCAGCGCAAGAACGATCAATTGGTGCTATGATGGCACAAGAGAATGAAGGGGCAAGGAAATGGCCCTATACTACTTGAGTAGATCCTTGACTGAGAATGAATTGAGTACTCTCCCGTTGAGAAAATCTGCTTAGCTTTGTTTTATGCAATTAAGAAGCTGAAACACTACTTTGAAGCATATCCCATACGACTCATCTCTCGAGCTGATCCAGTTAGATTTGTGATGTCTAAACCTGTACTTTCCGGACGTTTGGCTAAATGGTCCATCATATTTAATCAATATGAGATTACATATGTACCACAAAAAGCTGTCAAAGGGCAAGCTCTCGCAAATTTCTTATCTGACCATCCTATCCCAGCAGAGTGGGAGCTTTCTGATGACCTTCCTGATGAAGATGTCATGTTTGTTGAAGTCTTACCAGCATGGATGATGTTCTTTGATGGAGCGTCTCGATCAGACGGGGCCGGGGCAGGAGTAGTTTTTGTTTCGCCTGAAAAGCATGTTTTGACATACTCAATTGTGTTAGGTGAATTGTGCTCCAACAACGTCGCTGAATACCAATCTTTGATTATAGGACTTCAACTGGCGCTAGAAATGGACATTCTTGAAGTTGAAGCGTATGGTGATTCAAAACTTGTCATAAATCAACTTTTGAAGGAATATGAAGTGAAGAAAGACGATCTTGTGCCTTATTTCCAGTATGCCTCAAATTTATTGAAGAAATTCGAAACAATCGTCTTAAGTCATATTCCAAGAAAAGAGAATAGGGTGGCTGATGCATTGGCTAACCTAGCTACTACTTTAGCTCTTTCTGAAGGAGAAACTACGAGTGTTCCTGTGTGCAATAGATGGATCGTGCCTTCACTTGTTTTGCCTGATCAAGAAGATTCAAACGCCATTTCAGTTTCATCTAATGATGACCAAGATTGGAGAACACCACTAGTTGACTATTTGAAGCATGGAAAACTTCCCACTGATCTTCGACATAAGACAGAAATACGTCGGAGATCAACTCGTTTCATCTTATACAAGGACACATTGTATCGTCGATCCTTTGAAGGTACATACCAACGTTGTTTAAATGGTAAAGAAACAGTTGAAGCTATGGCTGAAGCACATTCTGGAGTGTGTGGTGCTCACCAGTCAGGACCTAAACTCCATTTTCAAATCAAAAGAATGGGATACTACTGGCCTACTATGGTGAAAGACTGCTTGTATTATGCGAAGAGATGTGAAGCTTGCCAATTACATGCTAATTTCATACATCAGCCTCCGGAGCCTCTACACCCCACAGTTGCCTCATGGCCCTTTGATGCATGGGGTCTCGATGTTGTTGGACCTATCGCTCCTAAGTCCTCAGCTGGACATTCATACATACTGGCAGCTACTGATTACTTTTCTAAATGGGCTGAGGCGGTTCCTCTGAAAGAAGTGAAGAAAGAAACTGTTGTCGACTTCATCAAGTCAAATCTCATCTTTAGATATGGCGTGCCAAGTTATATTATCACTGATAATGGAAAGCCTTTCTACAACAAGCTGATGGACAAGTTATGTGTGCAATTCGGGTTTAAGCAACATAACTCCTCAATGTACAACGCAGCTGCAAATGGTTTGGCGGAGGCATTTAACAAAACCTTGTGTAATCTTTTGAAGAAGGTGGTGTCAAAGTCAAAAAGAGATTGGCATGAGAAAGTTGCTGAAGCTCTTTGGGCATACCGAACAACACATAGGACTGCTACTCAAGCTACTCCATATTCGCTGGTATATGGAGTTGAAGCTGTTATCCCACTTGAAAGTCAAATACCTTCGTTACGTATTGCAATTCAGGAAGGGCTCACTGTTGAAGATAACGCTCGTCTTAGACTTGAAGAACTTGAAGCGCTAGACGAAAAAAGACTTGAAGCACAACAACTCCTTGAGTGTTACCAAGCTCGCATGACGAAGGCATTCAACAAAAAGGTCCGCCCACGGTCATTTCAAGTTGGAGACTTGGTCCTGGCAGTACGAAGACCTATCATCATCAATCAGCGAATGGGAGGCAAATTCTTGTCTAAATGGGATGGTCCTCATATAGTGAAAGAAGTGTATACAAATGGAGCTTACAAACTGGTGGATAAAGATGGACTGCGAATTGGCCCCATAAATGGCAAGTTCTTGAAGCGGTATTATCCATGAAGGAGTATGCTCCATGACGCACGAGCCTAAACTGCATGTTACTCCTGACCCACAAGAGTCTAAACTGTGCACGGTAACCACCAATCGTAGTGTATGTGGCTAAACTACTAACCTACCTCACTGATGGTATTTCATGTGGCTAAAATGTAGAAATACCTCACCTCGTCCAGGGTGGCTAAGCTGTGGATACTCCTGGCCCGCATGAGTTTAAACTGTGTACGGCACCCCCCCTCAAAATAAATTTCGTTGTTGAACTACGTAATGACTTGATCCTCTTATTGAGGTACGTAGGCAGCTTGGCAATTATTCCAAGTTCAGTCATATCTATGAGGGAAGCTTTGTTTGCCCTTGATATTAGTTTGCTGGTTTGAAGGAAAGCGAAGATCAACAAGTTGTTTAACATCATTATTAATGTTATTTGTTTAATGGCAAGTTCCATTGAAATTGGGTGGTTAAATTGTGCAAAGTGTAAAGATCTTGCATTTTGGCAATTATGTAAAAAAGACAAGAGGAATTCAAATTACTCAAAGGTGATACTAGAAGAATGAATTTTATTAAGAATGAAAGTTCTTTTCTACAAGAGAAAATAAATGAATAAAAAAAAAAGGGGGAAAAGGAAATGCTAAAACAACTAGGAGGACAAGTCAAATGCCTTTAGGTTCTCTCGAGATTCTTCAAGCAAAGACTTCATCCTTTCCAAAGCTTCGACTTCTCGGTCGGACAAGTAAGGAGTCTTCTCAAGCTTCAAAACAGTCTCTTTTTGGGTTGCCACATCTTCTCGAGTTTTGGACAAATTTTCCTTTGCTTTGCGAAGTGATATGTTAACACTTTCCTCATTTTGTTCCAACTCTGCAAGTTGCTTCCTTAGCTCTTCTTGTTGCTGATGTATTCTCTGAAGATTGTCGTTTTGGCTTTTGATATCTTTGGCTTGTTCATTCTCTTGTGCCTCTGCTTCAGTAAGACTCTGTTGCGCAGATTTTAGTGCCTCTTCATGAGATTTTTGTGTCTCTCTTTGAGCATAAGCCGACTTTACTTGCGCATAACTTGAAGCATCTTCAAAAAATGACTTCAAAAGTCTCTCCAAAGTGGAAGTATCTTGCACAAACTTCTTCATGTCCCCAATCAGAATGTCTATATCAGACTTTATCTCTGGAAGTTGCTCAAATAACGTTTTGGAGATTTTTTGGCATATACGACTCCAGTAAAATGAGAGTAACATCTTCTCAGCCTCACTTCTGATAGTATTAGGTGAAAATTGGGAGGCTTCGGGATGTGCGAGTGGCCAAGACGGAGCTTCGAAGGATCTTTTAGGTTTTTTGCCAGTATTTTCATCAGCATGTAACTCCTCTGTCACACGAGGGGGCAATGATATCTGTGGTCGTTCGTGATTTTCATTCTCCAAAGTGACTTGAACACCTTTCCCTGAAGAATGCGGAGGAGAGTTTGTTTCAGGCAAATTGAAAGGATTAACTTCATTTACCGAACCCGCACTATCTTTGGAAGTGGCTGGAACTTTTGCCTCGAGATTAGCAAGCTGGCAAAAGAAAAAAGAAAAAAAAGGGAAGGTTAATTGCAAGCAATAAGATAAATTATTTAAAAAAAAAAAAAAAGAGAGAGATAGAGAGAAAGCATAATGCAATATGATAAATAATTATTTTTATTTTTTTACATATTGTGCTAAATCTCTTAAGGGCAATGTGGAACTTGGAACATCTTCAAAGAATTGCGAATTGATGCTGATATTATCTAAATCAAGAACCTTTGGTCTTTTTCGAAGTTGCCATTAGTCGTTGTAATCCTCATTTGAGCATGAAAGTGCAGAAATGATTTCGTCCCCGTCTGTTGGAATCATTTCATCAAGCGCGGCTTCTTGATTATGTGAAGATGGTTGTTTTAGAGTATTTTTTGACTTCTCGGATGCAGGCTCCTTTTCTTTAAGGTTAATCTTGACTATGACCTTTGTGCTCTTTGCTAGAGAAGCTTTCCAACACTTAGCCCACCAGTCCGCGTATTCCTTCGTAACCAATGGTGGTGAAGAAGTATTTCCTGGTAAGTTAAGCCTTGAAGATGTGCTCAGCAAAGTGCAAGACCTCCAAAGTTGAACAAGCTCTTTCAGGTCACAAGTGAGAATCTCGTTTTGTAAGAGGCCTGGGATGTCTTGACAAAAATTATATTGTCGACTGAATCGATGAGGGCTATAAGACTCGACAATATGCTCTCTTCCATGCCGAAACGTCAAATAAGCAGAGCGTAAAGACACGAATAGATCCTTGTATTGACTAGATAAGTTTGAACCGTCTATAAGCGAGATTTGCTCCTTTTGGTGGGACAATAGGATCCGTATGGTTGATGGATTGACTTTGTGAAATAAAATCCGTGCATCTTCAAGATCGAAGTAATTTGCCATACCTTCTCCTGCATACTTCACCATTTGAGCTCCTACAGTCTTGATTCTGGAGTAGAAATGGGTAGGGAGATAACAGCCAATCCAGCCATAGACATAGTGAATAGGAAAGATGGCAGTAGATTCGCCTAAGTCTTTTGAAGAAGAGATTATCCTCAAACCGTGGTATATGCTGGCCAATACAGGTATCGCTAAGGAGAAGTGTTCACCCCGGGCCATTCTACTTGCAACTTTGAAGACAGTAGCACGGACGCGATATGTTTGGTGATGTGGAAGGACGAAGCTACACAGCCAACACGAAATGAATGCAGCGACATAGGTTTCCTCTCTGATTTCTGCATCAATGTCAAGAGTCTTAAATGGTTCATCATGGTCCTTGGCATGCGGTAAAAGAGATTTGTCGACGCCTCCACAAGGATTATGAGAAAGCTTTGGCCTAGTAGTTCTCTTCCGAGTTGTACGTAGAGGAGGCTCTTTGTATCTAACTGGTCCTTTGAACCAAAAGCTTATCCAATCCGAGATGAGTATGCCTCCAGATGTCTTTGGAAGTTGATGATACGCCAAGAACAAATATTTGCAGCTCCGCGGTAGAGAAGAGTTGTGCTTGCCATCACCGAGCAACTCCTTTGCAGTTGGAACAACCTCGTCGTAGAAATCTCCACGCAAGGGCAATCCACCAAGTCCATGCATATCGCCCAAAGAAATCGATAATTCTCCAATTTCCGTGTGCAGAGTGTTTGTTGAAGGACACCACAGCTCGAGGAAAGCTTGAAGGACATTTTTGTTGCAGACGTAGGTGAAGAGCGACGCGTGGACAGCTGCGTAAATCCTTGCTTGCCGAAGGATGTTTGCATGATATGCCAAGATGTATTCGGTCCACTCCCAATAGCCCGCATGGTAGCAAACTTCGCCAAATTTTGATGAAGGAATTTTTATTGAACCCCCACTGCTATGAAGATGCTGGTGAGGAAGTAAGAATTCCGTATCCACTAATTTGGTGTCGTGAAGTGAAGACCGCAACAAAATAACTTTGGAATTGGATGAAGCACCGGAACGGAGATCCATACACCCCTTAGCTGCTTCTTCAGACCATACGGAGATATGTGTAGACTTAGCCAAGGATCGAGTGTTGGTGAGGTGGCCATCGATGGCTGGCTCGTAGACAGGCAATATGGTGCTTTTGACTTTGAGGCTGTCTTTGTCGTATCTAATGACGAGAGAAGGAATAGGCTCAGATTGGTCTTCGAGATACATCTCGTTCCAAATCTGCACAAGGAAATAATTATGCGTCAATTTGAGAAGAATAAGGGAAAACAAGCATATGAAATAATATTCATTAAAACAAAAAAAAAGGGGATTCAAATATCTACTGTTAGAAGCTTGCGGATTTCTTTTGGCTCGGAAGTTTCGAGAAACTTCAACAATATGCAATAAAAAAATTCTGGTGCTGAAGAGTTGAGCCCGGATGTTTAAAACAATCCTGTTTTAATTAAAATCAAAGTTGTCACATGTTCTTATGAATGTTTATTTTCGTAAATAGGCTTCCAAATCCTTGTTCCACCTGTTGCAACACAAAAAAAAAAGAAAATCAGTAAAGAAGGTATGCAACTTGAAACGGGAAGTAGTTCAATTGTGTAAAGAAGACAAAGAGTAAGTTGGATAATCTTCTCGAAGGCATGGGGAATTACGGCAAGTTCTCGATTTTCTTTTTCTCTGTTGCGATACGCCGAGAATTGCGTCCCAATAACAGCAAATTGTTTGGGCAATTCCAATGAATAACTTCAAGACTCTTGGATTCACTGACGAAAAAAAAAAAAGGAAATTAATTGCAGATTTAGTTTGCCTCACCCTCATGCAATTAATACTTCTTCGAGTAAACTTCAGTCCCTGAATCGACTAGTGGGAAGAATTTGGATGAGTATTGAAACACTTAAGTGTATTTTATTTTCTTTCCTTCTCTGAGAAATTTTATCGAACAGACTGTATGCGTCAATCGGCAGAAGAAGAGGATATGAATCTAAAGTGGGATGATACCCCAATAATTCAGAGTTCGAGTTTCGGTTAACTGATGTGTGTGGAATTAAGCTTCTAATCAAGTGAATTTATAGATAATGTCTTCAAGTTTATCGGTCACCGTGGATTAGTTCAAGTCGGATTGGGAGTTATCCAGATGAGTTGTTTGATTTTAATTAGGATATCAAATCATATTTGAACTAGACTAAATAGTTTCGAGTTGGTTTCTTGGACCGGTTAATTTAAGGAAGAGTTTTGATTCTTTTGGCTCTCCTCTGTGCAGTTGGTTCAGGATAACTTTTGAGAAATCTCCGAGTTATCAGTTCCGAAATCAAACTAGCCAGGATCTCGAATGGATATCTTTAAATTTCGAAAGGCTGAATTTATTTCTTATTAGAACTCTAGTGCTATGGTGAAGTTGATAAAGCTTCGTGAGTTCTCATGGAAGGAGAAGAGTAGATGGGATTCTATGTGGTGGGATACACCTTAAGTGAAGCGGGGCGCACAAATGTTTTTCGAAAATAAATAAAAGAAGAAGAAAATATGTAGAGGGGCGGGGGACTAAATTTTAAGCCCATTTACATCAAGTTGAATAAAACATGGATCAATTTGTGGTTTTCTGCATGGAGAATTATGTGGGCTGAATCTATTATCAATCTATTACAAAAAAAAAAACTCGGTTGAATTACGGATTTTTATTCATAGCCTCAAAGTTTTGGACATCAAATTGAACTTAATTTTGGGCCAAATCAAGCCGCATTCATATCCAAGCCAAGGAAATTATGGGCTTTGTTATCATTTCTTTCCTCTTCAAATTTCAAGAGCCCAAACTTATCTCTTAAGTCCAAGTACAAGATCAATGGTTCTTCCTCGTTTAAAAAAAAAAATGTGTGTTAAATGAGAAGAATTAAGTACTTCAAGCATCGCCTCTCTCGTCACTGCCCAGCACGTTCTTCGCCGAGCCTTGAAGTGGGGGCATTTGTAGACGAATTAATTTTCGTCCAATTAGAAGATGACATGTGTAAAATATGACATTAATTATTAGTTTGAAATTATTATTTTATTTTATGGATTTTATCAAATTTGATTCCATAAATAAATTATTAATTTTAATTGATAATTTAATGTATATTTATTAGCAAATCAAAGGTTGCCATGTGTCAAATGGAGGTGTCTCATCCAATCAAATCAAGTTTCATAGTCCAACAAATCAGTGACTAATCGGATGGTGACACGTGGCACATTTAAATATGTGTCAACCAAATATATATAAATCTGATATTATTTCTTTTAAAAGATTTTCAAGAGATATATCAAAGAAGCCCAAAATTCTAAGACTCTCCTACTCAAACATCTATAAATAGGGGGTCAAGGGGCTTCATTAAAAAAAAGGACATACAGAGATACATACATACACACAAGTCTACAAGCTAGAGAATTGAAGTCTTCTCTTAGCCAAGTCAAAGCATTCTTCATCAACCACGAAGGTTCACCATCTTCAAAGTTAATCAAATCACAAGGTGTTTGTCTCTTCTTCAACAAATCCGAGGAGGAACTACATCTTCAACAACAATCAAATCATCAGGGTGTTCATTTCTTCTTCAACAAATCCGAGGAGAAATACGCTTTTGGTTCAAGAACAAGCTTTTCGGCCCTTGAATCGTGTTTGGAGTGAAGAATCAGGGGATTAGTCTTCATTAGGAGATTTATTCTCACGATATTGTAAATTTCTTTAAATTGATTTATTTATTTGTCCATATTATCTTTTCTTGTCTTTTAAAATTGCAGACTTGAAAATTTGTGTGAACAGTAACCATAGGAGATTAACCGACTGGCTAATGTCAGAGATAGATTCCTCTTGATTCTCACGTGCCTTACTACGTAAGACGTGCATGTCTGAGTTTGCCCATATTCGATCATCTAAAGTGATCATGTAACAAATCAAAAACGTGCGCGGTTACGTATAAGACATCCAATGGAATCTTAGGTCCATAAGGATTACTCTTATACTACAAGACCACTGGAAGTTCCACATTCGACAGGGAATCCATTTCAGGAACTTCCATGGGGTTGTTCAGTTCGCTCATTACCACAATGGCAACCCTCATATATGCATTGGCTTTCATCGTGCTAGTATCCATGGAAGGAGATACACTTCTACCAGAGTATGCATCATATGAGCAAGTCTTTTGGGTTGCATCAATATCCCTTTTATCTCGATGAACCCTTTCACGACTTGGAACAATGTTTAAAGATCACAGCCTTCGAGACATATTCCATCATTGCCACACCCAATATGCAATGATGTCCCATAGCTATGTGTGATCCTTCGGGACTTTATTCTAAGCCAAAGTAAAAACTAATTTAAGAATAAAGACATGCCACACATAAAAAAGAGATTGACTCTATTTTTAAGAAAACGATTGTTCAACTCTAGAGTTACTATTACAAAGAATGACGCCCAATAATTGGTGCGCCGGGCACTAACTCTAACAATCTCCCACTTGCCCTAGCGCCAATTGCCCATGTACTTAAGGCCCATTCTTTCCAGATGTGCTTCAAATACTTTTTGGCTAAGGGGTTTGGTGAGTGGGTCCACTATGTTGTCCGCTGTATCCACGCGCTCCATTCGCACGTCGCCTCTTCCAATGATTTCTCGTATCAATCGGAATTTCCTCAGAACATGTTTGGTTTTTTGATGAGACCTTAGCTCTTTTGTTTGCGCAATAGCCCCGTTGTTATCACAGTATTCCATTACTGGATCCCCAACGGATGGAACGTCACCGAATTCTTGGATGAAGTTCCTCATCCAAACAGCTTCTTTTGCAACCTCATTTGCTGCAATGAATTCTGCTTCAGTGGTGGAGTCGGCTATGGTTTCTTGCTTGGAACTCTTCCAGCTAACTGCTCCACCAATAACGAGAAATACAAACCCAGAGACCGACTTCGAGTCATCCTTGTCGGATTGGAAACTCGAATCAGTAAACCCCTCTAATTCCAATTCTCCTTGTCTGTATATCAAGAACAATTCCTTAGTTCTCCTTAGATATTTAAGGATTGTTTTCACCGAACTCCAGTGTGCCATGCCTGGATTCGCTTGATATCGACTGCACGCACTCAGTGCATAAGCTACATCGGGTCTTGTGCATATCGTCGCGTACATTATACTACCTATCGCAGAAGCATAGGGAATTTTGGACATTTTCACTCTTTCTTCCTCAGTCTTTGGGCACATAGACTTGGAAAGTGTGATGCCATGTCCTATTGGAAAGAATACCTTCTTGGACTCTTCCATTTCAAATCTTTTGAGTACGCGATCGACATATGCAGATTGGGAGAGACCTAGCATCCTATTCGATCTATCCCTATAGATCTTCATACCGAGTATGTAGGACGCCTCTCCCATATCTTTCATGGAGAATTTATTAGAGAGCCATACTTTAGTTGATTGGATCATCCCTACATCATTTCCAATTAGTAGGATGTCATTGACATAAAGTATGATGAACGTGACTGCGCTCCCACTGTCTTTCTTATACACACTTGCCTCTTCAATGTTTTGAACGTATCCATACTCTTGTATGACAGTGTCAAAACGTTTGTTCCAACTTCGAGAAGCTTGCTTAAGTCCATAAATGGACCTTTGGAATTTACACACTTTGTGTTCGCTCCCTCTTGATGTAAAGCCCTCTGGCTGTTGCATGTAAATCTCTTCCTCAATTTCTCCATTGAGGAATGCAGTCTTTACATCCATCTGCCATATTTCATAATCAAAATATGCAGATATTGCAAGCATAATCGTAATGGATTTCAGCATAGCCACTGGCGAGAAGATTTCCTCATAGTCAATCCCTTGTCTTTGAGTAAGTCCTTTTGCCACAAGGCGAGCCTTATAAGTGACTACCTCTCCATCGACTCCAAGCTTTCTCTTGAAGACCCACTTACAGCCAATGGGCTAGATGCCCTCAGGTGGGTTAACCAAGGTCCATACCTTGTTGGAGTACATGGAGTCCATTTCGGATGTCATGGCCTCTAGCCATTTTCTCAAATCAATGTCAGACATTGCAGTCTTAAAACTCTTCGGATCAGAGTCTAGAGGAGGATCTTGAGTGCCCTCCTCTCGCAATAGGCCTAGCCATCTTTCAGGCTCCTTTGGGATCCTCTTTGATCTCCTCAAAGGTTGTGTGTTTTCATTGGGTGCCTCTGATGTAGCCTCATTGGTGTCGGGTGAGTTAATCTGTATCTCTTGACTTGATCCATTCTCATGGACCTCATCAAGTTCTACAGCCTCGCCTTTCCTATCTAGAAGGTGACCCCTCTCCAAGAAATTGGCGTTTCTCGAAATAATAACCTTTTGTTCCGTTGGGCTGTAGAAGTAATATCCAACAGTTTCCTTTGGATATCCTACAAAATAGCACAAAGAGGACTTGGGGTCCAATTTGTCTCCCACTAAGTGCTTTACATAAGCTGGACACCCCCATATTCTCAAATGATTATATGAGGGCGTCTTTCCACACCAACTTTCATATGGGGTATTGGGCACCGTCTTGCTAGGCAATCTATTCAACAGATAGACAGCCGTTTCAAGAGCATAGGGCCACATGGACTTAGGAACTTTAGTGAAATCCATCATGGATCGAACCATATCTAGCAATGTTCGATTCCTACGCTCGGCTACCCCGTTATGTTGAGGCATGCCGGGCGGTGTCCACTGTGAGAGAATTCCATTCTCTCTAAGATAATCAAGAAACTCGGTAGACAAGTATTCTCCTCCTCGATCCGATCGAAGAGCTTTAATACTTCTACCAAGTTGTTTCTCTAATTCATTTCTGAACTCCTTAAACTTCTCAAAGGACTCAGATTTATATCTCATAAGATATAAGTAACCATACCGTGAATAATCATCGGTAAAAGTTATGATGTAGCTTTGGCTACCATGAGTGCTCACACTCATTGGCCCACACATGTCCGTATGGACCAAGTCCAATGGTTTTGTGGCTCGTTCCGCTTTCCCCGAAAACGGTAACTTGGTCATTTTTCCTTTAAGACATGATTCGCAACTTGACAATTGATCTAAGTCATTTACACCTAAATATTTTGCCATTGTTCGAATTCTTTCTTTGGAAATATGTGCAAGTCTTTCGTCCCACATTTGTGCGTTTACTTGATTATCTTGTTTACGTTTGTTACTTTGTTGAATATTGAGATTGGAAATTATTGGGGATATAGTATACATTCCATCCTTCATTTTCGATTCCATAGAGACGATTCATAAAACAAAAGCAAACTTTTATTACGAATCTCAAAATAATATCCTTCTCTATCCAAAACAGGAATCGAGATAATATTTCTTATTATTTCAGGAACAAAATAAACGGAATGTAAAACTAATTTCCTATCTCCTAACTCTAAGTAGATTGTCCCCACGGCTTTGGCAGCAACCAATGCTCCATTCCCCATCCGCAGGGTCATATCTCCTCTACTTAGCTCCTTGGTTCTTTTCATCACCAGCAAATCATTGCAGATATGAACACCGCATCCAGTGTCAAAAACCTAAGAAGAATCGTTAAAAGTGAAGTTAACTTCAACAAAGAACATACCTTAAGCCGGAGGCTCTTTGCAGTTCCTTTGCCAGTGCCCAACTTTCCCACATTTGAAGCACTCATCAGACTTTTTAGACTTGAACTTCTTACCCTTCTTCACACCATCATTACCTTTCAGCTTCTTAGTCTTATTCTTCTTCTTGTTGCCCTTCTTGGCTTTTGATGAAGAATTCATAAGAAGCACCGGTTTATCCTTCTTGATGGTGCTTTCAGCAGTCTTCAACATGTTCAACAGCTCAGGAAGCTTTGCTTCAAGTTAGTCCATGTTGAAATTGACCACAAATTGATCATAAGAGTTAGGCAATGACTGTAGGACCAAATCCATAGAAAGCTCATTGTCAAGTGCCACGCAGAGACCTGCCAATTTTTCAATTAGCCCGATCATTTTAAGTACGTGCGCACTTGCATCAGAGTTTTCAGTCATTCGAGCTTTGAAGAGCTCCTTGGAGATAACATATCTTTCTCGCCTAGTTCTAGTGCCATACAACTCTTGCAAATAAAGGAAGATCGACGCAGCATTCTCGATCGTCTCATGTTGTCTCTGCAACTCGTTGCTTATAGAGGCCAACATGAGACATCACACTTGCATGTCATCTTCCTTCCATTGTTGGTGCTGGAACTTTTCATCATCAGATGAATCCTCTTCCAGCTCATCTTGCACCGGTATGTCAAGCACATATTGTCTTCTTTCAGACGAAAGGATAATCTTAAGGTTACGAAGCCAATCTTCAAGTTTGATCGAGTCAGTTTGTTTGTTTCAATTAGGGTTTTGAAAGGATTATTGGCCAATTTCATTTATCTACAAAAAATGCATAACAGACAATCAATAATGGATTTTCAAATAAAGTCCTTATACAATTTGGTCTTTAATTGTACAAGTCTCCCACTATTTTTCTCAAATCACACCACCCTCTTGACATGATTCGAAGAAACGTTAGTTTCTTTAGTGGGCTTGAGATCCATTCTCACTTCATCATATGCCCCATTTTCTGAGCTAACATACGATGATTTTGAATAGTAGCCTTACCGGACCTTCTATCTTTTTATATAGTTCTCAAGATGGTTTTCCTCATCTCCCACATGTGCCCCATTTTCTGAGCTAACACATGAGGGACGATGTTAGGCTCGACCCATCAAATATCCCAGTATAACCATCAATTTCATTGCCCCCATTTTCTGAGCAAAGCAATGGAACCAACCGATTTCCATGGGGCACCGTAGTGCTTAGTAAACACTCACAGCCTACCTCGGATCCAATCCACCCCATTTTCTGAGCAAAAGGATTGAACCTTTAGCTGCGTTTCACATGGTGTATACTTATGATGGAAGGCATGATAATAGAATTCCATTCTTAATATCATATAAGCCTAATATTTTCACAGGAGGGAATTATAATATGCTTATTGGGGGGTCTCATCAGATTTAATTATCTTGTTCTAATTATCTATCCTATGCATGCATTACATCACATAATCATCATAGACATATGAGTAAAACATCCACAAAGCGGTAAAATTGAGGATGAACCACCTCGAGCCCTAACCTAGCAACCCACTCGAGCCAAAGTGAGTTTGGACATTCTAGAAAATAAAAACACAGCCTAGACTATTACAATGGTATCGTCTCAGCATACAAGTCTTCAAGTCTTGGCTCCGTCTTCGATTACATAGAATATCAAAAACTACTAATCTACTATACGAAAAGGAAATAGCCAAACCGGCTATTATTTACAACTCTAGAATAATTACATACATAGAAAACCAACACTACGACTAGGCTCGTGGTTCATCCTTTTATCACATAAACATGCCAAGCAACAAACATACATGTGATAAAGTAAATTTTACCCATTCATCATTCAAACTAGATTGCAAATATCATTGGGATAAGTTCGATATTGATTTCTAAAACCTTTCTCAGAGTTTACAAGTCTAAAACATCATAGGTAAGGTCTTTGGGTCACCCACCTTCAGAAAGTACGAAGAAAGGAAAAAAAAATTATTGAACTTTTTGTTAGCATGGTCTGACCCACGCCTGGGCGTGGTCATCCGCGTGCCTGGGCTTAGGTTACCCCACGCCTGGGCGCCGCGTGCAGCGGCTGTTGCTGTCCGCGATTTTCAAATCAGTTTTTCGTACGTTCGTGATTCTTTCGAGTTTCGATTAACGAATCTGAATTCTCCTAAGGTCTGAGTTTTATTACTTGATGATTAAACCTTCGGTACAACCATCTCGCAACACCCCACCAAAGGTGATTTCATAAAACTAGATCAAAACCTTCGAAAACAATCATATACCCAAATTTCAGATTTCATGATTTTTAAAACAAATGACTTTTAAACATTAAAATCATAAAAATCAAACAACATCCCTAATCAAAATCAATCCTAGTCTAACAATGAACATATTGATTATCATGCTTTCAATTTTACAATTAAAACGTAAAAACAACATGCATAATCACATAAAACTTCAATCGAGCCAAACCATGGCTCTGATACCACTGTTGGGTTGACTCATTCCCTTGGGTGGCTCGTGGCAGCGGAAATCAAAATTTTACAAAAGTAAACTTACAACCACCCGAAATTGATAAGGAGGTAACCGAAATTATACCTTTCAAAAATTTCGTTTCACCTCGTACTTTGGATCTCAGCAACCCTGTGGTTCAAATCCACACAATTTCCCTTGGGTTAGAAATTGCCTGTCGTTTTTCGTATCTCCCGGTTTAGAGTGCTCCGACCGTCGCACCTCAAAGATGTATCCACACCTCGTTCAAGTCACCAATCGTCTTGCCTTGCGTGCTAGACAACAAAACGATTCTAAGCTTAAATTAGGCTTGATTATGTGAAAGGTAGGAATATTTTCTAAGTCGTTTAATTCAACACATGAATAGAACGACGTCTTGTTGGAAAGAGGAGAGAGGTGGCCGATTTTAGGTCTAAGAGAGGGGGCGAATTTTTCAGCTTTTTTCATCATCTATTTTAGTCTCCTTCATCTCTTCTTTATAGGTGAAGATTACCTAGAGTCCTATTTGGAGAAGGAAACTTCATTTCTCCCAAACTCTCTAGTAATCCTTATCCTATGAAGTCTTGGAGGAGAGGAAAACTCTTTTCCTCTTCCACCACACATAAAATCGCCCCTTCCCTTATTTACACTCACAAATTGGTCAACTCCATTTAATTGGACTTTAGGATTTAATTTTGACTTCTCAATTTAATTATAGGTGCAACCCATCAATTAAATACAGGTCAAATTAAATCCAACCAACTAATTCCAACATTTATTTATTTAACTTGGGCTCCACCCAATTAAATAAAATATTTGGACTCTACTAGGTCCATTAATTTAATTAATTCTACAAGATTAATTAAAAGAGTAAAATTAATCGAATCCTTCAATTAATTTATATTACATATTAGGAACGTACTAAACTTTCCTAATTCCCTCAATTTCCTCGAAATTGATTAATCACATCTATTCAAGCAGTGACTCTCTCGAGTTAGTGTGTGACCCCTTAGGCTCGTTTCTATCTAGTAGTAAGTACACCTTCCCACAGTGCTAGTGTACCTTCCTAAAATGGAAAGTACTAGATGAAATCAATCCTTTGATTTAATCAAGCCTCGAATTAGTCACCAAGCTAATTCTCGGCACTTACAAATCGCGGTTGCCCACCTAGCATAGGGTCCCGAAGACCTAGATAAAATGAAAGTAAAGATACACCTTTTGCGATCTTGATCCTCGCATAAGTAAGATCTCTCTGTCTAGTCTCCCGATTGAATCTAGAGCATTAGCTAAGGTCGAAGCTCTATTAATTCAATACTATGTTTCCCACATTATGTGAAATCGACTTCGACTATCTAAATGAGGAAACCTTACGCCTCTTTAGATATCATACTTCGGCCGAAGATTCCTTAAATCGATTCACTCTGTAACAATAGGAGATTAACTGACTGGCTAATGTCAGAGATAGATTCCTCTTGATTCTCACGTGCCTTACTACGTAAGACGTGCATGTCTGAGTTTGCCCATATTCGATCATCTAAAGTGATCATGTAACAAATCAAGAACATACGCGGTTACGTATAAGACATGCAATGGAATCGTAGGTCCATAAGGATTACTCTTATACTACAAGACCACTGGAAGTTCCACATTCGACTGGGAATCCATTTCAGGAACTTCCATGGGGTTGTTCAGTTCGCCCATTACCACAATGGCAACCCTCATATATGCATTGGCTTTCACCGTGCCAGTATCCATGGAATGAGATACACTTCTACCAGAGTATACATCATATGAGCAAGTCTTTTGGGTTGCATCGATATCCCTTTATCTCGATGAACCTTTTCACGACTTGGAACATTGTTTAAAGATCACAGCCTTCAAGACATATTCCATCATTGCCACACCCAATGTGCAATGATGTCCCATAGCTATGTGTGATCCTTCGGGACTTTATTCTAAGCCAAAGTAAAAACTAATTTAAGAATAAAGACATGCCACACATAAAAAAGAGATTGACTTTATTTATAAGAAAACGATTGTTCAAATCTAGAGTTACTATTACAAAGAATGACGCCCAATAATTTGTGCGCCGGGCACTAACTCTAACAAGCACTTCATTCCAAAGAGAATTGGACGCTACAATTGGTCATCTTGATGAACCACTACCTGATAGTCGGGACCGTTAATTGCTAGTTTTCTTTAGAAATTTATCCTTGGTTTTTGTAAGAAAACAATTTCTTTTTGAACCAGTATATCGTTTTGCTTATCATTTGAATCGTAATGTTTGATCTTTTATTTTTAATATTCACTTAAATATGAAATAGTTCGGCTATATTGATCTCGTCCATATTCACAATCGTACTGAATTGACTTCATTTAGTTCATTTTTTGAATTCGGGTATAGTTTTACTAATATCCGAATTTACTTGATCATAATATTGTGCGTTATCTTTCTTCACGGAGCTTTTCCGAATAAAACTCGACTAACCACTACTCTTTGAATCATTTATCCCACAATAAAATTTATTCCTGCTTCATTAAAAGAGCTAAGCATAAAACTTCCTACGATTGTTAATGTTCCAAGGTCGGGGCAATTCTTTCCCTTCTAAATCTTGTAATCTGTAAGTCATCTTCTTCATGATCTTTATCACCTTCTATGGACCTTCCCATTTTGCCTCTAACTTCTTAACATGCCTCGAAACTTATACTTTTTTCAAAACAAGATCCCCTACTTGAAACGATCTTTCTTTTACGCGTTTGTTGTATGGTCTCGCCATAGTGCTCTTTTGTCTGAGAATATTTGCATAAGCTCGTTCTCTGATTTCTTCCACCACCTCAAGCTCAAACATCCTAGCCTCCGTGTTTTCCTCAGGAACATACGAATCCACTCGATGCATCGCCATCCCAATCTCTGCAGTAATTACTGCCTTAGAACCATATACAAGACAAAACGGTGTCTCACCAGTCAAGGATCGCGGTACCCTGTATGCTCAAAGTATCCCCGGTAATTCATCCGCCCAAGCACCTCATTCACCATCTAATCTGGTCTTTAAGTGTTGAAGTAAGATTCTATTTGCAACCTCTGTTATTCCATTAGCCTGTGGATGACCCACCGATGTGAAATTCTGCTGAGTCTTTAATTCATGGCACCAAGATGTAATGACTTTCCCATTGAATTGAGTTCCATTATCTGAGATTAAAATTCTCGGGATGCCAAATCTGCAAACATTGCTTTTCCTTCAGCATACATCGTTATTATATACTTTATATATATTTTACGAACATTAACCTGCAAACAATGTTTTTCCAAACAAAATCCATAATATCTTTCTCCATGATACGAGCCACAGCTTCAGCTTCGATCCACTTCGTGAAATGTTCCACTGCCACAATAATGAACTTCTTTTGAACTTGAGTCGGAGGAAATGGTCCTACAATTTATCAAATTGTTAGAAGAAATTTTCTCTTTCCCTTTTTTTTTTTTTTTATAAACATTTTAGAATTCTATATTTCCTTACCTAATATATCAATACTCCATTGATCAAATGGGTATGCAATTTTTATCACCTCCATGGGTTTTCCTGGTTGATGAATTTCATTAGAATGGAGTTGTCATTCTTTGCAATTCTTAACAAAATCTTGTGCATCTTTCACGAGTGTAGGCCAAAAATATCCTTGTCTCGTTATTTTTTGAGCTAACGATCTTCTTGCCGAGTGATTTCCACAGCTTCCCTCGTGTATTTCTCGCAGCACATACTGTGCCTCTGAGGTCCCCAAACAATGGAGCAGCGGTCCCCCGATGGATCGTTTGTATAACATATTATCAAGGATCGTGAATGACACGCTAAAAGCTAACGTGCTATGATAGCAAGTGCACTAGTCGTGTGTAGTAATAAATGGATTGTAAGTCCGGATTGTCGAACCTCAAGGACTTGAATTCTAGTTTAAGATTTGTAATGAAGTGAATAAACAAAGTAAGAATAAATTCAAATAAAATTTGTAAAGAACAAGAACAAAGATGAGCAAGTGATTTAAAACCAATTATAAAGGGAGACTAAGGCACATGCTAGGTACAAATTGATCAAATATACTTATAAAGGTTCTTGTTGAAGGATTACACTTATATTGTTATGGTGAGAGCTCCGAGGGTAGAGAATAACCGATGTCTCGCGTATAAACTCCTATGCTTAGATCGTGATTTCCCAAATATTCCTATCCGGAAATCTAACCACTAAACATGCATTAACGTACTAGAGTTCACTCGATTAGAATCGAACAACTTCACCCGGGAATCTTTACCTATGTCTAGGGCAATTCCTCATTAGTTGCGGGTCATGATGTGAATTTCTTGCACCGTAAGTTAATTTTCTCCCGAAATATCAACCTAGGCATAAGATTCTAACATATAGTGATCAAGTATATGCAAGATAGGTAAAAACACAAATTCACATCACATAACAATATAAGTATAACCTCAACAATCATCTATTATAAGCATATATCACAATTTGACGTTACATGGCCTTAGTCTTATGAATTTAGTTCATGATAGATATTATGAAAAACAATAATGAATAAATACACATGTTCATAGACATGAATGAAATGATAAGGCTATAAAAACTCCCTCTAATGTGATAGATGATGGCCCCTTGATTGGAGCTTCAATTCCTAGCTTTCTCCTCTTAGAATGATGAAGAATGGTGATGAATGAAGCTTGAGGACCGATTCCTCCTCCTCCTCTCCTCCAAGAATCTGAAATTGATAGTGAATGATGAAGAGTATGGGTTCCCCCTCCTTTTATAGCCAAAATTCCACTAAAGTATGCATTAAGAATTCCCATTAAAGTTCCCCAATGAGAATTCCACCTAAGGTGATGCTTAAAGTTTGGCTTTGAAGATTCCAACCAGCTAAAAAATGCTAAACTTTCGGCCCTTAAGAATTCCACCAAGCATAACCATGTGAAAACTTTAACAAAACACATGCATGCTGCCATTTTCTTGCTTTCCAGTGCAGTCTTAGTATTTTCCTCATAACATTCTCCACAGATCTCCAAATTGGATGATTCAAGTCCCCATGTTTAGATAAAACATAGATCTACAACTTTCTAGAAAGACATTTTGTCCAATTCAGTCGCTAAGTATACCTAAATTACGTTTCAATATGGAGGTTGTTTCTGATTTGGCACCCATAAAGTAAATCTACCAAGAAACACACTTATGACAACCCCTAAACACATGTGCTGAATTATGGCCAAAAGTGATTCTTACCCATCATATAATGCTGGAATTTAGGTTGAAAAGGAGTAACATTCGGACTATCCATGCCTAGGCATGACTAGGAGGGCGTTGGGGCGTATCCTGGCACATGTACTTCTCTGTTCGGCGCAGAAATCGTATTTCCTTCACAATTATCTCTATAGACCTCCGATTTGGATGTTTCAAGTTCCCATTTGAAGCTAAGACATACATCTAAAACTTTGTAGAAGGAAACTTTGTCTAAGTCGATCTCAAAATGTACGGAATTATCGCTCGAATGTGGTAGGAGATGCATAAACCGCCTAGGTGTTGAAAAACATGCTTGAACTTGTTTTGTACATCGTTTTTCTTCCCTTTTCTTCATGTATTCTCATTTATTACCTGTATTCACTTAACACACCTATTAATTGCAAATGTGACATGATTTAAGCAATAAGTGAATCCAAATCATAAGAATTACGGTCTTAAAAACACGTAAAAACACCTCTTATCAGTGAAGCTCACTGCTCTATTGATTATCCTTCGTGCTTCAACTCGGTCCTCGGGCAGTCTACCATGAGAGAGATAGTCTATAATCAAATTCATCCAATTCGATTCTTCTTCTATCGGTGCAATCATCATCGGAGGTTCGATCTCAGAATGGTTCGTTACCAGGAGTGTGACCTTACCACTCTTGGAGCCCGTTATTTGATTCGCAAACTTTGACAACGCATTCGCACAGTCATTTTCCTCCCTTGGTATTTGACATAATTCTATTTGTTCGAATTTGAGCATCAACTCTTTTACCTTCGCCAAGTATTTTATCATCGTCTTTTCTCGCGCTACATACGCACCTGCCACCTGTTTTGCCACCAACTGCGAATCAGTATACACTTTTACAATCTTTATCTCCAGCTCCTTTGCCATTTTTAGCCCTGCTATCAAAGCTTCGTATTCTGCTTCATTATTCGTCGCATCAAAATTTAGCTTTATTGCAAATTCCATATCCGATCCGTCAGGGGAATGAAGCCACACCCCAACTCCACCTCGTCTTGTCATTGATGAACCATCAACATGCAATGTCCAAGGTTCTGCTAGCCCTACCACCGATACAATTTCCACCTCTGTCGCCGCCATCTCCACAAAGAAATCAGCAATTACTTGTGCCTTGACTGCCGTTCGACTTCGATATTCAATGCTGAATTCACCCAACTCTATGGCCCACTTTATGAGCCTACCCGGCACATCAGGTTTGGCTAAAATTTGCCTCAAAGGTTGATCGGTTAAGACCAAAATCTGGTGAGATTGGAAATAGGGTTGTAACTTGCGCGCCGAAGTCATAAGCGCCAATGCCCATTTTTCAATGTGCAAGTAATTTAATTCTGCCCCACGCATCATTTTGCTCACGTAATATACCGGACGATGATCTACCTTGATATCTCTTATTAACACAGCACTTATTGCTACTAACGAAATTGTCAAGTACAGATAAAGTGGTTCCCCATACACAGGCTTCGTTAACAATGGAGGGGAGGGGAGATATACTTTTAATTCCTGAAATGCCTTCTCACATTCTTCAGTCCATATAAAAAATTTTACTTTCCTTAAAACCTTGAAGAAATGCAATCCTTTGTCTGCTGACCTCGAAATGAATCGATCTAAACTAGCCATTCGACCTGTCAGTTTCTGAACGTCTTTCAAGCTTTTCGGAGAGACCATGTTAAGTATTGCCTCAATCTTTTCAGGATTCGCCTCGATACCTCGTTCCGTTACCATATAATCTTTTCAGGATTCACCTCATACTCCAAAAGTACACTTGTGAGGATTCAACTTCTTCCCATATCGTTTCATGATCTCAAAAGACTTCTTCAGATGATCAATGCGATCTTCCTCCTTTACACTTTTGACAAGCATGTCGTCGACGTATACTTCCATCGTTTTTCCTATCTCCTCAGCGAACATCATATTCACGAGTCGTTGATATGTCGCCCTAGAGTTTTTCAACCCAAAAGGCATGACATTGTAACAATTAACACCTCGTGCTGTAACGAAAGAGGTTTTATCACGATCTTCTTTGGTCATCATTATTTGATTAAATCCCTGATAAGCATACATGATACTTAATAAAGCACAACCTGCAGTAG
Source organism: Buddleja alternifolia (assembly GCA_019426215.1). Taxonomy (NCBI): domain Eukaryota; kingdom Viridiplantae; phylum Streptophyta; class Magnoliopsida; order Lamiales; family Scrophulariaceae; genus Buddleja; species Buddleja alternifolia. The sequence goes on along the minus strand of CM033404.1, from coordinate 22,872,702 downwards.
AATCCACTAACAGCTCTATACGAGGCAAAGGATAGGGGTCCCGAGGACAAACTTTGTTAAGATCGGTAAAATCAGTACACATACGCCACTTGTTTCCAGTTTTTGATACAAGAACTACATTAGCTAGCCATTCAGTAAATTGAATTTCATTAACATAGCCTACATCTAGGAGTTTCTTGACCTCCTCTTCAATGATGACATCTCTATCAGGTCCAAAATTCCTTCGTTTTTCACGAACTGGCTTGGCATCGGGATCAACGTTCAGACGATGTTCAATAACCGAAGGATCAATTCCACGAAAATCAGCTGCTTTCCATGCGAATACATCCGAGTTCTTCTTCAAGAATCTTACCAAATTCACCTCCGTCTCCCAATCCAACTGTTCTCCAATCCTCGTCGTCTTCTCCGAATCGTCTTCAAAAAGTTGAATCGTTTTGTGCTCTACGGGCTGTACTCGCGTGTCTTCCCTCGTCTGCTTCTTATCGAGTTGCCTCATCAGAATTTCTGTATCATGATCAATTAAATGTACCTTCGCTACTTCTCTTTTACGCTTCTTTCTAAATTCCGGCTTCAAGGAAGTAGTATAACATTGACGTGCTTTGAGCTGATTTCCACGAACTTCTCCGATTTCATCCCTAGTCTTTAACTTCATCTTAAGATGAGGTGTTGACACAATTGCTCTGAATTTATTCAGCATCGGCCTACCGACAATCATATTATAGGCGAATGGAGTGTCTACCACCAAGAACGTTATCCTCAAGGTCTTCCGCTTCGGTGCCGAACCCAACGACACATCAAGCTCCACAGACCCCTTTGGCATAATCTGAGAACTAGTGAACCCCATCAATGGCGTATTCACCGTCTTCTAGCATATCTTCCCCAACTCCATTTTTTGCAAAACATACCAAAAAATAATATCCGCTGAGCTACCCGTATCCACCAAAACTTTATGCACAGCATAGTTCGCCACATCCATTGTAATGACCATGGGGTCGTTATGTGGCACAATCATCCCTTCGTAATCTCGATCATCAAAGGCGATTAGCTGGTCAGCTTGATCCACCGATAAGACTTTCAGTGGTTCGGAACGAAAATTATTCAAACGCATTTTTCTGGCATGCCTCTTCCTCGAATTAGACGAATCTCCATCAATACGTCCGCCTACTATAACATGTATTTCACCTCGATTCGCAAGGTTCTGCTCCCGATGTTCTCTCGGCTCCTTTTCACGGATTTCATTCCTCTTCTGGTCAGTCTGATGATGATAGTCATAGTAACGATTATGATCATTGTTTCGATAATTACCATAACGATGATTATCGTCACATCTCCGATCTTCATTTTCACGAGGCCTATCATTCATTTTATCATCCCGATAACCTCGTTGGCCTCGCTCACCCGATCGACTTCGAGATCGTCTTACCTCTATTTCACAGTCGGCCTCCGGGGCTCTTACTTCCGCTAGAGTACGATCAATGAAATCATTTAAACAACCCAATTTTATCAACCGCTCAATTTCATCTTTTAGCTGGTAGCAGTCCTCTGTATCGTGGCCCTTATCTTTGTGGAACTCACAATATTTGTTGGGATTCTTCTTCGTTCCTGCTCGTAGCGGCTTGGGCCATTGAATTGCGTTGATATTGTGCATTTGCGCAGACAGTAGTGTTGTACTTTAGGGAGCATTTAAAGGCGTATATTGGTCGTATTTAGCGTATCGGCGGGGTCATTCATGGTTTTTTTCTAACCCCGATCCCTCAGTCCGATCACTATTACGATCCTTCCGATCTTTTCGATCGTTTACAGCAAAATTTTCATTGTCTTTTGACAAGTTCATCTCTTCTTCATTAATATATTGTTCTTGTATCTGCATTAGTTCCTCCTGATCTCGCGGAGTATGACGAGCAAGTGCCGACGCTAAAGATCCCTTCCTTAACGCTAGTAATAAGAAGGTTACAGTAAGCTCATGTGTTAATTTAGGAATCTCGAGAACCTCCTGGTTGAACCGATGCACAAAGTCCCATAAGCTTTCCGATATACCCTGCTTGAAGTTCAACATTCCCGAAACAGATTTCCTAGCTTTTTTGTTACTGGCAAAATGATTCTCAAACTTTTGAACTAACTGCGTGTACGACACAATGGTTCCTTGTCTCTGACTCGTGAACCAATCTTGTGCCCGACCTACCAGCGTTGTAATGAACATCTTTGCATTCACTGCATCAGTCTGATGATATAAACTCATGAGCATTTCAAACGAAGTTAGATGAGGTTTAGGATCACCTGTTCAGTCAAATGTTGGCAGATTAGGCATTTTGAACGATTTAGGTGGCGCCTCTCTCAATATCTATTCTAAAAATGGCGTATGCTTTGCCATTAAAGTTTACCCTGGCACTATACTACTCCTCGGCCGCTCTACCTTCTGACTTGCTTTATCCAATCTATCATACATTTCTTCTATATCCGACCTAGATAAAATGGGCCCCTCTTTGGGATCATGCATCGGCTACTTCCCTCTTCGAGCATCCGAACGAGCACCAACCTAACTATCAACCTCTTCCTCCGACTGGTCTCCAAGAGTCAATCCAACCCTCTTCTCTCGTCCAAGCACTACTACAGAAATGATCTATTACAGCGGTTTTTTTTGGCCAATTACAGCGGTTTTAACCGCTGTAATAGGTACCGCTGTAATTGGTTCAGGCCAATTACAGCGGTTAAAAACCGCTGTAATAGGCACCTATTACAGCGGTTATTTGTATAACCGCTGTAATAGGGATACCCTATTACAGCGGTTATACAAATAACCGCTATTAAAAAAAAAAAAAAATTTCCGGGGCCTATTACAGCGGTTTTGGAAAAAACCGCTGTAATAGGCCCCCGGAAAAATTTTTAAATTTTTTTTGACCGTGTCGGAATGATACGAAATTCGCACGGTCATAGCGAAACGGCATTCCGAACAAAACGCAAGGCATAGCCTTGCGGCTCTCGTGATTTTAGCCATTCGAGATCGTTTAAGATCTCAAATTTGAGTTTTATTACGAAAATACCCTATTTTCGTAATAAAACGCAAATTTGAGGCCTTAAACGATCTCAAATGGCTAAAATTCCGAGATCGCATGACAATGTCATGCGTTTTGTTTAGAATACTGTTTCGCTATGACTATACGAATTTCGAGTCATTTCAATACCGCAAAATTTCAACCGAGAAATATTTTCGTAAATACACAAATATACATACATCCATCCACACATACACAAATATACATACACCCATCCTCACATACACAAATATACATACACCCATCCACACATACACAAATATACATACACCCATCCACACATACACAAATATACATACACCATGAACATATACACAAATATACATACACCCATGAACATATACCCAAATATACATACACCCATCCACATATACACAAATATACATACACCCATCAATATATATGCAATATACACAAACCCATCCACATATACACAAATATACATACACCCGCACATACACAAATATACACATATACACAAAATAAATACACACACACATACACAAATATACATACACCCACACATATACACATATACAAATATAGATATATATATATATATATATATAGAGGGAAGAAGAGAGAAAGAGAAGAAGCTTACTATCGTCGTGGTGGTGGCGGCGGCGGCGGCGGCGGTAAGTGGTGGTGGCGGTGGCGCCGGTAAGTGGTGGTGATGTCGAGCTTTTTTGGGGAGAGGGGGATCGAGAGAGAGAGAGAGACCGAGAATAGAGAGAGAGAGAAGCTGAAATGGGTTTTAAATTTTGAGAGTGGGAGAGAGAAGCGGGAAGATAAAAATATTTCGAATTTTTTCGTACATGGCCTATTACAGCGGTTTTTTTAAAAACCCCTGTAATAGGTATACACTATTACAGTGGTTTTTTTAAAAACCCCTGTAATAGGTTTAAATTTTTTTTTATTTTTTTTAGCTGCCTTTTACAGCGGTTCAGTAGTGAACCGCTGTAATAGACCTGGCACCTATTACAGCGGTTCATGAAAGAACCGCTGTAATAGGTGCCACGTATTACCTATTACAGCGGTTCTTTTACGAACCGCTGTAATAGCCCCCTCCGTTCAGCGGTTTTTTGAAAAACCGCTGTAATTGGGGCGCTGTAATAGGCTCTTTTTGTAGTAGTGAAGTGTGTCTCCTTTAGGATTACGAAACAAACTCCTTGGTGCCAATGGAATAGAACGCACTTGATTTACGTTTGGGGTGTTAGGTGCTACTTCCATAAATCTTCTCAATGCCTCATCAATCCGCTCTTGCACCAACTTATCAAGAGCCCTCTTTGTCATCGTCACTCTTCCTTCACTGGTTCCTTCCAATCCTCCCTGAGGTGACTCTATCCACTCATTAGATGACGAACCTTCAATGCGGAAATGCTTCTCCCTCTCATTAGCCATATCTCTCACAATTCAGACCCAGCGACTCTCCAGCAGTTTCCCACAGACGGCGCCAACTGATTTAGGTCGAAAATTAGCCCTTCCCTCACAGTCTGGATGATCTCCAATTTATATCCCGGATCGTACTATCGAATCTTAGTCTAAATAACGTATTGATGAGCTAGCCTACGAGAGTAAGTATTTATAGTGTTTCCACTCTGTACTGTAGAGTGAATGACAGATGGGACACCTCCACTTAAATACCTAACACGTGTCTTTGATAGACGGTCTTGATTATACGATTAGGGTCGGATCATGGGTCGACCCTACCCGGATTAACAAAAACACGCGGATCTTGTAGTGTTTGGTAATTTCGAGATTCGTTAGGGACCTGTGATATAAATATTGAGCTTGGACCCTGTCAGGTCGATTTCCCTTTGTCGTGTTCCTCTGCTTAAGGTATTGACGAGTTAACGACCTGAAGAAGTGGACCCCCTGCTTTCATTATATCTAATGTTCGGTGTATAAACAGGGTAACACTATCGGAAACGATGTAACGATATACAGAAGCGGACCCTACGTATTAATGGTATATCACCCTCTATATTGTGCTGCTTTTTATTTTCTCATCTCGTATAGCTCATCTTTGGTTTTTTTTCTCCTGCTTCATTCTACATTTTTTTCTATGTTCTCTTTTGGTTTTCTTTCTCATATTTTCTATCTTTTGCCAGCTGCATCAGATTTGGTTTGATTTTCTCTCTTGATAGGTTCAATTTGTGCAACGAATATTTCTTCTCTAAAGTTCTAGGGTTTGTCCGTTGGTGTTCTACTTGTAACTTGAATCTTTGGTCGAATGGAGGAAAAAATAATCTGAATAGAGTGCATCCCATTGTCTAAAACAAAAGAATCTTATATCACCGTTGTTTGGAATCATAAACAAAATGCAGTGGAATAAATTTGACTAAAATTCAAATAAAAAGAAATATGGTTTATTGTGAATAGTGGCAAGTTAGCCATTTATTTAACTCCATTTTGGATTGGGATTCATTTTAGTTGCAACTAAACTCCAACCCATTTCTTCAAGAGTTCCTATTGGCTCTCAATCAAAGAGATAATACTGACTTGATATGAACTTATCTATATCAAGATTTAAGAATCAGTAATATATCATTATCTGAATCTGCTCGAGAGCTATATAAATAAGGAAAGCTTGCAGCAACAAGGGACTCAAGGCAAAGGCTATAGACCCACGACAAAAACAAAGAAAAAAAGCATGAGGAGAAAAAGCAAAGAAAAAAAGAATTGAAAGAAGAGAGTTTGGAATGTAGTGTGAAAAGTTGGTTATTAAGCCAGGGACGGATCCAGGAATGAATGCTTGGGGGGCCGAATTACCATTATAGTTTTTTTTTTTTGACAATGTTTACAAGTATATACTCAAGCTTATTTTAGTTTTGTTAGATAAGTAAAATAATGATCATCACGTGTAAGAAATATCAACATTAACTTTCAATAAATTTATAGTAGTTTTGAAATTTATAAGCTATTAGTGAAAAAGTTTATCGAAGTATGGTAAAAAAAATTAGTTAAAAGAATGTTATGTTTATTACAATCAATGTACAATTAATTGGCATAATAAAATAACATTAAATCAAAAAATAAAAGATAAATCAGCCGCAAATTTTTTAACAATTATATAATGAATTTCTCAAAAAATAATAAAGTAATAACTATTAACACTAATATAATCAATTTATGTAACTTCAAATTTGCAACAATATTATGATACTTTTTGAAAAGATTATAACGCAATATAATATCACTAGCTCGTATCTTATGGTGAATAAACTCTAGAGTCTAAACAATTGAATGATGAATCACTTTTTCTTGTCTTTAGATTTGTTCATGTCATAATAAGTGTTTGCTAATTCTAATCACAGTAAAATGTAGAAGAGAAAGCTCAAAAAGAAAAACGTTATTTAATTCTTAATTTCTAATCCTAATAAGTATAAAAAGAAGTACAAAAAAGAAAGTTATTGTTATTTATAATTTAACTTTTTAAATGATAATTACTTTTTTAATAAAAAAACAAAGACATTAAAAGACATGGGTTGAATACAATTAAAATTTAAACTCATCCCTTTTTAAATAGGCTTTCCAAAAAGAAAACAAGAAACAGGGGCAAAAAAAAAAAAAAAAAAGCTAAAGTTGGGCCAACATGAATCGAATTCACGCCCTCCACGAAAGAAGGGAGCTCTTTCATCCTATGCATTACCAACTGGACTAAATACACTTTTGATTCATATGCACGGAATTAGCATTATATACTCTTGGGGGGGGGGATACTGTATATTTATATGTACACTAGAATAAAAGTTCGAAGTCTCGGGGGTGCCAGGCCTCCCCCTGCCTCCCCTAAATCCGTCCCTGTATTAAGCATCTTGCTGCCAACTGTGAAGGTAAATCCACAACAGAGAGCAAGACCGCTGAACAGTCACATGAAGCTGGAAACAATATAAAAACGCCCTCCTATAGATTGTCTGTCAAGCACTCCTGAATATCTACCTAGGTAAAATATTCGTAGTTATTTTCTCTTCTTTTTCTTTTTTAATATGTAAACCTAATGTATTTTTCTACACTTGTTCTTCAACGAAATGTTTTACTATTATTTATTTGTTTTAATTCTTTTAATCGGAGGTAGCAAATGCGTAATTAACAGTTAGCGTTTACTTTAATCGAAAATAAGTCGAACCCACTTAAATAATAAACCCCGTTCATATACGAACCAGGGGGATTTCTTGGCCAAAGATTTCAAGCAACCTTTCACAGGGATTTTCCAAAATATAAAACAAAAATTAAATACATTTCTCAAAAATTTTGTGTCATCAAATTTCTGGCACACCCAATGGGACATGTTTCTCCTCCCATCTTTAAAAATTAAAATAAAAAATCTTATATTTGTGATAAATAAGTGATTTGAAAAAAAAAACATCATTTATTTGTCACCTTTACCAATGTTTTTGGTTAACTATGCAAGAAAGAGATTGTCATTGTCAATCACGATTACACGCTTGTGTTCGGAAAGGACAGGGCAACATCCAAAACATGAAAGGATGTATTTTTGGCTCATCCAACTACTTGCAATTCCATCAAAGTGGTCCAAGAAAATAAATTTGGGCCAAAAAACCTACAATCAATATGTTACAATGAGCCCACAATCTCATGGGGGCAAAAATTGTTGCTCCAAATATAAATAGGTTTAACAAAAATGAAAAGTGGGTAATGAGTCAACAACTCCAGTATCCCTTTTCAATGGTCAATAGGCCCTTGAGCACTAAAAGATCACTAATGCATTGAAAAAATGAGCCCTCCCTGGAAGAAGCCCAATTTCTTTTGCTTTTAAGCCTGGAGTCTTAAGCCCAAAAAGCAAACATGCTAACAAGGGCAATGGTACTCAATTTAGGGGCATAAAGAAACAATTGTCGGAAGACCCAACTCATGTGGGCTTACGACGATAGAGATGATCCCACAATCTCATGGGGCAAAAACTGTTAACCCAATTACAAATGGGTCCAACAAAAAAAAAATTGATAATGAGTCAAGAACTCCAGTACCACTTTTCAATGGACAATGGCCCTCTAAAAGACCACCAAGGCATTGAAAAAATCATCCCTCACTGGGGAGGAGTACAATTTTCTCCTGCCTTTAAACCTTAAGTCCCAAGCCCAAAAAGCAAAAATGTTGATAGGGGCATGGGTACTCCAATACAAGTAGCCCAAGAATATAAACATTGGGCAAAGAAAGTTGTGGGTCCAAACCTACAACCAAAATGATATAATGAGCCCAAAAATAATTGGGCTCGACAAATATGAAAAACAGGAAGTGAGTCAACAACTTCCACACCCCTTTTCGGTGGTTCAAATCCCATGGGATCTTGAATACAACTGAGACATGGGAAAGATGAGTCCTCCAATCTTTCCCTCCAATTTGAAGATTCCACTTTCTCATTGTCATAAATCCCAAAGCACCAAGCTTACTAAGAAATAATGCTAATAAGGGTAATCCAAGGTCAGGGGTTTCAAAAGACCCATTCCTCGAGGCTTAAATTAAACGAGCATATGAGTTATAGGAAAGTCCAATCCGATATCGGGAGGCTTAGTATAGATCCCCTACACAAAGAGTTCCAAAAACTCATATCTTACCATTTGGCTTCCCCATTTTATGTACAAAAGTGAAGTGAAATAATGAATCAAGCGGAAATATATACTCAAATCGAGGGTTTTATAACCCACCTCCAAAAGGTCAAAACTCTCAAGACATATGGAAGAGAGTACTTGAACCTAATTACCTTACAATTGAAACTAAGAGCGATCAAAGTTATGGCCCAAAGTCCCAACGAACCATGGTCAAATTAAGGCAAAAAGTGACTCATTAGTCACCATTGCTTGAAATAAAAAATCCCACTCATACTGGGCAAACAAGGACGCTGTATGATGTCACTCATGGGGACGAGATCCTAAAAGGAGACATCCCACCCAAAGGTATAAGTTCAATTAAAATGAATGAGCCCTCAATCAAAAAGAATCAACATGTTCTTTCCAAAAGTGAAGGTATGTGTAAATTCCTTTAAAAGGAAACAGTCTCGACAATGATGGTCAATAGAAGATCTAACGATCAAAAAGATCATACAAATGCCTCCATGTTAGCAGCCACCATAAGGAAAAGCTTATAAAGTGGAGATATTAGACAAACCTCCATCTTAGAAGGGATTGAAGACTATACCCATCAATGAAAAAAAAAGAACAAAAGTGCTAAGAAGAATGATGAGGATTCTTCAAGCTTTAGTTCTAGATCAAGTGGAAAAGAGCCAAACAAGGCGCCAATACTTTCCAAAGATCCTTTTATAGCTAATGAGACCAAAATAAATGAAGTCTCAAATCTCTTGTTCAGCATGGAAAAAGAGAACAAGAGAACTAAGCATAAAGAAATTGCATCAAGTTCTAGTTTTTCTTTTCATAGGAAAGACTTTTCAATTACTGTTTCTTAAGCAGCTATATGGGTCACAATTTGACGTATTGTGAGGTTAGAGACACAAAAGGCTTCAAATTCCAGAGGAGGAATTTCCTTTCGCAGAATGGTTGAAAACTTCACCTCAAATGACTCAATCAACTAAGCCAGTAGGGTTTGATTTTTTGAGGCCATCGATGGATAATAACACCTTATCTGTAGGTGTGGATTATGATTCATGGAGAAAAGGTACAACACCAGCTTATTTAGGGAATAACCACACAATTAGACAGGGTCTTTAGGATATAGGTTTGGCATATTCAGAAATGGCCAATTAGATCGTATTGGAAAGTTGTTGATTTATTAGGAGTCCCCGTGGAGATTTGAGAAAATAATTCTTATAAGAGGAGTCGCAATGTTTTAGCTGAGGTAAACGATGTTCTGGTAGAGGCTGCTAAGTTCGCTGTTAAATATTATAAATCTCTTAGCTTGGAACTGCCATGGTCTTGGGAGGCTTTGACGGTTCTAGAATTGAGGAACCTGATTCATCAACATTTTCCCTTATTGGATTTCTTGTTTGAAACAGGTTTTAAAAAAGGCTTTGGATTCTTTCAAAAATAGGCTTCACTTATTTGGTGTTCATATGGATGTTATTGGTAAATTTGGTGGTTTAACTCTTTTGTGGTCTAAAAACGTTGATGTAGGTCTACAATCTTTCTCTAAAAGGCATAGTGATGTTAGTGTTTACATGTCTTTGGGGGCTGATCATTGGCTCTTTCCTAGTTTCTACGGTGATCGTAAAGCATCAAAAAGGAAATCTAGTTGGAATTTACTAAAGCCACTAAGTGAATGATCTTATGCACTTTAGTTGGTGGTGGGAGATTTCAATGAAACTCTCTCTCATGGCGAACAGAAAAGTCGTACAGCTCGGCCATTTTGGCAAATTTGAGACATCAAAAACGTGTTATGGGAAATGGATTTACATGACCTTGGTGACAATGGGCCTATCCACACTTGGTTCAATAGTTGTAACTACCCATGAATTGTCATTCATGGAAAAAAGGCACAACAACAGCTTATTCAGGGAATAACCACTCTGGATTACCCATCGTGAATTTCGCAGATCATTCACAACAAGTGAGATTTCTTTTTCCTCATCTAAAATGTAGCCTCAAATCTCCCGGACCCGACGACATGTTCGCAATTTTCTTTCAGAAATTTTGGTCTATTGTCAGTTGGGACATTATTGCTTGTGTTCTTAACTTTTTTCATCACCATAATTTTCTCCCTAGATTGAATTTTACACATATTGTCTTGATTTCCAAGTGTAAAGAACATGAATTTGTTTCTCAATTCTGATCCATCAGCTTGTGTAATAAGATTTATAAACTCACCTTCAAAACTATAGCTAATCATATGAATTCCTTCTAGACTTACATCATTCTAGAAATCCAATCAGCTTTCATCCTGGATTGCCTTATCTCAAATAATATCTTGGTGGCTTACGAGCTCAACCAATTTTTTTTAAAAAGAAAAGCACGGGGAAATTGGAGCATGTGGAGCTCATACTCGACATGAGAGATGCCTATGAGAGGGTAGAATAGATCTTTCTTGAGAGTCTTTTAGTGAGATTAGGGTTTGATACGAGGTTTTTAGCGCTTATTATGCATTGTGTGGCTTTGAATATTTATTCATTTATTTTAATAGGCACTCAATTTGGAATCAGAAATGACACTTCTTAGTAAAAAAATTGTTTGAGCAGATATATTTGCATCGGGACAAGATATCAATATTCTTAAGTCTGCTATCCTTTACAGTAAAAACTGTCCGACTGACACAAGACAACGAATGGATGATATTCTTGGGGTAACTATTGTTGATAAACAAAAAAAATACTTGGGTCTTTTAACGATTGTAGGGAGGTCTAGAAGAGAAGTTTTTTCATCTATAAAAGATGGGTCAATGAAATTTCAGGGTTGGAGTTCTAAATTTCTCTCATAAGCAAGTAAGAAGTACTACTTAAGGCAATTTTTCAGGAAGTTCCTACTTACGCCAAGCTTTAGGTTACCCGATTACTTGCTTAATAAGATTGAGTCGGCAATGGCGAGTTTCTGGTGGAACAACAGGGAAATGGAAAAGGTTCATTGGATGGTGTGGGATATACAGTGTCAAAAAAAAGAAGATGGAGGGATAGGGTTTTGAGCTCTCAAAGATTTTAACTTGGCTAGTCTAGCTAAGCAAGAATGGAGTTTAATCCAAAATCCAAATTTTAGTTAGTAGGATCTTCAAGGCCAAGTATTTTGCTAAATTGATCGTTTTAATGCGGCGTTGGGGTCGAAAATTCTCTTACTTAGCATGGTGTTAGGAATTTCATGTTAGATGTTTTGATGATGACAAGATAGGATTTCATTTTAGACCCCAAAAGAATGTAAGTTTATGCTTTCATAGAAACATTGCATAAGCGTTTGAAAGTTTACTTATTTTGTTAGGCTTGTAATTTTTATCTTTATAGATTTTAGACTAAGTATTTAATATCAAGTCACTGATAGAATTCTGAGTGAGTCTATCAAGGATGAAGTTGAAGATCAGCGTCTGAAATCAAGAGAAGATAAAGATTTGCTTTGAGCGTCTATCAAACGCTAAAAGACTACTTCAGGATTTATGAATCAAGCGCTTACTATTCATGCATCACTATTCACACACTTACTATTCAAGCGCTCAAGCGTCCAGCGACTCAAGTATTCAAGCGCTCAGAGTATTCAAGCGTTCAGGATTTACGTCGCTTATTACAGAGTTAGCGTCTGTGGATAAGGAATTGACCAACAAGGAAATGGTCAAAAAGATTTTTAGAAGTCTCCCGAGCAAATATTTGATAAAGACTATAGCAATGAGAGAATCACGAATGTTGGACTTCATTACGCCAGAACATTTGTTGTCGGAGCTAAAGGCTTTTGAATTTGAATTAGGAGCAATCAGCGACAAGTCGACATCAGCGACTGAATCCGGAGCTTTAATCGCTAACATTAAAAACAAGAAAAAATCAGTCAGTGAGGTGCAAGTGACAGAATCAGATGAGGATCATGAAATGGATTTATTGGTCAAGAAATTTGAGAAATTTCTAAGACATGAAAAGAGAAATACTGCTTCTCATTCCTGAAGGTATAATTTAAACGCTTAATCATTATGCATCATATTTTTTTCTTAGACATATAATGTAGGGGGAACTCACTTTATTATAATGTCTAAAAGCATTTTTCAAAAGTGTTTCAAGTTGTCAAATTTAGGGGGAACCTTAAAATTGTACTTGGACATATCGGTAAGCGTCAATGATCAAAAACTATTTTCATATGCATAGATCATCAACGCTTATCATTATTTGTGCATGATATGTTGGACGATCAAACATAAAAAGAATTTAATTTCCAGCGTCAACATAAATATTTCAACAAGTGATATCATATTTCAACAAATGATATCATTCAACAAGTGGTATTAAGCGTTGAACGCATTCCCTTCAACACTTAATAAAAACTTTTATAAAAATCATGCATTTCTTTAGAGCATAAAAAAAAAAAGGCAGACTTAGTTGGGATGTTGATTTACCAACGAGTGGTATCAACAAATGATATCTACTAGTGGTATCAACCGTGGTGGAAATCGCTAGAGATTTTTCATTGTCCTTTCAGACGTGGAAGCGACTATGAAAATTGCTAGGAATTTTTTTTACACTGTCCTTCCAGACGTGGAAGCGACTGTGGACGCTGAACGGTCGATAGAAGTGGCCGAGTTTTTCCCCACACCAACTGGTCCTTCTCCTCTAGTATGTATCGCTTGAACTGCAGCCTTCCCTTGATGATGCCAAGAAGGGGGAAAAAGAGAAAGAAAAGCAGTTTAAGGAGACCAAAAGAAAAAGCCTTCCTGAAAAGGAAGAAAGAGAAAGAAAAAGCTTTCTAAAAGGAAGAGAAAGAAAAGATTTTTAAAAATAAAGAAAGGGAAATAAAAGGAAGGTAATCATTGTTTCAGTATAAATCATATACGCTTTCAATTCTATATATATGAATGAATGATTTATTGCTGAAACATCTTGTTGAAGCTAATCTAACATTAGCTAATTTGTCTAACTTTCTAACGCTAACTTATATTATTTTTGGGCTTTTCTTTGAACTCTTAAACAACAAAAGAGTTATAAGAGTTAAGGTCTTGACATCATCAGAAAGGGGGAAATTGTAAGAGTATTCACGTTAGATGTTTTGATGATGACAAGATAGGATTTCATGTTAGACCCCAAAAGAATGAAAGTTTATGCTTTCATAGAAACATTGTATAAGCGTTTGAAAGTTTACTTATTTTGTTAGGCTTGTAATTTTTATCTTTATAGATTTTAGACTAAGTATTTAATATCAAGTCACTGATAGAATTCTGAGTGAGTCTATCAAGGATGAAGTTGAAGATCAGCGTCCGAAGTCAAGAGAAGATAAAGATTTGCTTTGAGCGTCTGTCAAACGCTAAAAGACTATTTCAAGATTTATGAATCAAGCGCTTACTATTCACGCATCACTATTCACACGCTTACTATTCAAGCGCTCAAGCGTCCAGCGACTCAAGTATTCAAGCGTTACTATTCAAGCGCTCAGAGTATTCAAGCGGTACTATTCAAATGAACAGTATTCAAGCGTTTTCTGAATAGTGCTACTATTCATGCATCACTATTCACGCAAACAGTTTTTAGATTCACCTGAAGGATTAAACCCAAGTTATCGAGGACTTAAATGCAATCACCAACGGACATTTATTTCCAACGGGAAATAAATTCAAAGTGCATTAAATGTAAACAGACAGCATGACTTGTGGACAAGCCACCTTTTTTGACTAGACTGTTAGCTTTTCAGAATTCAAACCTGCTCCTGTCCAGTTGGAATCAGCAGAAATTAAGAAATGTCAGAAAAGGGACTATTTGAAGCTCCGCGTGAGGTACATGCGCCTGACTTGTGTCCAACGGACAAATCCCGAGATTCTCTATGAATAGTACCCTTCAGCTATCTCTGTGTGAGAGAGAAAAAAAAAGAAAAAGACGAAATGTGAAAGAGAGCTGAGAAATAATTTGAGAGAAAAACTTGCAAACCCCATAGCCAAAATCCTTCAAGCTTCTCAAATACATTCCAGATAGTCACCCGATATCTCAAACATCTTCATAGAAGAACCCTACACTATTATTGAGATATCCCAAGTTGTTTGAACTTCCCACCATCAAACAAACCTGTTACAATAAACCCTCAACACCTTTCATCTGAGTGAGAAAGATTGTTGACTTCCACAAGCAGTATTTTTGAGTAAGAGAAGCTTGTTGAAGAAATGTCTTAATTGGAGCTGAAGTCTGTGTGATCAAGGAGCTCAAGGCCATCTTGGAGAAGATCTTTATTGGAGCTGAAATCTGTGTGATCAAGAAGCTCGAGATCATCTTCACCTCTCTCCCTAATTTGCAGAAGATTCTGTGTGATTCTTTGAGAATCATTTTAGTGGATTTCCTCCGAGTGAAAAGGAGAAGAAGGACGTAGTTGGGATTACACCACCCAACGAACCTTACAAATATTTTGTGTCATTTACTATTTTATTGCCTTACATTACACTGTCATATTATATCTTGAAAAGGCATTTAAAACTAATAAGCGACTAATTGGTTAAAACGAACGCTAAGCTATAAAAACATTTCCGCTGTGCTAACCCTGATTAAGTAATTGAAACGTTACCCTACTTTGGTAATTGTTGAAACCATTAAGTCTAAGTTATCTTTTCTCAAGCGTTCAAATATTTCAAAAGTGATACGAAAGATTTGTTGAAGTCGAAAAAGACTTCAGGGTCTATTCAACCCCCCCCCCCACTTTTAGACCCTTTCGTATGCCACTTGGGACCAACACATGGAATTAAACTGCTCAACCTCTTTTTCTACGTGGATGTAGTTGGGGTGTGGGGAGTCGGGATAACATACGTATATGATTCGATCATTGGGTGAGAAGATTACTGATAAGAGGTGTTTTTACGTGTTTTTAAGCCCCTTTGCGTTTATGTTTTAGGTTCATTTATCGCTTGATGATTGCCACGTGTACGTTTAATCCATGCGTTAAGTGATTTCAGGCCTTAAATGGATACAATCGAAGAACGGGTGGAAAAACGACGTATAAAACAAGTTTAGGCCAAGTTGCTCCGCACCTCCGCGCCCAAGTGCCCCTCCAACCACGCCCAGGCGCTGATAACATCCAATTCCGAAGATTTGCTTCGCACTCCCGCGCCTAGGAGCCATCATACCCACGCCTGGGCGCCATTTCTGTAACACTTGCCACGGTTGAGCGCTATTTATGTATATTTAGAGAGCGAATTGGATGAAGGTTCCTTCGACAAAGTTGTAGATCAATGTCTTAGCTTCATGTGGGAACTTGAATCATCCAAATCGGAGATCTGTGGAGAGAGTTATGAAGGAAATACGATTGCTGCGCCGGACAAGAGCAAAGACATCCAGCAATCTGCTGCCCACGCCTAGGCGTCGGAATGACCACGCCTGGGCGCCGATGTACGCGTTTTTCAACCTATAAAGGTTAAATTTCAGCATTGGAGATGGGGGGGTTCGGTTTTTAGGCCCTTTTGGGGCTAAAAATAGCCATCTAAATCATATTTTGGAGGACAAGAAGGAGGAAGGGCAAGGAATTGAAGCTTCCAACTTGATTTCATCATCAACCAAGTGTATTAGGGAGTTTTCCATTACTTTCATTATATATTTGTCTATGAATATATACATGTTTGCTTTAGATACTCTTGTACCACTGATTATGAACTAGATCTATAAGACTAAGGCCATGTGAAGGCCTATTTGTGAAGTATCTATATAATATTTGTTTGTTTGAATCAATTCATGTGTTGCTATGTGTTGTGAATTTGTATTTGTTCTACGTACATGTGCTTGATCACCATGTGTTCGACAAATTGCCTAGGTGAATATTTCGAGAGAAAATTGATCTAGGGTGCATAAAATTCACATCATAACCCGCAACCAATGAGGAATTGCCCTAGACATAGGTAAAGATTCCCGGGTGAAGTCGTTCGATTTATATAGAGGAAGCTCTAGTTTGTTAATGCATGCTTAGTGGTTAGATTTCCGGGTAGAAATACTTAGGAAACCATCATTTAAGTATAGGAGTCTATCACGAGACATCGGTTATTCTTTACTTTAGGAGCTTTCACCATAGGAACATAAGTCTAATGATTCAATAAGATTCTTAATAAGGATACGGATCAAATTGAGCCTCGCATGCGCCTTAGTCACTCTTCATATTTGATTTTCAATCGTTTGCTCATTTTTGTTCTTGTTTTTTGCACTTTTATTTGAATTTACTCTTACTTTAATTGTTTACTTCATTACGAATCTTAAACTAAAATTCAAGTCTCCGTGGTTCGACAACCCGGACTTTTTGTCCATTTATTACTACACACGACTAGTGCACTTGCTACCAAGCACGATAGCTTTTAGCGTGTCAATTACATAATATTTGACATGTTATTCCTATCAGATTACTTCTAGATGATGAACGGGTTTTCTTTCTTATTAATGTTGGTGGAATGTGACATTTCTCAAATGATGTGTTTTGGATAGAAGATATAGACCATATCCTTTCTATTCTTATTGATAATCGTAAAATCATGACCTCCTAATTTGGCACTACACGAAGAACATATTATTCTCGGTGCGAAGTGCGTATTATCTAGCCCGAGGTACTCCGAAAAATCACCTAGCTAGTTAGGAAGCTTGGACTTGGCGAGTACGAATAATAATTGGGATTTTATATTGAAGGCTATGGTACCTCCGAAGGTTAAAACTTTCACATGGCGTGCTTGTAAAAATATGATTCCTCTTACAAATAATTTACAGCGTAGAAAAGTTGATATCGAGAATGGTTGTGCTATTTATTTGGAGGACAAGGACATATTCTATGTCTTCATGACTTGTCCGTTTACTACACTCGTGTGGGCGTTGTCATCTATTCTGTGGACTCTTATCTCGGAGTGGCAGGGTAATATATAGGTTTGGTTTCGACATCTACATATGCGACTTCAAAGAAGATTTTGGGAGATTCATTACCACATGTTGGCTCTTATGGGTCCAAAGAAATAGGAAATTATGGAATGTAAGGAATTAAAGGCTGATTTGTTAGTTAAAAATGTGTGGTCGTTTTTTCTTGCTTTCAAGGAAACTAAAACCCGACTATCTCTCCTCATTTTCCAAATCAGGGGGCTATGCGTTGCATTCTACTAGAACAAGGCTTAATCAAAGTAAACTTCGATGGGGCAATTTTCAAAGAGTAGGATGCTATATGGGCGGGTGTTATTGGGGGGGACATGAATAGTAAATGTGTAGATTTGAAAAGAATCCACTTCCCATTCCTTTCAACACCTGAACATGTAGAAGTTGTAGCAGCTTTGGAAGCTGTAAGAATGGGGCAAAATATGGCTTGGAGGAGGATAATAGTTGAAGGTGATTAATTGTCTGCGTTTAATTCAGCATGTTCAAGCTTCTTCTTTGTATTTTTCATATCTTGGTGTTTTATTTTCCGACATTAAATGGTTTGTTGGTATTTTTCATTCTATTGAGTTGTTTCCATTAGATAATCAAGTAATGCAATAGCACATGTTCTAGCTAGGGGTTCTTTTGATACTGTTGAGTGTTTGTATGATATTCCCTCTCCGATCGATGAACTGATTTCAGTAGATTGCAGTTAATATAATCGAATTGTTTCCTAAAAAAAACATAACTAGATACTAATTAGAAAAGGTAGAAATGCTTAAAACCAATTTTGCATTTATTTATGGTATATTTTCATTTCCTATTTTGTTTAGTCTTCCTACTTTTTTTTCTTTTGTTATTGTTTTAGTTTTGCGCTTCCTTCAATATGTCGCCGCGCAACATTGGGCTGCCTTCCAAACATATCCCCCCATTCTTTCTCTATGAGAGTGGAACCTCCTTTAGTGGATTTTAGGTCTTAGGTCACCTTCTACCACCGTGTCCGCTGGTTTTCCTCCCTCCTTCCCCTCGTTTGACTCCCTCTGATCCAGTCTCCTCCTCTCTTGTTCTGTTTTATGTGTCATCATCTTTCTCCTTTTCCATCTGTTTTTTCTCTATTTTTCCTCTTTTTCTTCTTCCTTACTCTTGTGTGCTTTTGTTGTGATGGACAAATCTTTTGTCCCCTCTTGTCCAAACATTAATGGTGTGAATATCCAAAATTCCTCTTGCATTGGGGGCCCTAGCTCCAACCCCACACCTCAAAGAAATTCTTTCACTATTGTTGCTAAGGTCCAAACACAGAAAAGATTTAACTCTGGAGCATTAAAAACTACCGTCATCAAAGCCTGGCTCCCAAAAAAAAAAAAAACAGTCAGTGTTAGCAACGTGGAGAATAATAGCCTTGCATTTATTTTCAATTATATGGTAGATGGTCTCAAAGATGGTCTTTCAATGGGCATCACATGGTGACAAAGATTTGGAATCCAGAACATGCTTTTGAGGACCTGGACCTTGATACCTCTTTTTCTGGATAAACGCCTTCAATCTTCCAGTGGTATAGACTGAAGATATGGCTCGTCTCATTAGTAATATGATTGAAAATTCCTGGTTGTTGATTTGGGAAATGAAAAACTCAAATGGAGAAAATTCCTTCGCATCAAAGTTGAAATCGATCTTCGTAAGCCTTATTGACTCTCGGTTAATATCAAACGACAAGGTACAAGGTCACGATCCTACTATGGGAAATTTGATGATGGAAACGGCTGTTGATGGATAACTTGATGAATTGTATAAAAGATTTGAAATGATGTGGAAACAAAAATCAAGGGTCTAATGGCTTCAGGAAGGGGATGCAAACACCAAATTCTTTCATCTTTCCACTATTATGCATAGGCGAAACAACAAGATTCTTGAAATGCACAATTCAGATGGGTCGGTGCTTAATGATTGGCCAAGTATTAGCTCCGACTTTCAAAATTACTTTGCAGATTTATTTAATTCCTTGAATCTTGTATTCTCGAATGATTTGTTGCATCTTATTACCCCTGTGATTACGAATGAGGATAATGAGGCCCTCTGTGTTATCCTGAACCTTGATGAAATTAAAGCTTGCCTCTTTGCAATAGCATCTCTTAAAAGCCTGGGTCCTGATGGTATGCCCCCGCTCTTTTTCAAACACTTTTGGGATGCTTCCTCGTGTGAGTTAATCACTTTGGTCCAAAAATATTTTAAATGCAGGTTCTTACTCACAGCCATGAATCACACTTTTATTGCGCTTATCTCAAAGGTCAATAAGCCTAGTCAAGAGGAAAATTTTAGACCAACTAGCTTTTGTAATGTTGTATATAAGGTTTGCTCAAAATATATTGCTTCTCGGCTCAAATCGCATTTAGATATTTTGATCTCTCCTACTCAAAAGGCTTTTGTTCCGAACCGAAATATTAGTGATAACTCCATCATGTCTAATGAAATCATTCAGTATCTTCATAATAAAAGAGGTAAAAAAAGGATTTATAGCCATTAAAGTAGATAAGGCTAAGGTGTAAGATCACGTCGAGTGGAACCTTCTTTGTGCCATCTTGCTTCGGTTTGGATTTTCCTCAAAGTTTATCAATCTTATTCATCAATGTATGTCTATGGTTTCCTTTTCGATTTTGATTAATGGGTCTCCTTTTGTTTTGATTAATCCAAGTCGTGGAACTCGTGAAGGGGATCCCCTATCACCTTACCTCTTTATCATCTATTTTGAACTTCTCTCTAAGATGCTCACTAGATTGGAGAATCTTAATTTGATAAATGGTGTTAAGGTTTGTAGAAGGAGCCCTACGTTTACCCATTTGATTTATGCGGATGACCTTGTGATATATTGTCAAGCAAATATTTCAAATGCGGATTACGTCCATAAATGTCTTTCAACTTTTGAAGAGTGGTTGGGTCTCTCGATTAGTAAATCTAAATCCATGATCCATTTTATTCACAATGTTTTCCCCGATCTTAAAAATGATATTAAAGACGGTTCGAACATTAAAGAATGTTGCCACAAAGTCAAACATCTTGGTCTTCCTTTTTGCAAACAACAAAGTCATACTTATTGTTTTAATGAATTGTTTGAAAAACTTCAAGTAAAATTAGGTGATTGGAAAGTGAAAAATCTTTCTCAAGCGGGTCGCCTCATTCTTCTCATATCGGTCGCCCTAGCCCTCCCCGTTTATCATATGTCAAATTTTCTTCTTCCTATTTCAACATGTCTCAAGTTGGATGCTCGCACGCGTGATTTTTTTTTTTTTGGGTCATGATCCGAGTAAAGACATCTCTACTTGAAATTTTGGGATGATATTTGTCATCCTAAAGTTTTGAGTGGTCTTGGCCTCCGTAAGATGTTTGACTTAAACCTTGCTCTTATTACCAAACTTGCTTGGAAAATGGCTACTGATGATAAAAGCCTTTGGATTATCTTTTTAAAGTCAAAATATATCAAAATCTTGAATTTCTTACGTTCTGTTTCTATTGGCTCAAATGCCTTTTGGACATGGAAAGACATTCTTAAGTGTAAAAATGTGCTAATCGAAGGAGCTTGCTATGTGATTAACTCAAATTCTAAGATCTTAACATGGCTTGAACCTTGGATCCCGTCACTCGAAGGCTTTAATCCCTCACCACCTCCAAATTCGAATGATGTGACTGCCTTTGTGGAGGTAAACTCCTTTAGAAATCAGTCCACCTTCGATTGGAATCTTGATACACTTTACTCTTTGTTTACCCCCCTATTGTTGAAAAAATTCTTAAAATCCAGATATTATTCTACCCAGATCATTCTAATCTCTTCTGGACTCCCTCTACAACGGGAAATTTTTCAGTTACGAGTGCATTCTCACTTATTACGCGCTAAAATTTTACCCTTTCTAACCAAAATGAAAACCTTTTGTCTAAAAATTTTTTGGCCGGCTAGATTACATATGAGACATAGAGTATTTATTTGGAAAGTGGCGTACAATACCCTTCCTACTAGGGCTCGACTGAGGCAAATCTTTCATGTGGAAAATTCTTCTTGCCCTCTTTGTGATAATGAGTTGGAAACTTTGGAACATATTTTCATTTCTTGTCCTTTTGCAAAGAGAGTTCGGTGGTTATACAAATGGGGTTTCAAAATTGAAGCTTTTTATAATTCTTGTATCCAACAATGGCTTTGTTTCTTTTGAGAAAAAATGGTGTTTTGATACTTTCGGTCTGATGATTTTCTTATTTTTTCAATTTGCATTATGAATGCGTTGTGGAGAGCTAGAAACTTGATTACTCATTACCACCCCTGCCCTCTAGAATCTAAAATTGCCGCATGTGCTGATAAAGTGGCCTTGGAAAACGTTGAAGATCAACTTCATTGGCCCATTAGGTCGAGTCAATCATCTCTATCTATCACGTGGTGTTCCCTCCCCAGAATTGGTGTAAAATCAACATTGATTCTGCTTTTGTTGAGGGACATGGATCTTGCGCTATGGTGATTCGTAACGCTTCTGGAGAATTGCTTTTCGTTGCTGCTTGCCTACTCAGGGTTCATTCTCTTCGCATCTCCCGGGCTATCTTTGAGAATGATTCAGAATTTGTTGTTCATATGATGTTTGGCTCTTTGGAATCCACTGAATGGCACTCCCAGGCTGCTGTACATGATATTCAAGTTGTGCGCAAAGGTTGGCTAAGATGGAAGTTCAAGTTTGATCGTCGTCAGGCTAACTCGACAGCCCATGCCCTCGTTCAAGGGGCTTTTCAATCAAACTAGGATGGTTTCTTTAATTTCTCGCATCTTAATTTTGTTTCTTGAAACTGCTCGTCTTCTCCCTCTCCTTTTGATTGTCAAGAGAGTTGGAACTCTTGTGTACTTGTTTACTTGTTTTGTTGTGATTTTAGTGCAAGCTTTATTTATCAAAAATAAAAAATAAAAAAATATGTAGCCGACGTTCATACTTCTTCTCTCTCTTGTTGTATCAATTAGAAAGATCGACGAGTCCCACACAACGAACGTTTCGATAGGCCGAGAAATAGGGTGACTCAGCCACATCGATCTGATTTTTCATTCATTCCACCGAAATCATATGACCCATGATCCTTCCCGTTATGACTTGGAACTTTGAAACGCCTGCCATCATTCTTGCTTCGACTCGGTCGTTTCAGAAAAGAAACTAGGTTTTCGAAAAACCATGGTAGTATTAGTTTTTCTAATAAGAGTTGGTGAGCGTATGTTTACAGTGGAACTGCATTTGAATGTGCATTGAACTATAGGGTTAATTCACACAAGATTTTATACTGCAAAATAGTTGCATCTCCCATTCCATTTACTTCTATGCATGACAAGTGTATAAACGTTTTCCTTAAATATATAAGTCCTTTGAATTTTATACATTTTTCATGTATAGAAGTAAATGCAATATGAGATGCAACATCATTAGCAATAGAGGATCCAGATTGGGTTAATTACATTAGCTACCCTCTTATTTATTATAATTACAACTCACTCCATTTAAGGGTTAATTGCACTAATTACCCTCTTATTTAGTGTAATTATAACTCAGTCCACTTATTTTGAGCCCATAACAAACATCCTCTCTTATAAAAAAAAAACCCTGATTATGGCCCTTAGTCAAACGTCTTATCCTCATTTCAAAAAAGTAAAATAATAATAGGAAAAAGGTTGATTATACCTACTACCCTCCTGATTTAATATAATTACAGTCTACTCCGCTTAATTTGAGTATAGAACAGACATCCCCTCTTATAGTAAAACTTTACATTCACCTTCATACGACTAATTATCATTAGTTAAATGTTATATTGCTCCTAAAATGATCCGAAACTCGATATTTATTTTTATTTTTTAGAAAATTTGGTATTTGGTTCAATTGGTATTGGGGTTCGTTTGTCATACTGTATTTGACCAAATACAAAAATTTATTTTATATAATTTTCATTGAAAATTCGACTCATTACTATAATTTTTCCTTTTATTTTTAAATATTGTTCATTGGTTCGCTTAATTGAAAATCAAAAGAAATTTTGCAAAACAATCTAGCTAAATTAAAATATTCAACAAAGACTCAAGGATTGTACTTTCTGTTCTAGATTAACCAGAATAATTGAAGTCTCATTTGTATTAGGGAAGTATGGATAGGCTAACAAAAGAAGGTCCAGACAAACCAGTTACAATAAGACCTGCCGAAACACGTATGGGTTCGGGGAAAGGATCTCCCGAATATTGAGTAGCTGTTGTTAAACCGGGGCGAATACTATATGACATGGGTGGAGTAAGCGAACATATAGCTAGAAGGGCTATTTTAATAGCAGCATCGAAAATGCCGATACGAACTCAATTTATTATTTCGGGATAAAAATGTAGAACCGACAGATCTACATTTTTATTATTTTGGCCCACATTTGGTAAGATCTCACCTAGTGCGTTCCCTTTATTGCTTAATTAGTTAAATTCATATAAATTATCCCAAATTAGCATAATTCTAAATGAGCACATACTTATCAAGACGTTAACACGCTTTTTTATGAAATTATATATTTAAAAATAAAAGTTACAATTACATTCTCTTTAATTTGAAAAATTGCATCCCCCAATGAAATTTTTGGTCAAAGAAACATAGTTGATTGAAGGAAGGGCAAAATGGGAAATCAAAAAAGTATTTTTGGATGACGCTAACAAATTACGTTAATTTTTTTAATGGAAATAAATAATTACAAAATCTTAATATAAGATGGAGATATTTATTATATACCCAAAATAAATAGATTGAGCAGTCATTTCACTAAATAAAAGAGAGTGCAATTAATTCTTAACTGTCACCGTATCCGATATGAGTCATCGCTCATAGATACTAGGCCTAGGGATTAAACAAAACGGGAGAAGATTTTCAAAGATTTCGAGTACTTATTTTTCTTTTGAACTAAATATTATGTGAAGAGTTGGGGGATTGAAAGTCCAAACATAAATCAATAAAAATTCAATCGAGGCTCTCAATATGATAACTTTCCAGTCCACTTGACCTTTTTGTAGGTCCCCATTTATTGACCGAGTAATTACTACACTTTTGTCTTCTGACTCTTGGAAAAGGCTCCAATTATTGCCTTATCAAAATTTAAAGGCACTGCACGTTCAATTTCCCACTTACTTTTAGATTTTATTTGGATTTGGAGTAAGATAATATAAAGAGAATTGCCTTGTGTAGATGTATATAAAAGGGAATATAATGACATTGATAAATTTACCAGTAGCTATAAGATGTTTTCTTACGATATTTGTACCAGAGAGAAATCCATAATGAACACTAATTTTCATTAATTCATATATTCTTTTCCGTATTCCTCAACTAAATCATATGGTTTAAAGTGTATCTTACTTCTTATTGAAACCTGGCTCCACTGTCAAGGTGAAGGCTTCAACCTAATAGAGATATAATCAGTTCACTAAAAAATTGTATACTAACATTAATATTTGATACTCGTTTGCATTTAAAGTCACAATCATAAATAAAAACAATATTAAGGAAAATATTCTTCATATGAAATTCTAGAATTAAACACGAAATAAAAGCTGCCCTCGAAATAGTTATGATATATTATGAGACATTTATTTATTTCTGTTCTTTTTCCCGTAATAATTTATTTAAATCTGTTTTTTTCTTCCCGTAATAATTTCTGTTATTTTTCCCCATAATGTGCCATTGTGTTGATATAAAATTAGTACGTGTAAACGCAAGGGTAAAAGGTATTTTACCTTTGTGTTATAGAAAATGTTAATTATCTCCTTATATTTTCAGGAAAAGCACATATGACACTCATTCATATTTTAATATCTATGAAAGTTCAAATGACAATTATACTCTTACGTAATTATGATGAAATTCTCCTCTTTATTATTCTTTTGATCTTTCCTTTCTTTGCTTTTTTATATTTATTTAAAGTAAAACCGTTAATACGTATATATATAGAATATATATATATATATATATATATATCCATTACAATATTTTTTAATTGAAATAAAATATATTCATTTATTACATGTTATTGTTGGTCCCAAGTGACATACGAAAGGGTTTAAAAGGGGGAGGTGGGGTTTGAATAGACCCTGAAGTCTTTTTCGACTTTAAAAAGTTTTCGTATTAAAATTAGTTGGACACTTGAAAGTAGGTGCTTGGCTGAGCGTCTATTGAAGACTTGTTTTAAAAAGTTAACTTAGATTTCAAGATTGGAATACTATAACCAGATAGGTTTAAGTGTTCAGTTCTTTGATCGGTGTTAGCACATCAAAATGATTTTAGAGTCTTATATTTTTTAAAGCTTTAGCGTCACAGAAGGTGTTTTCGTTGCTTAGCGTTCAATTGAGTTCTACTTAACAGATTTATGCAAAAATATGACAATAAAGAAATTGACGGTAAAGTAAAGAACACAATATTTATAAGGTTCGTTGGGTGGTGTAATCCCAACTACATCCTTCTTCTCCTTGAACACTTGGAGGCAATCTACTAAAATGATTCTCAAAGAATCACACAGAATCATCTACAAATTAGGGAGAGATGGATATTGATGACTTCAGCTCCTTGATCACATAGACTTCTGCTCCAAATCACTTCAATCCCTTTGCTTCTTTCACCCAGAAATAATGCACGTATCCAACTTTGACTTCACACAGATCGCGAGGCTTGGATGGGGTTTTTCTAAAGGTTGTTTGATTGTGATAAAGTTCAAACAACTTAGTAATATCTCAATAGTAATATGAGTTTCTCCAAAAAGAAGGTTTGAGATATTTGTCGACTGTTTCAGGAATTTTGAGAAAAGCAAAAAGAATTTTTGCTTGAATATTCTGGCTTCTCTGAGAATTTAAGGAATGAGACTTCAATGCAACAACAATTTGGCTTGAAATGTGATTGTTGTTTTGGCTTGTTGTTGAAGTTCTATTTATAGGCAATCTTGAAAAAAGTGTCTGGTTGACACATGCACAGGCGTGTGTCTCTCCCTTCCGCGAGTGAACAGCTTTTGTCCTTTTTCCTGAAAATTTGTTGCACAAAAGTTGGTGCTGCAATCTGCAAAAAGTTGACAATCAATGGGGTGACTTCTCCATACGTCCGAAAGAGCTTATCTCATTCATTGCTCTTATCAGCATTTAATGCATTTGAAATAAATGTCCGTTGGCAATTAATGATCTGGGAATATTTGCATTAAACTCCTTTTGGATTTAGAAATAAATTCAGGTGAAATCAGTCATTGATAGACGCTCATTCATCCTTGAATAACTTCTGTCCTATAATCAACGCTTCATGTAGCTTGTTGTTTTGGACGCTTGGAATCTTCATCTTTATTCAGACTTTAAGCGCTTGAGTCTTCAAACTTGAGTTCTGATAAGCTCACTCAGAAATTATCAGACGCTCAGTGTAAAGTACTTAGCCTAACAATCTAGAATAAAATAAAATAAAGCCTATAAAAATTTAACGCTTCAAAGCTTATACATGATTTCTAAATAAAATCAAACTTACATATTTTGGGGTCTAACAAAACATCCTAATTGTCATCATCAAAACAACTAACATGAAATTTCCTAACCATTTTCCACTTTTTGATGATGGCAATACTTACTCTTTTATAGTTCAAGAGTTAGACAGCCAAAATAAAGGTTAGCTTTGGTTAGATAAAGTTAGTTAAGCTTCAACGAGATGTTTTAGCTGAAAAATGCATTTTACATATATCAATGATAGTTCAAGCATTTTACAACTAAATAAAAAAAAACATACAAAAGAGACAAGAATATAGATAATGCAAACTAAACAGTAGATCTTAATCATTTTCTTCTTGAGCATTGAGTCTTCTGTTTACTTCAGCCCTGATTGCTTCAGAAATGTTTTCTTCAAGCTTAATCATGGCGGCATGTTCTTTATTAATCACTGTCTTCTTTTCTTCTTGTTGTCTCTTTTTATAAGCAACGAATTGCTTATCCCATTCAACCGGGTCAATTCCTATCATCCTTAAGCATACTCTGAACGCTCTGCTGAATTCTGACTTCTTCTGTTCTTTAGCAATAATCTTCGCGTCTGAAAGCTCTGGAATAGGCGGTCGAGAGAATGGAACATCAAACTGTTCAAGCAATGCCATTGAAGGTACTGGCAAAATGTGAAAGAAAGGTTGACGCTTGAGTGGAGGGCTGGAAGCTCTTGAACTAGAAGTTTTCCGCTTCTCCCCTCTTCCCTGTCCTTCCCCCTTATTGCCATCATCAGCCTTCAAAAAATGCTCGGTGAGTAGGCTGACTTGACTAGCAATTTGAGAAACAGAAGTAGATAGATCGTCTAGGCGCTTATCAAAATGCTCCTTCATGGCCAGTTGGTTTGCCATAGTAACATCATGTAGTTCTTGAAATTCTTTTCTGCATTCACCAACTGCCGCTTGAGCAGCACCTCTCCAATGGGCGACTTGAGCGCTCATGTTTTGAGACTCGATCTTGTCTAAGTTAGTCTTGATCCACTAGAGGGCTTCTTCATTTTGTGTAGCATGATTGCTTACCTCCTCTAATACTAATTTCAGCAAAGGTCTAAAAGTCTGACTCACATCCGAAGGAACTGCTTGAGGAGCCGGTCGCTTAAATCTGGATGTATGCTTGAGTGAGTCAAAGGATACTTGATGTGCTGGATCGAATATTGTTCCTCGGGCTTCGATGGGAACATCTTCAGCAACATCAGACATAACGGGTTCAGGTGTGTCAGGAATTTCCTCTGGTGGAGACGCTTGAATGAGTTCTTCAGCAGACGCTGGAATGCTGGCAACTTCTGAAGTGGACGCTGGAGTAAACTCTTCAATTAACTTCACAGGCGCTTCCTCAAGCGCTGACTCCTCTTGGCGAAAGTTAGTGAATTGAAAGTTCCACCTGGCTATATCTGCGTAAGAGTCTGAAGCAGCTGCCAGAAGTTCCTTCAGTCTTAAGCAGGAGATGCAAGTCCCTTGAATGAAGGTGCGGAGTGGATTGTCTTGGGCTCGGACATACATTGGACCCATGATGTCCAACACATGGTTTGGAAAAATCCTTGACTGCGGCTTTGGAATGAGAAACAGCATGTCGGGGCAGTAATGCAAGGAGAATCCAATAAGCCGATCCTTTGGAAGATGCTGGGATTTGTAAGCTTCAGGCACGTACAAGGAGTAGCACTCTTCCAAGTAAGGATATACCGCTCAAGCTATGCCTTGATTCAAGGAGGGAGAGAACATAGTGTTGGGTTTTGTTCGAAAAAGCAGAAACGCAGCGGAAGGGATTTCAAAAATTAAAACGAAAACCCAATTGGTACTCTAATTCGCATAATTGAATCTAAAAGCGTATAACGAATAAAACTTACTCGTTAATATGAATATGATGATGAAGAAAAACTTCTTCTTCTCCAAACTCGAAATATTAAAGCTTCCAAATCTTCAATCCTTTGGTTTGTTTCTTCAAACTTGAACTTGATCCGAACAACGAAAATATGTCGCCTCTAAATCGTCACGCACGGATCAACAAATGAAAAATCCCCTTTCTTCTTTCTCTATGGTCGACAGCTAGGTATAGAGGAGGGGAGGAATATTTTTCTTTCATTTTGAGAGTTATGAGAGTTGTGTATTCTTCTTTCTTGTTCTAAGTCAAAGAGTCCTTACATACCTCATGACTTATTGAACAAGTCAAAATAAAAGAGCCCTAATATGTGGCCTCTCAAAGACGCCACTTTGAGGCCTCATAGGCGTCCAATTGGACTCCTTATTTAGCCCCGGGATTTGTTTTGTTTAATTAATTTCTTATTTCAATTCATAATTTATTGTATTCTATAAATAAATAAATTAATTAAATATCCAAATTAATTAGATAAATTAATCCATTAATATATTTCACAAAGAAATTAATTAATAATTAATCTTATCATTATAATTAATTTTTTTTAATCTAATGAATAATTAATTATTTAATTTATCCAATAAATTAAAACTCCAAGAAGAAATAATAGAAATTCCTTTTTCTTCATTTTTCTTTGTCAATCCTTTAGCGCGACTCTTTAGGTTCGTTTCGTTTGGCAATGAGAGGAAACCAAAGGAAGTGCGTAACACCTAGCCAGTCACGTGGCCCACTTCGTAACCCAAACAAAAACGAATGATAGGATCATTCTGAAACCTTTCAATCGTAAATATCGTATATGTATAAACCCTTTGTTCACGTTCCCCGGTCAAGTGAGAGTCATGGTTATATCAAACTCACTGGACTTGACCATATGTATAAATCATAATAAATACGAGATCATTGAGATCGATTTAGTGCCAAGCACAATCGTCTCGTTTGCTTTGGCAAAAGACTTTGATCTCTATTTATCTATAATTACATAGGGTACATACTCATTTACTTATGAGAGAACAAATCCAATATTAGATATCTGCTCAGATTACCACTTGCCCATCAAGTCTGCATTTCGAGGTTGACCCCATTAAAGGGTGAATTGGGTCTAACTATTCTAGTGAAAGACTTGACGTCACAAGTGCATATTCAGCCTGATACTTCAGGTCAAAAGTTCACATATACCTATGACGCATAATCAGTTCCGTCATTGACAGTCATAGAGTGAAAACCCATGTGACAGAACCGATGCGAGTCGTGTTCGAACATATCAGTTCCACTGACGTGTCTACAATCTCAATCTCCTATCATCCCATGATACCAGATAGGCACTCCCATGTCGGAGCTAAGATTGTACAAGTATTCGAAATCTTTATTTGTCCATTAAAGACTTCATATTACGTGCGAACTTATTTTAGTAATCAAGATCGATCTCTCTAGTGCCAATCTTCCTATCCCATAGGAAGTAGAGGGATCGCCCTGAAAACATGGACAAAATATTTTACACAACTTATAGATGCAGACAAGAATTAAGTGAAAACTAAATAATGCCTTTTATTTAAGAAGAGTTTAAGTTCAATACAAGATATATGCCCTATATATTCTATCCTCTATGGCATCTGAGGGCATAATCCTAACAATCTCCCACTTGCACTCAATGCCACTCATTGTGGTATCTAATACCCATCCTTTCCAGGTGTCGGTCCAAAACAGCCTGAGGTAGTGGTTTGGTGAACGGGTCAGCTATATTATCAGCTGTGGCTATTTTCTGCACTGCTATCTCTCCTCTGCCAATGATCTCCCTGATGATGTGAAATCTTCTCTCAATATGTTTGGACTTGTTATGAGACCTCAGTTCCTTGGCTTGCGCTATCGCTCCATTGTTATCACAATAAAGTGGCAACGGGAGCTGAGCACTAGGGACCATTCCAAGTTCTCGAAGAAACTTCGTCATCCAAACAGATTCTTTCTCTGCCTCAAAGGTTGCTACATACTCTGCTTCAGTGGTGGAATTAGCGGTTGTGCTTTGCTCGGAGCTCTTCCAAGACACCGCTCCACCATTGAGAGTAAAAACAAACCCTGAAGTGGATTTTCGGTCATCAACATCAGACTGAAAGTCTGAATCAGAATAACCTTCCATCTTCAGGTCTCCACCTCCATAGATGAGAATCATATCCATAGTTCTTTTCAGATACTTTAGGATATTCTTCACAGCTATCCAATGTTCTTTTCCCGGGTTTGCCTGAAATCGACTCACCACGCTCACAGCATAGGCAATGTCGGGTCTAGTACACAACATTGCATACATCAGGCTACCAACTGCAGAAGCATAGGGTACATTACTCATCTCTTGTCTATCTTCCTCACTTTGAGGACACATAGACTTGGATAAGTGTACTCCATGCCTCATGGGAAGAAACCCTTTCTTAGAGTTGTCCATCCTAAACCTATTTAGGACCTTGTCTAAGTAAAAGGCTGGAGAGAGGCTTATCATTCTATTCATTCTATCCCTGTAGATATGAATTCCTAGAATGTATGTGGCTTCTCCCAAGTCTTTCATGGAAAACGTACTCGAAAGCCATTTTTTGACAGTGGTGAGCATTCCTACGTCATTTCCTATCAGTAGAATGTCATCCACATATAGTACTAAGAACGAGAGTTCGCTCCCACTAGTCTTCTTGTAGACACATGGTTCATCTTCGTTCTTGATGAAGCCATATCCCTTAACTTCTTCATCAAAACGGAGATTCCAGCAACTAGATGCTTGCTTGAGACCGTAAATGGACCTCTCAAGTTTACATACTTTATGGATATCAGACTCGAACACAAAATCCTTTGGCTGTTCCATATATATATCCTCCTCTAGGAATCCATTTAGAAAGGTTGTTTTGGCATTCATTTACCATATCTCATAATCTAAGTATGCAGATATGGATAACAGAATTCGTATGGACTTTATCATAGCCACGGGCGAAAAGGTTTCTTGATAGTCAATTCCTTCTCTTTGACTATACCCTTTCGCTACGAGCCTGGTTTTAAAGGTGTCAACCTTGCCATCTCTACCTATCTTTCTTTTGCAGAACCACTTACATCCTATAGGTTTTATACCTTCAGGACGATCTACCAAAGTCCAGACATGGTTCGATTGCATAGAGTCCATTTCTGTTTCCATGGCTTCTCGCCATCTTGAAGCGTCGACATCTACCATAACTTGATCATAGGTACAAGGATCATCTTCATGACCTTCTTATACTACAGTGTGAAGCTCTCGCTCCCCCTGCAGTAGATACCCATACCTCTCAGGTTCATGCGGTATTCTACCAGATCTACGTGGTGGTAGTGCTACTATGGGTTTAGGCCTCGGTTCTTGAACAGATGTATTTGAGGGAGTTTCATTTTGTTCTTCTAGAACATTTTTCCTACCTTTGCCCCCTTCCAAGATGAACTCATCCTCAAGGAAGTGAGCTTGTAGGGCCACGATGATTCTTTGATCATCATGCAGGTAAAAGAAGAATCCCATGGAATCTTCAGGATAACCAATGAAACGTCCCATTAGGGATCTTGCCTCCAATTTCTCCACTTTAGTCTTCTTGACATAAGAGGGGCATCCCAAAATCTTAATATGATTAAGACTCGGTTTCCTATTATTCCACATCTCATGCGGAGTTTTAGGAACAGATTTGGAGGAACATCTGTTCAAAACATGAGCAGCGGTAAGGAGCGCGTATCCCCACAAATAAATGGGTAAATCGGTGTAACTAAGCATGGAACGAACCATGTCCAACAGTGTTCGATTCGTTCGCTCGGCTACTCCATTCAGTTGAGGAGTTGCTGGTGGTGTTAATTGTAACATTATTCTTTGTTGTCTTAGGAATTCATCAAACTCGGCACACATATATTATCCTCCACAATCCGATCGTAGAATTTTTATATATTGCCCAGTTTGATTTTCTACTAAGGCCTTGAACTCTTTGAATCTTTCAAAGGATTCAGACTTTTGCTTCATCAGATACACTAGACCAAATCTTGAATAGTCGTCAGAGAAAGTGATAAAGTAGTAGAAACCTCCACGAGCCATTTCTCCAAATGGTTCGCAGACGTCGGTATGCACTAATCCTAAGACTTGCGTAGCCCTTTCAAAAGTCCCTGTGAAGGGAGATCTAGCCATCTTGCCTAAGAGACATGATTCAAATGCAGGAATAGGGTCCGACCCTAGTGAGCTTAAAAGCCCATCTTTTTCCATTTTGTGGATCTTGTGCTCTCCGGCATGACCTAGTCTAAGATGCCACTTGAGTCTTAAGTTAGTTTCTTGCCTACCACGTTTACGTGTTACAACATTAACATCAAATGAATTACGGACATTTAAATAATACAAACCATTAACTAAACATGCATTGCCAACTAATTTATTTCCATAATAAATGTCGCAATTTAATTTAGAAAAATGGAATGTATATCCAATCTTAACTAAGATAGGAATAGATACAATGTTCTTAAGCCCCTTGGGCAAAACCAAAACATTATCTAAAAATAGTAAATGTTCAGAATTCAAATAAAGAGAAGTAAATCCGATCCTAGTAGCTACGATGCTTTCCCCGCTGCCTACTTTGATCATCACTTCTTTTTGGCCCAACTTTCTACTTCTTTGTAGATCGTGATCCAAACAACAAACATGGGCATTAGCCTCTGAGTCCAGAATCCACGAAGTAGAAAATTCGGTCATAGAACAATTAGTTTCAAAAACTAATAGTTCCATACCTTGTGCACCTTTGCCTAATTTGGGACAGTTTCTCTTCCAATGGCCAAGCTCACCGCACTCGAGACATCTATCCGTTTTCTTAGGTCTGTTGCTCTTGTAAAACCCTTGAGCCTTTCCCTTACCCTTCTTGGTACCCACTTGAGCTCCAAGCTTGCCAGACTTTTTTTTTTCTTCTTCTTCTTAGAATTTTTGGGTCCAGAAGAGATGACCAAGGTAGTTTCCTTTCCTTTTGGTTTCATTTGAGATTGTGCAGTAACCAACTTGTTCATTAGCCCAGCTAAATTGCACTCTATCTCATTGCTATTAAAGTTAACCACAAATTGGGAGAGGGAATCAGGAAGAGACTGCAAGATTAAGTCAGTTTGAAGGGTGGCATTCACCGTGAATTCGAGAGCTTTCAATTTCTCGATCCTCGAAATCATTTTGAGGACATGATCACCAACCTTCTCATTTTCTTTCATCTTGGCTCCGAAGAGCTCTTTCGATATCTCATATCGTGCAGTTCGACTATGCTCTCCATAGAACTCTACCAGGTGAGCTAGGATAGCTCTTACAGTGGGCATCTTATCATGTGACCTTTGAAGATCATTAGTCATAGATCCCACCATGTGTCCTGTCACCCGGAGGTCGTCCTTAACCCATTTTTCATGGGCTTGGACCTCTTCCTCGTTGGCACGTGTTCTAGAAGGAGCCGTCGTGATATCAGCCTCCAAGACATATCCCAGTGATTCCATATTGAGGATAATCCTCAAATTTCTAAGCCAGTCCACGTAATTGGGTCCAGTCAGAGCATTCTTTTCGAGTAGAATTGAAAGTGGGTTTGTCATATTTGAGAGAGATAAATGAGAAAATGACTGCAAAAATAAACCAGATTTATTAGATTACTTGTTTTGATTTAACTAAGAAAAATTAAAGACTTCAAATTTATCTTGGCTCCCACTGCATTTTTCGAATCCCACACTCCCATGTGAAAATCGGGAATCATCATTGCCATCGATTCCACAGCAGGTATTGAGGTACTCAATTAATTAAATAGGTTGCAACCTAACCGGTTTCTGGTCCATTAATTATTTGAAGTGATATCTAATATCAATTTATCCAATAAATGTTTCAATATGTTTCACCATAGTTCACCAAACCGCAACCCATTCGATTCCTAGGTTCGTGAACTACCCGTGTTTATCCCACTAACTCCTATATATAATCTAGCATTTGAATTTCACCTTGCAACCGAACAGGTTTCTGGGGTGAAATATGTTTCGATTAAGGCATTTGCATGCACTTTATAAAATTTCAAATTATTTTTAAATGTATAACCCCCATAACTGGGAAGCATTACACATTTATAGTAATTCTAATTTTAAAAAGCTTAGTGGTGGGTGAGGATGTCAAACATCCTTTTCTAACTCGGTATAATTTATTTGGGAGAATTTAATTCGTCAAAAGATTTGGTCTCACTTTGCACATTATTCAATTTATATTGCGCTTTATTCTATATTGATCATGCATAAAAATACTACTAATAATCATGTCTTTCAATATAAATAAACATAGAATTTAAATAAATAAATTCATCACTTGATCATGGACTTTTACTAGAGGGCCCGAGCCAATGGACTATCACAAAAGGCATAGATTAAACCTATTAAACATTCATGGACTTTTGACTTTATCAACTTTGAACTATTTTATCTCGATTCCTAGAACAACTCATGCATTATTTCTTAGAATATAATAAATAGCTTGAAATTTGAAAACCCATAAAATTAAAGGTAAAACAAATTAAAACAAATTTGATAACCCATGATTAGTGTTTTAATCACATAAGACATGCTCGCATCAATTAATACATGCTCACAATATTAAATCACTTATGTTGATTATTAAAATTTGAGTCCAACTAAAAAGTCCTTTATAAAATTCCTTATGATTTCACATATTCACTATTTCAATTAAAATCATTCTAGTCCAACTAGATGATTTAGATGTATGAAATTAAGAATTAAGTGCATCTACCTTTAATTAAAATAATATGAACACATAAAATATGGAATTCTATATTTTATTTTATTATGATTTAAAGCCATCAAAATTTGGAAATACTTTTATTTGATCAAAGAATTAATTATTAATCTCTAAGAAAAATAATTTATATACCTATTCAAAATAAAGTAATTCCCAAGTCGAGGAAAAAATAATAATATTTAATCCATAAATCAATTATTAATCTCCAAGAAAAATAATTAATTAGTTCTAATTAAATATTATATTCCAATTAATCTCATTGGGCTCGATTTCATCAAACCCAAGTCACCATCCTTTTGGTCCACTTGGATTCAATTTAATTGAGCTCAAAATAATTATTTAGAACAACATTCATGTTTATTAATTTCTTATTGGGCTAAATTTAATTTAAGTCCAAATCACCAATCTAATTGGCCCATTTAGGTTTAATTAGATTAAGTCCAAACTAATTAACAAATCAAAATTGGATAATTTTCAATTGGGCTTGATTTAAATTATTCGGGTCATCATTCTTTTGATCCACCCAATTCATTAAAATCACCCAAAATTCAAAAATCAATTTCGACCCAAACATAGCCTGTTTTACGACCTGAATCAATGACCCGGATCAACGAATTGGGTATCCAAACCCACGACCCATCGGACCAAGGTCACGACCCGACGGGCCGTGACTGGGCAAGGCCGGGCCAAACGACCCAGCTGCGCTAAATAGCGCGCGAACAGCGCGCGCTGCTGCGCACATTTTTCTCGGGGATTTCGAGCCCCGTTTTTCCTCGGTATTTTTCGATTTTCAATATAATCAAATATCCCCAGATTTACAATAACTAAAAATCAAAAAGCAAGGCAAAAAACCATAAAACGCAAATTTAAGAAAAACATACAAACATGCTTCAAAAACACTTAACAGGCAATTCTCAAATCACATAAACAAGATCAAATTTGCAAATCAGACATTAGCTCTGATACCACTGTTGGGTTTCGTTCAAAAAAGCATAAACGCATCGGAACGGATTTCAAAAATTAAAACAAAAACCCAATTGGTACTCTAATTCGCATAATTGAATCTAAAAGCGTATAACGAATAAAACTTACTCGTTAATATGAATATGATGATGGAGAAAACTTCTTCTTCTCCAAACTCGAAATATTGAAGCTTCCAGATCTTCAATCCTTTGGTTTGAGTTTACAAAATTGAACTTGATCTGAACAACGAAAATATGTCGTCTCTAAATCGTCACGCACGGATCAACAAACAAAAAATCCCTTTTCTTCTTTTTCTATGGTCGGCGGCTAGGTATAGAGGAGGGGAGGAATATTTTTCTTTCTTTTTGAGAGTTATGAGAGTTGTGTATTCTTCTTTCTTGTTCTAAGTCAAAGAGTTCTTATATACCTCATGACTTATTGAACAAGTCAAAACAAAAGAGCCCTAATATGTGGCCTCTTAAAGACGCCACTTTGAGGCCTCATAGGCATCCAATTGGACTCCTTATTTAGCCCCGGGATTTGTTTTGTTTAATTAATTTCTTATTTCAATTAACAATTTATTGGTTCCAATAAACAAATAAATTAATTAATAACCAAATTAATTAGATAAATTAATTCATTAATATACTTCACAAGGAAATTAGTTAATAATTAATCTTATCATTAGAATTAATTTGTTTTTCATCTAATGAATAAATAATTATTTAATTTATCCAATAAATTAAAACTCCCAGAAGATATAATAGAAATTCCTTTTTGTTCATTTTTCTTTGTCAATCCTTTAGCGTGACTCTTTAGGTTCGTTTCGTTTGGCAATGAGAGAAAACTAAAGGAAGTGGGTAACACCTAGCCAGTCACGTGGCCCACTTCGTAACCCAAACGAAAATGAATGATAGGATAATTCCGAGACCTTCCAATCATAAATACCGTATATGTATAAACCCTTTGTTCACGTTCCCCGGTCAAGTGAGAATCATGGTTATGTCAAACTCGCTGGACTTGACCATATGTATAAATCATAATAAATACCAGATCATTGAGATCGATTTAGTGCCAAGCACAATCGTCTCGTTTTCTTTGGCCAAAGACTTTGATCTCTATTTATCTATAATTACATAGGGTACATACTCATTCAATTATGAGAGAACAAATCCCATATTAGATATCTGCTAAGATTACCACTTGCCCATCAAGTCTGCATTTCGAGGTTGACCCCATCAAAGGGTGAATTGGGTCTAACTACTCTAGTGAAAGACTTGACGTCACAAGTGCATCTTCAGCCTGATACTTCAGGTCAAAGGTTCACATATACCTATTACGCATAATCAGTTTCGTCATTGACAGTCACAGAGTGAAAACCCATGCGACAGAACCGATGCGAGTCGTGTTCGAACATATCAGTTCTACTGACGTGTCTACAATCTTAATCCCCTATCATCCCATGATACCAGACAGGCACTCCCATGTCGGAGATAAGATTGTACACGTATTCGAAGTCTTTATTTGTCCATTAAAGACTTCATATTACTTGCAAATTTATTTTAGTAATCAAGATCGATCTCTTTAGTGCCAATCTTCCTATCCCATAGGAAGTAGAGGGATCGCACTGAAAACTTGGACAAAATAGTTTACACAACTTATAGATGCAGACAAGAATTAAGTGAAAACTCAATAATGCCTTTTATTTAAGAAGAGTTTAAGTTCAATACAAGATATATCCCCTATACATTCTATCCTCTATGGCATCTGAGAGCATAATCCTAACACATAGGCATAATGGTCGCTTAGTTCCTATCTGATAGATGGTAGAAGTGGATAACCGTGGAAGTTACGAATCCTCGAGCCATTGGGCTTCCGCAGATTTTCAATGAAGATCTTGTCAAAGTGAGGAATGGGGGCCATGATCTTCATCATCAATCTAAAGTTGTCATCGCAGTGGCTTGGAGAGAAGTTCAAGCAAGACGCTGATGAACTGGCACTGGTGGACGCTTGAGCGTTGAATTAGAGAGGAGTGATGGAAAGTCTGTGCAGTGCTTGACACAAAAATTGCTCTATGTGGTAACGAACTTCGGGTAGCTTGGCAACAGGCCGCCCAACTCGCTCTTGACGCTTCTTAAGGCAATACTTGGTGAACTGACGATTCTTGTCATGCATGCCTATGTCGAGCAAATGAGGAGCTTTGACCAATTCTTGAAATGAAAACTGATGGCCAACATACTCTTCACACCTGTTAACCTCATTCATATAGTAGTCAGCACCTGCATTGACCAACACTCGGATGCCTTCATGGTGGATGTCCCGGATGGATTCAAAGTGGTATTTGTCTGTGTGATAGATGGCGTTCCAAACACTGTCAAAATAAGCATCAGCCTCGGCTTGAATCACATCGGTTACAGACGCTGGACGCTCACCGCCATGAACTCCTTTATTTTTCCATAGACGAAGAGGATGAGTTGAACGCTTATTTTCTGTACTGTTGGCTACATGAGGAAAGTGAGTGTAACCCTCTCTGGATGGCAAAGGGTAAATATTTTCTTATTTATAGACGTTGGACGCTCATCTTTCCTTGCTCCTTGGATTGCAAAGGATGCAGGGGTCTGACCAGGAGTTTTACCAAGCTCGACAGCTAAATAATATGCTTTCTCTACTTTGGCTAACTCTGTTTCAAAAAGGTGTCGTGGATGGTCCGATCAATATCAATCAGCGCGGCTACCTCATTCTCAGCATTGATGAATCTTTCTTCATTATAACCGGCTGGGATAAAATCGTCTTTAAGCGCTGGAGGCATATAATTGATAGAGTGATCAATTGTCTTCAACGGGTCCAGCTTGAAGAACTGTCTGTGTATGGTAACGTCTTCAGCAACGCTTTGACCTTTTGAGCGTGCCTCTGTTATAATTGGAACATGAGTTGATGTTTGAACCTCTTTGGGAGCAGGTTCCTCAGCTTCTATTGCAGCAACTTTAGCAGCAACATCTTTTGCAATAGCTAGTACGTCTGTCATCTCAACATCCAGATGGACATCGTTGACGCTTCACTAGAGGTTGCAACTAAAGTTGTAGCACAAGAACTATCCTCTATAAGAGCAGGATCTTCTACAGATGTAGGAATAGAAATGCTACGGGAAGAAATAAACTTACCCTAAGAGCTCGGCTGAGCAGCAATTTCTTGAGCGCTTGGCTCAACATTCTCAGGCTCTTCAGAAATAGGAGCAGCTTGGCGCGTGCTTGTCTGGGAACTCTTGAAGATCTTCTTGACGTTGACTCCTTTAACGAGCTTCAGCGTTTGGGTAGGAGGAGTAGCAATTGGTTCCTCAAAGTCTATCTGTTTGATGATTCCTTCCAATTTCCTCCGCCTAACTAGAGGAATCTTGTCCTCCTCATCTTCATCTGTTTTCTCATCGTCCTTGTGAGGAGACAGAATAGGTTGAGTCGTGGGCTTTCTGGGAGCCCTTTTCTTTGTAGCAGCCGGACGCTTCACGGCTTCCTCTTGAGCTGGACGCTCAGCTTCTTCGTCTAACGCTTCGCGTACAACTTGACTCTCAGACAAAGGCCATGCAGCACCTCCAACTCTCGATGGGTGGAAGAGATTGCTGATGATTCTCTTCCCATAGAATTTTGACTTGGCCAGAGTAATCCCAGCCGAGCTAACACATTCTGCTCTAAAGAGTAGGTCGTTGAGAATTACGCCATATGGTTTGTTTGAAGCGGTCAGGCAGTCTCTAAATTTGCCAAAAACGTATTCACTCTAATTGATCTTAATATCCAGGAGTATAGCAGTCATCATCTGGAATTGCATTGGGTTCACTTTGTCAAAAGTACCCACTCTGCATTCAATAAATTTACTGCAGAAGTTAGCCAAAAGTCTGTATTGGGAGACGATATCCTTCTTCTCAAAGTGAGGCTTGTAAGGGACTTTATCATAGGCACTGGTCTTTGTCAATGCTTCTTCAATTTGTTCAGCAGTAATAGATTCCAAAGTGTTAGGAATTTCATGTTAGATGTTTTGATGATGACAAGATAGGATATTATGTAAGACCCCAAAAATATAAGTTTATGCTTTCATAGAAATATTGTATAAGCGTTTGGAAGTTTACTTATTTTGTTAGGCTTGTAATTTTTATCTCTATAGATTTTAGACTAAGTATGTGATACCAAATCACTAATAGAGTTCTGTGTGAGTCTATTAAGTGATGAAGTTGAAGATCAGCATCCAAAGTCAAAGTAAAGATGAAGATTTGTGAATCTAGCACTCAGCGATTTCAAGCGCTCAGCTGATTTCAGGCGTCCGAGAGACTAAAGCGTCCAGCTTTCAAATTCACCTGAAGGATAAAGCCCAAGTTATCAAGGACTTAAATGCAATCACCAACGGTCATTTATTTCTAATGTGAAATAAATTCAAAATGCATTAAATGCTTGATAAGTGCATTAAATGTAACAAGGCAATATGACTTGTGGACAAGCCACCTTTTGACTAGACTGTCAGCTTTTCAGAGTTCAAGTCTGCTCCTGTCCAATCGGAACCAGCAAAACTTCAGGAATCTCAGAAAGGGACTATTTGAACCGCTGCGTGAGAGACACGCGCCTGATTGTGTCCAACGGACAAATCCCAAAAATCTCTATAAATTGTACCCTCCAGCAAAACCTTAGAGAGTGTGAAGAGAGAGAAACTTTGCTCAAATAATTTGAGAGAAAAGCTTGCAAACCCCATAGTCAAAATCCTTCAAGCTTCTTAAATACATTCCAGACAGTCACCATATATCTCAAACCTCTTCCAAAGAAGAAACCTATGTTCTTTCTGAGATATCCCAAGTTTGAACTTCCCAACATCAAACAAAACTGTTACAATAAACCCTCAAACACCTTTCATATGAGTGAGAAAGATTGTTGACTTCCACAAGCAATATTTTTTAGTAAGAGAAGCTTGTTGAAGAAAGGCCTTTATTGGAGCTGAAGTCTGTGTGATCAAGGAGCTCAAGGCCATCTTGGAGAAGATGTTTATTGGAGCTGAAATCTGTGTGATCAAGGAGCTCGAGATCATCTTTCCAGAAGCAGAGGATTGAAGTGGCTTATAGCAGAAATCTGTGAGACCAAGGAGCTCAAGTCATCTATATCCACCTCTTCCTTTATCCCTAAATTGTAGAAGATTCTTTGAGAATCATTTTAGTGGATTGCCTCCAAGTGATCAAGGAAAAGAATGACGTAGTTGGGATTACATCACTCAACGAACCTTACAAATATTGTGTCATTTACTTTACAGTCAATTTTCTTATTATCATCTCATTGCATAAATTGATTAAGTAAAACACAATCAAATGCTAAGCAACTAAGAAACAGCTTGTGACACTAAAGCCTTCAAAAAGAGAAGACTCTAAAATTATTCTGATGTGCTAACCCTGATTAAAGAACTGAACGCTTAAACCTATCTGGTTATAGTATTCAAATCTTGAGTCTAAGTTAACTTTATCAAAACAGTCTTCAAGTAAACGCTCAGACAAGCGTCTACATTTTAATACGAAATATTTTTGAAGTCGAAAAAGATTTCAGGATCTATTCGATCCCTCCTCCCTTCTAGACCCTTTCGTATGCCACTTGGGACCAACACAAAGCTCTACCCTGATTAGGTGGTTTGAAGTTTTGGGCGATGGTGTCAGCAGAGAGGATGAATTCTTTGGAGTTTTTCTTTGATAGAGAAAAGAGGCAAGAGATAGACTTCTTGTCCTCTGAGAGTTTGGCATTTCTCCAGAAGAATTCAAATTCACCAGGAAATAGATAGGAGTATTTGGTGAGGAAGGTTTTCAGTCCAGACTTAGAAACAGAGTCCATGATCTCCGTTAGATCAACTTGAGTCTGTTCGTACAAAAATTTCCAGTCCACAACTAGGCCCTCAGTGACCTTGATGGTGGGCTCAGCAGAAGTAGCAGTGGACTTCTTGGTTGCCATTTGAGAGTTGTGAAAAAGATGAATTGAGATTGCTTTGAGAGAGAAAGAGATTGAGTAATTTTACAGAGAGTAAAAGTGAATAGTTCTTCTGCAAGAATTGCGTTTTAAATGACACAGAAGAATAATTTTGAAACTTGTGTTCTCTCGTCTCAGTAAGATGTAGACACGTGTAAAGTTATTAAATCTCAGCGATGAATAGTTTTTGACTACGGACGCAAATTTTGGGCAAGAGAGAGAAGTTTCATTTGGTAACTCCCATAAATAAAGATTTGACGTCCGAGTTAAAATTTTGAAACGTTTGGAATTTTTAGAGTGTAATGCACGCGCCTGATGATACACTGACACGTATACAAACACGTGTCATCTCTGAACCGTCATTTTGAAAAGTGTTTGATTACCCGCCAGATTGATGTGATAGAAGCGCGTAAATAGAGTACAAAATAGGCTTTTGAGTCTATCCACTACTTCAAGAAGCGTGTAAAATTTATGTATGAATTTTATAAGCAATAAGTGTTGAATAGAATAAATTCAAGGCTTATCATATACCACTTGTAAGATTTATGTTGACGCTTGAGATCAAAACCTTTTTATGTTTGAGCGTCCAACATATTATGCATAAATAATACTGAGCGTTGATGATCTATGCAAACGAAAATTTTGATCATTGACGCTTGTAGATATGTTCACGTCCAATTTTATGGTTCCCCCTAAATTTGATAACTGGTAACAACTTTTCAAAAATCTTTTAGACATAAATAAAGTGGATTCCCCCTAATTATATGTCTAATAAAATATGATGCATGATGATTAAGCGTTTAAATAGATCATACCTAGTTTACTTCCCAAAGTGAGAAAGCGTTGTTCGTTGAGCGCTTTAGTGAAGATATCTGCCAGTTGTTTGTCAGTTCCAATAAAATGCATGGAGATATCTTTCTTTTAAACATGGTCACGAAAAAAATGGTATCTAATGTCAATGTGTTAGGTTCTGGAATGAAGAACAAGGTTTAGAGTCATGGCTAGGGCGCTTTAGTTATCACAATGAATGGGGGTTGGACCTAGGATTATTCTGTAATCTCTAAGTTGTTGCCTCATCCATAATACTTGTGCATAACAACTTCCTGCAGCTACATAC
The DNA here is from genome assembly GCA_019426215.1 of Buddleja alternifolia. Classification (NCBI taxonomy): domain Eukaryota; kingdom Viridiplantae; phylum Streptophyta; class Magnoliopsida; order Lamiales; family Scrophulariaceae; genus Buddleja; species Buddleja alternifolia. Next base: position 22,828,984 of record CM033404.1, on the reverse strand, counting down.
TCGGCTTCAGCTGTAGAAGTAGCTATCGATTGTTGTTTCTTACTGTGCCATGAAACTAACCTATCACCTAGAAATTGACATGTACCACTGGTACTCTTTCGATCTATTTTGCAACATGCAAATTTTGCATCTGAGTAACCAATTAGTTCAAAAGGAGAATCCCTAGGATACCATAAGCCCACATTTTGTTTGACTTTTAGGTATTTAAGGATCTTCTTGGCAGGAATTAAATGCGACTCTTTAGGATCAGCTTGAAAGCGTGCACACATGCATACCGAAAACATAATGTCGGGTCTACTAGCAGTAAGATAAAGAAGTGATCCAATGATACCTCTATAGTTAGTGATATCAACTTTCTTCGCACTTTCATCTTTATCTAACTTAAGCGTTTGGCTCATTGGAATTTTTTAAGATGATGCATTTTCCATACCAAATTTCTTAATCATATCATATGTTTTATTTAGCTTGGTTAATAAATATGCCATTAGGGGTTTGTTTAACTTGTAATCCTAAGAACAAAGTTAATTCACCCATTATGCTCATTACAAATTGTTCTTGCATCATTTTCGAAAATTCCTCACACAGACATTTATCAGTAGAACCAAATATAATATCATCAACATAAATTTGGACTAAGGGAATATCTTCATCATTGGTAATTTTAAATAACGTTGTATCAACACTGCCTTTGGAAAAGCCTTTACAAATAAGAAAATAGAGAGAGTGTCATACCATGTTCGGGGTGCTTGCTTAAGCCCATAAAGTGCTTTATCTAGCTTGTAAACCATACCCTTACCATGGTTGTTGATGAATCCTGGTGGTTGCTCCACATATACCTCTTCTTGGAGTTTACCATTCAGGAAGACACTCTTTACGTCGATCTGATAAATAGTAAACTTGTTGAATGCAGCATACGCTAGAAACATGCGGATTGCTTCAAGACTGGCGACAGGAGCATATGTCTCATCAAAATCAATACTCTCTTCTTGGAAATAACCTTGAGCAACGAGTCTGGCCTTATTTCTTATCAAAATGCCATTCTCATCCATCTTGTTTCTATATACCCATCTAGTTCCAATAACTCCTTGGTGAGTTGGCCTTGGTATTAGTGTCCAAACCTTATTACGCTCAAACTGATTAAGCTCTTCTTGCATGGCTTCATCCAGCTAGGATCACATAATGCTTTGTCCACTTTCTTAAATTCCATTTGAGATAGAAAGCTTGAGTATATGGCCTCATTAAATGTAGTGGCTCTAGTCCTAACAGGCGCTTCAATATCTCCAATAATCTGCTCAGGTGGATGATCACGTAGACATAGTCTATTAGGCTGGAAAGGGTTAAAAGGTTGAACAGGCGCTTGATTCACTTGCTCAGACGCTTGATTCTCCTCTTGCGTAGGCACTTCAAGTTCAAAGACTCTTCTTTGCTCTTGATGATCACTCTCTTCATGATCATCAACATATCTTACATTATTATCAAAAGTAACCTCACGAGTAAACTTAGGAGGTGGCACTAAGATCTCATCATCGTCGTCGCTATCATCTTCAATTGTAATCTTGGACGCTTGATGACACAAATCTTCAACTCCTACATCATTCTTATTAACCTTACTCGGTTCTTGACTAGCATCATCAAAAACAACATGAGTGGATTCCTCAACCTTTGATTTGTTCTTGTTTAAGATGCGAAAATTCTTTCCATTCTTGGCATAGCCTATAAAGATTCTCTCATCAGCTTTGGGATCAAATGCCTTTAGGCTTTGGGATCCATTATTATGGATAAAACATTTAGAACCAAAGACGTGAAAGTATGAAACATTTGTCTTACGTCCCTTTCACAGTTCATATGGAGTTTTCCCATGTTGTTTGTTGATCATGCACCGGTTTTGAGTGTAACAAGCAGTGTTGATTGCTTTGGCGCAAAACTTAGGAGCAAGCTTGGATTCTGCTAACATCGTCCTAGCGGCTTCTTTGAGCGTTCTGTTCCGGCGCTCAGCAACACCATTCTGTTGACGAGTTCTGGAAGCTGAATGTTCATTATGTATCCCATTCTCTACACAAAACTTCTCAACAATCTTGTTAGTAAACTCAGTACCGTGATCGCTTCTTATTCTTGCAACCTTAAGATTTTTCAATGTTTGAAGTTGCCGAATAATCGTTGTTAACTTGTCACATGTCTCATCTTTAGATGAAAAAAATTCCACCCATGTATATCGAGAGAAATCATCTACTATCACCAAAGTATACCTTTTACCTCCTAGACTGATCATTTGAACAGGTCCAAACAGATCCATGTGAAGTAGTTCAAGTATTCTAGAGGTAGATAGGTGAGGTTTTCTCTTTAAGGATGATTTAACATTTTTTCCCATTTGACAAGCGTCACAAAGGCGATCCTTGTGAAATGGTCCATTTGGTAACCCCTCTACAAGATTTTGATTTATAAGTTGAGAGATTGTCTTAAAGTTGAGGTGATTCATTCTTCTATGCCATAACCAACCCGTTTTAGATTCACTTTCAGCAACAAAACATGTTGGGTTGTTATCAATGGTCGAACCCCAATCTACCAAATACACATTATTTGTTCTTTTACCTTTTAATTTAGTAGATTTAGTCTTAGCGTCATTTATATAGAAACAGTCGCTTGAGAATTTGACTTCAAAGCCTTTATCAAAAAATTGACTTATGCTTAATAAATTATGCTTTAGACCCTCAACAAAATAAACATCACTTATCATGATGTCCCCCCTATGCACAGTATCTATTCTTTTGGTTTTACCTTTGGAGTTGTCACCAAATACAACCTGAGGACCATTGGCAGCTCGATAGTTGATTAAAAGATCCTTGGAGCTTGTCATGTGCCTTGACGATCCACTGTCAATGTACCAGATAGATGTATAGGCTCTAGCTCTAGGTACCTGCAATCAAAAGAGAAGTTCTATTTCTAGGTACCCATTGTTGCTTGGGTCCTTTAACGTTAGTCACATTATTAGTTTGAATTAGAACTTTAGGAACCCATATTTGCTTAATCTTCATTGCGGGAGGATTAGCCTTCTTGGGTTTCACATTGTGTTGTGTGTGCTTTTTGGGTGTATAATAATATCCTTGATTATAATAGTAATCATAATCATAGTCATAATCATAATCATCATAGTAACGATAATATGATCTAGACCGTTGTGGATATTGACGCTGGTATTTCCTGGGCGCTGGCTTGGGGTGCTTTTGGTGTTGGAAGCTTAGCGCTTGATTCATGATGGTTAGGTTTATCCATAGCTTTTTGAGTTTTTGGATGAACCTTTCTTTGTGAATCTTTTGCTTTCGTCTTTCCCGTTCCTGGGTTAGTTTTGACTTTCTCATTTGGCCTTGTACCATTGTCACTTAGTTCATTTTGTGTTTGACTTAGTGAACCTTCTTCAACAAAGAAAACAACCTTTCCTTTGTTGTTCGCCGTAACATTATACTTGTTTAGTTGTCTACCGAATTTATTGCTTCCTAAACCGGTCCTTTCAACAAATAACCTTGTTACCTCAGTCACATTGTCTAGATTTCTTGATTCTTTAGACAATGATGAGACGAGCTGTTCTGATTTAGCAAGTCTAGCAATCAGCTCAGCTTCTCTCTTGACTATTATAACAAGATCACTTTTCAAATTGGTTATATCACTTTCAAGTGATTTGTTCTTCTCAATGCACTGTTGCTGAACTTGCAACTCTGCTTTGAGCGGCACATTATCACTTTTGAGTGATGAAATGATATGGAAGTGGTTTTGATATAATTTGGCGGTGACTTGACAATCATTATAATATTCTTTAACTTTGTCAAGTAATTCATCATATGAAAGAGGAGAAGATAATTCAGTGTTTACCTCAAGAGATGCTTCATCATCTCTGGCCATTAGACAAATAAGCGCTGAGTCATCCACTGGCTCATCATCATCACTACTTTCCTCTGAAGACTCCGAATCTTTAAGTGCGAACACTTGTTCTGATTCCGCTAGCAAACCTTGTTGACGAAGGTTGCTCCTGAATTGGTTTCTATCCAAGTAATCCTGCCTTGAGGGCTTAGATACGTTTGGATAAGGGCAATTTACCTGGTAGTGCCCTGGTTTACTGCAATTATAATAAAGATTAGTCTTCATCTTTTGTTCAGTTGTTAATCTTGCATTGTGTGGTTTTTAGACCAAGGGTGTTGAGAGATTCTGCTGATTAGATGCTTGGTACTGAAATGGCGCTGAAGGAGAAGGTACAGAATATTGAGGTGCTTGATACTGTTGTTGTACTGGAGCAGGCGCTTGATATGAACTTTATCCTTGATGCTTAGGACTGTTTCCTTTCTTTTCATATCTTAAGAACTTTCTGAACCTATTTAAAAGCGCTAGTTCCCCATCCTCACTGATATCTAAAAACTTTCCCTTGCTACATGATTGACCCTTGATTGATGCTATAAGCGCTCCAGACTCAATTACCGGACTGCTCACAACATCGCTGGCTGAATTCAACTCAAACTTAAATGCTTTGAGCTCTGAAATGGCATCTTCTGTAGTTAGAAGATGACACGACAAAATCCTAGCAAGAGAACTAGGTCGCGTAAGTAGTAAAGTGGATTTCTAAGTCCAGGGTTATCGTATCCACAGGGACAACTATAATCTAAGTACCGAGACTACTATATTACTCAATTCTAAGTTAAATCGGTCGATAAAAGGTTGATTAACTAATTAATAAATACTAGAAAATAAACTAAGGCAACGTCAGACCTAATAAAGGGAGGAAACAATAGAGAGAAGCGATCAAGGCACATGGTTCGACCAATTATGCATTTCGATTGTGATTTAGGTTCTATTGGATTATTAGATTGATTTAGCTAAGGCGAAATTCCCTAACGTAAGTACTACCCAATCTCTTGGCATAGAAACCCTACCCTTGGTAACGATTTCCTATATATCTCTATATGAAAACCCGATTAACGAGGATGCATTTAGGGTTTAGGAATTCCCCACGTGAATGGAAAGCCACCTAAAGAAACCGAGTCTATCTCTAGTCGGTTTAACTATAGGGTATTCAATGTTTATATCTTCCCTAGGTTATTATCTCTCGATCTCTAACCTAGGCATTTTATCAAACACTTGGTGATCAAGCAAATGTAGCATTGAGATCAAATATTGAATACATAGCTAAAACCAAAATTAATCCAATAAACACCAACAAAACAACAATCAAAATAACATAATTGGCCTATCCATGGCCTCAATCAAACAAGTTTAGCTCATATTCATGTCAAAAGTGCAAATATAAATCATACAAGTCATAGGAGATTTGAACAAATTCAAGAAACAAATATGTAAAAACTCCCTAATTCTTGTAGAGATGTGGATTCCTTGTTGAATTCTCCATGTTTTGACCTTCAATCTTCTCTTCTAAGCTCCCTCTTTCTCTATTTTCGTGTGGCAGCTACTATCCAAGGTGAGTTAGGGTAAAAACTGGCTAAAAGGGGTATTTATAGACCAACCCGCTGCCTCGAACGCCGCGGTGGTCACCATTCTGTCTCGAACGCCGCGGCGTTCAATTTCTGCCTCTGACCAGTTTTGGTAAAATTTGCATAACTTTCTCTACCGATGTCGGAATAAGCTGATTCAAGTTGCTATAGAATCCTCAAACAAAGATCTACAACTCTCAATAAGACACAAAGGCCTAAATCAAACGTTATAGGGGATAAAATTGTCTCACAAGTTACTGAATGAGAAAACTCTGTCGTAAGACGTCTCTTCCGATGAAGTTTTCACCTCCTTCCTTACATAAATGATCTTTGTCTTCAACATAAGAAATGTACCTTTGCCTCTTATCTTTCCATTGGTATAAGAAGTGTGTAATTTGGACATGGGTAGAGAAATCTATTCCATAAACTCTAGCACTGCGCAGACAGTTTGTATCTTTATGCATGATTTACCTTCAATCCTTGTTCTTTTCCTCCAAATGTTATGTTATTCTATAAAATATGAGAAAACAAGGGTCAAAGTATCATATGTGATCAAATTATCAAGGAAACAATCAAAACTAAGTCGATAAACGGGGGAAAACTAGTGTAAAAATAACATATATCAACTACCCCCAAACTTAGCTTTGATCGTCCTCGATCAAATACAATCAAGCACACACATGAAGATTGAAATTTCCATTTGCCAATTCACACACATAAGAGCAAGCATTATACCTTCAAAAATGATTATGAAAAGCTACACAATGCTTTGAACATTCAACAATTTGAAAACCTCACAAAATCTTAGTTTCCATCCCTAAATCATGAACTCCCACGCCCATGTTCATGTCAAGAGCACACTTTAGACAAGATTATGCAAATCAATTGGAAAGTAAAGACATTGAAACAATTCAACATTCGTTAACCCATCGATGTGTATAAAGTGCAAAAGTCACAATCAAAAGGTCTTTCCGGCTTGTAACGTAAGGCTAGGTGATGGCTAGGACCGGAAGATATGGATAAAGTGACTAAGTCAAGAGAGCCTACAACTCAAAATCATCAATCTAAAATCGCAAATAGACTACAAAAACTTTCACAACTTATCACTTATCCCTTTTTCACTCTCTTTGGCCTTTCAACTTACAACCCCCAAACTTGTTTCTTTTCATATCGGGTTGTACATAGAATTCCAAGCCAAATGATCCAATTGAGTGTCAAGATTCAAGCTTAGTCGAGAGCACATTTTTTTTCCATATATCTCTCTCTCTCGACTATTTAGCCCATTGCTCAAGTTTTCATTTCATCCCCTTTTTTACATAATACTTCAAACCTCAAAAATCCCAACATAGCCAAAACATCACTATCTAACTCATATTCATTCAAATCAAAACAAGGTGACTACCCATATTCAAGTCAAATGATATGAAGTTCTAAACTCTCTTGATTGGGTGCAAGACGTTGTTTTTATTTTAGGCTAGAAGGTGGTTGTCATGGCTTATGAAAGAAAGACGAATGGTGGTTTCTAGTGTGCTTAGCACACTCCATTCTTATCAATACGGCTCAAATCAAGGTCTAGAGATTATGCAATATAGAGAAGGCCAAAATGTAAGGCTAACAACAATGAAAGATGGCCTAAATCATTTTATGACTTTACAACATTAATACACATTTCATAGTCAACAAAATTGAAAGTCCAACGTTTTAAATCCTCAAAAAAAATTGCATAAGCATGACTAAAAAGGGCTTTCAAGTCACAACATATGACATGTTGACCATAGATAAGGCACTTTGACTTTGAGAGAGTAGAGATATTCAAACGCATTATGCTCTCATGCAAGGATGCACCAATTCATGAATTCTATATCAACAAGGTTGTACCCCCAAACTTAAATTAAACATTGTCCTCAATGTTCATGAAATAAATGCAAGGTAAGAGGGATAAGCGATACAACCCTGAAATGGAGAGAAACGGGGGGAGCATGGTGGTGGGCTCATATCCCAGGATCAAACTGTGATCAAAACCTGAACGAGAGAAAACTCAAAGGAAACCATATCAAATCGAGTCAAGGGGGAAGAAAACAAAATGAAGGCACAAAAGAAAAGAAAGAAAGCAATAAAAGAAACTTGGGTTGCCTCCCAAGAAGCGCTTGTTTATAGTCATTAGGTCGACTTAGGTGCAATCAATGTGATGGATCAAGGAGGGTAACGTGCACATGGTCCCTCATACAACCATTTCCTTCATAGTGTTTCAAACATTGGCCATTAACAATGAAAGACCCCTTTGTTTCGTGTGAAATTTCAACCGCACCGGAGGGGTAAACTTTCATGACAGTGAAAGGTCCTGACCATTTAGAGCGTAGTTTACCGGGAAAAAGTCGGAGGCGGGAATTGAATAAAAGGACCTGTTCTCCCTCGGTAAACTCCCTCGGTGTGATGCGCTTGTCGTGCCAGCGTTTTGTTCGTTCCTTGTAGATTTTTGCATTTTCATAGGCCTCCTGTCGGAACTCATCCAGCTCGTTCAATTGCAACAACCTGTGTTTGCCAACATCTTGCAAATCAAAATTAAGCAGTTTAATTGCCCAAAATACCCTATGCTCTAGCTCAACGGGTAGGTGGCAAGCTTTCCCAAAAACGAGTCGGTAAGGTGACATGCCAATAGGTGTCTTAAACGCAGTTCGATATGCCCACAGGGCATCATCTAACTTAAGAGACCAATCCTTTCGAGATGAATTTACCGTTTTCTCAAGGATGCGTTTAAGTTCCTGATTGGACACTTCAACTTGACCACTCGTTTGAGGGTGGTACGGTGTGGAAATCTTATGTGTGACACCATATTTTTGCAAAAGATTATCAAACTGTTTGTTGCAAAAATGAGTGCCACCATCACTTATAATGGCTCGAGGGGTACCGAATCGAGTGAAAATGTGTTTTTTCAAAAATTTAACTATCACCCTTGAATCATTCGTACGTAAAGCCTCCGCTTCGACCCATTTAGACACATAATCAACCGCTACTAGAATGTATTTATTAGAGCATGAGCTAGGGAATGGTCCCATAAAGTCAATGCCCCAACCATCAAAAAGTTTGCATTCTAGTATGTTGTTTAACGGCATTTCATGTTTCCTTGAAATATTCCCTGTTCTTTGGCATTGATCAAAAGAAGATACATATGCATGCACATCTTTAAATAGAGAGGGCCAGAAAAACCTGATTGGAGAACTTTTGAGGCGGTCTTAGTAGGCCCAAAGTGGCCACCTACCTTGCCATCATGGCAATGGCTCATAATAGATGTCATTTCTTCCGCCGGGACACAACGCCTGATAATGCCATCTGCACAATTCTTAAACAAAAATGGCTCTTCCCAAAAATAATGCTTGACATCAGATAAAAATTTCTTCTTTTGATAAAAAGTGAGATTAGGGGGAAGTGCACCCATGACAACATAATTTGCAAAATCAGCATACCAGGGGAAAGCACCATGAATCACCGCATACAATTGTTCATCCGAAAATTCTTCCCCGATTGGTTTTTCAATGATTGAATCGGAAACAGGAGCTTCTATCCTAGACAAATGGTCAGCTACCACATTCTCAACTCCCTTTTTATCCCTAATTTCTAAACCAAATTCTTGGAGAAGAAGAATCCATCTAATAAGGCGAGGTTTGGCATCCTTCTTTGCAAGTAGATACTTAAGTGCAGAGTGATCAGTGTAAACAATGACTTTGTTCAAGACAAGGTATGAATGAAACTTATCAAATGCAAAGACTATAGCTAGCAATTCCTTTTCCGTCGTGGCATAATTTAACTGAGCATCATTTAAAGTTCGACTCGCATAATAAATGGTGTAGAATACCTTATCTTTCCTTTGTCCGAGTACAGCTCCAACTGCTGAATCACTAGCATCACACATAAGCTCAAATGGTAGGTTCCAATCTGGAGGTGCCATGATGGGCGCTGAAATTAATTTTTCCTTGAGCGTGTGAAAAGCCTGCAAACACTTATCATCAAAGTTAAACCGTGCATCTTTTACCAACAAATTAGACAATGGTTTAGCAATTTTCGAAAAGTCTAAAATGAAACGCCGGTAAAATCCTGCATGACCAAGAAAGCTCCTGACAGCTTTCACCGAGGAGGGTGGGGGAAGCTTTTCAATGACCTCAACTTTAGCTTTATCCACTTCAATCCCCTTGTGAGAGGTTTTGTGGCCAAGCACAATTCCTTCTTGAACCATAAAATGACACTTTTCCCAATTTAACACAAGATTAGTTTCTTCACATCGTTTTAGAACACGTGTTAAATGGTTAAGACATGTATCGAAAGAAGTTCCAAAAACTGAAAAATCATCCATAAAAATTTCTAGGAAATCCTCGACCATGTCATAAAAAATAGCCATCATACATCTTTAAAAGGTGGCAGGGGCATTACATAGGCCAAATGGCATCCGCCTATAAGCAAATGTGCCATAAGGACAAGTGAAAGTAGTTTTCTCTTGATCCTCAGGTGTGATGGCAATTTGATTATAGCCGGAGTAGCCATCTAGTAAACAAAAAAACTCATGTCCGGCTAACCTCTCAAGCATTTGATCAATGAAGGGAAGGGGAAAGTGGTCTTTCCCGGTGGCCTCATTTAATTTTCGATAATCGATACATACTCGCCACCCGGTGACTGTTCGTGTGGGAATTAATTCATTGTTAGCATTGGTAATAACAGTCATACCTCCTTTCTTCGGGACCACTTGAGTTGGACTCACCCAATTGCTATCGGAGATAGGATAGATAATACCTGCATCGAGTAGCTTAATTACCTCCTTTTTAACAACTTCTTGCATCATTGGATTGAGTCGTCTTTGCGGTTGAATGGTGGGCTTATATTCATCCTCCATGAGGATCTTATGCATACATACCGTTGGACAAATCCCCTTAATATCAGCAATTTTCCATCCAAAAGCCTTTTTATGGGCTTTCAACACCGTAAGCAGCTTCTCCTCCATAATGTCTGTCAAAGATGAAGAGATTATAACAGGTAAAAATTCTGAATCTTGTAAGTAAGCATACTTGAGATGAGAAGGAAGAGGTTTAAGCTCAATAGTTGGCGGTTCTTCAATTGAGGGCTTTGGTGATGAAGTGATAGTCTATCCAAAACTTCGAAACGAGGTCGAAAACTTCGTTTGTAAGGTGGATTTGCCTCGAGAAAAGCAACAGTGTCCCTCAAGTTATTGTTTTCCATTGTCTCATCCATGGGATTCACAAGACATGCCTCCACTTGATCTTCGTATTGATTTCCCTAAAAATGTTCAGAAATTAAAGTATCAAATGCATCAATGTGGAAACAAGTAGAATCATTAGATGGTGTTCGCATAGCATGATACACATTGATTGTCACTTGCTCATCTCCCACTCTAAGAGTTAATTGACCATTAGCAATATCAATTAATGCTCGTCCGGTGGCGAGGAATGGCCGACCAAGAATGAGTGGTAGCTCGACATCCTCCTCCATATCTAGAACTACAAAGTCCACCGGGAATATGAATTTTTCGAATTTCACTAAAACATCTTCCACTATTCCTCGTGGATACTTGATAGACCTATCAGCGAGTTGCAACGAGATAGTGGTAGGCTTGGGCTCGCCAAGTCCTAATTTCCTGAAAAGTGACAAAGGCAACAAATTAATACTGGCACCGGAATCGCACAAAACTTTAGAAAAAGAAATAGAACCGATAGTGCAAGGAATTGTAAAGCTTCCGGGATCCTTAAGCTTTTGAGGTATTCGGTTTTGCAATATAGCAGAGCATTCTGCAGTAAAGGCTACAGTTTCATGTTCCTCCAACTTTCTCTTGTTAGAAAGGATATCCTTGAGATATTTAGCGTAGCTCGGCATTTGCAACAAAGCATCTACAAGAGGAATGTTAATACGCAATTGTTTAAATATATCAAGAAACTTGGCAAATTGCTTATCTAACTTTCCTTTTTGTAATGCAAGTGGAAATGGAGGTCTTGGTTTGGGCACGGAGGGTTCGGGAGAGGAATGTCCCGAAACAGGGGATGATGTCTCAGCGTTCTTTCCGGAGTTGGATGTTGCCTTGGTTTTTTCCAAATGTTCTGGTGTATCATCCATTTTCTCTCCCAATTTTGGATCAACGAGGTTCTTTCCGCTAGGAAGTGAAACTGCTTGAACTTGTTCCTTTGGATTTTTCTAGGTATCACTTGGTAACGTGCCTTGGGTTCTTCCGGAAAGCATGTTGGCAATTTGCCCAATTTGAGTTTCTAAGTTTTTGAGTGCAATTTCTTGATTTTTTAAGCTTGCTTCTTGTTTCTTGGACATCATTTCTTGATATTGAAACTTCTGTGTTGCATCCATCATGAACTTTTGCCACACATCTTCCATATTATTCTTTTTCTCGCTTTGTTGTGGTTGTTGGAGCCCCCTGCCTTTGAAATGGAGGTTGTTGGAAACCTCCTTGATTTCGCTGAAAACCCGGTGGTGGTGGTTTCGCCATATTCGAATTTTGGCTCCATGAGAAATTGGGATGATTCCTCCATCCCGGATTGAAAGAATTCGAGTAGGGATTGTTCTGTTGACGACTTGCATTTCCCATGAAGTTAGCATTTTCAACCGAGTTAGATGTCCCACACAAATCTCCTTGTAAGCACTCAAAGTTTGTGTGATCCCCTCCGCAATTTTCACAAGTCGATTTGACTTGATTTACCGTACCTTGCATGAGTCCTAAAGAATCTAATCTTTTGTTTAGGGCCTCCAATTGAACGGCTACTGTGGAGTTATTCCCAATTTCATACAATCCGGCGGGCCTCTTGGGCAACGTGATTCGTTCGGTTGGCCATTGATAGTTGTTCTCGGCCATGAGCTCAATTAATGCTCAAGCTTCCTCGGGTGATTTGTTCATGATAGTACCTCCAGCGGCGGCATCAAGATTTATACGGAGATTCGGTCCTAAACCCAAATAGAAAGTTTGAACAAGTGTGGGCACGGCTAACCCATGGTGTGGGCATTTCCTCAAAAGTTCCTTAAAACGTTCCCATGCCTCATAAAGTGATTCCCCCTCATATTGACGAAAGCTGGTTGGTGGTCCCAAGTGGCAAACGAAAGGGTCTAGAAGGGGGGGGGGTTGAATAGACCCTTAAGTCTTTTTCGACTTCACAAAATTTTCGTATCACTTTAGAAATTTGAACGCTTGGAAAAACTGAGCGCTTGGGTCAGACGCTTCAGAATAGTTAACTTAGACTTAGTGATTTCAGCAGTTTACCAAAGTAGGGCAACACTTAGATCGCTTAATCAGGGTTAGCACAGCGGAAATAATGTTTAGCGTTCTTTTAGTTGAATTAATCGCTTTGCAATTTTACTTGTCTTTTTCAGAATAATATGAAGTGAATAATATAAGACAATAAAATAAATGACACAATAATTTGTAAGGTTCACTGGGTGATGTAATCTCAGCTACGTCCTTCTTCTCCTTTTTCACTTGGAGGAAATTACTGTGATGATTATTACAGGATCACACAGAAACTTCTACAAAATAGTAATGGATGAAAATGATCTTGGGCTCCTTGATCACACAGACTTCAGCACCAATGAAGATCGTCTTCTTCAAGCTTCTCTCACTCAGAAATGCTGCCTGAAAGGTTTCAACAACTTTTCTCACTCAGATGAAAGGTTGAGGTTTATCACTAGAGTTTTGTTTGTTTTAAAGAAGATCAAACAACTTGGAATATCTCAGTTGGAGTTTGGATTTCTTCTTTGGAAGATATTTGAGATATTTGTGACTGTCTGGAATGTGGATAGGAAGCTTGAAAGGTTTTGGCTATGAAATTTCTAAGCTTTTTCCAGAAAGAATGTACGTAGGATTTTTGGCAATAATTTCTCGTATATTCTTGATGTTGTTCTATATTTGATTTTCTGGAGTAAGGTATTTATAGGCAATTTCTTGGGATCTGTCCGTTGGACACATGTAGGAGCGTGCCTTTCACGTAGCGCGTGATTGTACCTAAAATCTGACATTCCTGAAAATTCGCTGGAAGCGATTAAACGGGAGCAACTAAAACTCTGAAAGTTCTGACAGTCTGGTCAAAAGGAGGCTTGTTCACAAGTCACAGTAGCTTATCACATTTAATGCTCTTATCAGGCATTTAATGCAATTTGAATTTATTTCCCGTTGGAAATAATTGTCCGTTGAATGATTGCATTTAAGTCCTTTATAACTTAAGGATTTATTTCAAGTGAATCTTCTATAAGTCGCTTGAGTATTTGAACGCTTGATTCATGAATCCTGAACTGCGGTCTCTTAGCATTTGACAGGCGCTAAGAAGGAATCTTCATCTTCGGTTGACTTCAGACGCTGGTCTTCAACTTCTTCTCAAATAGACTCACCTAGAATTCTATTATTGATTCAGTCGCTAAGACTTAGTCTAAAATCTATGAGAATAAAAATTACAAGCCTAAACAGAATTACAAACTCTTTAAACACTTTATACAATGATCTATGAAAGCATAAACTTACATTTTATTTGGGGTCTAACATTGAATCCTATCTTGTCATCATCAAAACATCTAACATGAAATTTCCTAACACTGGTGATTTCATTTTTCATTGCGGTCGTCTTACCCGATGGAAAATACTTAGACAAAAATTTATCCACCATTTGTTCCCAAGTACGGATAAAGGCGGCTGGCAAAGAGTTGAACCACTGTTTAGCCTTGTCTTTGAGAGAGAATGGAAATAACCGTAAGCGTATGGCGTCGTCGGTGACTCCATTGTTCTTGAAAGTATGGATAATCTCCGAGAATGTGGCTATATGAGTGTGTGGATCATCATGTTGTAAACCGGAGAATTGAACCTGGTTTCCTATCATTTGGATATACCCCGGCGGGATTTGAAAAGTGTTAGCCTCTACCGGTGGTAAAACGATTGGCCCTGCGGCTCCTTGGATGTTTGGCATCATATAATCCCTCAAAGGGCGTTGCGGAGGCGCCTCTGGTTGGTTTTGATGAACGCGAAGATTCGCAAGCTCCCGACGAACCGCTTCTTCTAAGATAGCGGGATCTATGTGAATAGGAGGAGGATTCAAATTTGGATCCATTAAGCTTGATAATGTTGAGCCTCTCTTTGTAGTCTTACCCCTCGAGTAAACGTTCGTTCAATTTCAGGGTCCAACTCCGCTAGTCCCACTCGACTAGTACGGGTCATGCACTAACCGAGATCAACCTTGCACAAAGAAAGACACACAAATTAAAAACAAAAGAAATGATCTAAGCTCAGAAAGAATAAGGGAATCTCAATATTAGATAAAAATAGTTATCCCCGGCAACGGCGCCAAAAACTTGACATGACAAAATCCTAGCAAGAGAACTAGGTCGCGTAAGTAGTAAAGTGGATTTCTAAGTCCGGGGTTATCGTATCCGCAGGGACAACTATAATCTAAGTACCGAGACTACTATATTACTCAATTCTAAGTTAAATCGGTCGATAAAAGGTTGATTAACTAATTAATAAATACTAGAAAATAAACTAAGGCAACGTCAGACCTAATAAAGGGAAGAAACAATAGAGAGAAGCGATCAAGGCACATGGTTCAACCAATTATGCATTTCGATTGTGATTTAGGTTCTATTGGATTATTAGATTGATTTAGCTAAGGCGAAATTCCCTAACGTACGTACTACCCAATCTCTTGGCATAGCAACCCTACCCTTGGTAACAATTTCCTATATATCTCTATATGAAAACCCGATTAACGAGGATGCATTTAGAGTCTAGGAATTGTTATTGTCCATTTAGGTGAATGGAAAGCCACCTAAAGAAACCGAGTCTATCTCTAGTCGGTATAACTATAGGGTATTCAATGTTTATATCTTCCCTAGGTTATTATCTCTCGATCTCTAACCTAGGCATTTTATCAAACACTTGGTGATCAAGCAAATGTAGCATTGAGATCAAATATTGAATACATAGCTAAAACCAAAATTAATCCAATAAACACCAATAAAACAACAATCAAAATAACATAATTGGCCTATCCATGGCCTCAATCAAACAAGTTTAGCTCATATTCATGTCAAAAGTGCAAATATAAATCATACAAGTCATAGGAGATTTGAACAAATTCAAGAAACAAATATGTAAAAACTCCCTAATTCTTGTAGAGATGTGGATTCCTTGTTGAATTCTCCATGTTTTGACCTTCAATCTTCTCTTCTAAGCTCCCTCTCTCTCTATTTTCGTGTGGCAGCTGCTATCCAAGGTGAGTTAGGGTAAAAAATGGCTAAAAGGGGTATTTATAGACCAACCCGCTGCCTCGAACGCCGCGGCGTTCGCTTGTTGAACACCGCGGTGGTCACCATTCTGTCTCGAACGCCGCGGCGTTGGATGGTGAACGCCGCGGCGTTCAATTTCTGCCTTTGACCAGTTTTGGTAAAATTTGTATAACTTTCTCTACCTATGTCGGAATAAGCTGATTCAAGTTGCTATAGAATTCTCAAACAAAGATCTACAACTCTCAATAAGACACCAAGGCCTAAATCAAACGTTATAGGGGGATAAACGTGTCTCACAAGTTACTGAATGAGAAAACTCTGTCGTAAGACGTCTCTTCCGATGACGTTTTCACCTCCTTCCTTACATAAATGATCTTTATCTTCAACATAAGAAATGTACCTTTGCCTCTTATATTTCCATTGGTATAAGAAGTGTGTAATTTGGACATGGGTAGAGAAATCTATTCCATAAACTCTAGCACTGCGCAGACAGTTTGTATATTTATGCATGATTTACCTTCAATCCTTGTTCTTTTCCTCCAAATGTTATGTTATTCTATAAAATATGAGAAAACAAGGGTTAAAGTATCATATGTGATCAATTTATCAAGGAAACAATCAAAACTAAGTCGATAAACGGGGGAAAACTAGTGTAAAAATAACATATATCAGAAGATCCAACATATTTGATTTTCTCATTGTTGTTGTCTTCATCAAGAATCTACTAGGTAGACTTCTAAAGATCTTAACCACCATTTCTCGGTTTTGTAAATCAATACCCAAAGATGTTATTTCTGTAACAAGAGCTGTCAATCTTATGTCCAATTGCTGTAAAGTCTCATTGGGTAACATCTTAAAACTGTTGAATTTTTCTTTAGTTGTGGAAAGCTTGTTCTCCTTGATCTCAGCTGAACCACCACAAATTATGGCCAACTTATCCCATATTTCCTTAGTAGTATTACAAGACTTGACTTTGTTGAATGAATTGTCATTATCACCAATAGCTGTATATAAGGCATTTCGACCAATATTGTCTAGATTTGCTCTTCGACGCTCATCAGTGGACTATTCTTGTTTCAGTTTCTCAACATAGTCATCTGGGGTTTCTTCAGTAGCTCCAGGTGCTCTGGTGATAACCTTTAGAATTCGTATCGGTCCATCTGAAATAATATCACACATTTCGTCATCTCATGAGCAAAGATATGTAAAAACTTTGACCTTCCAGGAATCATAATTTGATTCGGTCAACTTGGGAATTTTAGAAAATGCCATTAAAAAAAAAATTGAAAGCAACTTGATTTGTAAAAGGATCTAAACAAGCTGTTATGCTCAAAAATTTTAAAATTTCAACTTTAACCGCTCTGATACCACTTATTGGTCCCAAGTGGCATACGAGAGGGTCTAGAAAGGGGGGAGGGGTTCGAATAGACCCTGAAGTCTTTTTCGACTTCAAAAAGTTTTTGTATTAAAATTAGTTGGACGCTTGAAAGTAGGCGCTTGACTGAGCGTCTATTGAAGACTTGTTTTAAAAAGTTAACTTAGATTTCAAGATTTGAATACTATACCCAGATAGGTTTAAGCGTTCAGTTCTTTGATCAGTGTTAGCACAGCGGAATGATTTTAGAGTCTTATATTTTTTAAAGCTTTAGCGTCACAAAAGGTGTTTTAGTTAACAGATTTATGCAATAATATGGCAATAAGGAAATTGATTGTAAAGTAAAGAACACAAAATTTATAAGGTTCGTTGGGTGGTGTAATCCGAACTACATCCTTATTCTCCTTGAACACTTGGAGGCAATCCACTAAAATGATTCTCAAAGAATCACATAGAATCTTCTACAAATTAGGGAGAGATGGATATTGATGACTTGAGCTCCTTGATCACACAGATTTCTACTCCAAATCACTTCAATCCCCTTGCTTCTTTCACCCTGAAATAATGCAAGTATCCAACTTCGACTTCACACAGATCACGAGGCTTGGATCAGGTTTTTCTAAAAGTTTGTTTGATTGTGATAAGTTCAAACAACTTAGTAATATCTCAATAGTAATATGGGTTTCTCCAAAAAGAAGGTTTGAGATATTTGTTGACTGTCTCAGGAATTTTGAGAAAAGCAAAAAGAATTTTTGCTTGAATATTCTGGCTTTTCTGAGAATTTAAGGAATGAGACTTCAATGCAACAGCAATTTAGCTTGGAATGTGATTGTTGTTTTGGCTTGTTGTTGAAGTTCTATTTATAGGCAATTTTGGAGAAAGTGTCCGGTTGACACATGCACGGACGCGTGTCTCTCACTTCCTCGAGTGAACAACTTTTGTCCCTTTTCCTGAAAATTTGTTGAACAAAAGTTGGTGCTGCAGTCTGCAAAAATTTGACAGTCAATGGGGTGACTTGTCCGTACGTCCGAAAGAACTTATCACATTTAATGCTCTTATCAGCATTTAATGCATTTGAAATAAATGCCCGTTGGCAATTAATGATCTGGAAATATTTGCATTAAACTCCTTCTGGATTTAGAAATAAATTCAGGTGAAATCAGTCATTGATAGACGCTAATTCATCCTTGAATAACTTTTGTCCTATAATCAGCGCTTGATGTAGCTTGTTGTTTTGGACGCTTGGAATTTTCATCTTTATTCAGACTTCAGGCGCTTGACTCTTCAAACTTGACTTCTGATAAGCTCACTCAAAATTATCAGACGCTCAGTCTAAGAGTACTTAGCCTAACAATCTAGAATAAAATAAAGTAAAGCCTATAAAGCCTATACAAATCTAACGCTTCAAAGCTTATACTTGATTTCTAAATAAAATCAAACTTACATATTTTGGGGTCTAACAAAACATCCTAATTGTCGTCATCAAAACATCTAACATGAAATTTCCTAACAGCTATTTATAAAATATATGTGCTACCCATATATATATATATATATATATATATATATATATATTAATAACAATCACTTTAGATGATTACAAAGGTTGATATACCAGGCAAAAAAATTCATTAAATGTCCATTACTTTATGGACAAAGTTTAAAAAATTTCATATTTCAAAGAGGTTATAGTATCAGAAAATACTATAGTAATTTACTCATAAATTAGATTTTTATTTTTTTTGATTCATACTCATAAAATAGTGGCATATATAGTTTATACGGTGTTTTGAGACACTTTTGTTTAAAGAGGTATTGCCAATTAAAACAGTCCATTTATAATATACTTTTTTGATTCAATTTTAGAAAGTGAGATTAATTCTCTTAAACAAGTTTTTCGATAAAGAAGAAGAAGAAACATGGATGTCGGTATTGTACGTTTGTTGGGTTAGTGGAGTCGAATCAAAAAGAGAAATCGAGAGCTGAAGAAAAAGGTCAAGAAACTAAGGTTGAGCGATGATACAGCAGTAGCCGCGGCTAAAATGTGTTTTAGCCGCGGCTACCCAGTACAAAGTTTCGCAATTTTGAATTGGCATTTTTTGCTTCAGCTAGAATGGGTTTTAGTCGCGGCTAGGGTCGGTCAACAGTTCGGACATGCGAACTTTGAGTAGATTTGCGTTTCTATTTTTGTTTCCTAGTGCTATTTGACTTGTTCCCTTTTATTAGGATCATTCCTAGTTTGATAAGGTTTGTTATTGCTCTACTATTATAAATACGACAACTTAACTTGTAATAGGTGAATCACTGAGTAAAGTAAATACAATCTAGTTGCAGGTGTATTTTCCCCCTTGATTGGTTTCCAATAAGAAAATTCATTGTCTTTTTACTGCTTTAGTTTTTCCTTTTGTGTTCTTAATTTCTCGAGTTTTTCACTATTGATCTATTGTGTTCTTAACGACTGGTATCAGAGCCTATGTTTTAGATTTGTGAGACGTTTTAAATCTAGATTTGAGGGTAAACACAAGAGCTTAGTTGCAGCCTGAGATTTTTTCGAGTGGGAGAAATGGCAAGTGATAAGGGAAAAGTTAAGATTGATAGGTTCAATGGCAGAAATTTTAGGTTTTGGAAGATGAAGATCGTGGATTATCTGTATTAGAAAAAGTTGAATGAACCATTGTTGGGAAAGAGGCTAGAGAAGATGACTGGGCGTTGCTGGATCGCTGGCCTTTGAGTGTGTTTCAATTGATGTTGGTGAGAAATGTTACTTTCAACATCATCAATGAGAGCGTTATAGCGGGTCTGATGCATGCGCTATCAAATATGTATGAGAAGCCATCCCTCTCGAACAAGGTATATTTGATGTGTTAGTTATTTAATTTGACGATGGGTGAGGGTGGTTTTGTGACAGACAACATCAAGAAGTTCAACGTGATTTTGACTTAGTTGAGTTCCATTGAAATCACGTTTGAAGATGAGAACCAGACTTTGATCCTACTGTAGTCTCTGCCTGATAGTTGGAGTGGTATTGTGACTGCGGTTAGCAGCTCATCCGAGAACAAAACCTTGAAACTTCAAGAAATCCGGGATATGATTTTGAGCAAGAAGATTCACATAAGGGAAATAATTGAAGAAGCCCTAAGTGTTGCTGGAAGAGGAAATCAACATGGTCACGTGGGAAAATGCGAAAAGAACATAAAGTGCTATAATTGCGGGAAACTCGGGCACTACCAAAATCGGTGCAAGGAGCCGAAGAATGATGGGAATGAAAAGCAGGATGAGAGATCAGCAAATGCAGTGGCGAAAGAGGATGCTGATGTTTTGGTATGATATATCGATGATCCAAAGGATACATGAATTTTAGACTCGGGGCCATCTTATCACTCTACACCGGGGAAAAGAATGTTTGCCAACTACGTTTTTGGTGAGTTCGAAAAGGTTTACCTAAGTGGAGATGAAGCTTTGAACACAGTAGGTAAGGGTAATGTTGATATTAAGGGAGTCAAGGGAGTGCAACTTAGGTTGCGGGATGTGAGACATGTTTCAGGTCTTAGGAGAAATTGTATATCCGTGAGTCAGTTGGACTAAGAGGGATATACCAAAGTATTCAATGGTAGATCTTGGGTGATCAACAAAAGAATAAAGTAGTGGCAAGGGGTTCGAGAAAGGGAACATTGTGTACTGTTGAAAAGACGAGAGACTCGGTCAAATGGGATGCACCAAGGGGCGAATGAATTGGTGAGTCTGAGTGGTGCCTCAATTGATCTCCATTGAGTTTGGAGATATTCCAACTAAATCGGGTTTCAGTTGAGAAAAGTGAAAGTGTTAATTCAAGGTAAGTTCGAGTTATTTTGATTAGTCTCCAAGTGAGAGAGTGTTCGGTTAGTGGAGTCAAATCGAAAAGAGAAGTCGAGAGCTAAAGGAACGGGTCAAGAAACAAAGGTTGAGCAGTGATGCGGTAGTAGTTGCAACTACCCATTGCAAAGTATCACAATTTTGAATCGGCATTTTCATCCGTGGCTAAAATGGTTTTTAGCTGCAGCTACTGGCAGACAGCAGTTTGAGCACGCGGATTTTGAGCCTGATTTTTCGTTTCCTTCTTTCTTTTCCTAGTATTATTAGACTTGTTCTCTTTTATTCGGATTATAATTCCTAGTTTAATAAGGTTTGTTATTGCTCTACTATTATAAATAAGAGAACTTAATTTGTACTTTGTGAATTATTGAGTAAAGTAAATATAATTTAATTAGAAGTGGTATTTTTTTCTTTGATTGGATTTCCACCAAAAAAAACATTCATTATCTCTTTATGGCTCTAATTTTCTCTCTTTTATTCTTAATTTTCGGAGTATTTTATCATTGATTTGTTGGGTTCGTAACAACTTTCAAAAATCTTCTTTAATATATAATGACTTATTGCCGACCAAGCATGTGATGATGATACGACAGGAGAATCTGAAGTTTGGCATTTAAGTTGTGACTATTTTATAAAATACTGCAAATATTGAGTTATGTCATTTTCAATAAAGGGGTAATAGCATATTACACCCTCGTGAAATACGAAATCTGTACACATTCTCTCTGTGTTAAAAAAATAGCCTAAAATGTCCCTATGTTTTTCAAAACCTGCACGAAACCCCCAACACTTCTTCAAATACATTGCGCGTGAATGCCACCTTCCGCGGATTTAACACGGATTGGGGTTTTCGTGCAGGGTTTTGAAAATCATAGGGTTATTTCAAACTATTTTTTTAACACAGGGAGGATGTATGCAGGTTTCATATTTCACAGGACTATGATATACAATTATCCCTTCAATAAATTAACCATGTATTTGTCTAGCTAAATCGACAAGCATGTGTCCAGTTATTGTTTTACGTTGAATTTTTATCATACTATATTGCTTCTAATAAGACTATGAGTAAAATTCAAATTTTCTATTTATGTATCGATTGACGGAAATTCTACAGGAATTAAAATACACAAACATTTACAATTAGAGAAGAAATTAGAATGTTTTTTGGGGGGGTGGGGGGGTCGGGTGGGGTGCCTGATATGTTAAGTTTTGGAGGCTAAAAAGTATTTCTTAAAAGTAAGAGCGACGATGATCACCATTAGTCCCTGTTTCCATCACTGATTACAACATTAAGTAATGTTGGAATCAACGATCAACTATATGACTATAAACATTACAAATAGGAAAATTACATTCAATGTTTATTTGTACAAAAGAAAGAAAAAGGTCGGGCAAATGTCATTAATAGTTTCTAAAATTTCACCTTTATATCACTTTTGTTTTTAAAGTACCAAACGTTTTGTTATTGTTCCTAAAGTTTAGTTTATGTTCCACTTCCGTTCTTTCAGTCATTTTTCGATTGATTTTGGACGGATCGGACAACAAGTGCACCTCACATGTCCAGCAACAATATGTACACCTCACATTTGCCCCAAAAAAATAACACTTCAGGTGCACATACTTTCCAAGCTGGCCAAATCTACCAACAAATGTCTTGAATGACGCAATTGAAACATAGATAAAATTTTAAAAATAATAACATAACGTTTGGTATTTAAAAACTAAATTTATATAATTATGAAACTGAAAAAGAATTTTACTGATATTTTCTCAAAACAGTAGAATGACTTTTAGCTTGAATACTTTGGCTCTGTATGGTTAGGTATTTTGAGTTGTATTTTCATTGTTTGGATCATCAGAAAATGAAAATGCACACTTCAAAGTAAATTCTACATTAAATGCTCAAATTTTAAATCTTAATACACATTTTCCTATATAACTACTCATCATTTTAATCATTTTATTCTCTCTATTCATTAGTTACATAATCCAACTATCCAACACATTCTCTTTCTTACTTTATCATAAATAAAATATTATTTTAATTTTTTCTCCTATCATCATTACATATATAATTAATTCAATCCACTTTATATCACATCTACACAATTTCAAACATTTCTCAAAAACATATCGAAACAAACAAAAAAATTAATATTTTCGCACGAATTTCTATAATACACATTTTCTAATAAAAGCTCAAAATTTATTTTCGAAAACACAATCATACAAAGCCTTTGGCTTTGTTTGGTTGTGTTTTCATTTCATTTTCAACCGTCATTTTCTAAAATATATGAGAGAACGTGTTTTTTGATTTTCGTGTGAGAAAAGTGAAAAAAGTTGGTGTGTTTGGTTGTGATTTTTAAAATGGTTGAAATTTGTGAGTGTGATATTTGAAATGATTGAAAAGCAATGATTAGATGAATAGTATTTGATTTGATGTTGAATATTGATGAGAGAGGAGAGAGAGGATGGTGATGGGTGGATGAGAGAAAAAATGTGAGATAAGTGATGTGAAATGTAATTTTAAATGATTAAAATTTCTCGGGAACGTAAAAACAAGAATGAAAATGAAAATATTTTAAGTTCAGTGTAAAGTGTGTATTTCTATTTTCAGATAAAAATAGAAATGGAAAAAATATAATGAAAATACTAACAAACAAAGCCTTACTTTTCGTGTTTCTATAATTATATGAATGGATGACAGTATCACTTGTTCTTTAAACTGTTCTTTTGTAAGCTCTGGTCTTTAAAATGGGGTCATTCTATGCCACACTGTGATGTACACCATTGAATCCCCCAATTGGGGGAACATTTACTAAAATACCCCCCGATCAAATAGTGTACATCATACCGGGATCATTGGTACCGGTGTAACATAGAATTTTGCTTTAAAATGTATGGATTCTCATGACAACCTACTTTTAGACAGCTCTTCCTTTGATTATTTATTTTGACCATGGAACTTTTTTGTCAAATCATTGGTGTAATTAAATATAAAACAACCAAGTGTGAAAACTAGCTAGTACCATCCACAACAACAAATATAATCTTGTCAGCTAGCATAATTAATTGTTAATTATAACCTTTTATGTTCTCTAAAGATAAGAATCATATTAACAAAAATTTGTATGAATACTTTATTTGTTCTTACGATGGGCACTCGAACATGCTTAATTGAAACAGCCAAGTACGGCCAAAAAGTTCATAATGTGGCTGTACTTTTAAGTTTTATCTTAAATGTTATAGAGATCAATAACAAGAATTTGATGTTACAGCCTACTTTTACTGGAACTGTATATGTTTAAATGATTTAGAAATTAACATGTACAATATTAACTCATCATAAAGCGTACACTCTCACTACATAGGATTTAATCTTATCAAATCCAATGGAACCTAGAGTTCGAGAAGATTATAATTGTCCACACACAATTCGGAGAGTTATGTCAAGTTTAAATTGTCCTCACTCAACTTGATACCAAGTTTAAAGTTGTAGCAATACGATTGGTACTTTGCTATCGTTTTTAATAGTAGTGATATATACCATTTTTTATATACTATTGATTTTTAATCTTCCTTATTTTTGGTAAGAAGTCACTTGCATTTTAATTGATTTTAATGGATTTCTTACATCTATAGTTTCTAAATGGAGCGGTGAAAAATCGGTAGTATGTAGCATTTCTCCCTTTTTATTGGTCATACACTATGTGAAATTGAAATAAATAATACAAAAATAATTAAAGATTATTTAAATAATACAATTTTTATTTGGTATCAGAACCTAGTACATTCCACGCTACCCGACAGCAGAATGAAATACATATATATATATATATATATATATATATATATATTAATTATCTGCCCATTCCGCTTTGTCCGAGAGCGGAATGGGCAGAATATATTTTTTTAAATTTAAAATCCCATTCCGCGCTCGGGCAGCGTGGAATGGGCAGCGGTCAACTGACCGTTGCCCGAATGCAAAATGGCAAAACAGAGGGCCAGCGTGTTTTTTTCCTTTCATTTTCTTCTTCATCTCTCTCTTCTCTCCTTTCTTCTTCATCTTATTTTTCATCTTCATTTTCTTCATCATCCTCAACAATACAAGGTAAGTCTTATATATTATTGCTTTATGAAAAGTGTAGAAGCCATTATTTTCGAATTTTTGTAGAATTATCAATTTAGGGTTTAAATTTGTGAAATTTCGTAGTGTAATTTCGATTTTGTGGTTTATGCGTAAATTATAATTTCGATTTTTTGTGGAATTTATCAATTTAGTGTTTGAATTTGTGGAATTTTGTAGTGTAATTTCGAATTTAGGGTTTAAGTTTAACTTTGAATTTTTGTGAAATTTATCAATTTAAGGTTTAAATTTGTGAAATTTTGTAGTATAATTTCAAATTTGGGGTTTATGTGTAAATTGTAATTTCGATTTTTTGTGGAATTTATCAATTTAGTGTTTGAATTTGTGGAATCTTGTAGTGTAATTTTGAATTTAGGGTTAGGTGTAATTTTGAATTTTTGTGGAATTTATCAATTTAGGGTTTAAATTTGTGGAATTTTGTTGTGTAATTTCGAATTTGGGGTTTAGGTGTAAATTGTAATTTTTATTTTTTGTGAAATTGATCAATTAAGTGTTTGAATTTGTGGAATTTTGTAGTGTAATTTCGAATTTTGGGTTAAGATCTAATTTCGAATTGTGGAATTTATCAATTTAGGGTTTAAATTTGTGGAATTTTGTAGTCTAATTTCGAATTTAGGGTTCATGTGTAATTTTGAATTTTTGTGGAATTTATCAATTTAGGGTTTAAACTTGTGAAATTTTGTAGTTTAATTTAGAATTGTTGGTATAAATTTGATATTTAGCTCTAATTTCGAATTATTGGTATAATTTTGATATAATTTGTTTATTTTTGATTTTTTAGCTCTAATTTTGAATTATCATGTTATTCTTGAATTGGTAGCTATAATCCTAAAATAGTAGGTTTACTTTTGAATTTTTAAATATGATCTCGAATTATTAGTTATAATCTTAAATTTTTTTGGGTATAATTTAGGGTTTAGGAGGTATAATATCAATTTTAAGTATAATTTTTAATTAGTATGTTGAATATCAATTTTTTTTCTTATCTGTCATCTTTAATTTTTGAATTGATGTGTATAATTTTCAATTAGTAGGTATAATCTTGAATTTTTAGGTATAATTTAAAATTATAGATGTATCGTTTAATTTTTCCATATAAGTTTATTTAATTGTGATGTATGTGTTTGAATATATAAAATATTAATTCGTATTATTCTAGTTAGCTCAAGTATCGTTTTACTTGAAAATAACTTTTTATTTTATTTTAATGTAGAATGGCGCAGCAATTGAGTGATCATATATATGGCCTGATAGACAGTGGGGTGCTGACCGGTCAGGCAATTCATAGGTCCGGGGAGGTTGGTGAGTACACCTTTTTCGTGTTGCGTGCTAGACGGGCAGACAATGCGTATTTTAAGGATGCTTATACAAAGACTCCACACAATCGAGTCTTGTTAAAACTACAACATATGGGCTTATATCGAGTATACAAGTTATGGCCATTCAAAAATGATATGGGTCTTGTGACTGCACTAGTCGACAGATGGCGACCGAAGACCAAAACATTTCATCTCAGAATTGGAGAGGCTATGATTACTCTTCAAGATATTGCACTGATATTTGGTCTACCAGTCGATGGTCGACCTCTAGTAACTAGTCGTGTGTTCAGGGGATATGATGAGTGTGCAACCTATATTTCCAAACAATTAGGGCTTCAATTTAGTAGGCCAGATTTTGAAAAGAAAGGTTTTCAAATAAAAACCGCAAAGATTGTCAAGCATGTGAACACGACTGCTGCACAAATCACCCCTGAATCTGATGAAATGCAAGTAGATCAGATAGCCCGTTGTTGCGCACTTATGTTGCTCGGTGTGATATGTCCCAACACCATCAGAGATGTTGTTCCGGTATTGTGGTTAACTTTATTGGAAGATATTAACACAACAAACACCTATAGTTGGTGAAATGGTGTATTGGCATGGCTATAGCAAAACATCTCATGCCGGTCAGAAATATATAGCTGCTTCTGTGGCATTGTTACAGGTGGGGGGAATGATTATTTAAATATTATTATATTATTTTTTATGATAATTCATGATTTTTAATCATGTGTATATGTTAATTAATAGATATGGGCATGATCTAGGATTTTGGTTGTCAGACCTAGTCATGTTCCTGGGCCAGTGGCGGAAATTGATGAGCATGGCATTGCCCGAGCTCCTTATGGTGCACGGTAATTTACTGCTTAATTAAGAATTTTAATTGGGAAAAACCTTATTTTTGTACTTAATTGCGTGATTGATGTTTGAATGTGGTATCGCCCTGTTGCAAATGACACTGTCGTCCCTCACAGTCTCCAGAAAATTAGAGACGGACTTGATCAGATGACCGAAGGACATGTGAGTAAAAGAATTATCATAACGTTTTTATATTATGATATTATATCCTTTTGTACTAAAAACAATTTAATACTTTTTTCATATTTCAGTTTGTTTGGAGTCTATACAATTTCAATGATGAAGACATCGATGAGTTGCCACCTCAATGTTTGGACAGTGTTTTGTGGAAAACATCAGTTCCGATGATATTCTTCGACGTTGTGGAGCATCATTGTCCAGAGCGTGTTTTAAGGCAGTTTGGACTCCGAGAAAATATTCCACCTCATGTTGGTAATGTTCGAAGGAGAGACCGTAGAGGCAAAACTATAAATTGGGAAAACGAAAACGGTGCCTGCATTACTATATGGAATGAGCGGGAAAATCAAATTGTGACTGGACAACCTATTCAGGGTAGAAACGACACAGAACCGGGGTACAACCAGTGGTACGATGTAATCACTCGTCGTTATATTTCACCTACCTTGACTAGGAGAACAGTGGGACATCAACTAGGGTTGGCCCCTCTATTGCAGAATGTGGTTAGTAAAAATACTAATTGTTCTAATATACTTCTTGTTCTTTTCTATAATTTTTTGCTTAACTCTTTTGTTTCGTCCTTTCAGTATAATCGCATTCAAGGGCTGCAAAATACCATTGATCAAGCCCCTCAAACTAGACATGGAGTTAGGAAGGTACTAGGACAAGTGTGATCGGGTCTCACCGGCCTAGCAAATTTGGTCACATGTGGACGTGGTGGCGATGTAGCATTTGGTTCTCACACTCATAGACGTGGAGGAGAATCCACGCTTCCACAAAGGAGAAGCCGGACTGCATTAGAAGACTCCAAAGATATAGAAGATGATAAGGATGGAGATGTAGAAGTTGATGAGAATGAAGCTGAACCATCCTCTTCTGCCCCGACTTTTGCACCTCAGTACCGAGGCGGACCATTCTCTTTGGCTTCAGCACCTCATTACCGAGGCAGACCATCCTCTTCAGCGTCAGTACCTTAGTACGGAGGCGGACCATCCTCTTCAACTGCAGCACCTCAGTATCGAGGCTGACCATCCTCTTCGGCTTTTGCACCTCAGTACCGAGGCGGCCCATTCATGTTCGAGGTTTACCGTCTTACGATGTCTGTAGAGCCATCCATGTTTGAGGTTTACCGATCTGCGATGTCTTCAGAGCTGGATTTCTTAGCGACGCCAACAGAGCGATCGTTCATTTACTACATATTCAATGATCCCCCTCCCTAAACTTTGAACCAACCTTCACCAGTGGAGCATTACACTCGTACATCGCCTATTCTATTCTCTTTGGATATGAACAACCAGATGAGTGATGAAGTTACCGTAAGGCCAAGACGGTCTACTAGGATGGGGTACCCCCCACAGTGTGCCATAGGGGGACATCAGGGCACAAGGCCACATGGGTAGTTTAGTTTCTCATTTTTTTTTAGTTAAAAACTGCTATTCTTGTTGTATGTGTTGACTCGGGCATTGTTGGCAACGTTTTTTGAAACTTGTTGTACGTGTTGACCCAAGCATCGAAATGAGCCAATTCTTATTGTTTTACGAAGATTATATGAAATCTAGCCTTTGTTTGGATGTGTTTTCATTTTATTTTCAACCGCCATTTTCTAAAATGTATGGGGGAATGAGTTTTTTGATTTTAGTGTGAGAAAAGTAAAAAAAGTAGGTGTGTTTGGTTGTGTTTTTAAAAATGGTTGAAATTGGTGATTGTGATGTGTGAAGTGATTGAAAAGTAATGGTTAGATGAATAGTGTTGGATTTAAAAATTTAAAGGAAGAAGAGAGAGAGGTTTAAAAAATTAGGAGCTGAGAGGGAAAAGTGATAAAAAGAAATAGTGAGATGAGTGATGTGAAATGTAATTTTAAAGAAATGATTGAAATTTATTGAGAACGTAAAAATGAGAATGAAAATGAGAATATTTTCGTTTAAAAAAGTATAAAGTGTGTATTTTCATTCTCAAATGAAAATGGAAATGGAAAAAGTGTTTTGAAAACACAAACAAACAAAGCCCTACAATTTTTATGTTCAATTCGAATCCCGAAAATGCTCGAAAAAGGGAGAAAAATGAGCCGGAAACAAAGATAAAGTCATTATTTGTTAAAAGAAAACTGATTTTTTAAATTTTTTTTTGCCATGTCGTATTTGTTAACCCGGGCATTCAAACGAGCCAATTCTTATTGTTTTAGGAAGATTATATGTAAATCTAATATTTTTATGTTCAAGTAGAATCCCGAAAATGCACGAAAAAGGGAGAAAAATGAGCTAGAAACAAAGAAAAAGTCATCATTTGTTAAAAAAAACTTGTTTATTTTTTGCCATGTCGTATTTGTTGACCCGAGCATTGAGGCGAGCCAATCAGGAGAGAGAATGGCTATTAAGTGCATCGTATTCTGCCAAAGAAGAAAGGCTAGCAATATGCTTCACACATGCAAGTTGTAAGGTAATGGGCGAACAGCCCAACCCTTGGAACATACTACAGCCCCAGGTGGCGAAGAGCGAGCGTTATAAATATTAGGCATTTTGCCCGGCGGAAAGGCTACATCTAGTACCGGACCGATGATGCGATATTCCCTGGGCCAAGAGCACCCTTTCGAGTAAAAGCTTCCACGGCCGGTTGACCAAGATCCCAAATTGCATGAGCAATAGGTCTTACATGTAAAGGAAATGGTCAGGATAGCTCAGCTGGTAGAGCAGAGGACTGAAAATCCCTGTTGGAAGAAGGCTATCTCGGCACGAGGCCGTAGAAATTGTAGATTTGCTCCGACCCTATAAAATCCAAATCCCATTCGCCCTTCTGAGTGAGTGGATTAGCTAGGCCCGACTATCTCTGTAGAACATGGATCTCTTCTTTCTACGCCGACGTATGCTTCGGACCGAGAAAGCAGAACTGCCTGAACAGGAGATCCGGACCCATTTTTTTCGGATCCTTCGAGAAAAAGATTCATTCTCTTCATAAAAAATAGGAGGTAGAACCAATAAAGATTTCTTTTAACCTTTTGAATCTCATAAAACCTTTTTGTAGCTTTGGATTATTGCAAAAACGATCTTTTTTGTTGTTTTATGAAGATTATATGTAACTCTATAATTTTTATGTTCAAATCAAATCCCGAAAATGCTCCAAAATGGGAGAAAAATGAACCGGAAACAAAGAAAAAGTCATTATTTGTTTTAAAAAAAAACTATTTTTTTTTTGCCATGTCGTATTTGTTGACCCGTGCATTCAAGCAAGCCAATTCTTGTTGTTTTACGAAGATTATATGTAAATCTAAAATTTTTATGTTCAAGTTAAATCCCGAAAATGCTGGAAAAAGGGAGAAACATGAGCCGGAAACAAAGAAAAAGTCTTTTTGTTAAAAAATAAACTGTTTTTTAATTTTTTTTTGCCATGTCGTATTTGTTGACCTGGGCATTGAAACGAGCCAATTCTTGCTGTTTTACGAAGATTATATGTAAATCTACAATTTTTATGTTCAAGTCGAATTCCGAAAATGCACGAAAAAGTGAGCAGGAAACAAAGAAAACGTCATCATTTGTTCAAAAAAAACTTTTTTTTTTGCCATGTCGTATTTGTTGACCCGGGCATTGAAACGAGCCAATTCTTGTTGTTTTACTAAGATTATATGTAAATCTACAATTTTTATGCTCAAGTCAAATCCCGAAAATGCTCGAAAAAGGGAGAAAAATGAGCCGAAAACAAATAAAAAGTCATTATTTGTTAAAAAAAAAAACTGTTTTTTTTTATATTTTTTTTGCCATGTCGTATTTGTTGACCATGGTATTCAAACGAGTCAATTCTTGTTGTTTTACGAAGATCATATATAAATCTACAATTTTTACGTTCAAGTCAAATCCCGAAAATGCTCGAAAAAGGGAGAAAAATGAGCCGGAAACAAAGAAAAAGTCTTTTTGTTACAAAAAAACTGTTTTTATTTTTATTTTTTTTGCCATGTCGTATTTGTTGACTCGGGCATTGAAACGAGCCAAATCTTGCTGTTTTACGAAGATTATATGTAAATCTACAATTTTTATGTTCAAGTCGAATCCCAATGCACGAAAAAGGGAGAAAAATGAGCCGAAAACAAAGGAAAAGTCATCATTTGTTAAAAAAAAACTGTTTTTTTTCCCCATGTCGTATTTGTTGGCCCAGGCATTACAACGAGCCAATTCTTGTTGCTTTACAAATATTATATGTAAATCTACAATTTTTATGTTCAAGTCGAATCCCGAAAATGTTCGAAAAAGGGAGAAAAATGAGTCGGAAATAAAGAAAAAGTCATCATTTGTTCAAAACAAAACTGTTTTTTTTTTTTTTGCCATGTCGTATTTCCTGGCCCGGGCATTGAAATGAGCCAATTCTTGTTGTTTTATGAATATTATATGTAAATCTACAATTGTTATGTTCAAGTTGAATCCCGAAAATGCTCGAAAAAGGGAGAAAAATTAGCCGGAAACAAAGAAAAAGTCTTTTTGTTAAAAAAAAAAACTGTTTTTTTTTTTTTTTGCCATGTCGTATTTGTTGACCCGGGCATTGAATCGTGCCAATTCTTTCTGTTTTACTAAGATTGTATGTAAATCTACAATTTTTATGTTCAAGTCAAATCCCGAAAATGCAAGAAAGAGGGAGAAAATGAAACGGAAACAAAGAAAAATCTTTATTTATTCAAAAAAATAAAATAAAAAAATACAACAATAAAAAACAAAGAAAAATTCACCATCTGGGCTACTAGTCCATCTCATTGAGAATGCGGGTACTCTCATATTGGCCTATCCTTGATTGCTTCCTCCAATCAGGATCATGGACTGTTAAGAACAAGAATTATAAAAGGAAATTTCATCTCTGATGTTGAATAGAATTGAATGAGAATCATCTGATTACAAAGAGAAGACTATAAATACTCTCATGCTAAGACTAGTCAAAGGGAAAGCATAACCACTAACTAAAAATACACGGCTATTGTTTTTTTCTATGCATAGAGTGTTAAGGTGTTTTTGTATTTTTGTATTTCTAATAGAGTGTTAAGGTAAACCCACCTACAACCAATAGGTGTTTTTCCTACAGGTAGATCCCCAAGAGTCCAAGTTTTATTGAGTTCTAGACCCTTAATTTCAGTTTTCATTGCTTCCTTCCATTTATCATCTTTACTGGCTTCAAAAAAATTCTTAGGGGTAAAAACACTAACCTACCCGAACTTTTCGAGTTTTGGCACTTTTTTATACAAACTTTTTTTTTTACACTTTTATATCTCAACTTTATGGATTTTACACTTTTTTATCTATTGGCATATTCCGGCGGAATATTCAGACGGAATTTCAACATATGTGGCGGGGTGAGATAAAAAAATGTAAAAAAAATAAAGTTTGGATAAAAAAGTGTAAAAAAAAACAAAGTTCGGATAAAAAAGTGTAAAAAAAAGTTTGTTTATTCATTTGGAATATGTGAATAGATAAAAAAGTGTAAAATCCGAAAAGTTGAAATAGAAAAGTGTAAAAAAAAAATTTTTTGTATAAAAAAGTGTCAAAACTCGAAAAGTTCAGGTAGGTTAATGTTTTTACCCCAAATTCTTAGGAATATTATCTTGAGACAATGAAGATAGAAAAACTTTATATGAAGGAGAAACCTTATTATATTGAACATAATGTGAAAGAGGATAAAGAGAGGAAGAAATGTTACTAGATTGAGATATGTGAGGAGAAAAATAATCTTTGGACCAATAAGGAGGTCTTGAAACTCTAGTGGATTTCCTTATAGCATTATCAGGAGGGACAGAAACATTAGCATCATCATCATCAACAATCTGATCCTCCGGAGAAGTAGCAATATCAGTATGTATAGGAGAAGGATCAGAGACCATTTGCTCACATGAAGATTCAAAATTAAAGTGATAAGGAAACACAAGATCGTCAAAATACTGTTTTTGATCTAAAGTAGTAAACTGGTGAGAAGTTGAAACAGATTCTGACAAACAAAAAGGGAATATATTTTCATGAAAAATGACATCCCTTGAAACAATAAAGGTTTTAGAATCAAGGTCTAATAATCTATAACCTTTTTGAGCAGCAGCATAGCCCATAAACACACAGACCTTGGATCTTGGTTCAAATTTATCAGTTTTAGGTAAAACCTTGGAGTAACATAAACAACCAAAAACTTTAAGATGGCTGTAAGAGGGATCCTTATTATAAAGAATAGAGAAAGGGGTTTTACCCTTTAATAAAGGTGTAGGGGTACTATTTATAATATATATGGCAGTTAAAACACATTCCCCCCAATATTTGATAGGAACATGAGATTGAAATTTTAGAGCCCTTGCCACATTTAATATGTGTCTATGTTTCCTTTCCACAATGCCATTTTGTTGTGGTGTATAAGTGCATGAGCTTTCGTGAATAATCCCAAGAGAAGAAAATAAAACTCTACACTCATGCTTAAAAAAATCCCATGCATTATTATTTTTATTTTTTTTGGAACAGTTAGCGTATTTCATTTAAACTCAAAACGTCACTTACATCATTAAGTCAGGCATACCTGACCATCATAACTTTTCAAATTTACATGTAACTATAGCCCATATTCTATTCACTATATCATTTACAGTTTGCCTTTCTTTCAAACACTCTTCTATTTCTTGCTAGCTATATATGATAAACAATCGCAGCCACCATAGCTCATTTTTTGCAACTAAGGAGGGTCTTCCCCGCACTGATTTTTAGGCCCCATTGTAAATAATCTGCCCACACTTTTTTGTTACATCGCATTTTCTCCCAACACAACTGCATAATTTCCTTTGTCACTTCACATTGAAAAAATAGGTGGTCTCTGCTCTCGTCTGCCCCCCCACACATGGGACATGTTGTGGCCTCAATCTCACTCCAATTTTGAATCCTGTCCCTGGTTTTTAGGCGATTCAAAATGGTAAGCCAAAGAAAAAACCGATGTCGCGCAATAGACCCCTTACCCCAAACAAGTTTCTGCCACACCACTTCATCATAGTGTTTAGTAATATGGGTATATGCTCCTTGTATGTTGAATCTCCCCTGTTTCCATTGATTTTGGACCACGTCCACTGCGTCCAGAAACTGCGTTCTAATGACAAGGAGTTTCTTCCATAACCACGAATCAGAGCCCTTGGCTTCCACTACCCAGATATTTGTCGACTTTAAATAATACACACGGATCCATCTAATCCAAAGGGAATCTGTCTTGGTTGCGATACTCCAGACTTGTTTGAATAAAGCAGCTATGTTCCAACTTTGCAAAGAGAATATTCCCAGACCCCCTTCTTTCTTGTCCTTACACACTTCTGACCATTTGACTGAAGCTGTATAAGTACCAGATACTTTACCACTCCATAGAAAGGTCTTACGGACTCTTTCAATCTCCTGTATGACAGTAAGAGGTAGTAGGAAAACTTGACTCCAATACATTTTGATACCAAACACGACAGCCTTTATGAGAAGGACCCTCCCTGCAAATGTAAGGAATTTTGCAATCCAGCTAGTGATTCTTTTAACAACCTTCTCAATCAATGGTTGACAATGCTTGACTGATAACCGAGAGGAGATTAAGGGGACTCCAAGGTATCTCATAGGCATTTCACCCTCCACAAACCCAGTGTTTCTCAACAGCTCCTCCTTTACTGCCTTTGTAACCCCTCCACAGATTAATTGACTCTTATCCAAATTAGCCTGCAACCCAGACTCAACAGAGAAGTGCTCGAAACATTCTTTTACTCTTCCCACAGACTGAATGTCTCCTTTGCAAAACATCATCAAGTCATCAGCAAAACACAGATTAATCAACCCCACTTTCTTACACTTAGGGTGGAATTTAAACAGAGAGTCCTTATGCAACAATTTAAATTTTCTAGACAGATAATCGATGATTAAAACAAACAAATATGGGGACATCGGGTCACCCTGTCGAAGACCTCGTTTCCCACAGAAATAACCAAATGTAGATCCATGTAACATAATTGAGTATCTAGGAGATGATACACATAACATAATCAACTTTATAAACTCTTTGGGGAAACCATACGCTATAAGGATATTTTCCAGAAATGCCCAACTTACCATGTCATACGCCTTTTTTATGTCCACTTTCATAACTGCTTGTGGTGAAATGCCTTTTCTCTTATATCCCCTCACTAGCTCGTGACAAAGGACAACAATTATCCACGATGGTTCTGCCCTGGATGAACGCTCCTTGAGCTGAATCAATAAGCTGTGGTAACACTTGTTTCAACCTGTTGCAGACCAATTTGGATATAACTTAGTATATGACTGTACAACAGGCTATAGGCCTAAAGTCACCCATTGTGGCAGGGACTTGACTTTTGGGTATAAGATGCAGTAAGGTATGGTTAATTTCTGTTAGGAGCTTGCCCTTACTATAACAATCCATCACAGCATCTGTTACTTCCTTTCCGATCACATCCCATGCACTTCTGTAGAAACAGGAAGTGTAACCATCATGGCCAGGACTCTTGTCCTCCGGTATATAGAAAAATGCATGTTTTATCTCCTCTCTTGAGACAGGCTGTTTAATGCAGGAGACATCTTCAGAGGTGAGGACATATCCTTAGGCAATAATTTCGGGCCTAATTTTAGCACTGGCACTGCTGGCTGTGCCCATTAGCTTCTGATAAAATGATAGGATTTCCTGCTTTATCTCCTCAGGTTCACTCAAAGTATCCTCTCCAATTGATGTAAGAGAGCAAATCTGTCCTTGAGCTCTATTTGCTTTCAATCTGGCAAAAAAGTACCTTGTCCCCTCATCACCTTTCTGGTAAAATTCAACTTTGGATCTCTGCTTTAAAAACTCCATTTCCACTTTCACCAGGTGCCTAAGACAATTTGCCTTCTCCCTTTCAATCTGAATCAAGGTGGCATCCAAAGGTTTCATCTGTAATTGGTCCCGGATACTCTGCAGTTGTGATCTAGTAACACTAACTTGCTCAGTTATATTGGCGTAATGACCCCTGTGTAACTCCTTGAGTTCTCCTTTTAAAACCTTACATTTAGTCACTACTCGATACATTTTACACCTTGTAATCTCCTGATTCCATGCCTTTGTGACCAACTCCTTGTATTGAGGGTGATGTCTCCATCTATTAAGAAATTTGAATGGAGCATACCCTATTCTTATTTCAGTCATACTCATTATCATGGGACAATGATCAGAAAGATCATTATCTTTAAAGACTACTGTGCCACCTTCCATGTTCAAAAACCAGTCCCCATTCACAACGACCCTACCCAGTTTACACCAGGTTCTTATAATTTTTACTTTTGTATCATGCTGTGTGTTAACAAAATTAAAGAAATCTTGTAATATTGAAAACACATCGGATTTATATTGCATAAGGAAAGCTCAACAAGATCTAAAGTAATCATCAACAAGAGTGAGAAAGTATTTCTCTTGATTATAAGTATGTTCCTTATATGGTCCCCAAATATCAACATGTAAAATCTCAAATATAGAAGAAGTAGTACTTTGCTTAATAGGAAAAACATTTCTAGAGTATGAACAAATTGATGATTACAGGATGAAGATCATAAAATTGATATATTTTCAGAAAGAAAGATCAAAGATCTGTAGAACCTGTGATGATGAATTCACTGCGGAAATCTCGATGATGAATCGAGATGATAATATCGAATCTCAGATCTGGAACCTGCTCTTGATACCATGTTAAGAACAAGAATTATAAAAGGAAATTTCATCTCTGATGTTGAATAGAATTGAATGAGAATCATCTGATTACAAAGAGAAGACTATTTATACTCTGATGCTAAGACTAGTCAAAGGGAAAGCATAACCACTAACTAAAAATACACGGCTATTGTTTTTTTCTTTTGTATATAAATAAATACAAAAATACTTATATTTCTAACATGGACCAACTCGAAATTGGGAGTATCCCAATGATGTTTGTCAAACAACGGATAGAACATCCCTTGATATGTTTTCAAATACTCATCAACGAGGTAATATTTTTGAACCAATGAAGACGACCTAATGTTTAATTTACTGCATAGCTTAATCGCATGTGAACATGGAATTCGATGAAGCGTCCATTTTCCACAAGAGCAATATTTATCTTTGATTTGGATGGCATAAGTATGATTACCGGACCCGATTTGTCGGGGTGTTTTAAGTTGGCCATGTTTTTGCGTCCAAGAAAAAACTGCTACATTGTGGTATTGGGGTTTTAGGGTCCATTAATTGTACATGGCATATGCATATATCGTCATAGGTTGTTCCCTCATTGCTAAAGCCATTTGCACTTGATTAGCAAAATATTCTACAATACGATAAAATGTGCACTCAACAATAGCTCGTGGTGGAAGATGTCACGTACCTTTCAACACATTATTTAAGCTTTCTCCCATGTTCGTCATCATAATACCTTCGCACATCCCTCCATCATATGCCAGTGTCCACTTTTCTTGTGGGATGCCTTTCAAATAATTGAACCCAGCCACATCCTTTTTACCAATAGCTTCCATTGCATTGTCAAATTTTCGGACGTTATGTGCCATATCTGCCTCATAACATAGTTCCTTCATAACTTCATTTTTAAATTGACCGTTAAAGTTTGAAGTCACATGTCTCCTGCAAAATTTATGAGCTCCAAGAGGAGGGGAAAACACGGGCACATATCGAGTAGCATTTAATAAGCCATTGTGACGATCAGAAATAAGGCGAACACCTTCATCACTAAGAACAAAATATTTGCTTACCAAATTCAGAAACCATAACCAAGACTCATTCGATTCATTGTCAACAATTGCAAATGCAAGATGCAAAATATTCTGATTTCGATCCTTTGTTGATGCAGTCAACAACTTAGCCTTGTGGCGTGCGTACAAATGAGTCCCGTTAGCACATATGACTCTGCGACAATGTCGGAATCCATCTATACATGGCTTGAACGCCCAAAATAGAAATTTCAGCATTTTTGGATTTTGATTGGGTCTTTTGTGTTGCCATTCAACAACTGTGCCCGGATTCCACTTCTGGATAGCTCCCAAAAACCCCGAAAACCATGTAACGGAATTTTCCCAAGTTCCGTATACAATCTCATTTGCACGTCGCAACCTGTACCAAGACTTCTCATATGAAATATCATAACCCCATTTTTTCTTAGCCATCAGTGCAATTAGCTTGATCCTATATGACAGTTCCTTCTGAACTTCTTCAATAAGTTCATGTATGAGCATGTTTATGCCCAAATGAAGTGGTTATCAGACACATTCTCAAAGAGACAATCGTGTGGCCCTACTTACCTTGCAATTTTCCCAAAACCATAGTTCTTACTCAAACTCCCCCGCAATTTAAAAGGACAACTATTTTTGCATTTCACAACATACATTGTCGTGTTACTAATTGTCACCATAAACTTGCGACGTGCATGCTGCATATGGTAGTTTTTCACTACTTTTTGCAAATTGAGTTTGTGGTCAATACGATACCCAAACCAAGATTACCTTTCGTAGAATCATAATTTTTACTCCTTCTCACACTTGCACTTGGTCGATCGAATGAATCTCCTTCTACTTCTAGGTATGTGGTGGAGTAGAATGGGAGCACTTCATGAAATCTTGTTTCGGTACTTGTGGGAGGGACATCTTCATTAATTGGTACATTTCTGTCATCATCTTCATCCTCATCCATTGATATATTATTGACGTGTTCATCCATTTCGATGTCTGTATGATCATGGATTGAACATGGAGAATGAACACTATCATTGTCATTCCCAATCTCCGCAAAATCACTTGACCTAAAATTGGGATGCTCAAAGTCATGATAACTTTGTGTAGACGGACCTAAGAATAAGA
This sequence comes from Buddleja alternifolia, assembly GCA_019426215.1. NCBI lineage: Eukaryota > Viridiplantae > Streptophyta > Magnoliopsida > Lamiales > Scrophulariaceae > Buddleja > Buddleja alternifolia. The sequence continues at coordinate 22,789,676 of CM033404.1, read as the reverse complement.
TAAATATGATGACATAATGTATAATAATAACAATACGAATCAAAGTAATAAAACAATTATAAAGCTTGATAGAAAATTAAATTACTTGTTCGCACATCAGGAATTTCAAAATTCTCTAAACCAGGATTTTCCAAAGGGGGATTTTGTGCAGTTTCAAAACGCCCATGCGAATGACCCGATGCAGAACCTCCTAAAAAATCAAATCACAAAAATTTAAATTATTTTATAATTTCTACAAAGATAAGAAAAATAATCTACACTAAGTATGAAATTTATTAGAAAATATGAGAATACAATGTAAATATAAGAATAACATTACCTTGATGCAAATTTTGAATTGGAAAACTCTCACAACCACGTGGAAAAATATTGTGATACTCTTGATTTTCCAACACATGTGGTTGTGACTGCATATTTAAATCTATTAATGTAGATTGTGTATGATATTGCATGAATTGGTTTGGCATTAACGATGTGTATTGACCATTAGGTTGAATTGGTTCTTTCTCAATATAAAGGTGCATTGTGTTCTGCCCAATATTAGGATCCAAAAAAAAATACTAAAGACTCATCGTCTTTGATCTCCATTGCGCTCTGCACCCGGTCATTCCCATCTTCATATGAATATTTAATAAATACTTTCAATGAGAACTGACTCTTATCAATACTTGTTCTCACATATAACTTCCTCAACAAATCAGTAAATTTGATCGGACGACGAATTCTCATGTTAGTGCTTGCACGAGTGCTATACCTCGCCGAATTTGACTCTTCAATTATTTGGCCATCCATGTATATAAAAACATCTACTGTGTTCGGCCTCGACATTTTCTACATAATGTAAATCATTATTTAATAGTGTGTAAACATAAATTGTATTCAACATGATATAACAAACTAACAATTATATCAAAGTTCAAACCATAAATGCTAAATTCGATATTATACATACAAATTATAACTAAAAATTCAAAATTATACATACAAATTATACCTAAACATACGAAATTTTACATAAAATTTATATCAAAGTTCAAACCAAAACATACCTAAACACTAAATTTGATATTATACATACAAGATATAACTAAAAATTCATATTATACGCACGAATTATACCTAAACATCCGAAATTATACCTAAAAATTATATCAAAGTTCAATCCATAAACATTAAATTCAAAATTATAATACAAATTACACCTAAAAACTTGAAATTATATATACAAATTTGAAATTATACCCAACGATTATATCAAAGTTCAAACCATAAACACTAAATTCAAAATTATACCCTAAAATTTGAACTAATTTAAACCCTAAATTGATTCGAATTAACATAGATTCTACAATGTAATTTACAACTGAATTAACAAAACAAAAAGTATATGAAATTAAAATATTACCTTAAATTCGTAAATTTGGGGAAATTTGGAGAGGATTTTGGAAGGAAGAATTTGTTTGGAGAGAGTTTTTGAAGGAATGAACGTAAATTTTTTTCTAGAGTTATAAGAAGACGGGGTCAAGTACCCATTCTGACCGTTGCCCATTCCGCTTTGCCTGGGCGCGGAGTGGATTTTTAAATAAAAAAAAATAATCTGCCCATTCCGCGATCGGGCAAAGCGGAATGGGATCGTGGAATGGGCAGCGGTCATTCCACTCTGCCCGAGCTCGGAATGGCCAGACATTTAAAAAATTTTTTTTTATAGCATTCCACGCTCGTGCTACGGGGAATCTGCCCAATTCCGCGCTGCCCGAGCGCGAAATGTGCTATTTTCTGATCTCCAATTAAAACTGTATTATTTAAATAATTTTTATTTATTTTTGCATTATTTATTTAAATTTCCCTGTACACTATAGGAGTTGAGGGCAACTTAAGATGCATACAGATGCGAGTAAACCAGGTAGACATTTTATGCAACGTAATATTGATTCATGTATTACGAATTTAGCTCATCTACAAGCCTCTTTTAATTTGATAATGAATATTTCTTTTAGTGTCTTTTTGTGTGAATAAAATTAAATATCAGTTTCCTGCTCGTTGTGAATCAATTACCTGATCATTCCACTTGTATACACACTTCAAATTCACGGAGTCCCGGTGATGGTCAAGGAAGAGAGAGAGTGTGAGTCTTGATGATGAAAATGAAGAAGGATAATAGCGTGTGTATATATATTTAACATATTTACACTCTTTGAATCCATGGGTAAAACAAATATCTTGGGATATTTTCATCAACAAAAATATAGGATTATAAGGTTCAAGGGTAAATTGGGGATATCTGTCTATGTTTTGGTTTTTTAGATGATATCATCCTCCCCGGGGGCATCGATGAGGAATCTCATCAAGAGCGATTCTAATATCACTGCTTTCACAGAAAGAGGCGTTTTTCATTCCTCTTCTTGCTAATGAAAAAGGAATTTCATTAGTATCTCAAACATCAAAAATATTTTTGGTAATTAGCATATGATGTAGAGAGAGTGTCGTTATATAATTTACCATCTTTTAATTTTGGGTCCTCTCTATCAATCGTCAACTGGAGAATTGTTCTGAATCATAATAATTCCACATGTATGGTCTTGGGATTGGGTTACAGATGATTAACTAACGTTTCGTTTGGTTTAATAAAATTACAAGGGCAAGGAAAAGAAAATACAAGCAAAAATATTTTTCATTGTTTGATTACTAGAGAAAATGAAAAGGAAGAGAAAATTGGAAAGAAAATTTAATACTAATTTGAGATAATATATTTTTCTCACCATTTGGTGATGAAAGAAGTGAAAAAAGGAAAATGAATTTTTTGTTTACTTTTCCTTTTCCAAACATTTTCCTTGAGCCAATGAGAGTGTAAAAGTCAAGGTTAAGAAAAACTCCATTCACCATTCCTTGAACCAATGAGAGTGTGGAAGTCAAGGTTAAGAAAAACTCCATTCACCATTCACCATTCACCTACAGCTCACATCAATACTAGTACTATCACCGACGCACCAATGGAAGTGAGAAACACGGTCTCAACAATAATGACATATGTAAAAGAAGCCAGACCTTTTTTAAGCATTTTTATTTGATATTCTATTTTATTTTCTACTTTATATCATAGATAGATAAATATCAAGTACTATATTATATAATATGTATTGAAGTGCATATATATGGGAAAGAATTATATATAATTGTCATGTTTATATAATTTAACAATTTTTTAGAGCTAAATCTCTAATTCAATATTCAATTTTGTGATTAGTTCCCATCACTAATTTTGAAGTCTAAGGGAGTTGTAAATGCATTTTAGAATTTATTCCCTACCCACATAAGAAGACAAAAATGCCCCTCAATAATTGAATTTTCCCACCCACCTTCTGCTCCAGACTTCGTTTCCCCACCCACCTGTCTCTTCTGCTACGACTTCAATTGGGCCGCTGAAATCACACTTCTCCTCAATCACCTTCATAAATTCGCCCAATCTCTCTCATAAGTTCATCCCCATCTACCGAAAATCTTTTCCTACCGGCGAACCGGAAGGTCCACTAAGCCCTAAAAATCCGTTTAAACATCTGCTAAACCACCATATGCTGCCCCCCCCCCCCCCCGCACCGCCGCATCACCTCCAAACCCATCGACGGAAGTTCAAGGTTTTATTAATGAAGACGACCATGAAAATAAAAGAGATTTTCTACCATCACCAGAAGCTTTGCCAGCGAAAATTAGTTCAAGAAGAAAGGAGTGTCTTTTAGGGTCTGTCAAATTCAATGGTGAGCTTCATGTCCTGTCCATCGGAGAGAGGATGTCCATGGATGGATTGTACGATAATCTGACAAAAAGGTGAAAGGCGATTAATCGCGAATCGGTGGTTGTGAAGTACATCTCACCCCGGTACAACTTTTATGTAGCACTGAATGACGAGGAGGACTTCAACAATATGTGTCGCCTACATAAAGCCCTAGACGTGGACGTGGTGGATATGTCCGTGTTTCGCAAAAGATTACCGGGTCCAAGGAGGTGCTTCCATTAGGTAGTTTACATACACATTTTGATGTCTTAACATACTGTATTTGTTTCCTTTAACATACATCATTCTCAAGTTAAACATACTTCATCTTGACATTAGCAATACTTAGTGTACACAATAAAATTACTTCATGTTCTCTTTACAAACATTTCACTTTACACAGACGTCATCATCCTTTTAAAAATACTTCATTTTCTTATTAACGATACTTAATGTTCCTTTAAAATTACTAACTATATTTGTGTTTAAACATACTCCAAGGTCGCTGTAACAATACCACATTTGTGCTTTAAACATACCTCATTATCACTGTAACGATACTGCATTTGTGCTCATGATTGCTGTAACAGTACTTTCTAAATGTAGTTGTTCTCATGTGTTGATGGTAGTTAAAAGGTGTCCTAAATGTAGTTGTTCTTCACGTAGGGACCTAGTGCGGTATAGAACAATTATATTGGCTTTTCTAGTTGATATTGCAAGTGCCGCTTTTGAATGCAGTCTCCATTTGGAAAAGCCAATATTGTGATTTTATATCCCACAAGGCCCATACGTGAGGACACTTGTAGTTTGAAGCCTTATACGTTCTAAGACATGGGAAAAAACATGATCTAGCATATGTTTTATCTCCCTGTTATTGAATGTTGTCCTTCACACACATTTTAAAAGGTGTGCTAAATGTAGTTGTTCTCCACATAGGGATCTAGTGCGGTATAGAACCATTACGCAGGATTTCCAGTGGAATCTGCAGGTGCTTTTTTTGAATGCAGACACCATTTGGAAGAGCCAGTATAATAATTTTATATCCCACAAGGACCCTACGTGAGGACACTTGTAGTTTGACACCTTTTAACTCGTAAGGAAATGACACTAATGTTTTGATATTTTTTTATCGTTCAGTATTTTATTTACTTGTATTTGACATTATTACCTTTATTATCCCACTAATGCTCTGTATTTTTTTGTTTGTTTCCTTGAGCACGACGAAGAGGATGATGATTGGAAAATTGCATGACGGGTTGGGCGAATTAAGTAGATATCATAAAGGGTTGCTTCCTAAGCCCTAAATATGCTCCGGGGAAATTTGTTTTGAAACTCTTTTGAGTTGTTAGTTTTGTCTTTGTTGAATGATAACGATTTGTATATTTATTATGAATATGTTGACACATTTTGTCATATTTATTGATTTGATTTTGTGGTATTCACAGTTAAATTATGTTTTCATGACGTAAATAGCTCGTAAATATAGCACACAAATTAGCAAACTATGTTAGTTTTCACGCAAAAATACGTCATTTGCTATGTAATAATACATCATTTGAAACGCCAATTGTAAAACACAAATACATTATTTAAATTTAAAAATAAGTCAGTTGGTATGTATTAGACTTCATTTCATATGTAAGAAAACATCCTTTAAATGAAGTAAAATGTCAATTTATACGTATACAAATGCGTCATTTATTTGTATACATGTAAATACGTCATTTAATGAAAAAACAAATAATTGGTGGAGTGGGATATACCAGTGGGTTTTTGAGTGTCTCTCTCGGCACACGTTAACGGGCTAAAACCCCAATGGAAAAAAGGAAAGGCAGGCGTACAATCGAGGTCACCACAAGTCTAATCTCGCAACAACCAAGTGCTAGTAACACCAAATTGACACCGGAGAATGGTAATCGACGAAGCCCATCACCACAATAGACTTCTAAATAGCAAGAGGTCCCATTGGAGACTTACAAGACTAGAGTTGAGACAGAACCAACGACATATGATGTGGAGGAAATGGGAGCTCCGATGGAACCTCTGATGGAAAAAATCAAGGCACCGGAGAACGCCCCACCTACGAAAAGACACACCATAAGAAAGGGCAGCCAGATGTAAAGAAGTTGCGTGACCTATCTGCGTGGAATCGAGAAGGCTCCATTGGGATCGTATTGAAGCAGATTGAAAATGCATGAGATGAGATTCAGCTAACACATGAGGATGTGGAGCCGGAGATGGTTTATTGGAAGTTTACATTGTCAGCTTGCATTCTTATCCAGGAATCAGTACCAGTGATGATAAATTTCAGTTAGGCCAGGTGGAAGGGGATAGAACTGCCTCCTATTGTCTAGCATAAGAAAGGGTTCTTTATTTTCAGATTTGAGACAGAGAAGGCCATGAACGTAGCTTTGAGTAGAGGTAAGCAATTTTTCTACTCTAAGCCTCTGATTTTAAGGCGATGGACAGAGGGGATAGAGATGAATGAGGAGTTATACCATATCCCTACATGGATACAATTGTGCAATCTACTTTTGGAGATGTGGGTTTCAAGCATCCTTAACAAAATTGAGAGTAAGATTGGAGAACCCCTACATACATACGAGTTAATAGCATCGAAAATGAAACTAGAATTTGCCCTGGGTTCTAGTGAAAGTGGAAGTAGGGAAAGAATTACCTACTGAGGCAACTATTAAGAACGGTGTAACTAGAAGGGTAATCAAGCATAGTGTGAAATATGAGTGGAAGCCAATGTTCAGTACTAGATGCCATTTATGGGAAGCATAAGGAAGGTGGTGTTGGGTTTCACGAAAAATTGAATGAATGCAGCGGAATGTTTCAAAAATTTAATTTGAAAACCCAAAGTAAAAATTCTTTGATTGCATATTCAAATCGATTAATTTGCATAACGAATAACGAGTTACCCGTTGGAGCGAAGTGGTAGGAGAATCCGATTCCTCCTCTAAATTTCGAATTGATGAAGTTTTGATTTCTCCAATCCTTGTGTAATCTTCTCTTGATGAATTCGTTGAGTTTTCTTGAAATTTGATCCGAACAACGAAAACATACCGTCTCTAAATTATCACGCACGGATTGATTGACAAAAAAATCACTATTTCTCTAAGGTAGACGACGACTAGTGTATAGAGAGAGGGAGGAGATTTTCTTCTTTTCTTCTAGGAGAGTTATGATTGTTGTTAGGAAATTTCATGTTAGATGTTTTGATGATGACAAGATAGGATTCAATGTTAGACCCCAAATAAAATGTAAGTTTATGTTTTCCATAGATCATTGTTTAAGCGTTTGAAAGTTTGTAATTTTGTTTAGGCTTGTAATTTTTATCTTTGTAGGTTTTAGACTAAGTATTAGATACTGAATCGCTAATAGAATTCTAGGTGAGTCTATTAAAGAAGAAGTTGAAGATCAGCGTCTGAAGTCAACCAGAGATGAAGATTTGTTTCTTAGCGTCCGTCAAACGCTAAAGGACCTTTTTCAAGATTTATGGATCAAGCGCTTGTTAGGTCTCATATTTTACATATTTTTATCATGATTTACCTCACATTTATCTTTATGTTATGCCTTGTTATTAGTCTTTTGCTTTAGTTTTTGCCTAATTTACGTATTTTGATTTCTAAGTCGTTTTAATGTTTTGTAGGCTTAAAAGCGATTGTTTTAATGAGTTAAAGGAGTATTTTTACGTGAATAACGAAGGCTAACCAAGAGGAAGTGAAGAAATGCATTAGAAAGGCTAAACGAGAATGTTTCGTTGAAGAAAAATGAAGAGAAAAATTTCTGCACAGGCAACTGCACAATTGTGCAGATATTCTGCACAGCTGTGCAGCTGCGGATTTTTATATTTTTGTGGGCCGACTTTATGACTTGGATGAGTATATTTTATGTATCTAAGACTCCTTTTAAGTTAATAAAAGTGGGAAAAAACGTTTTATATGCTGGAGGGAGGTGGGAGAGTGATGATTCTTGAGAAAAAGAAAACTTCTAGAGAGAGAAAATAGATCTTGGAGAGTTCTTGGAGAAGAGTTCTTGGAGAGGGAAGCTTCATCTTCTCAAGTTGTATTATTCCATTCCTCCATTGTTGAACATGAGTAACTTTATGTTTATGCAATTTATTTCTTGTTTTTTTTTAATTATGCATAGCTAAATTATTTTCTAGGGTTTAAGATGTAGTCTTGTGTATTGATTTGGATTATTGATGATTTATGGATGTGATTTCTTGTTTGGTTTATCTATTAATGAGAGTTTAATGTTTGTAATTGCTTGATCACCAATTGCATGATTTAAGATGAATTAAGAAATACCGGGAGGTGAATTAGTTTATTGGTTCAAATTTAATAGACATGTGTAAATTGTTTAATAGGGATATTGGTAATTTTGCATGAGACTAGTTAAACAATATTCATAGAACTTAATGGATTCATCTAAATTAGTTTTTGATCATGGAGTGACGTTAATTAATTTAGGTGGGTACTCATGAAGATCTCGGGAGAGTGTTCATGTATTTAAGGAAATTGGGTCTTTAATTTAAACAAGAATGATAATCCATTGAAAGTCAATAATCCATAAAAATACCTTGATGAAATCTTAATCCCTAGGCCTTTTGTTAATTGATTGTTCGTTTTAATTATATTTGTGTTAATTATTTATAATTAATTCTATTTTTATAAATTTATGCTTTTAATTAGTTAAAATCTCAATTCTTTGATAATCGATAGTCTAAATAATAAGATAAACTTTGTTTGGTACTTGATAACCTTCCCTGTGGAGACGATCTTACTTTCACTATATTATTTGTTCGATTCCGTGTTGTTACGGACGGTTAACAGCACTCAAAGCACTTAAGCGATCAATGACAAATTCACCTGAAATAAATCCTCAAGTCACGAAGGACTTAAATGCAATCATTCAACGGACATTTATTTCCAACAGGAAATAAATTCAAATGCATTAAATGCCTGATAAGAGCATTAAATATGATAAGCTACTGTGACCTGTGGACAAGTCACCTTTTTGACTAGACTGTCAGAACTTCAGAGTTTATAGCTGCTACCATCCAATCGGTGCCAGCAGTTTTTCTGGAATGTCAGGCTTTAGGTAGAATCACGCTTTACATGAAAGGCACGCTCCTACATGTGTCCAACGGACAGATCCCAAGAATTGCCTATAAATACCTTACCTTCAGCAGACCCTTTAGGTAGAATCACGCTTTACAAAAGAAAATTACATACACAAGAAAAAGCTTAGAAACTCCATAGCTAAAATTCCTTCAAGCCTTTTTATCTACATTCCAGACAGTTACAAATATCTCAAACATCTTCCAAAGAAGAAACCTAAATTCCCATTGAGATATTCCAAGTTGTTTGCTCTTTCCAAATACAAACAAACCCTTGTGACAAAAACCACAACCTTTCATCTGAGTGAGAAAAGTTGTTGAAACTTATTACAGGCAGTATTTCTGAGTGAGAGAAACTTGTAGAAGACGATCTTCATTGGTGCTGAAATCTGTGTGATCAAGGAGCCCGAGATCATTTTCATTCTTTACTATCTTGTAGAAGATTCTGTGTGATTCTTTGATAGTCATCTTAGTAATTTCCTCCAAGTGAAAAAAGGAGAAGAAGGACGTAGCTGGGATTACATCACCCAGTGACCCTTACAAATTATTGTGTCATTTATATTTTACTGTCTTATCTGTCATATTACATTATTCTAAAAGACAAGTAAAATTGCAAAGCGATTAAATTATCTAAAAGAACGCTAAAAATAATTTCCGCTTTGCTAACCCTGATTAAGTGATCTAAGCGTTACCCTACTTTGGTAAATTGCTAAACTCACTAAGTCTAAGTTATCTTTACTAAAGTGCCTGACCCAAGCGCTCAGCCTTCCAAGCGTTCAGATCTTTGAAAAGTAACACGAAATTTTTGAAGTCTAAAAAGACTTCAGGGTCTATTCAACCCCCCCTTCTAGACCCTTTCGTATGCCACTTGGAACCATCAAGTGGTATCAGAGCTATTGAATTAGAAACCTAAGCGTTTCCGAGCATAACTGCTTGTTCAGATCCATTTGTTTTTTAACTTAGTCGCTTTAAGTTTTCTCTTTAAAAACATCTCATTATGGCTTTCAACAAAATGCCTAAGTTGGTAGAGTCAAATTATGATTCTTGGAAATTTAGAGCATTCGCTTACTTGTGCTCATGCGATAGTGAAATGTGTGATGTAATTACAGGTGGTCCCATTCAGATTATCAAAGTTGTAACTCGAGCCCCTGGAGCAACTGAGGCCTCTCCAGATGGTTATGTCGAGAAACCTAAGTTAGAATGGACGCCTGAGGATCGAAAAAGGGCAAATCTAGATAATGTTGGACGAAGTGCACTTTACTCAGCGCTAGGAGACAACGATGCATTGTTCAACAAAATCAAGCAATGTAAGACTTCCAAAGAAATATGGGATAAGTTGGCTATAGTGTGTGAAGGATCAGCACAAATGAAGGAGAATAAGCTTTCCATAGCCATGCAAAGATTTGAGCATTTCAAGTTGCAGCCCAATGAGACGCTAGAACAATTGGACGCAAGGTTTACTTTGCTCGTTACAGAGTTAGTGTCATTAGACAAGGAATTGACCAACAAGGAAATGGTCAACAAGATTTTCAAAAGTCTTCCAAGCAAGTATCTAATTAAGACTGTTGCTATGAGAGAATCACAGACATTGGAGACTCTTACTCCAGAGCATGTCTTTTCAGAGTTAAAGGCATTTGAGTTCGAATTGGGTGAAGTCAGCGACACATCGACTTTAGCGACTGAATCAGGAGCTTTAATCGCTACAACCAAAAGCAAGGGTAAAGTGGTTAGTGAGGTTAAAACTATGGAATCAAATGAAGAAAAGGAAATGGCTTTATTGGTCAAGAAATTCAAAAAATTTCTAAGATATGAAAAGAGAAATCCTATCGGACAAACGTCATTTCAGACTCCTCTCCCTGCTCCAGCGCCTCAGTATCAAGCGCCAGTGTACTCTACACCTCAACCAGTAGTGCCAGTTCCATACCAAGCGCCTCCGTCCCCTACTCAAAATCTCTCAGCGCCAGTAGTCTCAAAGCGATTATCCACTGAACAGAAAATGAAAATTAATTTGTGTTATAATTGCAGGAAACCAGGGCACTACCAGGTAAATTGCCCTTATCCAAATGTGTCAAAGCCCTCAAGGCAAGACTATGCGGATAGAAATCAATTCAGGAGCAACCTTCGCTAACAAGATTTGCTAGCGGAATCTGAACCATTCTCCGCACCTGAAGAGGATTTGGAATCATCAGATGAAAGCAGTGATGATGAGCCTACAAGCGACTCAGCGTTGATTTGTCTTATGGCAAGAGATGATGAAACGTCTGAGGACTCGCTACCAGAGGTAATCAATGAATTATCAATTCCTCTTTCTTATGATGAATTACTTGACAAAGTCAAAGAATACTACAATGAATGTCAAGAAGCTACCAAAATATATCAAAATGATCTCGCTATTATCTCATCACTCACAAGAGATAAAGTGACACTCAGAGCAGAGTTGCGAGTTCAGCAACAGTGCATTGAGAAGAACCAATCGCTTGAGAGTGAAATTATTCAATTAAAAAATGATCTTGATATAATAGTCAAGAGAGAAGCTGATCTGATCGCTAGACTTGCCAAATCAGAGCAGCTCGTCTCATCATTATCAAAAGCTTCTAGAAACTTGGATAATGTGACTGAGGTAACTAGATTATTTGATGAAAAGACCGGTTTATGATGCAATAAATTCGGTAAACAACCAAATAAATCTAATGTTACGGCAAACAACAAAGGAAAAGGTGTTTTCTTTGTTGAGAAAAGTTCACAAAGTCAAACGCTGAATGAACCGAGCAACAACGGTACGAGGCCAAATGAGAAAGCCAAAGCTGACTCAGGCAAGGGAAAGACATAGGCAAATGATTCACAAAGAAAGGATCATCCAAACGCTCAAAAGGCTAAGGATAAACTTAACCACTGTGAATCAAGCGCTAAGCGTCAAGCACCAAAACTGCAACCCAAGCCAGCGCCAAGGAAATACCAGCGTCCATATCCAAGACAATCAAGATCATATTATCGATACTATGATGATTATGACTATGACTATGATTATGACTACTATTATAATCGAGGATATTATTACACACCCAAAAAGCACACACAACACAAGGTGAACACAAAACACACACAACACGATGTGAAACCCAAGAAGGCCAGTATTCCTAAAATGAAGACTAGGCAAATATGGGTTCCTAAAGTTCTAATTCAAACCAAAGTTACTAACACTGAAGGACCCAAAACAACATGGGTGCCTAAGAAGAATTAGAATTGTCCTTTAAAGCAGGTACCTAGAGCCAGCACCGATACTTCAGTTTGGTACATTGATAGTGGATCGTCAAGACACATGACTGGTTCCAAAAATCTTCTAGTCAACTATCAAGCTACCAACGGTCCTCAAGTTATATTCGGTGATAACTCCAAAGGTAAAACCAAAGGTATAGGTATCATGCATAGGGGGAACATCATGATCAGTGATGTATATTACGTTGAGGGTCTTAAGCATAACCTGTTAAGCATTAGTCAATTTTGTGATAAAGGCTTTGAAGTAAAATTCTCAAGCAACTTTTGCTGCGTTAACGACGCTAAGACTAAGTCTACTAAATTAAGAGGAAAAAGAACAAACAATGTGTATTTAGTAGATTGGGATTCTACATCTGATAACAACCCCACATACTTTGTTGCTAAAAGTCAAAATGAATTGGGTTGGTTATGGCATAGAAAAATGAATCACCTCAACTTCAAGGCAATCTCTCAGTTAATATCGCTAAATCTTGTAGAAGGATTACCTAAGGGTTCCTTTCAGAAAAATCGCTTATGTGATGCATGCCAAATGGGTAAACAAGTTAAATCATCTTTTAAAAAGAAACCATGTCTATCTACTTCTAGAGTTCTTGAACTATTGCATCTAGATTTGTTTGGTCCTATTCAAATCATGAGTGTTAGTGGTAAAAAGTACTCGCTAGTAATAGTTGATGATTTCTCTCGCTATACATGGGTAGAATTTCTAGCGACCAAAGATGAAACTAGTGTCAAGCTCACAGCGCTAATTCGTCAATTGCAAAATTCAAAAGATCTAAGGGTGACGAGAATGAGAAGCAATAGAGGAACTGAATTTACTAACCAATTTGTGGAGAAGTTTTGTACAGATTTAGGAATACTTCATGAGTATTCTGCTCCTAGAACACCTCAACAGAATGGAGTTGCCGAGCGATGGAACAGAACGCTTAAAGAAGCCGCAAGGACGATGTTAGCAAAGTCCAAGCTGCCTCAAAGGTTTTGGGCCGAAGCCATCAACACCGCTTGCTACACTCAGAACCGGTGTATGATCAACAAGAAACATGAGAAGACTCCATATGAGTTGTGGAAGGGACGTAAGCCTAACGTTTCATATTTTCATGTTTTTGGTTCAAAATGGTTCATTCATAACAATGGATCCCAAAGCCTAAAGACATTTGATCCTAAAGCGGATGAGGGAATCTTTCTAGGATATGCCAAAAATGGAAAGAGCTTTCGCATCCTAAATAAGATCAAATCAAAGGTTGAAGAATCCATTCATGTTGTGTTTGATGATGCTAACCAAGAACCGAGTAAGGTCAATCCTGATAATGTAGGAATTGAAGATCTCACCCAACAAGCGTCACAAATCAATCTTGGTGATGATAGTGATGACGAAGATGATGAGATTCGTGTACCTTTTCCTAAGGATACTTGTGAGGTTAACAATAATGATAATGTCAGAATTGCTGATGATCATGAAGAGAATGATCATCAAGAGCAGATTGGAACTATAAATGATGCAGCGTCTACGCAAGAGACAAATGAGAATCAAGCGATTGACAACCAAGAGTCTCTCAACCCGTTCCAACCAGATCGCAAATATGATGAAGATCAAGCGTCTTCCTCTTCATCATCATCCTCGTCCTCTGAAGAAGTGGTGGTCAAGCGACCTAAGAGAAAGATAGTTCTCAAAGTCACTGAGCCATCCAAGTCAGCAAAGAAACAGAAGCCTGAGCCAAAGAAGAAGAAGCCGGAGCCCAAAAAGAAGCAAAAGATTTCTTCTCCCCCTCCTAAATCGCCATCGCCTCCTCCAGCGTTTATCTTATCCGTTCCCGAGGAAGAAGAGGAAGCAGTGGACGAAGAAGTACCGCTTGCACGAAGGCGCACTCCTACCTCTACTCCCGCAGCATCCTTTAGCGCTACAGAAAAACTAGCGCTTAGAGAGTCAGTGAGTGTTCCTCCCTTTGACGCTGTTCCCGAAGTCAGCTCAGATCCTCAAGCCGTTTCTCCATCTGAGAGGCTTTCCAATGTTCAGGGTAAGTATTTGCTAAACAAATTAGTCTATCCTTTCCTCGTTAGTCTCTAACGCTAGGATAAAAACTCTTTCAGCACCAAGTGAAGCAGATATTCATTATGTTCTCAACACTCTTGAAGAACTAAATATCCCAATTTGTGCTGATCCAATAACTTCTTTTATCGATTTAGAACTCGAAGAAGAAGTTCAGGAGCCTGAGAAACTTGTCCAAGAATCAGATCAAGCGACTGAAATAGTCGATGATATTCCTTAGGGTAAGCGATGTAGTCCTTTTAGTTTATAATTTCTACTTAGTAGGAATTTTTGCTTGCTTTTCTCAATCGCTTACATGTATCAGCTCAAGATGGACCTCAAGAGGCACCTACCGCTGATGCCCCTCCACTTTCGGAGATTCCCATTGAAATAGACGTGGACATGGCAACTGTTGTGGATATCGCTAAGAAAGCATCTCAAGCCCTTCCTGACACTGAAACATCATTAGCCAGTGAAGCGACTTTAAACGCTGAGCGGTCGATAGAAGTGGCCCCCATCCCAACAGAAGCTATTGCCATCGTTCCTACGCCAACAGGACCTCCTCCTCGTGTTATTGATTTCTTCCCGCGCGGATATCTTCCAGATGTTGAATTTTATTATGCCGCCCGAGAACATGACACTTAAACGCTTGCCGAGTCGGAAATCCAATTTCAAACATCTCTCCATCGGCCTGATCTTTCAGACTCTTACAAGTTTGAAAATTTTGAGCGTTTTGCCGATCTAGGTCTATATAACCTGAAGCGCCTTCAATCACGCCTTGAATATATTCATCGTCCAGCGTTGAACAGATCCGAATTTGACGAGAAGCGATTCAATTTCACCGGTCTCTCAGACGAGTCCTTTTATCCTCTTTGATCAAACAAGATTGTTTTCAAAAACCCCCACATGTGTGATTGGAACAAAAATCCAGACGAGGAAGATCTCAACAAGCTAGGCTATTCGGCTCTCCCCTCCGTCGTCAAGTCTCCTCAGAACGCTCTCTCTCCTAATCCACTTAAGTTATGGAAAGGAAAAGGACCGCTTGTCGGAGCGCCCAAATCCGGTCAACTCGTGGATAGAAGATGAGGCTCGTGAATATCTTGCCAGATTATGGGCTGAGGACTATGAAGAAGAAACGGAACGCTTTGAGAAATTTCTCGCCGCTAGAAAAGATCAAGCTAAAGCTATCAAGTTTGGCAAGCGATGGATGATGAATACAACCAGCTGGGCTGAAGAGTTTGTTTTGCATTTCTACACCCTCGATGAACTTGTGAGATATCCATTCCTATTTCAGTTTGGAATAGAGTACAGACGCAGAGGATATGCAACCTTCTTGCTCCAACAGCGTCAGTTTATTACCTGGAATGTTAGCGCTTTGCCACAATATCGCTAACCAATTGAAAGCTACATTCTCCAGCAACTTGCCTTATACAGCCAAGGCGGACGCTACGTGTTGCATCCTCGTGAAGGGTTTGTTCAACGAGTCTTTCTTGACCTGAATGAAGACACTTCATCAAGTAAACAATCAATTCTTCCAGGACAGAGTCAGATTCGTGTTGATGTTTCGAATGAACACGCTGAGTTTGCTGCGTTCCACAGAACTATGAGAGCAGTGTTTGAAAATGTCCAAGCGCTGGACATCAGTTTCAATCACTTTTCTGGGTGTTACAATTTCAGATGATATACTCTTCACCCCGTGCTCTTTAGTGAATCCAATATTCAAGTGGCCAAGATGTTATCACTAATCAGGCCAGTGGACCATGAAGCAACTCAAGCGCTCATGCCTTTGATTTTGGACTTTTTCCATCGTTATACTTCAGGGATTGCTTTACCGGAAGATGTGCAACTGGCACTAAGTACCGAAGAGTGCGAAGACGCTATATTCTTTATCCCGCAATCCAGCCTGATCAGTCCAAGGCATGTGATGGAAGCCCTTGGCCCCCTCAGGGTCATTGGTGTTAGAGAACCTTCTTCCCCAATACAAATTATAGAAGAAGACATTGCTCCTACTGCGGAAGTCGCTCATCTTCCTGAGGCTTCTTTACCAGATTCTTCTAGCGTCCCGGTAGTCGAGCCCCCAGTTATTGCTAATTCAATCATGGATCAAGCGATTGAAGAAGTGCACGCTGAAATTGCACAAGAGCCTATCGAGCCCTTTATCAGAGATAAATCCAAAGGCAAGGCTGTGGTTTCTAGTTCTTACGGACTTCTCCCGTCCCCAGAGCGTCCTTCTTCCGATTCGGATTCTAAAAGTGATTCAGACGCTAGAGATTTCAGACAGGCAGTACGGAACTCGCTCCACAACATTGAGGGTTCCTGCTCCAAGATTTTTGAGACTGCTGATAGACATATCCGAATAATGTCTGATACGCGAAGTCGTGATATTGCAAACGCTTCAAACACAAGCACTGTTACAATCATGAAGAGCATATCACCTCTTATCGCTGAACTCTCATCCGAATTCAACCGTCACTTAGCCCAGAGCGCTTCGGCTGATGCTGACAGACATATTTCGACCGATGTCGCTGCTCAGAGCATCGCTCACTGTTAGGAAATTTCATTGTTGGTCCCAAGTGGTATACGAAAGGGTCTAGAAGGGGGGGGGGGTTGAATAGACCCTGAAGTCTTTTTTTGAATAGACCCAAGTGATAGTTGATCAAGAGATCCTTTGATCCAGTCATGTGTCTCGATGATCCACTATCTATGTAACATACTGAAGCGTCGGTGTTGGCTCTAGGTACCTGCATTCAAAAGGGCAGATCTAATTTCCTTTAAGTACCCATTTTGTTTTGGGTCCTTCTTTGTTAGTGACGTGAATTAGATTTTTCGGAACCCATATTTGCCTTGTCTTCACTATGGGAGAAAGATTGGCCTTCTTGGGTTTCGTTTTGAGTTGCATACTTTTTCTAGATGTATAGAAATATTCTTGATTATAGTAATAATTATAATCGTATTCACAATTATCATAGTGTTGATAATATGAACTGGATTGTTTTGGATATAGACGTTTGATTCTGTTTGGTATTGGCTTAGGATGCACTTTTGGTGCGGGACGCTTAATGTTTGATTCACTGGCAGAAAATATCTCCTTAGCTTTTTGAGCGTTTGGATATATTTTCTTTTGTGAGACATTCGCTTTGGTCTTTCCTTTGCCTGAGTCAATGTTGACTTTATCATTAGCTTTTGTACCAGTATTTGTTGATTCATTCAGCGTTTGTCTGTTTGAACTTTCTTTAACAAAGATTACACCTTTTCCTTTGTTGATTGTTGTAACATTGGACGCTTTGGCTTTATAACTGAATTTATCAAAACCTAGACCGGTCTTTTCACCAAATGCCCTGGTTACTTTAGTCACATTATCTAGCGTTCTAGACGCTTTTGATAATGAAGAGATAAGCTGCTCTGATTTGGCAAGTTTAGCGACCATTTCAGCTTCTCTTTTGACTATTATATCAAGATCACCTTTTAGCTGAGTAATTTCACTCTCGAGTGATTGGTTTTTCTCAATGCACTGTTGCTGAATTTGCAACTCTGCTTTGAGCGTTAAGTTATCACTTCTGAGTGCTGAAATAATACGATGGTGATTTTGGAATAATTGGGTGGCATCTTGACAATCTGTATAATATTCCTTTACTTGGTCAAGTAATTCATCATAAGAGAGAGGATGATACAGATCAGTGGTTACCTCAGATGGTACGTCGTTAGATGCTTCATTTTCTCTTGCCATGAGACAAATGAATGCTGAGTCCTTTGATGGTTCATCATCGCTGCTTTCATCTGATGATTCCAAGTCCTCTTCAGGCGTATAGAGAGGTTCTGATTCTGCTAGCAAACCTTGTTGTCTCAGGTTGCTCCTGAATTGGTTTCTATCCGTGTGATCTTGCTTTGTAGGTTTAGACACATTTGGATATGGGCAATTAACTTGGAAATGCCCTGGTCTCCTGCAGTTGTAACAAAGATTGGTCTTCATCTTTTGTTCGTTTGTTAATCTTGTGGATCGTTGGTTTAACGCTGCAGGCGCTGCGAGATCTTGCTGAGAAGGAGTTTGATATTGAATTGGCGCTAGGGAGGAGGACGCAGGATAGTGAGGCGCTTGATATTGTGGTTGTATTTGAGGAAGCGCTTGATATGAACTTTGTCCTGGGTGCTTAGGACTGTTTCCCTTCTTTTCATATTTCAGGAATTTCCTGAATCTATTTAGAAGCGCCAGTTCTTCTTCCTCACTTATATCCGAACCTTTTTCTTTGATAGGTTTTCCTTTGATTGATGCCATTAGCGCTCCGGATTCGATCACTGGATTACTTACTGCATCACTGGCCAAATTCAGCTCAAACTCAAATGCTTTGAGTTCTGAAAAAGCATCTTCTGGAGTTAGGCTGTCCAGATTGTTTGATTCTCTCATTGCAGTTGTTTTCATCAGGAATCTGCTTGGAAGACTTCTAAAGATTTTGACCACTGTTTCTCGATTTTGTAGCTCCATACCCAGAGATGTTAGTTTAGTGACAAGGGCTGTAAACCTCATGTCTAATTGCTCTAGCGTCTCATTAGGTAGCATCTTGAAGCCGTTGAATTTTTCTTTGGCAATTGATAATTTGTTTTCCTTTATTTGTGCTGAGCCACCACAAATAGTAGCCAACTTATCCCAAATTTCTTTAGTTGTATTGCATGATTTGACTTTGTTGAATAAGTTGTCATTGTCACCAATGGCTGTGTATAATGCATTCCGACCGACATTGTCCAGATTGGCTCGTCGACGCTCATCGGTGGACCATTCTTGTTTGGGCTTCTCCACATAACCGTCAGGTGTTTCTCCTGTGGCTTCGGGCGCTCTGGTGATAACTTTGTATATTTTGATTGGCCCATCTGAAATGATATCACACATTTCATCATCACATGAACAAAAATAAGTAAACGCTTTGACCTTCCAAGAGTCATAATTTGACTCGGTCAACTTGGGAACTTTAGAGAATGCCATGAAGAATTTAAAGTAATTTTAAAGCGACTGTAAAAAAAATGGATCTGAACAAGCAGTTACGTTTGGAAACGCTTAGGTTTCAACTTCAACCGCTCTGATACCACTTGTTGGTCCCAAGTGGTATACGAAAAGGTCTAGAAGGGGGGGGGGGGTTGAATAGACCCTGAAGTCTTTTTTTGACTTCTTAAAAATTCGTATTACTTTGAAGTATTTGAACACTTGACAAGTTTAAGCGCTAGATGTGGCGCTTGAAAAACGTTAACTTAGACTCGGTGACTTCAACGCTTACCAGAGTAGGGAAGAGTTTAATCACTAAATCAGAGTTGGCACAGCGGAAGTATTTTATAGCTTAGCGTTCAGTTAATTATTCGAAAGTAGTCGCTTAGTTGTTTTAAGACTTTATCAGAATGTGTGCAGTAGGAATAGTAAAGCAGTAACACAATGAATGCTTAAAGAGGTAAATGACACAAGCTATTTGTAAGGTTCACTGGGTGATGTAATCCCAGCTACGTCCTTCTTCTCCTTTTATCAGGGAGGTTTTCCACTATGATGATTATCGAAGAGTCACACAGAGACTTCTACAAGATAGAGGGAGATTGGATATGATCTTGGAACTCCTTGATCACACAGATTTCAGCTCCACTAAAGATCTTCTATCCCCTTGCTTCTTTCACTCAGAAATGGTGCAAGTTACTCTTGATCTCGGAACTCCTTGGTCACACAGATTTCAGCTCCAATAGAGATCAACTTCAACAAGCTTCTTCTACACAAAAATGTTGCTTGCAAGTCAACCAGCTTTCTCACTCAGATGAAAGGTGTTGATGGTTTTGGTCACGGGTTTGTTTGTTTTTGGAAAGTTCAAACAACTTGGGGATATCTCAATGGTGGTATAGGTTCTTCTTAACAAGAGATTTGAGATATGGGTGACTGTCTCTGGAATATTTGTGAAAAGCTTATATGGATATTTGGCTATGATTTTTAGTAAGCTTTTCTTTCAACAAGGTAGGTATTTTTGTGTGTCACGCTCTCTTTCTTGTATTTTGAAAGAGCTATTTATAAGGTATTGGTGGTTTTTGTCCGTTTGACTCGATTGGAGTCTCGTTTCCCCAAACATTCCTTGAGTTCAGACATTTCTAACTTTGGGTATATTTAATTGGTTAGGCATGGTCTTGGTTTCATAAATCTGACAGTCTAGGTCAAAGGTATGGCTTGCACATAAGTTATAGTGCTTATATTTTAATAGCACTTATCCGACTTTTAATGCATCTTGTCTTATTTCCGTTGGAAATAATTCGTCCGTTTGATTCATGCATTATTCTAAGTCTTTGGATGGTTTTGGGTCTGAATTCTTTTTCAGGTTACGTTCTTTGTAGGTTGTGTTGGTTTAACCTTTTTGGACGCTTGCTGAAGAGAAGAGTTATTCTCGTGTATTGGACAGACGCTTGGACTGATCCTGACTTTCTTTTCTTTATTTCAGACGCTTACTCTTCAATCTTGTCTTGATGGTCTCACTGAGAATTCCGTCATTTCACTTGATGTTGAGTATTCGGCCTGAGTTATCCATTCGTAGTTTGAGCACTGGGATAATCCCTAAAGCGTTTGACGGACGCTTCAAGATATCTTTATCCATTGTAGCTTTAGACGCTTGATCTTCACCTTCATCACTTGGTAGACTCACCCAGAATTTTCCTAAGTGTTTTAGTGTCACATACTTAGTCTAAGGAATTCTACAAAGATAAATACTATAAGCCTAAGATAAATAAGCTTTCAGGTACTTATACATAACATTCTATGAAAGCTTTTACACTTTTCGGAGTCTAACAGAAAGTCCTATTTGTCATCATCAAAACATCTAATATGAAATTCCTAACAATTTCCCCCTTTTTGATGATGGCAATACTTATTTGGTTCAAGCGTTAGATACCTGAAGGTTAGCGTAAGTTAGTAAGTTAGTTTGAGCATTAACGAGATGTTTCAGCTGTAAAATGCATTTTATATATATATTTCACAGTACAGGCATTTTACAACTAAAAAGAGAGAGGCACAAGTAAAAGTTAAGATCGTGGCTTGATCTTGTATCTCTTAGTCATTTCAGCACGGATTGCTTCAGTTATCTGATCTTCTAACGTCATCATTGCAGCATGATCTTTACTGATTATGTGCTTGTTTTCTTGAACTTGTCGTGCCTTAAAGGCAATGAAGTGTTTATCCCATTCCTCTGGACTGATGCCTATGTATCGTAGGCAAATTCTGAAGGTTTGGTCGAAGTCAGACATTTTTCTTTCTAAGGCTAATACTGTTGGATCAGTTGGTTCTGGAATTGATGCTCTGAGAAGAGGAATGTCAAACTGTTCAAGCAGTGCTCTTGAAGGCAATGGAAGAGTTGGATAGAGCACTCTTGGAGTTTCTTTCTTATTGGACGCTTCAACCGATGTGGTTACCCAAGAGGGATAGGGATACCTTGGTTCTGCACTCAGTGTGAGAGAAGTATCAATGTGTTGACGCTTGGATGGTGGAGGAGGAACTTGATCTTTAGATGTTGACGATTTCCTCTTTTCTCCCTTCTTTTCCCCCTTATTGCCATCATCAGTCTGTATGAAATGCTGAGTAAGAAGACTGACTTGAGCAGCAATCTGAGCGACAGAGGCCTCAAGAGTGGTTAGACGCTGGTCGAAATGTTCTTTCATGACCAGGAGTTGAGCTTGATTAGCGTCTGTGAGAGAGGTCTCGAGAGCCGTGAACCGGTCTTGTAGATCATTGGTTAAAGCCACATGACTTGCCTGAGTAGCTGTAGATAGTTGCTGTATTTGAGTGAGGCATTCAGTCATGGACGGTTGAGCGTGGGGAAGTGCAGGGCGGACTTGAGGCTTAAAACGAGATGTGTGTTTGAGAGATTCAATAGGTACTTGATTAGTAGGATCAAATACTGTTCCTCGAAGCTCTGGAGCAGTGTTGGACTCGGTGGATGCAGTAGAGTCGGATTCAGTTGGACTGGGAGAATGAGGCGCTTGAGGTAACTCTAATAAGCGCTCAGGAGCAGGTAACAGTTCAGCTGGTGCTGCAGGAAATTCTGATTCTATTCGGCTAAAGTCCGTAAACCGAAAGTCCAAGCTGGCAAACGGTTCATCTGCATATGGATACGTAGCAGTCTGCAGAAGTTCATTCAAATGTAGAGTGGGGAGATAAGTACCTTGAATGAACGTTCTGATAGGACTATCCAGTGCCCTGATATACAGTGGCCCGAGGATATCCAGCACATGAGTGGGAAAGAGTTTGGAGGGCGCTTTGCAGATGGAGAATAAGGCATCTGGGCAATAGTGTTGTGAGAAGCCAATTAGCCGATCTGTTGGGAGAGTCTTCGGTTTCCGATAGTCGGGAACGCGGAGCCGGTAATACTCTTCCAGGTATGGGTAGATGGCTGAAGCAAGCGCTTGAGATCTTTCTAGCAGCGATAAACCAAAATCATAGTGACTGGAGACTTCTTGTCGAATAGACGGAAGAAGTAGATATCCTCTGAAAGAATTGATCCGAGAGCTATCCCATTGTCGCAGATTTTCTGTGAAGATTTTGTCGAATAGAGAGACTGGAGGCATAATTGCCATCATGAGAGAAAAGTTGTCTTCACAGTGGCTAGGGGTGCAGTTCAGACAGGACATGGGAGAAGAACCGCTGGTGGACGCTTGATCATCAAAGCGTAGAGAAGAGTTGGCCAGTTTGTGCAACGCTTGTCTTAAGTGGTGTTCAGGTTGATGGCGGATCAGAGGCAGCTTCAGAACGGGTCCAAGTCTATGCTGGCGCTGCGTCAGCATGTAGCGTGCAATTTTGGTCTTTTTATCATGAATCCCTATTCTGAATAGATGGGGAGCACTAACCAAGTCTTCAAATTTATATGTGTCACCCATGTAAGCTTCAGCCCATCTTATCTCAGTCATACAATACTCAGTTCCTGCATTAAGTATAGCACGAAACCCTTGGTGATGAATATCACAGATGGATTCAAAACGATACCTGTCGGGTTGGTAATTAGCGTTCCAGACGCAGTCAAAATATGCATCGGTTTCAAGTTGAATCATCTCGGTCAGGGATGCTGGACGCTCACCGGCATGTACTCCTTTATTCTTCCACAGGAGGAGAGGATTAGCTGAGCACTTGTTTTCCTCGCTTTTGACCAGTGTTAGAGAGTGAGAATAGCCTTCTCTGTTTAGTAGCTCTTCCGTTGGGTTCAGAAGCTGATCCTGACGCTCATAGACTCTGATGTTGTAGTCGCGGAGAGCGAAGCCAGTGGGTTTGCTTGTCCCACAGTCCAGATAATAAGCTAAGTCAACATCAGCTCTAGGAGTCGTGCCTCCTTGCCGCTGTGCTTGGAGAGTGACGGAAGCCGGGATGTGTGTGGGAGTCTTCCCGAGTTCAAGCGCTGTGTAGTAAGCTTCATCAGCTGGGGTGGAGGCTGTATTAAAGAGAGTGTTGCGTACAGCCAGATCAAACTTTATGAGCTTGGCGATATCATTTTCGGCATTGATAAGACTTTCTTCATTGTAACCTGCAGGTATGAAGTTCTCTGCGGGCGCTGGAGGCAAATAATCGACTGAGTGATCGATAGTCTTTGAGGGATCCAGCTTGAAGAAATGTCGATGGATCACAACGTCGTTAGCATCGCTCTGACCTTCTGAGCGTGCCTCTGTTGTACTAGGTAATGCAAGCAATGGTTGAGCCCTTGGGATTTCAGGTTCATCCGGCTCGAGATTTGTAGATTCGATGGCAGCTTCATGTGCGATGGCCACAATTTGGGTCATATCAACATCCAGATGGACATCAACTGGTGTTTCGAAGGATGATATCGGGACAGCAGCTATGGCTTGATCTCTTTGTGTAGCCTCAGAAGAGATGGCAGCAGTTGGACGCTTACGCCTCTTGAAGATACGCTTCACATTTATACCTTCGGCGGGGAACGCTTGAGTCTGTGGAACTGCAGGTTCTTCAAAGTCAATATTTTTGAGAACCTTTTCCAGATCTTTCCGACTAATGAGGGGTATAGAATCCTCGTCATCTTCATCGCTTTTGATAGGTTGAGCCTTGGGCTTTCGAGGAGCCCGTTTCTTTGTGACAGTGGGACGCTTCACATTATGTTTGGCTTTTGCCTGATCTGGACGCTCAGCCTCCTCATCTGACGCTGCTCGGACAACTTGGCGCTCAGAGAGAGGCTTAGCAGCACCTCCAACTTTGGGTGGATTGAAAAGATTATTGATGATTCTTGGCCCATAGAACTTATGCTTGGCCACGGTGACTCCTGCTGAAGAGGTGCATTCTGCTCGGAAAAGTAGATCACTTAAAACTAGACCATAAGGTCTGTTTGAAGTGCGTAGACTGTCTCTGAACCTGCTGAATATATAGGCGCTCCAGTTGATTTTTATCTTGAGTAGGATGGCAGTCATCATCTGGAACTGGGTTGGGTTGATTTTGTCGAAGGTTCCCACTCTGCATTCTATGTTTTTACTGCAGAAATCAGCCAAGACTCGATACCTGTTCACTATATCTTTCTTCTCAAAGTACGGTTTGTATGGAACATCATCGTAAGCGCTAATCTGAGTCCAGACTTCTTGAATTTGTTCTTCAGTGATAGTGTCTAAAGTGGCTCCAGCATTAGGTAGAGAGAAATTCTGGGCAATAGAGGCCGCAGAGAGAGTGAACGTCTTTGATTCCTTCTTGGAGACAGGAAACAAACAAGTGATGGAAGTCTCATCGTCAGACAGTCGAGCATTTCTCCAGAAAAATTCTAGTTCTTCAGGAAACATATACGAGTATTTCGTGAGAAATTTCTGAAGCCCAGCCTCTGCTACAGAATCCATTATTTCCGTTAAATCAATTTGGGGGTTTTCATAGAGAAACTTCCAATCAACTATAAGGCCTTCAGTGATCTTGACAATAACTTCAGCGGTTCCAGCAGTAGCTTTCTTGGGTGCCATTAGTGAGCAGTAGACAGAGATTACGAAGGAAAATTTTTCGTTTTTGAAAAAGAGAGAGACTTGTTTTTGCACGAATGTAATAGAGTATAAGAGTGTTTGTGTTCTGCAGAAACTTCAATTTGAATGTTCGGTGTGTTTGAAGTTTGAGATGTTGACACGTGGAGGAATATAAATCTCAGCCATTAAAATATAACTGTGGACGTGAATTTAGATTAAATAGGCACGGTTTCTTTTAGTAACTGCCACATATACTATTTTGAAGTCCGATTAAAAGTTTGAAACAGAGACTGAGAGTGATACGTGTGCCCATGAAAAGCGGATACGTTCTTTATGAAAACTGTTCGGGAATCATAATTTTGAACACTATTCAAATGCCCGCCAAAAATTTGTTAAAGCGTCCGGACCTATTCAGAATGACGCTTGAAACAATTTAGTGTTATGTGGACGCTTGAAAATCTTGAGAGTCTCTTTCAAGTAACATGTTGTGCTTTAGCGGTCATTGTAACATATAGAATTATTCCTTTCAGGGTGTATATGAGGACACAGTTTCCCAGTACTTATCATTAGGTCTTGGTAGTAGTGTTTTACTTTTGGTTTAAAATATTCAGCGCTGGTTGTATTCGTCTAAGATACATGGTAATTGTACTGACGCGTGTACATGTGCTGAACCATCTTTGAAAAACGTGATGAGTACCCATGGGTTTTCTTGAGCGAAGGGTGAGGAATGTCAAGTCAGCATTAATTGCATTGATTGACTAATCCACTTTCTCGTTTTAGCGTAGGGTAATGTACGCTTGCTTTTAAAAGGGTCTTTTTACTAACTGCTTTAGCCGGGAATAAAGCTAAGCGTTTAGTTTATTTTGAAAGAAGTGCAGACGCTAAGACAGATTTGTGTAATAAGCGTCAAAAAGGTTTTAAGTGTATGGTGCTAAGTGCGTATGACCGATGCAAGGGAAAACATTTTTGGTCATATTCACTTAGGTATAGTTAGCTCCTTTAAGGTTCCCCCTATGTAGGTTCCCCATAAATTTCATAACATACAGTGAATTCCCCCTAAATTTCATGCCTAACAAAAGTATGATGTTTCGAATGATTAAGCATTTAGATCAATCATACCTAGTTCACTTCTTAAAGTGAGAAAACGTTGTTCGTTAAGCGCTTTGGTGAAGATATCTGCCAGTTGCTTTTCTGTACTAATGAAGTGCATGGAGATATCTTTCTTTTGAACGTGGTCACGTAGAAAGTGATAGCGAATGTCAATGTGTTTGGTTCTAGAGTGAAGAACTGGATTTTGAGTCATTGCTAAGGCGCTTTGATTGTCACAATGGATAGGAGTTGGATCTAGGATTATTCCATAATCTCTAAGTTGTTGCCTCATCCAAAGGATCTGTGCACAACAGCTTCCAGCGGCTACATACTCAGCCTCAGCGGTGGAAGTAGCGATGGACTGTTGCTTCTTACTATGCCATGAAATTAGTCTATCACCTAGAAATTGACATGTTCCACTAGTACTTTTTCTATCTATTTTGCATCCTGCAAAATCTGCATCTGAATAACCAATTAGTTCAAAAGGAGAATCCCTAGGATACCATAAGCCCACATTTTGTGTGCCTTTTAGGTACTTAAGGATTCTTTTAGCAGCAATTAAGTGTGATTCTCTAGGATCAGCTTGAAATCGTGCACACATGCATACTGAGAACATAATATCAGGTCTACTAGCTGTAAGATAAAGAAGTGATCCAATAATACCTCTATAGTTAGTGATATCAATTTTCTTTCCATTATCGTCTCTATCTAGCTTAAGCGTTTGGCTCATTGGAATTTTTGAAAGTGATGCATTTTCCATACCAAATTTCTTGATCATATCTCTAGTATATTTAGTTTGATTTATGAATATGCCATTAGGGAGTTGTTTAACTTGTAATCCTAGGAAGAAAGTTAATTCACCCATCATGCTCATTTCAAATTGATCTTGCATCATTTTCGAAAATTTCTCACATAGACGCTTATTGGTAGATCCAAATATAATATCATCAACATAAATTTGAACTAGGAGAATATCTTCATTATGGGTAATTTTGAATAACGTTGTGTCAACGCTGCCTTTTGAAAAGCCTTTACCTATAAGGAAGATAGAGAGAGTGTCATACCATGCTCGTGGTGCTTGTTTAAGACCATAGAGTGCCTTGTCCAATTTGTAAACCATGCTTTTCCCATGGTTGTTGATGAATCCTGGTGGTTGCTCCACATATACTTCTTCTTGGAGTTTACCATTCAGAAATGCACTCTTTACGTCCATTTGATACACTGTAAATTTGTTAAATGCTGCAAACGCTAGAAACATGCGGATTGCTTCAAGTCGGGCAACTGGAGCGTATGTTTCATCAAAGTCGATGCCCTCTTCTTGACAGTATCCCTGAGCTACGAGTCTGGCTTTGTTTCTAATCACAATCCCATTCTCATCCATTTTGTTTCTATAGACCCATCTAGTTCCAATGACCCCTTGGTGGGTTGGTCTTGGTACTAGCGTCCATACCTCATTTCTTTCAAATTGGTTTAGCTCTTCTTGCATGGCTTCTATCCAACTTGGATCGTTAAGCGCTTCATCCACTTTCTTTGGTTCCATTTGAGATAGGAAGCTTGCAAACATGGCCTCATTTATTGTAGCGGCTCTCGTTCTAACGGGTGCTCCAATATCTCCAATAATTAGTTCTGGTGGATGGTCTCTGAGCCATTTTCTGTCTGGTTGGAACGAGTTAAGGATTGATCTAACGTTTGATTAAACTGTGTAGGCGCTTGACCAATTCCTTGCGTAGGCGCTTCAGTGTTTGTAGATTGAATTTGCTCTTGATGAACATTCCCTTCATGATCATCAGCGTTTCTTGCAATGTCATCGTTGATGTCTTTACGAGTAGTCTTAGGATTAGGTATAATGATTTCATTATCTTCATCAATATCACTATCATCACACAGATTGATTTGTGACGCTTGTTGAGATAAATCTTCAATTCCTGCATCATTAATATTAACCTTACTCGGTTCTTGGTTAGCATCATCAAACACAACATGAATGGATTCTTCAACCTTCGATTTGATCTTATTTAAGATGCGAAAACTCTTTCCATTTTTGGCGTAACCTAGAAAGATTCCTTCATCTGCTTTAGGATCAAATGTCTTTAGGCTTTGAGAACCATTGTTATGAATGAAACATTTTGAACCAAATACATGAAAGTATGAAACATTCGGCTTACGTCCCTTCCATAACTCATATGGAGTCTTTTCATGTTGCTTGTTGATCATACACCGGTTCTGAGTGTAGCAAGCAGTGTTAATAGCTTCGGCCCACAACCTTTGAGGCAGCTTAGACTCGGCTAACATAGTCCTAGCGGCTTCTTTAAGCGTTCTGTTCCGTCGTTCAGCAACTCCATTTTGTTGAGGTGTTCTAGGTGCTGAATACTCATGAAGTATTCCAAAGTCTTTACAAAATTTCTCAACAATATGGTTAGTAAATTCAGTTCCTCTATCACTTCTAATTCTTGTTACTTTTAGATCTTTTGAGTTTTGTAGTTGACGAATTAGAGAGGTGAGCTTGGCACTAGTTTCATCTTTAGATGCTAGAAATTCTACCCATGTATAGCGTGAAAAATCATCAACTATTACTAGTGAATACTTTTTACCACTAACGCTCATGATTTGAATAAGACCAAACAAATCTAAATGTAGTAATTCAAGTATTCGAGAGGTCGATAGATGAAGCTTCTTCTTAAAGGATGATTTAACTTGTTTACCCATTTGACAGGCATCACATAAGCGATCTTTATTAAAGGAACCTTTAGGTAATCCCTCTACGAGATTTAGAGATATTAATTGAGAGATTGTTTTGAAATTGAGGTGATTCATTTTTCTGTGCCATAACCAACCTAATTCGTTTTGATTCTTAGCTACGAAGCATGTAGAGTTGTTATCTAATGTTGAATCCCAATCTACTAAGTATACATTGTTTGTTCTTCTTCCTTTTAATTTGGTAGATCCTGTCTTAACATCGATTATCTCGCACAAGTCACTAGAAAATTTAATCTCAAAGCCTTTATCATGATGTTCCCCCTATGCATGATACCTATACCTTTAGTTTTACCTTTAGAATTATCACCGAATATAACTTGAGGACCATTGGTTGCACGATAGTTGATCAAGAGATCCTTTGATCCAGTCATGTGTCTCGATGATCCACTATCTATGTAACATACTGAAGCGTCGGTGTTGGCTCTAGGTACCTGCATTCAAAAGGGCAGATCTAATTTCCTTTAGGTACCCATTTTGTTTTGGGTCCTTCTTTGTTAGTGACGTGAATTAGATTTTTCGGAACCCATATTTGCCTTGTCTTCACTATGGGAGAAAGATTGGCCTTCTTGGGTTTCGTTTTGAGTTGCATACTTTTTCTAGATGTATAGAAATATTCTTGATTATAGTAATAATTATAATCGTATTGACAATTATCATAGTGTTGATTATATGAACTGGATTGTTTTGGATATAGACGTTTGATTCTGTTTGGTATTGGCTTAGGATGCACTTTTGGTGCGGGACGCTTAATGTTTGATTCACTGGCAGAAAATATCTCCTTAGCTTTTTGAGCGTTTGGATATATTTTCTTTTGTGAGACATTCGCTTTGGTCTTTCCTTTGCCTGAGTCAATGTTGACTTTATCATTAGCTTTTGTACCAGTATTTGTTGATTCATTCAGCGTTTGTCTGTTTGAACTTTCTTTAACAAAGATTACACCTTTTCCTTTGTTGATTGTTGTAACATTGGACGCTTTGGCTTTATAACTGAATTTATCAAAACCTAGACCGGTCTTTTCACCAAATGCCCTGGTTACTTTAGTCACATTATCTAGCGTTCTAGACGCTTTTGATAATGAAGAGATAAGCTGCTCTGATTTGGCAAGTTTAGTGACCATTTCAGCTTCTCTTTTGACTATTATATCAAGATCACCTTTTAGCTGAGTAATTTCACTCTCGAGTGATTGGTTTTTCTCAATGCACTGTTGCTGAATTTGCAACTCTGCTTTGAGCGTTAAGTTATCACTTCTGAGTGCTGAAATAATACGATGGTGATTTTGGAATAATTGGGTGGCATCTTGACAATCTGTATAATATTCCTTTACTTTGTCAAGTAATTCATCATAAGAGAGAGGATGATACAGATCAGTGGTTACCTCAGATGGTACGTCGTTAGATGCTTCATTTTCTCTTGCCATGAGACAAATGAATGCTGAGTCCTTTGATGGTTCATCATCGCTGCTTTCATCTGATGATTCCAAGTCCTCTTTAGGCGTATAGAGAGGTTCTGATTCTGCTAGCAAGCCTTGTTGTCTCAGGTTGCTCCTGAATTGGTTTCTATCCGTGTGATCTTGCTTTGTAGGTTTAGACACATTTGGATATGGGCAATTAACTTGGAAATGCCCTGGTCTCCTGCAGTTGTAACAAAGATTGGTCTTCATCTTTTGTTCGTTTGTTAATCTTGTGGATCGTTGGTTTAACGCTGCAGGCGCTGAGAGATCTTGCTGAGAAGGAGTTTGATATTGAATTGGCGCTAGGGAGGAGGACGCAGGATAGTGAGGCGCTTGATATTGTGGTTGTATTTGAGGAAGCGCTTGATATGAACTTTGTCCTGGGTGCTTAGGACTGTTTCCCTTCTTTTCATATTTCAGGAATTTCCTGAATCTATTTAGAAGCGCCAGTTCTTCTTCCTCACTTATATCCGAACCTTTTTCTTTGATAGGTTTTCCTTTGATTGATGCCATTAGCGCTCCGGATTCGATCATTGGATTACTTACTGCATCACTGGCCGAATTCAGCTCAAACTCAAATGCTTTGAGTTCTGAAAAAGCATCTTCTGGAGTTAGGCTGTCCAGATTGTTTGATTCTCTCATTGCAGTTGTTTTCATCAGGAATCTGCTTGGAAGACTTCTAAAGATTTTGACCACTGTTTCTCGATTTTGTAGCTCCATACCCAGAGATGTTAGTTCAGTGACAAGGGCTGTAAACCTCATGTCTAATTGCTCTAGCGTCTCATTAGGTAGCATCTTGAAGCCGTTGAATTTTTCTTTGGCAATTGATAATTTGTTTTCCTTTATTTGTGCTGAGCCACCACAAATAGTAGCCAACTTATCCCAAATTTCTTTAGTTGTATTGCATGATTTGACTTTGTTGAATAAGTTGTCATTGTCACCAATGGCTGTGTATAATGCATTCCGACCGACATTGTCCAGATTGGCTCGTCGACGCTCATCGGTGGACCATTCTTGTTTGGGCTTCTCCACATAACCGTCAGGTGTTTCTCCTATGGCTTCGGGCGCTCTGGTGATAACTTTGTATATTTTGATTGGCCCATCTGAAATGATATCACACATTTCATCATCACATGAACACAAATAAGTAAACGCTTTGACCTTCCAAGAGTCATAATTTGACTCGGTCAACTTGGGAACTTTAGAGAATGCCATGAAGAATTTAAAGTAATTTTAAAGCGACTGTAAAAAAAATGGATCTGAACAAGAAGTTACGCTTGGAAACGCTTAGGTTTCAACTTCAACCGCTCTGATACCACTTGTTGGTCCCAAGTGGTATATGAAAGGGTCTAGAAGGGGGGTGGGGGGTTGAATAGACCCTGAAGTCTTTTTTTGACTTCTTAAAAATTCGTATTACTTTGAAGTATTTGAACGCTTGACAAGTTTAAGCGCTAGATGTGGCGCTTGAAAAATGTTAACTTAGACTCGGTGACTTCAACGCTTACCAGAGTAGGGCAGAGTTTAATCACTAAATCAGAGTTAGCACAGCGGAAGTATTTTATAGCTTAGCGTTCAGTTAATTATTCGAAAGTAGTCGCTTAGTTGTTTTAAGACTTTATCAGAATGTATGCAGTAGGAATAGTAAAGCAGTAACACAATGAATGCTTAAAGAGGTAAATGACACAAGCTATTTGTAAGGTTCACTGGGTGATGTAATCCCAGCTACGTCCTTCTTCTCCTTTTATCAGGGAGGTTTTCCACTATGATGATTATCGAAGAGTCACACAGAGACTTCTACAAGATAGAGGGAGATTGGATATGATCTTGGAACTCCTTGGTCACACAGATTTCAGCTCCACTAAAGATCTTCTATCCCCTTGCTTCTTTCACTCAGAAATGGTGCAAGTTACTCTTGATCTCGGAACTCCTTGGTCACACAGATTTCAGCTCCAATAGAGATCAACTTCAACAAGCTTCTTTTACACAAAAATGTTGCTTGCAAGTCAACCAGCTTTCTCACTCAGATGAAAGGTGTTGATGGTTTTGGTCATGGGTTTGTTTGTTTTTGGAAAGTTCAAACAAATTGGGGATATCTCAATGGTGGTATAGGTTCTTCTTAACAAGAGATTTGAGATATGGGTGACTGTCTCTGGAATATTTGTGAAAAGCTTATATGGATATTTGGCTATGATTTTTAGTAAGCTTTTCTTTCAACAAGGTAGGTATTTTTGTGTGTCACGCTCTCTTTCTTGTATTTTGAAAGAGCTATTTATAAGGTATTGGTGGTTTTTGTCCGTTTGACTCGGTTGGAGTCTCGTTTCCCCAAACATTCCTTGAGTTCAGACATTTCTAACTTTGGGTATATTTAATTGGTTAGGCATGGTCTTGGTTTCATAAATCTGACAGTCTAGGTCAAAGGTATGGCTTGCCCATAAGTTATAGTGCTTATATTTTAATAGAACTTATCCGACTTTTAATGCATCTTGTCTTATTTCCGTTGGAAATAATT
Organism: Buddleja alternifolia; assembly: GCA_019426215.1. Taxonomy (NCBI): domain Eukaryota; kingdom Viridiplantae; phylum Streptophyta; class Magnoliopsida; order Lamiales; family Scrophulariaceae; genus Buddleja; species Buddleja alternifolia. Next base: position 22,756,740 of record CM033404.1, on the reverse strand, counting down.
CGTCCGTTTGATTCATGCATTATTCTAAGTCTTTGGATGGTTTTGGGTCTGAATTCTTTTTCAGGTTACGTTCTTTGTAGGTTGTGTTGGTTTAACCTTTTTGGACGCTTGCTGAAGAGAATAGTTATTCTCGTGTATTGGACAGACGCTTGGACTGATCCTGACTTTCTTTTCTTTATTTCAGACGCTTACTCTTCAATCTTGTCTTGATGGTCTCACTGAGAATTCCGTCATTTCACTTGATGTTGAGTATTCGGCCTGAGTTATCCATTCGTAGTTTGAGCACTGGGATAATCCCTAAAGCGTTTGACGGACGCTTCAAGATATTTTTATCCATTGTAGCTTTAGACGCTTGATCTTCACCTTCATCACTTGGTAGACTCACCCAGAATTTTTCTAAGTGTTTTAGTGTCACATACTTAGTCTAAGGAATTCTACAAAGATAAATACTATAAGCCTAAGATAAATAAGCTTTCAGGTACTTATACATAACATTCTATGAAAGCTTTTACACTTTTCGGAGTCTAACAGAAAGTCCTATTTGTCATCATCAAAACATCTAATATGAAATTCCTAACATTCATGTTAGATGTTTTGATGATGACAAGATAGGATTCATTGTTAGACCCCAAATAAAATGTAAGTTTATGTTTTCCTTACGCGAGAAAACTATTATTGAAAAATATTCATATACTCTTGCTGTGAAAAAGCTTTGAAGCTCCATAGCCAAAACCTTCAAGCTTTTTACATACATTCCAAACAGTCACCAAAATATCTCAAACATCTTGTAAAGAAGAAATTCAAATTCCACTTGAGATATTACAAGTTGTTTGATCTTTCCAAAAACAAACATGATAAGTGTGTTATTCTCCTAGAAATCTCGTCTAATTCCAATGTTTTTATGCAATATTCTTTTATAATTGCTCGTTTAAAGTCATGATTTTATCTTGTAGGATGGTTGGAGCTTTTGACGAGAAAAGATGTGGAATTGGTCGAGATTGAGAGCCCCAATTGAAGTCGGGAGGTTGGAGAACGACCAAGATGAGCGAGAAGGCCTAAAAACGTACCTACAAGCTACCAAAGCTCGGGCTGGAGCAAGAAAAAATCTTGCTCCAGCATGAGCTGTGCGAAACAACTTAGCTCGTGCTGGAGCAAGAAAAATGCTTGCTCCAGCACGAGCCCTTTTGGCCTTAGCTCTCGCTGGAGCAAGAAAATGTCTTGCTCCAGCGCCAGCAGTGCGTGGCTTCATAGCTCGCGCTGGAGCAAGACATTATGCTCGCTCCAGCGCGATTCTCTCGGATTTTACCCGATTTGTAGAGCTATAAATAGAGTTTTGACCTATTTTGGTTGTATCTTTGCCTCCCCCAAGTCTTGTTCTCTTTAGATTTTTGCATTTTTGGAATTCTCAAGCTTTGAAGATGACATTTAGAGGCTAAAAACCTCATCCGGGCAATTGTAATTCGAAATCATCATCTTGGTTTGTGAGATTATTGTTCTTAATATAATTTCTTTGTTGAGTAATTGATTTTCTTGTTTTCATGCCAAGTGTTTGATGAATTGCTTAGCTTAGATGTACACTTTGTTATTGTGTTTCATTGATCCATTGCTAGTTAAGATTAAATTGCTATCAATTATGGTCTTGCTTAGTAGCAAATAGGGATTAATATTGATGAATGATTGATATTAGATTCTTAGGGGAAAATTAATGTCATTAGATTTAATTCATGCTAGGTGGATTGACTATTGATGTCAACTCTCTTTTTGTGATTAATGCTTCTCCGTAAATGAATCGAAGGCCTAGTCCCTAGATGTATTTTAGGAGTTAGAATTTATCGATTGGCTATCCGTTGATAAATTACGCTTAAGAAAAGAGCAAGATGTTCATATGCTATCATTGTTCCTCTTAGTTGGCTACTCAACTAGAATTAATCTTGCGTATCTATGATCGAATCGAGAAGATGATGGGTAATTACAATTGACCGGGCTTTACATTATTGATTCAATTATACTATTTAATTGCTTTCTTTATAATTTTTATTTGTTTAGATTCCGTACAATTGCAACCAACCCCCCTTTTTACTTAAGTTTCATAAGTTATTTAACAATTGTAATTGATCTACACTCTCTTGGGTTCGACCCTTGCTTACCGCTATTGCATTAGGTATCAAGGAAGTATAAATAATATTTTTGGTGTGCTACGACACGCATCAAAACAAAACCCTAGAGATAACCTTCAACCTTTCATCTGAGTGAGAAAAGTTATTGTACCCTTTCAGGCAGTATTTCTGAGTGAGAGAAGCTTGAAGAAGACGATCTTCATTGATGCTGAAGTCTGTGTGATCAAGGAGCCCAAGATCATTTTCACCTGTTACTATTGTGTAGAAGATTCTGTGTGAATTCTTTGATTATCATCATAGTGAATTCCTCCAAGTGAAAAAAGAAAAAAAGGATGTAGCTGGGATTACATTACCCAGTGAACCTTACAAAGATTGTGTCTTTTACTTTATTGTCTTAGCACTATTTCATTGCATCATTCATTTTATTGAAAAGAACAACTCTAAGCAATCAGCGATTAAGATTAATCAACAGAACGCTAAAAACTCATTTCCGCTGTGCTAACCCTGGTTAAGCAATCTAAGCGTTGCCCTACTTTGGTAAACAGCTAAAATCACTAAGTCTAAGTTAACTCTATCTGAAGCGTTTGACCCAAGCGCTCAGTACTCCAAGCGTTCAAAATATTTAAGTGATACGAAATTTTTGAAGTCTAAAAAGACTTCAGGGTATATTCAACCCCCCCCTTCTAAACCCTTTCGTATGCCACTTGGGACCACCACTCACCAAGTTGCTCTCTTAGTTGACAAAGTTCGACTCTTGCGAAGAGAAGTTGCTGAGTTGAAAACCTCTCTTGATGATGCCAAGAAGGGGGAAAATACAGAAAAGCATCAAGCGTCCGAAGTAATGTCAAAGACTGATAATAAAAATTGGCGATCAATGATTGAAGAACTAGTGAGCATCAAGAAGATGTTAACTAAAAAGAGAAAGTCAAGGTATTATCTAGGAAGATATCCCCTTCCGGAATTGGACGTTGACTTCTTAGAAAATATGGGATTTCAACCTTTTGCCGGACCGCTGAGACGACCTATCAATTGGAGACCGTCAAAAGATCCAAGAAAAGATATCTATCACGATTTAATTCGTGAACTTGGAATTCCTCCAAGAGAGTGGACGGAAAGGTTGTTAGAACTTAATGAAAGCGCCAGACTTCGTAGGCATGATTACGATGAAGTTCAACATACGACAATGATTGCCATTGATCGTCTCCTGATGGACTTAGCGCTAGAAGTTCTCCAAGGCGAAGAAAGAGCAAAGCGACAGAAAAAGTGAATGATTTTTTTATTTTATTTTATTTCTGTTATCGCTTCCTTTTTTGTTTTCAGTATAAATCATGTATGCTTATTCTTTCAATATATGAATGATTTATTGCTATAACATCTTGTTGAAGCTAATCTAACTTTAGCTAACTTTACTAACTTTTTGAACGCTAACTTATATTCATTTAGGCTTTTCTTTTAAGTAACTCTTAAATTATAAAAGAGTTATAAGAGTTAAAGTCTTGACATCATCAAAAAGGGGGAAATTGTTAGGAAATTTCATGTTAGTTGTTTTGATGATGACAAGATAGGATTCAATGTTAGACCCCAAATAAAATGTAAGTTTATGTTTTCCATAGATCATTGTTTAAGCGTTTGAAAGTTTGTAATTTTGTTTAGGCTTGTAATTTTTATCTTTGTAGGTTTTAGACTAAGTATTAGATACTGAATCGCTAATAGAATTCTAGGTGAGTATATTAGAGAAGAAGTTGAAGATCAGCGTCTGAAGTCAACCAGAGATGAAGATTTGTTTCTTAGCGTCCGTCAAACGCTAAAGGACCTTTTTCAGGATTTATGGATCAAGCGCTCAAAGAACTTAAGCGACCAATGACAAATTCGCCTGAAATAAATCCTCAAGTCACGAAGGACTTAAATGCAATCATTCAACGGACATTTATTTCCAACAGGAAATAAATTCAAATGCATTAAATGCCTGATAAGAGCATTAAATATGATAAGCTACTGTAACCTGTGGACAAGCCACCTTTTTGACTAGACTGTTAGAAATTCAGAGTTTATAGCTGCTACCATCCAATCGGTGCCAGCAGTTTTTCAGGAATGTCAGGCTTTAGGTAGAATCACGCGTTGCGTGAAAGGCACGCTCCTACATGTGTCCAACGGACAGATCCCAAGAATTGCCTATAAATACCATACCTTCAGCAGACCCTAAAAAGGACGGTACAAAATATTTACAAAAGAAAATTACGTACACAAGAAAAAGCTTAGAAACTCCATAGCCAAAATTTCTTCAAGCTTTTTATCTACATTCCAGACAGTCACAAATATCTCAAACATCTTCCAAAGAAGAAAACTAAATTCCCATTGAGATATTCCAAGTTGTTTGATCTTTCCAAATACAAACAAACCCTTGTGACAAAACCCTCAACCTTTCATCTGAGTGAGAAAAGTTGTTGAAACTCATTACAGGCAGTATTTCTGAGTGAGAGAAGCTTGTAAAACACGATCTTCATTGGTGCTGAAATCTGTGTGATCAAGGAGCCCGAGATCATTTTCATTCTTTACTATCTTGTAGAAGATTCTGTGTGATTCTTTGATAATCATTTTAGTAATTTCCTCCAAGTGAAAAAAGAAGAAGAAGGACGTAGCTGGGATTACATCACCCAGTGAACCTTACAAATTATTGTGTCATTTATATTTTACTGTCTTATCTGTCATATTACATTATTTTAAAAGACAAGTAAAATTGCAAAGCGATTAAATTATCTAAAAGAACGCTAAAAATCATTTCCGCTGTGCTAACCCTGATTAAGTAATCTAAGCGTTACCCTACTTTGGTAAATTGCTAAACTCACTAAGTCTAAGTTATCTTTACTGAAGAGCCTGACCCAAACGCTCAGCCTTCCAAGCGTTCAGATCTTTGAAAAGTAACACGAAATGTTTGAAGTCTAAAAAGACTTCAGGGTCTATTCAACCCCCCCCCCCCTTCTAGACACTTTCGTATGTCACTTGGGACCATCAATTGTGTATGTCTTGTTTTAGGTTAAAGAATCCTTTTATATCCTCTTGACATATTGACCAAGACAAACAAAAGAGTCTTTTGTTGTTGGGCATCCTTATGGACGCCCAACTAGCCTTAATAAGCGTTCTCATGGACGCCCATCATGTGCTCGGGAATTCTTTTGTTCTAATTAATTATCTATTTAATTAATAATTTATTATATCTAATAAATAAATTAATTAATTAAATAACCTAAATAATTAGATAAATTAATTCATTAACTTATTTCTATAGGAAATTAATTAATAATTAATCTCATCTTTATAATTAATTATTTAATTTATCCAATAAATTAAAACTCCTACAAGAAAAAAGAAACTCCTTTTTCATTTTTCTTTATCAATCCTTTAGCGCGACTCTTTAGGTTCATTTTATTTGGCAATGAGAGGAAGCCAAAGGAAGTGGGTAACACCTAACCAGTCACGTGGCCCACTTCGTAGCCCAAACGAAATTGAATAATTGGATCATTCCACAACCTTCCAATCGTAAATACTATATAAGTATAAACCCTTTGTTCACGTGCCCTAGTCAGTGAGAGTCATGGTTATGTCAAACTCACTGGACTTGACTATATGTATTAATTATAATAATACAAGATCATTGAGATCGATTTAGTGCCTAGCACAATCGTCTCTTTTTGCTTTGGCTAAAGACTTTGATCTCTATTTATCTATAATCACATAGGGTACATCCTCATTCACTTATGAGAGAACCATTCCCATATTAGATAACAGCTAAGACTACCTCTTGCCCATCAAGCCGCATTTCGAGGTCAACCCCACCAACGGGTGAATTGGGTCTAACTACTCTAGTGAAATATTTGACGCCACAAGTGCATCTTTTGCCTGATACTTCAGGTCAAAGGTTCACGTATACCTATTATGCATAATCAGTTCTATCATTGACAGTCGCAGAGTAAAAACCAATGTGACAGAACAGATGCGAGTCGTGTTCGAGCATATTAGTTCCACTGATGTGCCTACATTCTTAAGTTCCCACCATCACATTGTGCTCGACTGGCACTCCCATGTCAGAGCTAAGATTATACAAGTGTTCTAAGTCTTTATTTGTCCACTAAAGACTTCATATTACTTGCAAACAAGTTTAAGTAATCAAGATCAATCTCTCTAGTGCTAATCTTCCTGTCCCATAGGAAGTAGAGGGATTGCACTGAAAACATGGATAAAATATTTTACACTACTTATAGATGCAAATAAGATTTAAGTGAAAACTAAATAATACCTTTTATTATACATATCAAATAAGTTCATTACAAGAAATATGCTTTATCATTCTATCCTCTATGGTATCTAAGGGCATAATCCTAATAATCTCCCAATTGCACTCAACACCACTCATGGTGGTATCTTATACCCATCCTTTCCAGGTATCGGTCTAGAACAACCTGAGGTATTGGTTCGGTGAACGGGTCAGCTACATTATCAGCTGAGGCTATTTTCTGCACTGCTATCTCTCCTCTGCCAATGATCTCTCTAATAAGTGAATTCTTCTCTCAATGTGTTTAGACTTATTATGAGACCTTGGTTCCTTGGCTTGTGTTATTGCTCCATTGTAATCACAATAAAGTGGCAACGGGAGCTATGCACTAGGAACCTCTTCTAGTTATCCAAAAAACTTTCTCATCCAAACCGCTTCTTTGGCTGCCTTTGAGGCTGCCACATATTCTACTTCATTGGTGGAATCAGCGGTTGTATTTTGCTTGGAAATTTTCTAAGACACCGCCCCACCACTAAGTGTGAAAAGAAACCCTGAAGTGGATTTTCGGTCATCAACGTCAGACTGAAAGTCTGAGTCAGTGTAACCTTCCATCTTCAGGTCTCCACCTCCATAGATAAAAATCATATCTATATGTCTTTCGAGACACTTTAGGATATTCTTCACAGCTATCCAATGTTCCTTTCCCAGGTTTGCTTGAAATCGAGTCACCACGCTTACATCATAAGCAATGTCAGGTCTTGTGCACAACATTGCATACATCAGGCTACCAACTGCAGAAGCGTAGGGTACATTACTCATCTCCTTTCTATTTTCCTCACTTTGAGGACACATAAATTTGGATAAATGTACTCCATGCCTCATGGGAAAAAACCCTTTCTTTGAATTGCCCTTCCTAAATCTTTTTAGGACCTTTTCTAGGTAAAGAGCTTGGGAGAGACCTATCATTCTATTCGTTCTATCTCTATAGATATGAATTCCTAGAATGTATGTCGCTTCTCCCAAGTCTTTCATAGAAAATGTACTCGAAAGCCATTTCTTGACAGTGGTGAGCACTCCCACATCATTTCCTTTAAGTAGAATGTCATCCACATGTAGTACTAAGAACGAGATCTTGCTCCCACTAGTCTTCTTGTAGACACAGGGTTCATCTTCGTTCTTGATGAAGCCATATCCCTTTACTACTTTATCAAAATGAAGATTCCAGCTTCTAGATCCTTGCTCGTGACCGTATATGGACCTCTCAAGTTTACATACTTTATGGATATCGGTCTCGGATACAAAACCTTTTGGTTGTTCCATATAGATGTCCTCTTTGAGGAATCCATTTAGAAAAGCCGTTTTAAAATCCATCTGCCATATCTCATAATCTAAGTATGCATCTATGGATAACATTATTTAGATGGACTTTGTCATGGCCACGGGCGAAAAGGTTTCTTGATAGTCAATTCCTTCTCTTTGACTATAGCCTTTAGCTATGAGCCTAAATTTATAGCTGTCAACCCTGCCATCGGCACCAATCTTTCTTTTGTAGATCCATTTGCATCCTATAGGTACAATATCTTTAGGACGATCTACCAAGATCCAGACTTGGTTCGATTGCATAGAATCCATCTCTGTTTCCATTGCGTCTCGCCATCTTGAAGCGTCGACATCCACCATCGCTTGATTATAGGTACAAGGATCATTTTCATGACCTTCTTGTACTACAGTGTGAAGCTCTGGGTCCCCCAGCAGTTGATACCCATACCTTTCAGGTTCATGCGTTATTCTACCGGATCTACGTGGTGGTTAACTACTATTGGGTCAGGCCTTGGTTTTTGGACATATGTCTCAGAGAGAGTTTCATTATGTTCTTCTAGAACAATCTTTCTACCTTTGCCCCCTTCCAAGATGAATTCATCTTTAAGGAAATGATTCTCTGATCATCATGTTGGTAAAAGAAGAATCCCATGGAATCTTCAGGATAACCAATGAAACATCCCATGAGGGATCTTGTCTTCAATTTCTCCATTTTAGTCTTCTTGACATAAGTAGGACATCCCCAAATCTTAATCTGATTAAGACTTGGTTTCCTATTTTTCCACATCTCATATGGATTTTTAGGAACGGATTTAGAGGGACATTTGTTCAAAATATAAGCAGTAATAAGGAGCTTATGTCCCCACAACGAAATGGGTAAATCAGTGTAGCTAAGCATGGAACAAACCATGTCCAACAGTGTTCGGTTCCTACGCTCGGCTACTCCATTTAGTTGAGGAATTGCTGGTGGTGTTAGTTTTAACATTATTCCTTGTTCTCTAAGGAATTTATCAAACTCGACACTCATATATTCTCCTCCACGATCCGATCGCAGAGTTTTTATATGTTGCCCAGTTTGATTCTCTACTAAAGCTTTGAATTCTTTAAACCTTTCAAAGGATTCAGACTTTTGCTTCATTAGATACTCTAAACCATATCTGGAATGATCGTCTGTCAAAGTGATGAAGTAGTAGAAACCTCCACGAGCCATTTCTACAAATGGCCCGCAAATGTCTGTATGCACTAATCTTAAGACTTGAGTAGCTCTTTCAAAAGTCCTAGTGAAGGGTGATCTAGCCATCTTTCCTAAGAGACATGATTCACATGTTGGATGGGGATCTGACCCCAATGAGCTTAAAAGCGCATCTTTTTCCATTTTGTGGATCTTGTGCTCTCCAGCATGGCCTAGTCTAAGTTGCCACTTGAGTCTTAAGTTAGCTTCTTGCCTACCACGTTTATGAGTTACAACATTCATATTAGATGAATTACAGACATTTAAATAATACAAACCATTAACTAAAGAAGCATTGCCAACTAATTTATTTCCATAATAAATGTCGCAATTCAATTTAGAAAAATGGAATGTATAACCAATATTAACTAATATAGGAATGGAAACAATGTTCTTCAGCCCCTTGGGCAAAACTAAAACATCATTTAACAACAATAAATGTCCAGAATTTAAAAACAAATAAGTAAATCTAATCCTAGTAGCTACAATACTTTGCCCGCTACCTACTTTGATCATCACTTCTTCTCGGCCCAACTTTCTGTAGATCCAGTTCCAAACAACACACATGGGCATTTGCCCCTGAGTCCAGAATCCATGAGTAGAAAAAATGATCATAGAACAATTAGTTTCAAAAACGAAAAAGTTCCATACCTTTTGCGGCTTTGCCTAATTTAGGACAGTTCCTCTTCTCGTGGCCAAACTCACCGCACTTTTCCTAGAGGGTCCGAGCCAATGGGCCATCACAAAGAAAGGTAAAGCGAAACTTCACAGGCTTCATTAATTTTTTAAATTATTTTACTACAACAACCCATAGAATAAAAAGTAAATCGAATATAACCTAAGTCCATAATCCGTGTCTCCATCACATAAAATATGCTCGCATCAATTAGTACATGCTCGCAACATTTAATACATGCTCGCTATATTAAAAAACTTATGTTGATTATTTAAAATTTTAGTCCAACTAAAAAGTCCTTTATTAAAATTCCCAAATTTTATATATTGTTTATTTCAATTATCATTCTAGTCCTACTAGATGACTTAGATATACAAAATTATAAATCAAGTATATCTACCTTTAATGAAAATAATATTAGTCCAACTAAAATAAATACATAAAATATGGAATCCTATTTTATTATGATTTAAAGCATCATTAATCGGAAAAACTTTTATTTGATTAAAGAATTAATTATTAATCATCCAAGAAAAATAATTTATGTTCTTTATTCAAATATTCAAGTAATTTCCAAGTTGAGAAAAAATTAATAATATTTAATCCATGAATTAATTATTAATCTCCAAAAAATATAATTAATTATTCTAATTAAATATTTTTATTCCAATTAATCCTATTGGGCTCAATTTCATCAAACCCAAGTCACTATCCTTTTGGTACACTTGGATTTAATTTAACTGGGCTCAAAATTAATTAATTAAAAAAACATGCACGCATTATTAATTTATATTGGGCTAATTTTAATTTAAATCCAAATCACCAATCCATTGGCCCATTTGGAATTAATTAAATTAAGCCAAAACTAATTAATAAATCAAAATTGAGTATATTTTCAACTGGGCTTAATTTGAATTATACCAGGTCATTATCCTTTTGATCCACCCGAATAATTAAATTTACCCAAAACTCAAATACCTTTCTCGATCCAATACATAGCCTATTTTCCGACCCGGATCCAAGACCCAGTTCAGCGGGTCGTGTGTAGAAACATATGACCCGCCAGGCCATCTGACCGTGATAATTTATATTCTTTATTCAAATATTCAAGTAATTTCCAATTTGAGGAAAAATTAATAATATTTAATGCATAAATTAATTATTAATCTCCAAGAAAATAATTAATTATTCTAATTAAATATTTATTTTTTCAATTAATCTTATTGGGCTCGATTTCATGAAGCCCACGCATTATTAATTTCTATTGGGCTAATTTTAATTTAAATCCAAATCACCAATCCATTGGCCCATTTGGAATTAATTAAATTAAGCCCAAACTAATTAATAAATCAAAATTGAGTAAATTTCTAATTGGGCTTAATTTAAATTACACCGGGTCATTATCCTTTTGATCCACCCAAATAATTAAATTTACCCAAAATCCAAATACCAATTTCGACCCAATACATATAGCCTGTTTTCCGACCCGGATCCAAGACCCAATTCAGCGGGTCGTGTGTCGAAACACACGACCCGTCATACCGTCTGACCATGTGTGCGGGTGGTGTGGCCTGGCCGCTGCGCGCGCTGCCAGCACACTGTGCGCGAGCTGTTCAGGGCTTTCGAGCTCCGTTTTTCTTCGTTTCTTGATTTTTTTCTCATCATAAAATTACCCAGATTTACAATAAACATAAAAAGTCAAATCCATCCTTAAAACCATAAAAACGCAGATTTAAGGACACATAATTGCATGCTTCAAAAACACATAATATGCATATCAAAAATCACATAAACATGATCAAATATACAAATTAGAGATTGACTCTGATACCACTGCTGAGTTTGACGAAAAATCGAATAAACGCAGCGGAATGTTTCAAAAATTTAATTTAAAACCCCAAAGTGAAAATTCTTTGATTGCATATTCAAATCCATTAATTCGCATAACGAATAACGAATTACCCGTTGAACCAAAGTGGTAGGAGAATTTGATTCCTCCTCTAAATTTTGAATTGATGAAGTCTCAATTTCTTCAATCCTCGTGTAATCTTCTGTTGATGAATTCGTTGAGTTTTCTTGAAATTTGATCCGAACGACGAAAACACGCTGTCTCTAAATTATCATGCACGGATTGATTGACAAAAAGTTCCCACTATTTCTCTATGGTAGGTGTTGGTCCCAAGTGGCATACAAAAGGGTCTAGAAGGGGGGGGGGTTGAATAGACACTGAAGTCTTTTTCGACTTCAAAAACATTCGTATAAAGAGGATTTTGGACGCTTGAAAAGTAGACGCTTGACTGAGCGTTTACTTGAAATATAGACGCTTAGGCTAAGCGTCTGATGAAGTTTGTTTTTAGAAAGTTAACTTAGACTTCAAGATTTGAGTACTTTAACCAAGTAGGTTTAAGCGTTCAGTTCTTTAATCAGTGTTAGCACAACGGAATGGTTTTTAGTCTTCGCTTTTAAAAGGCTTTAGCATCGCAAAAAGTGTACTTAGTTGCTTAGTGTTTGATTAAGTTTTACTTGATCAATTTATGATATGACAATATGAAAAACTGAATGTAAAGTAAAGAACAATATTTGTAAGGTTCGTTGGGTGGTGTAATCCGAACTACGTCCTTCTTCTCCTTGAACACTTGGAGGTAATTCACTAAAATGATTCTCAAAGAATCACACAGAATCTTCTACAAATTAGGGAGAGATGGATGTCGATGACTTGAGCTCCTTGATCACACAGATTTCTGCTCCAAATCACTTCAATCCCCTTGCTTCTTTCACCCAGAAATACGGCAAGTATCCAACTTCGACTTCACACAGATCTCGAGGCTTGGATAGGGGTTTTTCTAAAAGGTTTGTTTGATTTTGATAAAGTTCAAACAACTAGGAATATCTCAGTAGTAATATGGGTTTCTATGAAAAGAATGTTTGAGATATTGGTTGACTGTCTCAGGAATTTGAAGAAAAGCAAAGAGAATATTTTCTTGAAAATTCTGGCTTTTCTGAGATTGTAAGGAACGAGACTTCAATGCAACAACAATTCAACTTGATAATTGTTCTCTATATTTGGCTTGTTGTTGAAGTCCTATTTATAGGCATTCTAGGAAAAAGTGTCTGTTTGACACATGCATGAGCGTGTGTCTCTCACTTCCGCGAGTGAACAACTTTTGTCCTTTTTCCTGAAAATCTGCTGCACAAAAGTTGGTGCTGCAGTCCTTGAATAGTTGACAGTCCAATAGGGTGGCTTCTCCGTATGTCTGAAAGTGCTTATCACATTTAATGCTCTTATCAGCATTTAATGCTCTTATCAGCATTAAATGCATTTAATGCTTATCACATCTTTATTCAGACTTCAGGCGCTTGAGTCTTCAAACTTTACTTCTGATAAACTCACTTAAAACATATCAGACGCTCAGCCTAAGACAACTTAACCTAACAATCTAGAATAAAAATAAAACAAAGCCTATTACAAATCTAACGCTTCAAAGCTGAAAATAAACTTACATATTTTGGGGTCTAACAAAAAGTCCTAATTGTCATCATCAAAACATCTAACATGAAATGCCTAACAATTTCCCCCTTTTTGATGATGACAATACTTACTCTTTTATAGTTCAAGAGTTAGACGGCCAAAATAAAAGTTAGCTTTGATTAGACAAGGATAGTTAAAGTTAGTTACGCTTCAACGAGATGTTTCAGCTGAAAAAATGCATTTTATATATATCAAAGATTACAAGCATTTTTACTACTAAACAAAAAAAAATATAAGAGACAAGAATATAGATAATGCAAATAAAAAAGCTTTAATGACTTGATCTAACTTTATATCGCTTGGACATTTCAGCTCGGATAGCTTCAGTCAGATTATCTTCCAAGGTCATCATCGCTTCATGATGTTTGTTGATTATGAGCTTATTTTGTTCTTGTTGTCTCTTCTTGAAAGTAGTAAAGTGTTTATCCCAATCAGTTGGGTCAATACCAATATACCTTAGGCAAATTCTGAAAGTTCGGATGAAGTCAAACATCTGCCTCTCTTCAGCTAAAATTCTTGGATCTGAAGGTTCTGTAATGGATGCTCTTTGAAGAGGGATGTCAAACTGTTCAAGCAGTGCCCGAGAAGGTATTGGTAGACTTGGATACAGTGCTTGTGAAGGTTCTCTTAGCGTTCTACTAGGCGCTCCAGTAGAATCACTTACTCCAACAGCAGCTATCCAAGAAGGGAGACTTAGCGCAGAAGGAAAAGGTAAAACTTGACGCTTAGGAGAAGGTAAAACTTGACGCTTAGGAGGCGGAGGCTCTTGAGCTCTTGAACTAGATGCTTTCCTCTTTTCTCCTTTCTTCTTCTCTTCCCCCTTATTTCCATCATCAGACTTTAGAAAATGTTCCGTGAGTAAACTTACCTGATGAGCAATTTGAGACATAGAGACTGTGATGTCGTCCAAACGCTTGTCGAAGCGTTCTTGCAGTGCGAGAAGCTTGGCGCTGGTAGCATCATTCAGAGATGTCTCTAGGGTTTTGAGGCGCTTGTCTAACTCTTCTTTCATGGCCAGTTGGTTGGCGTGAGTAGCATCATGCATGTTTTGAAAAACTTGTCTGCACTCACCAATAGCCGCTTGAGCTGAGCTACGCATATGAACAATCTGAGCGCTCATAACGTGAGACTCAATCTTTGCCAAATCTTCTTTAATCCCGTGAAGGGATTCTTCATTTTGAGTAGCATGAGCACTGATATCCTCCAAAACGGATTTGAGCAAAGGACCAAAAGATTGACTTGCATCTGATTGAACCACTTGTGGAGCCGGTCGCTTGAACCTGGATGAGTGTTTGAGCGAGTCAATGGGAACTTGATACGCTGGATTGAAGACAGTATCTCGTACGTCAAGAGAAAGATCCTCAGCAATATCATCAGTAACGTGTTCAGGAGCGTCAGGAATATCCTCTGGTTGAGACTCTTGAACTAGTTCTTCGGCAGACGCTGGATTACGTGCAACTTCAAAAGTGTACACTTCAACTAACTCAGCAGGCGCTTCCTCAAGCGCTGACTCTGTTTGGCGAAAGTCATCGAAGTGGAAGTTCCAATTTGCTAAATCAGCATAAGAAGTGGACGCAGCTTCCAAAAGTTCAGAGAGTCTGGTTCTTGAAAAGCAAGTACCGGAAATGAATGTACGAAGGGGACTATCAATGGCCCTGATGTGCATGGGACCAATGATATCAAGCACATGATGCGGAAAGACTTTGGACGATGCTTGACAGATAGAGAAAATGGAATCTGGGGAGTAATTTCTAGAGAATCCAATCAAGAAGTCAGAGGGAAGAGACTTGAGATGTTGATCTTCAAGCACGTAAGCAGCATAGTACTCTTCTCAATATGGATAGATCGCTTGAGCTAGTCCCTGATTTCTTTCTAGCAGTGAAAGGACAAATTCATAATGATTGAGTACCTCTTTGCGGATAGAAGGGAGCAGTGGATATCCTCGAAATGAATTGATGGCTGAGCCGTTCCATTGTCTGAGATTGGCAGTGAAGATTTTGTCGAAATGAGATAAGGTAGTCATAATCTTCACCATCAAGTTAAAGTTATCTTCGCAGTGGCTGGGAGCAAAATTCAGGCAAGTAATTTGAGTACTGCCACTGGTAGACGCTTGAGCGTTGAAATGCAGAGGAGTAATGGACAATCTGTGAAGCTCTTAACACAGACATTGTTCAATTTGATGTCTAATTAGTCGGAGCTTGAAAACAGGTCCAACTCTCTGTTGACGCTTCTTCAGGCAATACTTGGCAAAATGATGCTTCTTGTCATGCATGCCTATGCCAAATAAATGGGAAGCTTGAACTAACTCTGTGAAGGTATATTGATGACCCATATACGCTTCAACCCAATTTACTTCGTTCATACAGTAGTTGACAATAGCTCTAATGCCTTTATGGTGAATATCTCTGATAGATTCAAAGCGATATCTATAGGTCTGATAGTTAGCATTCCAGACGCTATCAAAATATGCATCAGCTTCAGTCTTGATCAGATCTGTGAGAGATTCGAGACGCTCACCGGCATGAACTGCTTTATTTTTCCATAAGCGAAGTGGATTGACCAAAGTTAGATTTTCAGGACCATTGACAATATGAGGAAAGTGTGTGTAGCCTTCTCGGTTCAAGACTGTCTCTAATGGATTGAGAAAGCTAGGGCGAAGTGGCTTATACACACGAATATTGTAGTCTTGAGAGCAAAACCTGTAGGCTTGATGTGGCCATAGTCGAGGTAATACGCCAGATCCACATCACATCTAGGATTGTTCCTCCTTGTCTGTCTTGTTGAAGAATGAGAGAGGATGGTATTTGACCAGGAGATTTTTGTAGTTGAATGGCCATATAGTATTTTCTCTCAATTTCTGTCATCTCAGTGTTAAACACTATATCCCTGATTTTATTGTTGATGTCAATCAGCAGGGCAATCTCATTCTCGGCAGCAATATATCTTTCTTCATTAAAGCCGGCAGGAATGAAATCTTCTTCGAGCGCTGGGGGCATGTAGTTGATCGAATGATGAATCGTCTTCAGCGTGTCCCGTTGGAAGAAGTGCCTTGGCTTTGTAATGTCTCCAGCAACTCTCTGACCTTCTGAGTGTGCCTCTGTTATAGCTGGAACAGGGATTGATGTTTGAACCTCTTTGAGAGCAGGTTCCCCAGTTTCATTTGCAGTAGCTTTTATGGCAATGTTTTTGGCAATAGCCACAACTTCTGTCAACTCAACATCTAGGTGGACGTTTGTTGACGCTTTAGCAGCAGCTGGAACTAAAGCCTGAGAACTTGTCTCTACAGCAACACTTTGAGCGCTTGGCTCAACAGCAACTTGAGCGCTTGGCTCACAAGCAACTTGAATGCTTGACTCAAAAGTCTCGGGCTCTTCAGGAATAGGAGCAGCTCGACGCTTGCTTGTCCTGGAATGCTTGAAAATTTTCTTCACGTTGACTCCTTCAACAAGTTTGAGTGCTTGAGCAGGAGGAGCAACAGTTGGTTCATCGAATTCAATTTGTTTAATAATTCTTTCCAGCTTCCTCCGCTTGAGAGGTAACTTGTCCTGTGCATCCTCATCAGTTTCCTCATCATTCTTCTGAGGAGCAGGAATAGCTTGTGCCTTCGGCTTTCTAGGAGCCCTCTTCTTGGTAGCAGCCGGACGCTTCACGACTTCCTCTTGAGCAGGACGCTCAGCCTCTTCATCAGACGCTTCACGTACAGTCTGACGCTTAGAAAGTGGTTTAGAAACACCACCAACTTTGGGAGGATTGAATAGATTGGTCAGAATCCTTCGTCCCAAAAACTTGGTCTTATTCATCGGGAGACCAGATGAGTAAACACAGTCTGATCTGTATAGAAGGTCACTCAAAACAAGCCCATATGGTTTATTTTGGGTGTTCAGACAGTCCCTAAACCTTCCAAAGATGTACTCACTCCAGTTGATTTGGATAGAGAGGAGTACCGCTGTCATCATCTGAAATTGTGTGGGGTTGACTTTATCAAAAGTGTCCACTCTGCATTCAATAATCTTACTGCAGAAATCAGCCAACAGACGGCATTGTGATACCAAATCTTTCTTTTCAAAGTGCTGAGTGTAGGGTACATCATCGTAAGCCCTCATAATCGTCCAGGCTTCCTTGATTTGTGCTAGAGTAATACTATCCAGTGCATTACCCTCATTTGGAAGTTTAAAGTTCTTTGCAATGGATGCAGCAGACAACACAAATTCCCTAGGTGCCTCCTTCTTGGACATAGGGAGAAGGCAAGAGATAGACTTCTTGTCCTTCGAGAGTTTAGCAGTCCTCCAAAAAGTGTCAACCTCCGTTGGAAAGAATATGAATATTGCGTTAAGAAATTCTTAAACCCGACCTTTGTAACTTTGTCCATCATATCATGTAGGTTGATCTGGGGTTGATCATACAGGAATTTCCAGTCGACAATAAGGCCTTCAGTAACCTTGATGATAGACTCGGCAGAAGTAGACAAAGCTTCTTTGGTGCCATTTTTGAAAGTAGAGTGAACTGAGATTTTCTTTTGCTTTGAGAGAGAGAGAGAGAAATTTGCAGAAATCTTGGAGTGAAAGTGAATGATTTTTCTGCAGAAATTGTGTTTTAAATGACACAGTAAAGAATTTTGAAACTTGTGTTCTCTAGTCTCTGTAGGATTTAGACACGTGTAAAGATTTTTTTAATTTTTTTTTAATCTCAGCCATAAACGAGTTTTGTGTAGAAGAGAGAAGTTACATTTAGTAATTCCCATATATAATGATTTGACATCCGAGTTAAAAAAAATGAAAAGAAAATGTTTGGTATTTTCAGAGTGTAGCACACGCGTCTGATGATACACTGACACATACACAAACATGTGCTATCTCTGAACCGTCATTTTAAAAGTTTTGATTACCTGCCAGTTTGATGTGATAGAAGCGTGCGAGTAGAGTACAAAATAGACTTTTGAGTCTACCTACTACTTCAAAAAGCTTGTAAAATTTATGCATGATTGTTAAAAATATTTTTATATTAAGAGTTGAATGGAATTGGTTCAACGCTTAACTGATACCACTGGTTGATATATCATTAGAAAATTAGACACTTAGGATTGAAAAGACTTTTTATGTTTGAGTGTCCAATATTTTATGCATAAGTAATACTGAGCGTTGATGATCATGCATTTGAAAATTTTGATCATTGACGCTTGCAGTTATGGTCAAGTACAACTTTAAGGTTCCCCCTAAATTTGATAGCTTGTACCAATAAACGAAAACTTCTTTTAGACATAAATCAAGTGGATTCCCCCTAAATTATATGTCTAATAAAGTATGATGCAAAATGATTAAGCGTTAAAATCAATCATACCTAATTCACTTCTCAACGTGAGAAAATGTTGTTCGTTGAGCGCTTTGGGGAAAATACCTGCTAATTGTTTGTCAGTTCCAATAAAGTGCATGGAGATATCTTTCTTTTGAACGTGGTCACGAAGAAAATGGTATCTAATGTCAATGTGTTTGGTTCTAGAATGAAGAACAGGGTTTTGAGTCATGGCTAGAGCGCTTTGGTTATCACAATGAATGACGGCTGGACCTAGGATTATTCCATAATCTCTAAGTTGTTGCCTCATCCATAACACTTGTGCACAACAACTTCCTGCAGCTACATACTCAGCTTCGGCTGTGGAGGTGGCTATGGATTGTTGTTTCTTACTATGCCATGAAACTAACCTATCACCTAGAAATTGACATGTACCACTAGTACTCTTACGATCTATTTTGCAACCAGCAAAATCTGCATCTGAGTAACCAATTAGTTCAAAAGGAGAGTCCCTTGGATACCATAAGCCCACATTTTGTGTGCCTTTTAGGTATTTAAGGATCTTCTTGGCAACACTTAAGTGTGACTCTTTAGGATCAGCTTGAAATCGTACACACATGCATACCGAAAACATAATATCAGGTCTACTGGCAGTAAGATAAAGAAGTGATCCAATGATACCACTATAATTAGTGACATCAACTTTCTTTCCACTTTCATCTTTATCTAACTTAAGCGTTTGGCACATTGGAATTTTTGAATATGATGCATTTTTCATACCAAATTTCTTAATCATATCTCTTGTGTATTTAGCTTGGTTTATAAATATGTCATTATGGAGTTGTTTAACTTGTAATCCTAAGAAGAAAGTTAATCCACCCATCATGCTCATTTCAAATTGTTCTTGCATCATTTTCGAAAATTTCTCACACAGACGCTTGTTGGTAGAACCAAATATAATATCATCAACACAAATTTGAACTAAGAGAGTATCTTCGTCACTGGTGATTTTAAATAACGTTGGTACACTTGGATTTAATTTAACTGGGATCACAATTAATTAATTAAAAAAACTGCACGCATTATTAATTTCTAATGGGCTAATTTTAATTTAAATCCAAATCACCAATCCATTGGCCCATTTGGAATTAATTAAATTAAGCTCAACCTAATTAATAAATCAAATTGAGTATATTTTCAATTGGGCTTAATTTGAATTATACCGGGTCCTTATCCTTTTGATCCACCCGAATAATTAAATTTACCCAAAACTCAAATACCTTTTTCGACCCAATACATTGCCTGTTTTTCGACCCGGATCCAAGACCCAGTTCAGCGGGTCGTGTGTCGAAACATATGACCCGCCAGGCCGTCTGACCGTGATAATTTATATTCTTTATTCAAATATTCAAGTAATTTCCAAGTTGAGGAAAAATTAATAATATTTAAAGCATAAATTAATTATTAATCTCAAAAAATAATAATTAAATATTCTAACTAAATATTTATTTTCCAATTAATCTTATTGGGCTCGATTTCATCAAAGCCTCGCATTATTAATTTCTATTGGGCTAATTTTAATTTAAATCCAAATCACCAATCCATTGACCCATTTGAAATTAATTAAATTAAGCCCAAACTAATTAATTAAATCGAAATTGAGTAAATTTCCAATTGGGCTTAATTTGAATTATACCGAGTCATTATCCTTTTGATCCACCCAAATAATTAAATTTACCCAAAACTCAAATACCTTTTTCGACCCAATACATTGCCTGTTTTCCGACCCGGATCCAAGACCCAGTTCAGCGGGTCGTGTGTCGAAACATATGACCCGCCAGGCCGTCTGACCGTGATAATTTATATTCTTTATTCAAATATTCAAGTAATTTCAAGTTGAGGAAAAATTAATAATATTTAATGCATAAATTAATTATTAATCTCAAAAAAAAAATAATTAAATATTCTAATTAAATATTTTTTTTCCAATTAATATTATTGGGCTCGATTTCATCAAACCCACGCATTATTAATTTCTATTGGGCTAATTTTAATTTAAATCCAAATCACCAATCCATTGGCCCATTTGGAATTAACTAAATTAAGCCCAAACTAATTAATAAATCAAAATTGAGTAAATTTCTAATTGGGCTTAATTTAAATTATACTGGGTCATTATCCTTTTGATCCACCCAAATAATTAAATTTACCCAAAACCCAAATACCAATTTCGACCCAATACATATAGCCTATTTTCCGACCCGGATCCAAGACCCAATTCAGCGAGTCGTGTGTCGAAACACACGACCCGTCATTCCGTCTGACCATGTGTGCGGGTGGTGTGGCCTGGCCGCTGCGCGCACTGCCAGCACACTGTGCGCGAGCTGTTCAGGGCTTTCGAGCCCCGTTTTTCCTCGTTTCTAGATTTTTTTCTCATCATAAAATTACCCAGATTTACAATAAACATAAAAAATCAAAATCCATGCTTAAAACCATAAAAACACAGATTTAAGGACACATAATTGCATGCTTCAAAAACACATAATATGCATATCAAAAATCACATAAACATGATCAAATATGCAAATTAGAGATTGACTCTGATACCACTGTTGGGTTTCACAAAAAATCGAATAAACGCAGCGGAATGTTTCAAAAATTTAATTTAAAACCCCAAAGTGAAAATTCTTTGATTGCATATTCAAATCGATTAATTCGCATAACGAATAACGAATTACCCGTTGAACCAAAGTGGTAGGAGAATTTGATTCCTCCTCTAAATTTTGAATTGATGAAGTCTCGATTTCTTCAATCCTCGTGTAATCTTCTCTTGATGAATTCGTTGAGTTTTGTTGAAATTTGATCCGAACGACGAAAACACGCTATCTCTAAATTATCATGCACGGATTTATTGACAAAAAGTTCCACTATTTCTCTAAGGTAGGCGATGGCTAGTGAATAGAGAGAGGGGGAAGATTTTCTTCTAGGAGAGTTACGATTGTGTATGTCTTGTTTTAGGTCAAAGAATCCTTTTATATCCTCTTGATGTTAGGATCATTCCCTCAGATGCCTTCGAGGATAGAATGATGGGACATCTATCTTGTAATTCACTTATCTTCATATTATTAATAAATGCATTATTTAGTTTTCACTTAAATGTTATCTGCATCTATAAGTAGTGTAAAATGCTTTTGTCCGTGTTTTCAGTGCGATCCCTCTGCTTCCTATGAGATAGAAAGATTGGCACTAGGGAGATCGATCTTGATTGCTAAAAACAAGTTCGCAAGTAAAGTGAAGTCTTTAATGGACAAATAAAGACTTAGTACACTTGTACAATCTTGTCTCTGACATGGGAGTGGTACCATGGGATGGAAGGAGATTAAGATTGTAGGCACATCAGTGGAACTGATAGCTCGAACACGACTCGCATCGGTTCTGTCACATTAGTTTGCACTCTGTGACTGCTAATGAAAGAACTGATTATGCGTAATAGGTGTAAGTGAACCTTTGACCTGAAACATCATGCTGAAGATGCATTTGTGACGTCAAGTATTTCATTAGAGTAGTTAGACCCAATTCACCCGTTGGTGGGGTCGACCTAGAAATGGGGCTTGATGAGCAAATGGTAGTCTTAGTTGATACCTAGATGGGATTTGTTCTCTTATAAGTGAGTGAGAAAGTATCCTATGTGATTATAGATAAATAGAGATCACAGTCTTTGGCCAAAGCATAAAGAGACGATTGTGCTAGGCACTAAATCGATCTCAATGATCTCGTATTATTATAATTAATACATATGGTCAAGTCTAGTGAGTTTGACGTAGCTATGACTCTCACTTGACTGGGGTACATGAACAAAGGGTTTATACTTATATGGTGTTAACAATTGGAAGGTTGTGGAATGATCCATTCATTCGTTTTTCATTTAGGCTACGAAGTGGGCCACGCGACTGGCTAGGTGTTATCCACTTTCTTTGGTTTTCTCTCATTCCCAAATGAAACGAACCTAAAGAGTCGCACTAAAGAATTGATGAAGAAAAGTTGAAAAAGGATTTTCTATTTTATTTTTGGACAGATTTAATTTATTGGATTAATTAATAAATTAATTACTTATTGGATAAGATAATTAATTAAAAGGATAAGATTAATTATTAATTAATTTATTAGAGAAATATATTAATGATTTAATTTATCTAATTAATTTTATTATTTGATTAATTAATTTATTTATTGGATATAATAAATTATTAATTGAATAAAGAATTAATTAAACAAAGTAAAAGAAAATCCATGCCCCATATGGGGAGTATTAGGGCTAGGTTGGATGATCAATTTGGTCTCTTTTGTTTTGTCTTGGTCAAGAAGTCATTGAGATATAAAAGACTTCTCTTGACTTTAACTTAGACAATAATTTACAATTCATTGTAATTCTCCAAGAAAAGAAAACAAGAAGAAAAATATCCTCCCCCTTTATACACTAGCCGTCGACCATATAGAGAAGAAAAGGGATTTTTTCATCATCAATTTGTGCGTGATAATTTAGAGACAGCGTGCATCGTTGTTTGGATTAATTTTCAAGAAATTTCAAGAAATCAAGACTTGAAGAATACGAGAATTGAAGAATTTAAGAAGTTCATCAATTCGAAGTTTTGAAGAAGAATTGGATTCTCCAACAACTTCGTTAAGTTTATCGTGCAATTTGAATATGCAATCATTGAATTCAACTTTAGGTTTTTCAAACAAAAAATTTTGATATCATTCCGCTGCATTTATGTTATTTTTCTCGAAACCCAACATTTGACTTATTGACCAAGATGACACGCTAATACTTAACGTGCTTTGATAGCAAGTGTACTAGTCGTGGTAGTAATAAAGTGGACTAAAAGTCCGGGTTGTCGAACCACGGAGACTTGAATTCTAGTTTATGATTTTAATGAAAGTAAAGACAATTAAAGTAAAGCAAGAGGAAAACAATTAAGTAAACGAAAGATCAAAGGAGGGAACAAGCTATGAATTAAACCTCACGAATTGGTTAAAAAGACTAAGGCACATGCTATGACCAAATCCACTCGTCGATATATATGAGCTACTCTTCGAATTATTAGACTCCTATTGCTTTGGTGGAAACTCCTAAATTAACTATTACCCGATGTCTCGGCTCATAATAATTCTATGATTAATTGACGGTTCTCTAAATATGTCTATCCGAGAATCTAATCAAAAATCACGCATTAACGTTCTAGAGCTTCCCCGAACGAATCCGGCTAACAACACCCGGGAATCTTTACCTATTTCTAGGGCAATCCCTCATTTGTTTCGGATGATGTGTTAATTCTCTTGCACCCTAATCTATTTTCTCTCGAACAACTAGATTAGGCAAGATAGCAAGCATATGGTGATCAAACACATGATTGGAATAAAAGCATAGAATTAACACACAAAGCAATAGGAGAATTAATACAAAGAGCAACTTCACATATATTGATTCATAAATTTGGCCTTCACATGGCCTTAGTTCTACAAGATTAACTCATATTCAATAGCTCAAGAAAGTCTAAAACAATCATATACATAGTTATTGACATAAACATGTAAATGAAATGCAAAAGAAACTCCCTAAGTCTTGAATGATGATGAATCCTTGCTTGTAGCTTCAATCTCTAGCTCAATCCCCCTTCTTTGCAATCTTCAAAATGATGAAGAATGGTGATGAATGATGATGGGTCAAGAGTGAATGATGGACTCTCCTCTCTCTCCCCCCTCTCACCCTTCGGTCAAGAGTCCCCCTCCCCCAAAGTGAAGAAGATGCTCTCCTTTCTCTCCCCCCTCTCACCCTTCGGTCAAGAGTCCCCCTCCCCCAAAGTGAAGAAGATGCTCTCCTTGAAGACAAGAAATGATGGGCTCTCTATTTTTTTACTCCACACCCCATCATGGTGTGCAATAAACAATCCATTTTCCCCTCAAGCATGTCCCCCAACACATGTGCTGACCTCTCCCTTTTAAATATTCCATTCCATCCTCAAATAATGAACTTTTGGATTAAAGGAATCAAAACCCGAGTGTGGGCGCGCCTAGGCGCGGGAATTACGGCGCCTAGGCGCCGTCAGCAGAATGTTGGGCATATTTGCCTCTGTCTTGCGCAGTAATTGTAGTTCCTTCATAACTCTCTCCACGAAACTCCGATTTGGATGATTCAAGTCCTCAATTGAAGCTAACACAAATTTATACAACTTTGTAGAAGGGAACTTCATCCAATTCGGTCTCTAAATATAAGGAAATAGCGCTCAACCGTGGAAACTAAGGCAGATACGGCGCCCAGGCGTGGACAGCATGGCGCCTAGGCGCGGAAAGCAGAATGTTGATGTTATTTGCATCTTGTCAGGCGCCTGGGCGTGGTTGGAGGGGCGCTTGGGCGCGGAGGTGCGAAGCAACTTGGTCTAAACTTGTTTTATACGTCGATTTTCCGCCCATTCTTCGATTGTATCCATTTAAGGCCTGAAATCACTTAATGCACGAATTAAACGCACATGTGGCAACACTCAAGCGATAAATGAACCTAAAACATAGACGCAACGGGGCTTAAAAATACGTAAAAATGCCTCTTATCAACACCCCCACACTTATCAATTTCTCGTCCTCGAGCAATAAGAGTTCTAAGATAAGGAAACATCATCAATCAAAGAGAGAAACAAAAAGAGAACTACCTAACTCACTTTCGTGGAGTAAACGGTTGCATTTAGCGAATGCAACAAGCCTTTGAACCCTTGAGTTACCTCAAAGGACGAGTTATAGTCTCGTGAGGGTTTGCAGACGATATACCCACAAAATCAAAAGATTTTCAACCCCGATCACTCAACATAAATTACAATGATTAATAGCACACAATGGTATGAATTCATCTGTTTAAGCTCAAATTATAAATATATACACATCACACACTTGCTCATGTTACGCCTTAAGATTGAAAAGATCATCCTAAGGGTGTAGTGTAATAAATCTCAAGTATTATAGTCAAGTGGCATTCTTACCACTTTTCAAGCATTAACCCCATATTTATCAACTTTTGATTATTCACATGGTACGAGAATTGAATACAACTTCATAGCCACTTAAAAATTCATCACTTCATTCCACTTTCGTCTTTAACTTATGCACTTTCAACCCGAACATTAGAGGCTAGACCATGCGCAATGTTCGATCCTCTTAGGCTTTCTATGACACCCTTGTAATGAGCTTTAGGCCAATAACTCCCAAACCAGACGGCTTTAGGGTATCAAGTGTGGAGACACTCCTAAGGGCTTAATCGCTCGAGTGTCAAAGGCCACAAAATCAACTAGGTCCTTATTCACTTAACACTTGCATTGGCTTGAGCTTAGCTCAAATTAACTTAATAGTACAGTATTCTAGGCATGGTACTCTTCGCCCCCAGTATCTATTAAGCCTGACTTTTTCAGTCATACCAATGTTCAACCTCTTTTTATTATTGTTAAACATACAAAGCTACATTCTCAACTCATAACTCATGTGAAAATTCTAAGTCGATATTTTTCGGGATCAAGCCTTTAAGTGTTTCAAAATGGTTGCCCACTCAACGCCTCTACCCTTGATTTATGTGCGTATGTGAACATCTTAAAGATAATCTAGTCATGTTTAGGGTCCCACAAGCAAGGAACGATGTGTATAGCCATTAAAAACCAAATTGATAGAGAAAACATACCATGTATTCAAATTAACCATGCTCAATGCCTCAAGTGAAGGGTTGAAATTCTATCCAAAAATTTGTTATGCTTGATTTTCACAAAAAAATAGCACAAAAATACATGTAATAGCGACGATTCCCCCAAACTTGAGCTAAAAGCACGATCACCCGACATATAGATACCCCCCCACACTTAAACTCAACATTACCCTCAATGTTGACGCAATTATACATACTCACAAGGGGAGTAACCGAGAGTACTTACAACAAGGGTGCCGAAAAGCAACCCTCAATCACGTGAGATCCGCTCCAAGCTCAAATCCGCCACGAAAGATGTTCCAAAGCAAAATTCGTCTACTACATGTTATGCACTCACAACACAAACCATCAAGACATAAAGAGAAACATGCCAAAAGTGCATGCTTGAACACAACATAAGGAAACAAACTAAGCTAAACAAAAAAAAACAAAAGCAAAACAAAAAGAAAACTTACAAACTTGGGTTGCCTCCCAAGAAGCGCTTTTTTTATAGTCATTAGCTTGACTTTATCGGGTCGGCTCAAGGAGGATGACGTATGAATGCTTTGTTTACTCTCCAATCAAGAATGAAACATGGCCCGGTGTTTGTGAGAAGTAGTTTGAGTATGGGCCAAGAAATCGTCATTTTTTTCCCCATGTCTCGGGTGATGATATAGACTATTCTCAAGATATGGACAGTAGATCTTTTTCCTTCACCCATCGAAGTGATAAACTTGGAGTTTGTGAGGTAGGACTCGAGGAGATTATTGGTTATCCTTTCCTGAAAAAGCTCAACACTAAAAGGATCAAAAGCATCAATGCGTAAAGATAATGTAGAATCAATTGGATGCTTAAAAACCTCATAGTTATCAGAAATAACCATGTCATCTCCTATACTATAGGACAACTTACTATCATGGGCACAAATTGCCTCCACACCCGTGGAGATGGGGCCGGTTATCGCTGGGGAAGGAATAAGAGTGGATTTCTCGTAACTTGGAGATTCTGCCTCGGATGCTTGAATGTTAAGTGTGCAACACTGAGGCGATGACACCTTATTAGAAATCCTCTCATTTTTCATTTCCTCAATGATCATTAGAGCCTCCTTAATTGGTCCTTCATACAAAGCATCAATGGCTTTGTGTACCAATTTCATATTTTCCGGCTGATCCAAATCATCTAGTGTGAGTTGTAAGTCTTATAGGAGTTGTCGAACCCATTCTCGTTCCTCCAGAGTTGGAGATAAACAATATCCCTCCTGTATGGGGAAGAAATTCAGTGATAGACTATCCCGGACAGATGGGAGTGGTTGAAAAGGAGGTGGTTGCATAGCTTGGAAAGTGCCTTGTAACCACTCCCAATTCTCCGGTAAATTCATATTCGAGAAACTTGCATTCGGATTCGGTTGATAGATATTGTCCTCCATCTCTCAAACTCATCTACTACCCCGGAGCACATGTTCAAAATAAAAATAACAAAATCAAGTAAAGGCTCATTTGAGGAGCGGGTCATGCACCACAAATCGAACCTATCAATTAAGCACAAGGAACAAAATTAGACTAGTACGAAAATAAAAGGAAAGCAAGAAAATAAACAACAAACTAGAAATTATGAAAAAATGTAAACGAAAATCAAAAACTAAAATGAACAAGTCCCCGGCAACGGCGCCAAAAACTTGACACGCTAATACTTAACGTGCTTTGATAGCAAGTGTACTAGTCGTGGTAGTAATAAAGTGGACTAAAAGTCCGGGTTGTCGAACCACGGAGACTTGAATTCTAGTTTATGATTTTAATGAAAGTAAAGACAATTAAAGTAAAGCAAGAGGAAAACAATTAAGTAAACGAAAGATCAAAGGAGGGAACAAGCTATGAATTAAACCTCACGAATTGGTTAAAAAGACTAAGGCACATGCTATGACCAAATCCACTCGTCGATATATATGAGCTACTCTTCGAATTATTAGACTCCTATTGCTTTGGTGGAAACTCTTAAATTAACTATTACCCAATGTCTCGGCTCATAATAATTCTATGATTAATTGACGGTTCTCTAAATATGTCTATCCGAGAATCTAATCAAAAATCACGCATTAACGTTCTAGAGCTTCCCCGAACGAATCCGGCTAACAACACCCGGGAATCTTTACCTATTTCTAGGGCAATCCCTCATTTGTTTCGGATGATGTGTTAATTCTCTTGCACCCTAATCTATTTTCTCTCGAACAACTAGATTAGGCAAGATAGCAAGCATATGGTGATCAAACACATGATTGGAATAAAAGCATAGAATTAACACACAAAGCAATAGGAGAATTAATACAAAGAGCAACTTCACATATATTGATTCATAAATTTGGCCTTCACATGGCCTTAGTTCTACAAGATTAACTCATATTCAATAGCTCAAGAAAGTCTAAAACAATCATATACATAGTTATTGACATAAACATGTAAATGAAATGCAAAAGAAACTCCCTAAGTCTTGAATGATGATGAATCCTTGCTTGTAGCTTCAATCTCTAGCTCAATCCCCCTTCTTTGCAATCTTCAAAATGATGAAGAATGGTGATGAATGATGATGGGTCAAGAGTGAATGATGGACTCTCCTCTCTCTCCCCCCTCTCACCCTTCGGTCAAGAGTCCCCCTCCCCCAAAGTGAAGAAGATGCTCTCCTTTCTCTCCCCCCTCTCACCCTTCGGTCAAGAGTCCCCCTCCCCCAAAGTGAAGAAGATGCTCTCCTTGAAGACAAGAAATGATGGGCTCTCTATTTTTTTACTCCACACTCCATCATGGTGTGCAATAAACAATCCATTTTCCCCTCAAGCATGTCCCCCAACACATGTGCTGACCTCTCCCTTTTAAATATTCCATTCCATCCTCAAATAATGAACTTTTGGATTAAAGGAATCAAAACCCGGGTGTGGGCGCGCCTAGGCGCGGGAATTACGGCGCCTAGGCGCCGTCAGCAGAATGTTGGGCATATTTGCCTCTGTCTTGCGCAGTAATTGTATTTCCTTCATAACTCTCTCCACGAAACTCCGATTTGGATGATTCAAGTCCTCAATTGAAGCTAACACAAATTTCTACAACTTTGTAGAAGGGAACTTCATCCAATTCGGTCTCTAAATATAAGGAAATAGCGCTCAACCGTGGAAACTAAGGCAGATACGGCGCCCAGGCGTGGACAGCATGGCGCCTAGGCGCGGAAAGCAGAATGTTGATGTTATTTGCATCTTGTCAGGCGCCTGGGCGTGGTTGGAGGGGCGCTTGGGCGCGGAGGTGCGAAGCAACTTGGTCTAAACTTGTTTTATACGTCGATTTTCCGCCCATTCTTCGATTGTATCCATTTAAGGCCTGAAATCACTTAATGCACGAATTAAACGCACATGTGGCAACACTCAAGCGATAAATGAACCTAAAACATAGACGCAACGGGGCTTAAAAATACGTAAAAATGCCTCTTATCACAAGACAAACAAAAGATTCTTTTGTTGTTGAGCATCCTTATGGACGCCCAACTAGCCTTAATAGGCGTTCTCATGGACGCCCATCATGTGCACGGTGCTTTTTTTGTTTTAATTAATTATCTATTGAATTAATAATTTATTATATATAATAAATAAATTAATTAATTAATTAACCAAATTTATTAGATAAATTAATTCATTAATTTATTTCCATAGGAAATTAATTATTAATTAATCTCATGTTTATAGTTAATTATTTCATCTAATGAATAATTAATTATTTAATTTATCCAATAAATTAAAACTTCTAGCAGAAAATAGAAAGTCCTTATTCATTTTTCTTCATCAATCCTTTAGCGTGACTCTTTAGGTTCGTTTCCTTTGGCCATGAGAGAAAACCAAAGGAAGTGGGTAATACCTAGTCAGTCACGTGGCCCACTTCGTAGCCCAAAAAAAAATCGAATGATTGGATCACTCCACAACCTTCCAATCGTAAATACCATATACGTATAAACCCTTTGTTCATGTGCCCCGGTCAAGTGAGAGTCATGGTTATGTCTAACTCACTGGACTTGACCATATGTATTAATTATAATAATACGAAATCATTGAGATCGATTTAGTGCCTAACACAATCGTCTCTTTTTACTTTGGCCAAGGACTTTGATCTCTATTTATCTATAATCACATAGGGTACTTTCTCACTCACTTATGAGAGAACAATTCCCATAGTAGATATCAGCTAAGACTACCACTTGCCCATCAAGCCGCATTTTGGGGTCGACCCCACCAATGGGTAAATTAGGCCTAGTGAAATACTTGACGTCACAAGTGCATCTTCAGCCTGATACTTCAGGTCAAAGGTTCACTTATACCTATTACGCATAATAAGTTCTGTCATTGACAGTCACAGAGTGAAAACCCATGTGACAGAACCGACTGGAGTCGTGTTCGAGCATATTAGTTCCACTAGTGTGCCTACATTCTTAAACTCCCACCATCACATGGTGCTCGACTGATACTCCCATGTTAGAGCTAAGATTGTACAAGTGTTCTAACTTTTTATTTGTCCATTAAAGACTTCATATTACTTGCGAATGAGTTTAAGTAATCAAGATCAACCTCTTTAGTGCCAATCTTCATGTCCCATAGGAAGTAGAGGGATTGCACTGAAAAGATAAATCAAACATTTTACGCTGCTTATAGATGCAGATAAGATTTAAGTGAAAACTAAATAATGTCTTTTATTATAAATATCAAATAATTTTATTGCAAGAAAGATGCCCTATCATTCTATCCTCTATGGCATCTGAGGGCATAATCCTAATTCCTAACAGGTGGATGTAAGAAGCCACTTCTCCAACAATGGTAGGTTAAAAAGCTTGTAGTTGAGAATGAAAATGGCCAGGAGATTCCTAAACAGATTCATCAAGAGACTGGGCCAGAGAAGAGGTTTACGCTTATTAGAAGTGAAGATAGGAAAGACTCACCTGGTCGCGAGAAGAGCACTCCCGAACAGACTCAAAATAAAGGGGAGGGAGTGATCAATGACTGGAAATAAGTAAAGAGTACAAAACAGAAGAAGGGATGCAGTTGGCTGGGTAATAGTGCGAACAAGGAGGTTCAACATGCTTTAACAAACATCTTCCAAGTGTTGAGCCAAGTGGGAGGAATGGCAGAAGGTGGCGAGCACCACCTCACAGAACCCCCTGAATCATGAACATAGGGGGATGGAACATTTGAGGCCTCAATACATCAGAAAAGCAGGTAGTAGTTAAAAGGCCGATTAAGATAAATAAAATTGATTTGCTTGCTATTTTCGAAATTAGAGTAAAGCCAAACCATTTTCTTAAAGCAAGAATAAGTTTAGGGCAAGACTAGACTATTACTAATAACTATGTTACTGCAATAAATGGGCGTATATGGGTTTTATGGAGAAATGCCACAACTAGGGGCTCTGTATTAAGTGTTATTGAGCAACAAACCACATATAGGATGGACATTAGGAAATACATATTTATTGTGACTGCAGTATACGGGCTAAATGATGAAGCAAGTAGAAATAAATTGTGGCAGGAGCTTGGGACCATGAATTATTCCAAACCCTTGATTTTGCTAGGTGACTGGAATGCCAGTTTGTTCCACAATGAGAAAATGCAAAGTGATGGCCAATATGATAGGGGCAATGATGATATGAAGGGATGGATTGAATCAATGAGAGTTGAGGACATTCCTTACACAAGACATTTCTACACTTGGAGTAACCACCATGATAGACAAACTAGAACCTATTGTGAATTGGACAGAGTTATGGACAATGGGGCTTGGTTTATGCAAGAGGATGGAGGGGCAGTTCACTTCTCAGACAGTGATATCTCAGATCACTATCCTATGATATTAAGCATAAAGGAGGTCTCAGATCACTTTCAATTCTTAAATGGCTGGACTAAACATCCAGGCTTTCTCAACCTAGTTAAGGAAGAATGGAGTCAGAACATAAGGGGCTGTAAAATGTATACAATTACTCAGAAATGCAAAGCTCTTAAGCATAGACTTAAACAGATGCAGAAAGGGCACTATTCTAATAAAGAAGATAGAGTGCAAGAGAAAAGGACACAGTTAGCTGATGCTAGGGATAATCTGAAGGAAACTCTTTTTGATGAGGCCTTAATTAAGGAAGAACATGAGGCTTATACATAGTTGACATATTTGTTGAAAATAAAGATGGAATTTTTGAAACAACGAGCTAAAGCTGAATTTCACCAAAAAGGGGATGAATGTAACTCATACTTCTTTGCTAGACTGAAGGATAAAAATATCAAGGGCAAGATTCATTGACTGAAAACCAGTAGGGGGAAGTGTTAGAGTTTATGCTTGGCGCACCAATTTTGGGCGCCATTCTATGTAATAATAACTCTAGTTGAACGATCTTTTTCATATAAATAAAGTTAATCTTTTGGCATTCTTTATTCGTATATATAGCCTGGTCTTAACTTAGAACAAAGTCCCGAAGGATCACACATAGATATGGGACATCATTGCGCATCGGGAATGGCAATGATGGAATATGTCTTCAAGGTTGTGATCCTTAAACATATGTTCCAAGTCGTGAATGGGCTCGTCGAGATGAAGGGATATCGATGAGTCCCAAAAGACTTTCTTATATGATGCATACTCTTGGCACAGTGAAAGCCTATGCATGTATGAGGGTTCCTATTGTGGGAATATGTATACTAAACAACCCCATGGAAGTTCCATTAAATTGAATCCCAGTCGAATCTGGAACTTCCAGTGGTCTTGTAGTGTAAGAGTAATCCTTAGAACCTGAGGTTCCATTGGATGTCTTATACATAATTGAACATGTCTTGGTTTGTTACATGATTACTTAGATGATCACAAATGAGCAAAATCAGACATGGGCTGATTGTGTATGAAGGCACGTGAGAATCAAGATGGGATCTATCTCTGACATTAGTCTTGTCAGTGAATTTCCTATGTTTACATAGTGAATCGACTTTAGGAATCTTCGGCCGAAATATGATATTTAAAAAGGCGTAGGGTTTCCTCGTTTAGATAGTAGAAAGTCGATCTCACTGTATTTAGGAAACATAGTTATTGAATTAATAGAGCTTCGACCTTAGCCACTGCTCCAGATTCAATCGGGAGATTAGATGAGGGGATCTTACTTATACAAGGATCAAGATCACGAAAAACGTATCTTTATATTTGTCTTTATCTAGGTCTTCGTGGCCCGTTGCTAGACAATGACCACGATTTGTAAGTGCCGAGAATTAATATGGTGATTAATTCAAGGCTTGATTAAATCAAGGGAATGATTTAATCTAGTACTTTCTATTTTAGGAATGCACACTAGCACTTTGGGAAAGTGTACTTACTACTAGATAGTAGACGAGCCTAAGGGGTCAACACACTTAACTCGTGAGAGTCACTTCTTAAATGATGTGATTAATCAATTTGAGGAAATTGACAAAATTAAGAAAGTCTAATCCTTTCCTAATAAGGAATATGAATTAATTGAGGCGATTCAATTAATTCGACTATTTTAATTAATCTTGTAGAATTAATTAAATTAATGGATCTAGCAGAGTCCAAGTATTTTATTTAATTGTGTTTGGTCCAAGTTAAATAAATAAGCCAATTGGAATAAATAATATATATAATTAAACGGGTTTTAATTATATGGAAAAGATTTAATTGATGGTTTAGCCCATAATTAAATAAGGAGTCAAGAATTTATTCTTGGATTCCAATTAAAGGATTATGGCCGATTTTTGAGCCCAAAGATGAGAGGGGTTCAAATTCTTGGTGAAGAAGAAAAGGGTTTTCTTCTTCTCCAAGTCTTGCAGCTGGATTAGGATTCTAGGACTCCTAGAAATGTGGATGCAAGACTAAAACCCTAAGGCTTTGTTTGTTTGTGTTTTCATTATATTCTTTCCATTTCCATTTTTATCTGAAAATACAAATACACACTTTACACTGTTTTTAACTGAAGATATTTTCATTTTCATTCTTATTTTTACGTTCCCGAGAAATTTCAATCATTTATTTAAAATCACATTTCACATCACTTATCTCACATTTTCTCTCTCGTCCACCCATCACCATCCTCTCTCTCCTCTCTCATCAATATTCAACATCAAATCCAATACTATTCATCTAATCATTACTTTTCAATCATTTCACACATCACACTCACGAATTTTAACCATTTTCAAAAACACAACCAAACACACCAACTTT
The DNA here is from genome assembly GCA_019426215.1 of Buddleja alternifolia. NCBI lineage: Eukaryota > Viridiplantae > Streptophyta > Magnoliopsida > Lamiales > Scrophulariaceae > Buddleja > Buddleja alternifolia. Next base: position 22,722,361 of record CM033404.1, on the reverse strand, counting down.
TTTCATTTTTCTCACACAAAAATCAAAAAACACGTTCTCCCATATATTTTAGAAAATGACGGTTGAAAATGAAATCAAAACACAACCAAACAACGCCTAAGCCTCCTATGAGTGTAAAATTCGAACCCTAGCTGGAAAAAGAAGAGAGTTTTTCTCTTGTCATCCTTGAGCAAAATCGCCCCAAACCTTGTTCCAATACGACATCGTTTTGTTCATGTGTGGAACTCAACAATTCACATATTCCATCCCTTCACATAATCAAGCCTAGGTTTTAGACTTAGATCTATTTCATTGGCTAGCACCAATAACAAAGTAGGTGGTGACTTGAACGAGGTGTGGATACATCTTAGAGATGCGACATTTGGAGCACTAACACCAGGGATACGATTGACCGGAGATTTCCTCCAAGAAATCGTGTGGACTTGCACCACAGGGTTGAAAAGATCCGAATAGTTTCCGTGAGAATTTAATCGAAAGGTAAAAATTCTCGTAGCCTTCTTTATAGCGTAATCGAGCACGCCATTATTCCTGTTTCGGGTGGTTGTACGTTTAAATTTTAATTTTCGCTACCACGAGCCACCCGGGGAATAGAACCAACCCAACCGAAAGAAATTATAGATGCAAAGGAGATGAAGGGTAAAATCTTGACTTAATATGAGGATTTACTAGGACTTGTCAGTTCAACAACTGTGGAGATCAATCCAGATGTGATAAGGCAGGGTTATATTCTTACACCAGAGGACATAGTTGTTATTCAGACACCTGTAACTATAGATAAAGTGAAGAATGTAATATTTTTCATCCCTGAGGACAAGAGTCCTGGGCTACATGGATACAATTCATGCTTTTTTAGGAAAAGTTGGCACGTAATAGGTGAGGATATATCAAGAGTTGTAATTGACTGTTTCTCTAAAAGGAAGTTGCTGAAGGAAATTAACCACACAATGCTCAATCTGATTCCTAAGTGTCAAAGTTCAAGTACAACAGTAAATTTCAGACCCATAGCTTGCTGCACGGTCCTGTATAAGATCATTTCCAAGGTGATTTGTAATAGGCTGAAATTGGTTCTACCAAAGTTCATAGACCAGGCACAGGGTGCTTTCATTCATGGTAAATCCATTGTGGATAATGTGGTACTCTACCACGAATTGGTGAAGGGATATAACAGAAAAGGGTTGACACCACAGGCAGTTATGAAAGTGGACATCAAAAGAGCATATGACACTGTAGGATGGGGGTTCCTTGAAATGTTTTTATTGGCTTATGGCTTTCCAAAAGGAATTTATAGACTACTTAATGCAATGTGTCACAACAGTCAAATTTTTCATAATGCTGCAAGGGATGTTTTTGGGTTTTTTTAGGGTCAAAGAGGGCTAAGACAAGGGGATCCTATGTCCCCCTATCTGTTTGTGATGGACATGGATTATCTATCCTGAAGTTTTAAAACTCTACACAAGGAGCCATCTTTTAAATTTCATCCAAAGTGCAAGAGGGTCGGTTTGATCAACCTTTGTTTTACTGACGATTTGATGATGTTTAGTAAGGGAGATGCACAGTAAATTTGCCATGTCAGAGATACTTTTGATAAAATTTCAGAGGTCTCTGGACTAAAAGCTAATCTGGAAAAGAGCCAATTAAAATTGTAGGGATGTGTCAGAGGAGGAAAAACTTTATCTTTTGAATATGACTAGGTATGTAAAGGGAGAGTTGCCTATGAGGTATTTGGGGGTCCCTTTAATTGCGTCTAGATTGACAGTAAAAAATTGGCAAAGGTTGATTGATAAGATCATGAAAGGAAGTACATCTTGGACTGCAACATATCTTTCATTTGCAGGGAGAATTTTATTAATCAAATCTGTACTCTTTGGTGTTCAGATGTATTGGATCTAATTTTTCCATTACCTTTAACAATGGTGGATGAAATCGAAAATTTTGTACTTTTTGAGGAGTGGAAAAGCTAATGGGAGATACTAAGTTGTTTTGAAACGGACAGATATATGTCTGCCTAAAAGAGAAGAAGGACTTGGGATTATCTCCATTGAATCTAGGAATGTTGCTGCTACATTAAAAAACATATGGAATATAGCATCAAAAAAGGATTCTGTGTGGATTAGATGGATCTACGCCTATTATCTGGAAAACCGTAGCATTTGGACAATAATGGCTAAGACTTCTAACACATGGCTATGAAAATGACTCATAGCTATAAGGGATCAAATGATGGATAATGTGGACTTGAACAAAACCAGTGTAAGGGAGGTAAGTTCACAATCCAAAAGGCCTCCTTGCATGTTTTAGAGCATGAAGAGGCGGTTTAATAGAAATCTCTTGTATGGGGTAAGGGGCCCATCGCAAAACATAAATTCATTGTGTGGTTGGCTATCTTGAATAAGCTTAAAACGAGGGATCAGATTAGCTTATGGAAATCTCTTGATGAAACACAGTGTTTCTTGTGAAATGTGGGGGAGGAAAGTAGAAACCATCTTGTTTTTGAGTGTGAGTTCACACAAGCAGTGCTGAAATGGTTATGGAAGAAAATAGATGTTGGTTGTAGATACTATAGATGGGAGGATATGGTCTAATGGGGGCTCAAGATATGCAAAGGTGGTTCGCAGGTTAGTTGCAAGAGAAGGGCGCTATTTGAAGCAATGATTTACTACATTTGGATTGAACACAATAATTGGATGTTTACAAGAGAAAGACACACTATTAAAGATATGGTAGAGAAAATTTGGTAGAGCATTACATGTAAATTTGGTGGTTAATTCCCTGGGTATGGTTGGGTGTCGATGTATCTGTTTGTTATGTCTTAATGGAAATGCTTATCACATTCCAAAAAAAATAAAAAAAAAATGTCATTTAACTGTACTAATACTTCATTTTATATGTCACAATACGTCGATTGGAATTACATATACGTCGTTTTACATGTAAACACATGTCAGTTGATGTGTACCAATATGTCATTGATGTGTAACAATACGTAATTTCAATTGTGACAATACATCTTTTAAATGAAGTAAAAAGTCACTTATATGTAATAATACTTCATTTTATATGTCACAAAACGTCGATTGGAATTACGTAAAGTCATTTTGAATGTAAATATATGTCATTTTATATGTAAACATACGTCAGTTGATGTGAACCAATACGTCATTGATGTGTAACAATATGTCATTTTAATTGTGACAATACATCCTTTAAATGAAGTAAAAAGTCACTTATTTGTAATAATACTTCATTTTATATGTCACAATACGTCCATTGGAATTACCTATACTTTATTTTACATGTAAACATACGTCAGTTGATTTGTACTAATACATCATTGATGTGTAACAATACGTCATTTCAATTGTGAAAATACATCCTTTAAATGAAATAAAAAGTCACTTATATGTAATAATACTTCATTTTATATGCCACAATACATTGATTGGATTTACCTATACGTCGTTTTACATGTAAACATACATCAGTTGATGTGTAACAATACGTCATTTCAATTGTGACAATACATCCTTTAAATGAAGTAAAAAGTCACTTATTTGAAATAATACTTTATTTTATATGTCACAATACATCGATTGGAATTACCTCTAAGTCTTTTTACATGTAAACATACGTCAGTTGATGTGTAACAATATGTCATTTCAATTGTGAGAATACATCCTTTAAATGAAATAAAAATTCACTTATGTGTATTAATACTTCTTTTTATAGGTCACAATACATTGATTGGAATTACCTATACGTTATTTTACATGTAAACATATGTCAGTTAATGTGTAACAATACGTCATTTCAATTGTGACAATACTTCCTTTAAGTAAACTAAAAAGTCACTTATTTGTAATAATACTTCATTTTATATGTTACGATACGCCGATTGGAATTACCTATACGTCATTTTGCATGTAAACATATGTCAATTGATGTGTAACAATACATCATTTCAGTTGTGACAATACATCCTTCAAATGAAGTAAAAAACCACTTATATGTAATAATAGTTTATTTTATATGTCACAATATGTCGATTGGAATTGTCTATACGTCATTTCACATGTAAACATACATCAGTTGAAGTAAGTCATATTTCCTTGTATTATATAATGTATTATACAATATAAGTCAATTTACATGTAAACATACGTCAATTGATGTAAACCATATTCCCTAAACCTTAAAATCCTAAACCCTAAACTCGAAACCCTAAATGCTAAAGCATGAATTTTTTTATGAATGACTGTATATAATTGTAATATTTTAAAGTCGTAATACGAAATTTACTGGGGAATAATAGGAGTTGAATCGATAAAGGTACATATCTTTCACAAACATAATGTGTGTAAACACTACTATTCGCGACCACTTGTTTTTGTGTGAGAGTTTGTAGTTTTGAAATACTCATTCACATGCTTATACTTGGACATGTTATATATTTAATAATATGTATTTATAATGTCATGGAGGTGCGTTAAACAACATAATTGGAGCAAAATATGCATTAATTGACGTATATATACATATCAATGGACTAAAGTTTGATATACAACATAGAAAGTGTTGTATTATTACATGAAAAACAACATATGTATGCATATCAATTGACGTATGGCTACATGTCAATTGACTTATGGCTCCATAGAAGGTGCCGTATTATTATATAGAAAGTGTCGTATTATGACATGGAAAGTGTCGTATTATTACATGGAAAACGACGTATGTATATATATCAATTGACTTATGCCTATATATCAATTGACATTTGGCTACATATCAATTGATGTATTACTATATATCAATTGACATGTGGCTACATATCAATTTACTTGTGGCTATACATCAATTGACGTATGTATACATAATAGTTAACATATGGCTATATATCAATTGACGTATGGCTACATATCCATTGACTTTGTTAGGGATGGTAGCAACAGAGCACGAAGAATACACAAGAAAACAATAAAATCTAAGCCTAAATATGAAGATAACGAACACGAGGATTTAACGTGGTTACTTGCCTACATCCACGAGCCAACCTAGACTACATCTTTATTTCTTTCAAAGTACATCAATCAATTACAAGAGTGAGTTCACATATTTATAATGGCGGAGAAGTCTAAAACCCTAACAAGTTAGGAAAAACATTCCTAAACAACTAGGGAATAATTCCTAACACAATAGGAAACAATTCGGGACGTTCTATGCTGGGCCGAGACCAATGGTCTCAGCCCAGCTCGACCGTTGGATCCCCAACTAGGGGGGGGGGGGGTCATTTAGCAATTTAACCCCCCCTAGTTGGGGATCCAACGGCTGAGACTGGGCTAATTCTCGGACCAGCATAGAATTTTCCAAACAATTCCAATCAAAGTAGGACTCAAGACATGCCAAAATAAGGAAAAACCGTCAAAAACGCATCTCCAGCTCTGTTTCCCCTGTGTGGCGCCTGGGCGCACCCCTCTGCCTGTGGCGCCTGGGCGCCTGGGCGCAACTGTGCGTATCTGCACTTCCCAGCTTCAATTTTTCGACTTCTTCTTATCCTTTTACGATCCCAGTCAACCCCGACTCTTCTTGGATCTATTTTGGCTCCTTTCTTGACCTTATTTTGATCCGACTCCACCAAACCCATCAGACTTATGGTTCCATAGAAGGTGTCGTATTATTAAATAGAAAGTGTCATATTATTACATGGAAAATGATGTATGTATACATATCAATTGATGTACGTATACATACTAATTGACGTATGGATACATATCAATTGACGTATGGATACATATTAATTGATGTATATCTACAAATCAATTGACCTATGTATACACATCAATTGACGTATGGCTATTTATCAATTGATGTATGCCTAAATATCAATTGACGTATGGCTACATATCAATTGACATATGGTTCCACAGAAGGTGTCATATTATTACATGGAAAACTATGTATGTATACTTATCAATTGACGTATGATTACATATCAATTCACGTATGGATACACATAAATTGATGTGTGGATACATATCAATTGACGTATGGTTGTATATTGACGTATGGCTATATATCAATTGACATATGGTTCCACAGAAGGTGTCGTATTATTACATGGAAAACTATGTATGTATACTTATCAATTGACGTATGATTACATATCAATTCACGTATGAATACACATCAATTCATGTATGGATACATATCAATTGACGTATGGTTGTATATCAATTGATATATGGCTATATATCAGTTTTCGTATATGTACACATCAATTGACGTATGGCTCCATATCAATTGACATATGACTACATATCAATTGATGTATGGCTACATATTAATTGATGTATGTATACACATCAATTGAAGTATGAGTACATATCAATTGACATATGGCTACATACCAATAGACGTATGGCTAGATATCAATTGACGTGTGGTTCCATAGAATGTGACCTATTATTACATGGAAAACAACGTATGTATACATATTAATTGACGTATGACTGCATATCAATTGACATATTACTACATAAACAATTGACATATGATTATATGTTAAATGACGTATAGATACAATTAAAGTGACATATTGTTCATATAATAAAAAATGTAACATATAAATCATCCATAACGTCATTAACATCAATCAAATAAATCAATTGTTTAATTGTTAATGACAAGCAATTGTGTAGTCAACTATGCCATCTGTTCCAGAATAACTGCGGCCATACGTGACCAAAAATAATTGAACCCAACGCTCTCTTGATACAACCGAAATGCCTCAGTATCTATGGCAAAACACTCTGCCCACATACACACAAGAACCCCACAATCCACCCCCCCCTCTTGTTAGCAGTAATCTTTCTTTTTTTCCACGTTTCCCTCGCTAATATCATAACCCAACTTGTTTTTCAGATAAGTCAGAAAAACTTAGCTTGCAAAAAGGAATTTAATATTTTCAATATTTTTTAAATATTATCATTTAAAATGAAATGTAAACGAAGTCACAATGAGTTTTGCTGCTGCTGATTTCTTCGGGGTCCGAACTAAATTCATGTGTATGAACTTTTTCTCCTTCGTATCAAGAACTAGGAATGTCCAATGAAATTCATCGACAATTGGGATCATGATATACCGATATGTTTTCATGACGTCTAGTGTCAGCTTTTGTATAGATTTTTGGCTGAATGTCTAGTCAAGTTATCAACAACACCTACATACTAATCTTGATGGACGGATGTGCTTAGTTTGTGAAGTTTCAGAAGCACTTCAGTCTATCATGTGTTAATGTATTAGTATTTACAATCTAACAAAATCCCAACGTATTATTTTTTTAGATTCTTCTACATTGATACCTAAAAATAAGAGGGATAATAGAAGACGCAGTGGCCAGTAGTCGGTGAACGACATTGTTACATAGAATTTCAACGTAGAAATCCACCAAAGACGAGGAGTGTGCCTCCCCGAACAATAAATCACAAAACTCTTTGTGACAAAGATCAAATACAGGTGCATCCCAAACAGTTGAGATTTGGTATTATTAGTAGACAGATCAATTAAATAAAAAGGACAAGTAATATATTTATTATTTGTACTCCAGCATGTCTGAACAAATATAAGCATCAATAATCCGACGATGATTGTCACTTAGGTCGCCCGCCTTCAATTTCCTAGAGACTAACTCAAATAATTTCATAACGATATTATCCCGCGTCACTTTACTCAATTTCCCGTTAAAATGTTTACTTAATGTTTTGGACTTTACTGATGGTCCCAAGTGGCATACGAAAGGGTCTAGAAGGTGGGGTGGGGGGTTGAATAGACCCTGAAGTCTTTTTCGACTCCAAAAATTCGTATCACTTTTTAAAGATTTGAACGCTTGGAAAGCTGAGCACTAGGTCAGGCAATTAAAGATTAGATAATTTAGACTTAGAGATTTCAACAATTACCAAAGTAGGGTAATGTTTTAATCGCTTAATCAGGGTTAGCACAACGGAAATAATTTTGAGTTTAGCGTTCTCTTTTCCCAATTAGTCGCTTAACCGTTTTAGTGCCTTTTCAAGAAGATGATATGAAAATATAAGGTAAAGTAATAAAATAGTAAATAACACAAGATGTTGTAAGGTTAACTGGGTGATGTAATCCCAGCTACTTCCTTTTTCTCCTTTGCACTTGGAGGAATTCACTAAGTTGATTATCGAAGGATCACACAGAGGCTTCTACAAAATAGATGAAAAGAAAGATGATCTTGAGCTCCTTGATCACACAGACTTCAGCTCCAATAAAGTCCTTCTTCAACAAGCTTCTCTCACACAAAAATGTTGCTTGTAGAATCAACAACTTTCTCACTCAGATGAAAGAGGTTGAGGGTTTAGTCACGGGTTTGTTTGATTTTATTTTTTTTGAAAGTTCAAACAACTTGGGATATTTCAATAGGAATTTAGGTTTCTTCTATGAAAAGGTTTGAGATATCTTTGACTGTCTTTGGAATGTATAAAAAGCTTGAGAGGATTTTTGGCTATGGAGTTTATAAGCTTTTCTATCAAATGATTTCAGCAAAGTTTAGACTTTTTTCTTGTGTATGTACGTGTATATTTAGGGTTTGCTGAAGGATACTATTTATAGAGATTTTCTTGGGATTTGTCCATTGGACACATATGGGGGTGTGTATCTCATGCAGCGCCTTAAACAGTCCCTTGTCTGACATTCCTGAATTTCTGCTGGTTTCGATTGGACATGAGCAGGTTTTGAACTCTGATTTCTGATAGTCTAGTCAAAAGGTGGCTTGTCTACAAGTCATAATAGATTATCACATTTAATGCACTTATCTGGGATTTAATGCATTTAAATTTATTTTTCGTTGGAAATAAATGTCCGTTGATGATTGCATTTAAGTCCCTCCATGACTTGAGAATTTATTTCAGGTGAATCTGATCCTTGATCGCTTGAGTCTTTTAAGCGCTTGATTCAACAATCCTGAAACAGTCCTTTACCGTTTGACAGATGCTAAGAACAAATCTTCATCTTCTCTTGACTTCAGACGTTGATCTTCAACTTCACCTTTGATAGACTCATCTAGAATTCTATAAGTGACTCGGTATTAAATACTTAGTCTAAAATCTACAAAGATAAAAATTACAAGCCTAACAAAATTACAAACTTTTAAACGCTTATACAATCGTTCTATAAAAACATAAACTTACATTATTTTTGGGGTCTAACATAAAGTCCTATTCTTGTCATCATCAAAACATCTAATATGAAATTTCCTAACAATTTTCCCTTTTTTGATTATGTCAAGACCTTAACTCTTACAACTCTTTTATAGGTTAAGAGTTTAAAGAAAAGCCCAAAATAATCGTAAGTTAGCGTTAGAAAGTTAGCTAATGTTAGATTAGCCTCAACAAGATGTTTCAGCGATTAATCATTCATTCATTAATATGATAAGTAAGCGTACATGATTATACCAAAAAAATAACGAGCGACATCATACATAAATGAATAAAAGATAAAATAATAGAGGATCATTTTCTTTGTCGCTTTTTTGAAACCTCTTCTTGATAGATTTCATTTGCTAGATCTAGAAGAACTCAATCGATGTCTATCATTGTTGTGTGATAGATGACACGCTAAAACCCAACGTGCTTGGTAGCAAGTATACTAGTCATGTAGTAATAAAAATGGACAAAATAAGTCCGGGTTGTCGAACCACGGAGACTTGGATTTTTAGCTTATGATTTTCGAATAAACGTAAAGACGAATTAACGGAAATTAAGAGTAAAACAAGTAAGCAAACAAAGAACAAAAGAAATAAGAACAAGCAACGGATTGAAACTCAAGTGTGAGAACTAGACTAAGGCACATGCAAGACTTGATTTGATCCTTATTCGCACAAAGACTCTTGTTGAATTATTAGACCTAGTTGCTATGGTGAAAACTCCTAAGGTAAAGAATACCCAATGTCTCGCGATATGCTCCTACACTTAAGCGGCGGTTTCCTAAGTATGTCTACCCGAAAATCTAACCTCTAAGCATGCATTGAGGAACTAGAGTTTACTCGATTAGAATCGAACGACTTCACCCGGGAGTCTTTACCTATGTCTAGGGCATTTCCTATTTGATCGGTGATGCTATGAATTCCTTGCACCCTAACTTAACTCTTTCTCAAGATGCTAAACTAGGCAATTTATAATACATATGGTGATCAATCACATGTAAGGAATATAAGCACAAATTCATAACACATAGCAACAAACGAATTAATTCAACAATTATCAATAATACGAATAATTCACAAATCAATTCTTACAAGGCCCTAGCCATATGAATTTAGCCCATCACTATCAACATAGCAGATTTCAACATGTTCTTATACATAAATGTAAACATCAAATGCAATGAACAATGAAAGAAACTCCCTATAAGGTTGAATGGCAATAGATCTTTTAATGTAGCTTCAATCCTTGGCTCTTATCCTCTTCTTGCTCTTCAAGATCAGTGATATAATGGCCCAAAACCCCAGAAAATGCTCCAAATTCCCCAGATTCAGAACCCTTAAAATGAATTGAAAAATCCCATTTATACATTGAAAATTTTGTTATCACGGCGCCTAGGCGCGCGTTGATCGGCGCCTAGGCGCCACCTATGTGGCGTGTCTTTCTTGGGGCAAAAGTTCAGGGGCGCCCAGGCGTGGAGATAAGAGGCACCCAGGCGCACGATGTGTGGCGCCTAGGCGGGTGTTTCCCAAGCCAGATCTCTCTCTGCCTGGGTAGCGCCTGGGCGCGGGTAAAATGGCGCCTGGGCGTGGCTCTGCGAAGCCTGAGTAGTGTTTGATAAGTGAGTCATCTTTTTGCCCTTTTCTTCGTCCCTCGTCGCTTACTACCTGAAATCACTTTACACACATATTAAACGAACGATTGGCACGAAATGACTTATATACGGGCCTGAATTATAGCTAAAAAGGCCTAAGAACTTATGCAAAAATGACTCCTATCAATAGACTTCATCATAGTCCTCGCTTTGATTCTTGGCGCTTCGATTCAAAATCAAGTAACCTTTCCACCCAATCTCTTGCAGGGATCCCGAGCTATCTGGTCAAATCATGGTATATATCCTATATTCGATCGTTGGAAGGTTTCCAATTGAGAGGTCTTCTCAGCAGTACCGCGTATGGATTAAAACCCATACTTTCTAAGAATTTAACATCAATGTCCGGAAGCCTGTGCCTGCCTTTGTAGTATCTTGGCATTCGCTTCTTAGTGAGCATCTTCTTAAGACTCACTATTTCTCAAACATGGAGCGCCAGTTTTGTTGTCAATTTTAGAAATTGGCTCTGTCAAGGCTTTTCCTTTGGCTTTGGATGATTGATGCTTTTCTTTCTCATCTTCCTCCTTCGTGGCATCATCAAGGGAGGTCTTGAGGTCAGCGATATCTCTTCGCAATAGCCTAACTTCCTCAACAAGTAGAGCGACTTTTTCCGCAATACTCTGAGCAACCGAATCAAAATATTTGTGTCACTCAATATCAGCTAAAGCGTTCTGGGCTAAGTGGCGATTGAACTCTTCGAAAAATCTAGTGATCAATGGTGATATGCTGTTCATTATTGATATAGTGCTCTTTGTAGCAGTGTTTGCAATATCACGGCTTCTAGTGTCGGAGCCTAACTTGATATTTCTATTATCATTTTCGAGCATTTGGAGCAGGAGCCCTCGATGGTATTGAGCGAGTTCCTAACTGCTTATCTAAAGTCTCGTGTCTCTTTATCACTTTTCGAGTCAGAGTCCAATGAAGAAGAATGCTCAGGGGACGTAATGAGTCCGTATGAGCTAGAAACTGTAGCCTTTCCTTTCGATTTATCTCAGATAAATGGCTCTTGCGGCTCTTCTGCAATCTTTGCATGTACTTCTTCTATCGCTTGCTCAAGAAATTGAGTTGCAGTATCAGTCTTTGCAACTTGAGCAATAGTTGGAACCTCGACTACTGGAGCACTAGGGGCAACTTTTGTTTGCATATTAGCGTCTTGACTAGGAGCGTCTTCCGCAGTAGGAGTTTGTTCCAATTCCATTTCAACAATCTCCACTGGAGGAGATGGTTTCTCAACAGCAATGACCCAGAGTGGGACAATCGCTTCCATCACATGCCTTGGACTTATGATGTTCATCTACGGAATGTAGAATATAGCGTCTTTGCGCTCTTCAGTACTTAGTGCAAAATGCACATCCTCTGGCAAATCGATACCTGAAAGATAAGAGTTATAAAAGTCCAAAATAAATGGCATGAGCGCTCGAGCAGCGTCTTGATCCACTGGCCTGATTAGCGATAGGATTTGAGCCACTCAGATATTTTGTTCGGACATGAGGACAGACAAAAGATTATAGCCTCTGAAATTATTGAAGCCATATTGTTCATTGAAAGTGATGTCTAGCGAGTTAACATTCTCAACAATCGCTCTTCTGTTTTTGTGAAAAATAGCATGCTCATCAGTAAGACATATGAGCGCTTGACTGGGTCTTTAGATGGCATTATGCTTGCTTGTAGATGCATCCTCATTCAGATCTGGAAGGATATACTGGACAAAATTCTGATTTCTGTGAAAAACATAGAGTCCTCTCTGATTGAATAAAGCAAGCTGCTGGCAAATATAGCGTTCTATAGGTTGTCTATAATAAGGCAAGTTGCTAATATTCCCAACCAGATTTTTGCGCTGCTCAAGTAGAAATACAACAAATCCTCGACGTCTGTATTCTACTCCAAATTCAAACAAAAATGGATACCTTACGAGATCGACAAGTGTACAGAAGTGCAGCATAAATTCTTCAGCCCATTGAGCAGTATCCATCATCCACCACTTGCTAAGTTTTTGAAAATTTTTCTTATCTATTTTAGCGGAGAGATACTTCTCAAAGCGTTCAAATTCAGTTTCATAATCATCTGCCCAAAGTCTGGCAAGGTATTCACGAGCTTCATCTTCTAGCCAATAGTTGACAGGATTGGGACGCTTAGTAACAACTGGTCCTTTTCCTTTCCAAAGTTTAAGAGGCCTAGGAGAGAGAGCGTTCTGAGGAAAGTGAACCACCTTTAGCAGAGCAGAGTACCCAATTTTGTTGAGATCCTCTTCATCCTCATTCTTCAGCCAATCACCCATGTGGGGATTTTTGAAGACAATCATGTTCGGGCGAAGAGGATAAAAAGATTCTACAAAGCGTCCTGAGAAATTGAAACGCTCTAGGTCGAAGTCCGTCAGGTTGATCGCTGGTCGCCGAATGTATTCTAACCAAGATTGCAGACGCTCAAGCGAGTACAGACCAAGGTCTTCAAGCCGCTCGAAAAACTCAAATTTATTCGCGTTAGAAATAGAGGTGTTGAGGAGAGTATCCTGAAAAGTGATCTCCATTTCAACCAAACTCTTGGTGTCATTCTCTCTAGAGGCAAAGTAACATTCAACATTTGCATCATAGCCGCGGGGAAAGAAGTTGATGACATGGGGAGGAGGTCCGGTTGGAGTAGGAACAATGGCAATCGCTTCAGTTGGGATAGCAGGGACCACTTCTATCAACCGCTCAGCATGAACAGTCACTTCATGAGCTAGTGATATTTCAGCGTCAGGAAGAACTTGAGCAATTTCTTTAGCTATATCCACAATTGTTGTCATTTCTACATCCAAATCTACATTGACCTCTGGAGGTGGAGGTGCATCAGCATCTGGGGCATTTTGAGCTGATACGGTCAAGCGTTTGAGAAACAAAAGATTTTTACTAAGTAGAAATAGATGATGAAAATACTAAAACGCTTACCCTGAGGAATCTCTTCGACTATTTCAATCGCTTGATCTTTAGAAGTGGAAGGTTCCATATCCTCAGGCCCCAAAACATCTTCATCAAGATCTAGATTGAGGAAATAAGTGAGGGGATCAACACGAATGGGTATCTTCATTTGTCAAAAGTATTAGAGACGTCGTGAATAATCGCTTCACTTTTGGCTAAAAGATTTTTATCCTAGCATTAGAGAAATAACCTAACAAGGAAAGGATAAAATACGTTGTTTATCACAAGTACTTACCCTGAAAACTAGCAAGCTTCTCAAAAGGAGTAGCAGCTTCAGGCTCTGGAATAGCTTCAGAAAGAGGAGGGGAAGGAACACTTGCTGGTTCTTCAAGCGCTGGCTCGGTTGGAGCACTTGTTGATCCTCTTGGAGTGGACCAAATAGTACGCTTGCGGGCTAGCTGTATTTCACCCTCTTCTGCTTCTTCTTCTTCTTCTGGAGATATGGTAAATGCTGGAGAAGGAGAAGGGGATTTGGGAGAAAGAGAGGGAGACTTCTACTTTTTCTTAGTCTCCTTCTGCTTCTGCTTCTTGGCTGGCTTGGATGGCTCAGCGACTTTCAAGACGATCTTTCTTTTCGGTCGCTTAACCACCACTTCCAATGACGATGATGATGAAGACGATGTCACTTGCTCCTCATCATCACTCCGAACAATTCCTTCAGCAAGGAGTCGCTCACGCTCCTCCTTGGGAACCACTACTCCACCAACACGCTTAGGTTTGAGCAGTTCTCCGATCATTTTCTTACCATAGAACTTAAACGCTGGAACCTTTTTACCTGCGGTATTAATTTAACTGCTAGCACTTAACAAAGACTTAAAACAATCCCGTATAGCTTGGGATTAATCGATTGTTCAATTGCTGCCTTAAAGCAATTAAAGACGTATCTTGCTCAATTGACCTCCAACTTCGTCAGAATAGCGATCATCATCTTGTACTGTATATCTGACACCTTATCAAAACTTCCTTTTCTGCACTCTATCATTTTAGAGCAAATATCAGCCAGAATGACATATTCGCCCTTCATGTCATTCTTCTTTGACTATATGCATCAATGTTATCCTTTTTTATCAGCTCCCAAACATTGGTGGCATCTCCAAAGGTCACATCTTCAACTTCTCACCATGAGTAGGCAGTTGCAATAAAGTAGGCAATAGGTGGGGAGTAAGAATGAAAGGTTCGTTTGCAAAAGGAAACAGGCAAGAAGTAAAGTTCCCATCGTCAGAAATAACAGCATTTTGAAAGAAGAAAAGGGCTTCTTCTTCATGGATCAAAGCATGGGAAGTCAACATGGTTTTCAATCCCGATTCTTCAATGAGAGGAATAATGGTTCTCAAAGGAAAATTTTGGTTTTTGAAAAGGTAATCCCAGTTTACCAGAAATCCAACATTGACTGTAACATCCTTCTCAGTTTTGGACTTAGAAGATTTTTTGGCAGTAGATTTTGAAGACTTTGGTGGCGCCATTAATGAAAGATTGAAGCTTTTTGAGAGAGTAAGAAGAAATTATTTTTGCCTTGAGAGAATTTTTACAGTAAAGGGAATTTGAAAGTAACAAAGTTTCTGTAAAAATTTGAAGGGTTTAAATAGAGTGCAAAAAGTAACTCCTCAATAGCTTAGATAAATGCCACGTATTAAGTAATTAATTCAAAAATAAAAAAAATTGAATCTGAGCCATTTAATCATAAAGACGGATGTAAAAAGGCTCGATAAATTTGGTTAACTGCTGTGAAATATAAAATTTGGGGTCCGCAGTTACTTTTCAAAAACATTTGAGATTTGGAAAATGTTCAGCGTGAGTTGCACGCGCCTAATGGTACACTGACACGTACCCAGATACATGCATTTACTGAACTGCCTATTTTAAGATAGGAATCGTTAACCGTCAGTTTGATTTGATAGGAGCGCGTGGGCAGTTGTCAAATCTTATCTTTTGGACTTATCCACACGCTTCCTTTTAGCGACGAAAACAATGCATGATTTTCAGAGAAAGTTACTTAGCGTTAAAGTGGGAATTCTTAACGCTGAAGTCTTTTAATAAAATTCAATCGCTTTTGGTAAGACATTTTTATTTAATTTTATTAGAGATTGATTTTGTCATGTATAAAATATAAACGCTAATGATCAATGCACATAATTTTGAAAAATCATTTTTGATCATAGACGCTTTATTAATTGGAATAAGTACAATTTTAAAGTTTCCCCTAACATTAATAACTCATTTCAATTTTGAAAACGCTTTGGACATATTAATAAAGTGGATTCCCCCTAAATTATATGCTTATAAAATATGATGCTTTATGATTTAAGCGTTTAAATCAATTATACCTAATTCACTTCTCAAAGTGAGAAAACGTTGTTCGTTGAGCGCTTTGGTGAAGATATCTGCCAGTTGTTTGTCAGTACTAATGTAATGCATGGAGATATCTTTCTTTTGAACATGGTCATGTAAGAAATGGTAGTGAATGTCAATGTGTTTAGTTCTAGAATGAAGGACTAGGTTTTGGGTCATAGCTAAAGCGCTTTGGTTATCACAATGGATTGGGTAGGACCTAAGATTATTCCATAATCTCTAAGTTGTTACCTCATCCAAAGGATGCACAACAACTCCCAGCTATGGATTGTTGCTTCTTACTATGCCACGAAACTTGTCTATCACCTAGAAATTGACATGTACCACTAGTACACTTTCTATCTATTTTGCATCCTACAAAATCTGCGTCTGAATTGTCAATTAGTTCAAAAGAAGAGTCCCTTGGATACCATAAGCCCACAT
Source organism: Buddleja alternifolia (assembly GCA_019426215.1). Taxonomy (NCBI): domain Eukaryota; kingdom Viridiplantae; phylum Streptophyta; class Magnoliopsida; order Lamiales; family Scrophulariaceae; genus Buddleja; species Buddleja alternifolia. The sequence goes on along the minus strand of CM033404.1, from coordinate 22,705,763 downwards.
TTTGTGTGCCTAGTGACTTTTAGATATTTAAGGATCTTCTTTGGTAGCAATTAAGTGTGATTCTTTTGGATCAGCTTGAAAACGTGCACTCATACATACCGAAAACATAATATTAGGTCTACTAGCAGTAAGATAAAGAAGTGATCCAAAGCTACCTCTATAGTTAGTGATGTCAATTTTCTTCCCACTTTCTGTTGTGATTCGGTCTAGCTGATAAAATTTTTAATCCGAATCACACTCGAGAATCCGATTCGGGGATATTCATGATATTAACATATAGATCGATTAACAAAAATTGTCAAGAGTAATCGAATTACATTTTTCGTCTGTTGATTCTTGATTTACCAGCATCAACCTCGGACTCTTGCCTGTACATAATCACTAGGAAGAAAAATTCTCCAAGAAAAGCTCGATCTCTTCCTCGGAAACTATTGCAGGCGGCTAGACGAATGGAGAGAGAGGGATTTTTCTTTCCTAATGCTCTAGGTTTATTTTGGCTCAGTGTCAGATCCTAAAACAATGACTTATCTGTTTGGAGTTCTGACACTGACTGAATACTTATACCAAGTAAAAGACACCCTTAGGGTTACTTAGTGAGGGGCGGCCGATTTGGCCTATTTCAGATGGGCTTCGGCTTTATTTTTCACTTAGCCCATGTGTAATTAATTAAATCCAAGTCCAATCCAATTGGTAATTAATTAATTACATTAACCCAATTAATATAATTCAACTTATAAATTAATTTCTAATTAATTTAACTTATGAATTAATATGATTTAATTAATTTATTTAATATAATTAAATATCTTTAATTAAATCATTCCATCTATTTTGTCAGACAATTCACATCAAATGTGATTTTACCAAAATACCCTTTGCTTAAGGAAATATTCCTTTTCTTCACATAGCGCGACTCTCTAGGCTCGATTCAATTGGCAATGACAGGATTCCAAAGGATAAGGTTGTCACCTAGAACACCGTGGAACCAAATCGCAACCCAATTGAAAACGAGATGATCATGTCATCACGAACCTTGTCTTCACGAACCTTGACTACGAATACCATATGTGTATAAACTATTCACCGACGTGACCCGATCAAGTAAAAGTCATGGTTTAGTCAAACACATAGAACTTGATATTGTACTAAGAATCATAATAATGTGAAATTATCAAACTACCCCCAGTGACAATCATGGGATAGTATATATGCTTTGGCCAAAGACTTATAATTTCAATTACTTACGATCGTACAGGTCACATACTTGTTTACTGTCGAGACGGTGAATCCTTTTTTTGCAAGTTATCTTATAACATCGAATGCACTATTGGATCGTACTTCGAGGTCGACCCCACCTATCAAGTGATACGGGTCTAACTACTCTGATAACATATCCAATACTACAAGCATGTTACAAATGACTCCTCAGGTCTAAAGTTCACACATACTATTGCAATCTTAATCCCGATCATTGACTGTCAAAGAGTAAATACCCATGTGATCGGATTAATGCGAGTTGAGTTCAAATATGTTAATTCCATTAATCATATTCATGACACTAGCTCCCACTATCTGATCAGTGTACGACTGGCACTTTCTTGTCAAAGAAGGTGTCATATGAGTTGAATATTAATGCCCAATTAATATTCGCTAACTCACGAACTCCCAGTTTTACAGATTAAGTACTGAACTGTTCCAATGCCTCCTCTTGTCCATAAGAGGTGGAAACTCTATCTTGAAATCTCTTGGACTAATTTGTTTAGTACATTTAAATGCCATTTAGATTTATATGAACAACATCAACACCTTTATTCTATTAATAGAAACATCAAACTTTTTGTACAAATAACTTATCTAAGCCCTACACAATCTAATTCCTCATAGGCATTGAGGGCATACACCTAACAATCTCCCATTTGCACTCAACGCCAATCACTATGGTATTTGATTCCCATCTTCTCAAGATGTTTATCTAGCACCGACTGTGATAATGGCTTAGTGAGTGGGTCAGCCACGTTTTCGGCTGAGGCTATTTTCGGCACGGCTATATCGCCTCTTTCAACGATTTCTCGTATTATATAATATTTCCTTATCACGTGGTTAGATTTTTTGTGGGACCTTAGTCCTTTAGCTTGTGCAATTGCTCCATTGTTGTCACACCATAGTGGCAACGACATTTCCACGCTAGGAACCACTCCAAGTTTGACTATGAAATTTCTCATTCAAACAGCTTTTTTGGCTGCCTCAGAGGCTGCCACATATTCTGCCTCCGTTGTGAAGTGTCCAGTTGTGCTTTGCTTGGAATGTTTCCAAGACACTGCTTCTCCACATAATGTGAATATGTACCCAGAGGTAGATTTAAGGTCATCCGGATTAGATTGGAAATCTGAGTCGGTGTAACCATCCACCTTCAATTCTCCAATCCCATATATTAGTAGTATATCTTTAGTTCTTCTTAAGTACTTTAAGATACACTTCACTGTTGTCCAGTGAGACTCCTCTGGGTTCGCTTGAAACCTACTGACCATGCTCACAGCATGTGCCAGATCTGGCCTCCTGCATAACATTGTGTACATGAGACTACCCACAGTGAATGCATAGGGTATATTCCTTATTTCCATTCTATCCTTGTCCGTTTCGGGACTCATAGATTTGGAATGAAGAATGCCATGTCTCATGGGAAAAAATCCTCCCTGCATTTCATATCTCTTAAAGACTCTCTCTAGGTAGAGTGCTTGGGATAGACCAATCATTCTATTCGCTCTATCTCTATAAAGGCGAATTCCTAGAATGTAGGTCGTTTCTCCCATGTCTTTCATGGAGAATGTACTTGAGAGCCATGTCTTGACCGAAGTCAATAAGCCTATGTCATTCCCTATAAGTAGTATGTCATCTCCGTATAGAACCAGGAATGTCAACTTGCGCCCACTAACCATTTTATAGACACACGGTTCGTCTTCATTCTTGATGAAGCCATATTTCTTGGCTTCTTCATCAAACCTCAGATTCCAACTCCGAGAGGCTTGCTTCATTCCATAGATGGACCAATTAAGTTTGCAAACTTTATGAGAGTCGGCTTCGGATATAAAGCCCTTGGGGTGTTGCATATAAATGTCGTCATCCAAGTGTCTATTTAAGAATGTGGTCTTTACATCCATTTGCCAGACTTCATAGTCTAAGTTTGCAGCTATGGCTAGCAGAATTCTAATAGATTTGATCATGGCTATTGGAGAAAAGGTTTCCTCATAGTCAATGCCCTCCTTTTGATTATAACCTTTTGCCACTAGCTTGGCCTTATAGGTGTCCACTTTTCCATCCGGACCAGTTTTTTTCTTATAGATCCATTTGCATCCAATTGGTCATACTCCATTTGGCAGATCAGTAAGAGTCCAGACTTAGTTTGAATACATCGAATCAATATCTGCTTTCATAGCCTCAAGCCACTTAGAGGAATCTATATCCGTTGTTGCTTCATCATAGTCAGAGGGATCATCTCCATGGCTTTCTTCTGCAACGACATACAAATAATGCTGTGTTTTGTGCAGATGGCCATATCTCTCAGGCTACTGAGATACTCTGCTAGATCGTGCCTGCGACGGTTGTGTCAAGTTGGGTTCAGATTCTTGAACCGATGTCTCCAAAGGGATGTTATCTTATTCTTCCATAACAATCTTTCTACCTGCACCACCTTCTTGAATGAATTCTTCTTCAGGAAAGTGGGCTTGCAAGGCCACAATGATCCTATGATCATTTTGCTGGTAAAAGAGGTGTCTCATCGAATCTAAGGGAAAACCGATAAAACATTCTTTCAAGGATCTCTCCTCTAATTTCTCTACCTTGGTCTTCTTTACATATGTTGGGCAACCCCATATTCTTATGTATTTCAGACTAGTCTTCCTACCGCTCCATATCTCATATGGTGTAGTGGGAATAGATTTCGAGGGACATTTGTTCAGAATGTGCACAGCTATAAGGAAAGCATGTCCCCACAACGAGATGGGTTAATCAGTGTAGCTAAGCATGGAGCGTATCATGTCCAATATAGTACGATTCCTTCTTTCTGCTACTCAGTTGAGCTGTGAGGTTGCTGGAGGAGTTAGTTGTAACACTATGCCTTGTTCTTTTAAGAACTCGTCAAACTCCGCACTCATGTATTCGCCACCTCGATCAAATCTCAATGCCTTAATACTGTGACCAGTTTGTTTTTCAGTCAAAGCTTTGAATTTCTTGAACCATTCAAGTGCTTTGGACTTATACTTCATCAGATAAACTAGACTATACCTAGAGTGGTCATCTGTGAAGGTTATAAAGTACTGAAAACCTCCAAGGGCCGCATCCTTGAGGGGCCCACAAACGCCAATGTGGATTAATCCTAAAACTTCATTTGCCCTTTTGAAATGTCCTGTTAATAGTGACCTAGTCATCTGGCCTTTGAGGCACGATTCACAAGTCGGATATGGGTCAGACCCATGTGGACCAATGAGTTCACGTTTTTCCGATTCGTGAATCTTAAATTCACCGGCATGTCCTAGTCTAAGGTGCCATATGAGCTTTTGGTACATTCCATTCATACTACATTTTATAGTCATAGTATTAACCATACATTGATTTCGGACATTCAAATAATATAAACCATTAATTAAAGATGCAGAGCTAACACATTTATTTCCAAAATAAATATCGCAAGAATTATGTTTAAAATTAAACAAATATCCTTTCCTGACTAATACAGGAATATAAATAATATTCTTGAGCCCACTAGGCAAAGCAAGGCAATCTTCTAATCTAATTTGATGTCCAAAAATTAATAAAACAGAAGTAATTCCAATACGAGTCGCATCCACGATGTGTCCGCTTTCTACATTGATCATCACTTCGTTCTCATCCAACTTTCTACTTATTTCTAGATCCTGGTTCAAAACATGAATATGAGCACTAGCTCTGGAATCTAGAATCCAAGAAGTAGAAAATATCATCATAGAACAATTTGTTTTAAAAACATAAAGTTCTATACCTGATTTACTTTCAGCTTTTAGTAGGGGACAGTCACACTTCCAATGCTCCACTTCCCAGCAGTGGAGGCAGGTGTCTTCATCCCTCAGGCGCTTAGTCCTAGACTTTTTCACCTTGGATATGATTGGTTCTCTAATGCGCCCAGCCAGTGGGTGATGCTGCTTCGGTCCTTTCTTAGAAGATAGAATAGGAACTGTGAAAGAACCAAATCTTTTCTCTATTTGTGAATGTGCTTTGACCAGTTTGTCCAACAAGACTGACAGTGATCCTTCAATGTCATTTATATCGAAGTTGATGACAAAGCCAGAGAATGAGTTAGGGTGCGACTGGTGATCCTGAAGGTGGAAATTCATGTAGTAGTCCATAGAGCGGAGTTTTTCTAGCATGGATATCATGTTCAAAACTTGATCAGCAACATCATCTCTTTCTCTCATCTTAGTGTTGAAAAGTTCCTTCAATACAAAGTATCTAATGGACTTGCCCCGTTCCCCGAGCAGTTCCTCCAAGTGCAGCATGATAGACTTGGGACTATCCATGTTTTCATGCATGCATTTCAATGCAGTGCACAAGGAGCTCAACATATAATCCCTTACTTTTCTTGCATCAGAGATCCAATCTGAGAACGCTAGTATGACTAAATCTTCCTCATTGACCCCAGGCCTTTGTGGTCGATCCATCTCTAGTGTATATTCAAGTGATTCATCATTGAGGACAATCCTCAATGCTCTAATCCAATCAGAGTAGTTTGGTCCAGTGAGGACATTTTTCTCAAGTAGTATTGTTAAGGTGTTTGTCATTGTGATGGAAATAAACTGTAGAAAATTAACCAAGATTTTTTGTTAGAGGTGTTATTATGTACTTTCAAGTAAAATCAAGGATTTGAAGATTTACTTGACTCCCACTATTTTTCTCTAAATATTGCACTCCCACTGCAATAATCATAAACCTCGTTGGATTTGTTTCATAGTGAGTGATTGATTTCCCCAACGATCTAAACAAGTTGCAACCTTGAACGATATATGGCTCGTTAGATCATTGAGATGATGTCAAACATCAATCAATCCAACCGATGATTCAATCTCCTTTAGCTCATGGATCACGAAACCGCAAACTTTTTTGATATATAGGTGGTGATTCATCTGAGTCATTTATTCCATCAACTCCTTTCACTCTAACAATTTAATCTCGCCTTGCAACCTTGAACGATATATGTGGCGAAATTTATTTCGACATGAAGGCATCAAATGCACTGGAGAAGATGGAGTACCATGTCTTGATGCATGACCCCCTTATTTCGGGAAGATGACACGCACTAGAAATGAACCCATCTTCTAAAGTTTGATGGAGATCTAGGAAATCCAATGCCCCTTTACTAACTCAGTATTTTAATATGGGAGAATTATAACATTCGATAATGTTATTAAGTTGGTCTCACTTTGCACATTAATTTTTTTATCGCGCAATAATTGGAAATGCATGAGAATAAGCCTAGCAATTCTAACAACACACACATGTATGGACTATCTAGATCAACTCGAGCCAATGAGTGATCGGGGAGGGGTCCTATCTATTACAAGGGTTGGGCCCTATACAAAGATCTAATCTTCTTGAATCCCCAAGACTTCATGTGCCACCATGAACCGCCGTTTGGGCCTATCTCTAAAACAATTACATAGAAATAACCTATACAACATTCTATGAATTGAAGATACAAACTGGGGGGCTCAAAACCGGCTCAATACAGCCCAGGTAAGACAGCTTAAATAAAACCCTAAATCCATACATGGTGTCACCATCACATATGTTAAGGAGCACATAAACAATTTAAAACACATATGTAAATTTATCCTTTAAATCCAATTTAATGTGTGATTAAATCTAATTTAGTCTAAGATTAGATCTATTGAATCTATGATTGAATCCAATTCAATCTCTTGATTAAATCCAATTTATTCTTCAATTAAATTCAATTTAATATCATCAAAATAAATACAATTTATTTTGAATACTTTAATCTAAGTAAAGATTGACTATCATCAAATAAAGTCCAATGGGTAATTTAATCTAAACACACAGCAATATCATGTAAATGGAAAGAGATATTTAAATCTAATTTAATAAATTCAATTTAATATATGTCATCTTTGAAAACGAGTTTTAAATCCAATTTAAGACTTTGAACAATTCTAAGTACAATTGAAAATTTTCAAGTTTAAATCCAATTTAAATAAAATAACTAAATCTAATTTAGAATAAAATTAAATCTAATTTAAATTTCCTAAATCCAATTTAGGGTTTTTGAATAAATTTAAATCCAATCAAAAATTTTTTCACTAAATTCAATTTAGAAGTTGAAACGAAATTTATTTAGGGTTGTATATTTGATAAATATTTAGGTTAAACTTTTCAAATTGGATTGAACTCATATAATTAATTAAATGATAATTGGTCAATTCCAATTTAAATCATTTGGGCCAAGCCCCTATAATTAATTATATTCAGCCTAATACAAAAATACTCAATTAATTAAACAACAGTCTTGCTTGGCCTAGCATTATTAATTAATTGCGCTAAAATTATTTAACCTGCGCTGGGCTCTATTCATCATGCAGTGGGCTCGGCCTAGTGCGTATTGACTGCGCATCCTTGTGCGCTGGGCCAAGCGAAGCGCCTATGCACACCACGAGCCCAGCGCTTTTCATATGGGTGTTGGGCTTTAGCCTAACACAACCCTAATGTGTTGGGCTAAAGCCCAACACCTGCTGCCGCCGCCTGCTGCCGTTCCGACGGTGGCGCGCAGCCACTCCGAGCGGCGAGATTTTTTCAAAAAATCTAATTTTTATTAAAATCACGAATCCAATTCATTTTTTCATTTTACCCAGTAAATCCAATTCAACTCATGAAAAACTAATTTTACAGATAAGCATGCATAAAATAAATTACTCGAATTTACATACAATACATAAATACATGTTTAAGATATTATAACAATTCAAACACATAAACATACAACGAATATCATGATATTCCTGAATTTTGGCTCTGATACCACTATTGTGATTTGGTCTAGCAGACAATTTTTTTAATCTGAATCACATCCAAGAATCCGATTCGGGGATATTCATGATTTTAGCATATAGATCAATTAATGAAAATTGTCAAGAGTAATCGAATTACTTTTTTAGTCTATTGATTCTTGATTTATCAGCAGCAGCCTCGGACTCCTGCCTCTAGATAATCACGCGGAAGAAAAATTCTCCAAGAAAAGCTCGATCTCCTCCTCGGCAACTATTGCAGGCGGCTAGACGAATGGAGAGGGAGGGATACTTATACCAAGTAAAAGACACCCCCAGGGTTACCTAGTGAGGGGCGGCCGCTTTGGCCTATTTTAGATGGGCTTCTGTCTTTGTTTTTCACTTAGCCCATATGTAATTAATTAAATCAAAATCCAATCAAATTGGTAATTAATTAATTACATTAATCCAATTAATATGATTCAACTTATAAATTAATTTTCAATTAATTTAACTTATGAATTAATATGATTTAATTACTTTATTTAATCTAATTAAATATCTTTACTTAAATCATGCCATCTATGTGACTCCTCAGGTCTAAAGTTCACACATATTATCGCAATCTTAATCCCGATCATTGATTTTCAAAGAGTAAATACCCATGTGATCGGATTAATGCGAGTCGAGTTCAAATATGTTAATTCCATTAATCATATACATGACACTAGCTCCCGCTATCTAATCAGTGTAGGACTGGCACTTCCTTGTCAAAGAATGTGTCATATGAGTTGAATATTAATGCCCAATTAATATTCGTTAACTCACAAACTCCCAGTTTTAGAGATTAAGTACTGGACTGTTCCAGCGTCTCCTCTTGTCCATAAGAGGTGGAAAGTCTATCTTGAAATCTCTTGGACTAATTTGTTCCATACATTTAAATGCCATTTAGATTTATATGAACAACATCAAAACCTTTTTTTTATTAATAGAAATACTAAACATTTTGTACAAATAACTTATCTAACTTAAGCGCTTGACTCATTGGAATTTTTGAAGATGATGCATTTTTCATACCAAATTTCTTAATCATATCTCTTGTATATTTAGCTTGGTTAATAAATATGTCATTAAGGAGTTGTTTAACTTGAAATCTTAAGAATAAAGTTAATTCACCCATCATGCTCATTGCAAATTGATCTTGCATTATTTTTGAAAATTTCTCACACAATCGCTTGTTAGTAGATCCGAATATAATATCATCAACATAAATTTGGACTAAGAGAATATCTTCATTATGGGTAATTTTAAATAACTTTGTATCAACGCTGCCTTTTGAAAAGCCTTTACCTATAAGGAAGATAGAGAGAGTGCCATATCATGCTCTTGGTGCTTGTTTAAGGTCATAGAGTGCCTTATCCAATTTGTAGAGCACACATTTACCATGGTTGTTGGTGAATCCTGGGGGTTGCTCCACATATACTTCTTCTTGGAGTTTACCATTCAGGAAAGCACTCTTTAAGTCCATCTGATAAACTATAAACTTGTTGAATGCGGAAAACGCTAGGAACATCCGAATCGCTTCAAGACGGGCTACTGGCGCATATGTCTCATCAAAATCAATACCCTCTTCTTGGCAATAACCCTGAGCGACTAGCTGGCCTTGTTTCTTATAACAATGCCATCTTCATCCATTTTGTTCCTAAAAACCCATCTTGTCCCAATAACTCATTGGTGAGTTTGTCTTGGTACTAGCGTTCAAACCTTACTTCTCTCAAATTGGTTAAGCTCTTCTTGTATCGCTCTACCCAACTTGAAACACTGAGCGCTTCATCAACTTTCTTTGGTTCCATTAGAGATAGAAAACTTGTGAACATGGCCTCATTTATTGTAGCGGCCCTAGTTCTAACAGGTGCTCCAATATCTCCAATAACTAGATCTGGTGGATGATCTCTAAGCCATTTACGATCTGGTTGGAATGGGTTGAGAGTCTCTTAATTATCAATCGCTTGACCCTCATGTGCAGTCGCTGCATCATTCACAATTCTAATTTGCTCTTGATGATCATTCTCTTCATGATCATCAGCTATTCTTACAATGTCATCATTAGTAACCTCACGAGTAACCTTAGGATTGGGCACAAAGATCTCATCATCCTCATCATCACTATCATCACCAAGATTGATTTGTGACGCTTGTTGGGAAAGATCTTCAACTCCTACATCATCAACATTAACCTTACTCGGTTCTTGGTTAGCATCATCAAACACAACATGACTGGATTCTTCAACCTTCGATTTGATCTTATTTAGAATGCAAAAACTCTTTCCATTCTTGGCATAGCCTAGAAAGATTTCCTCATCCGCTTTAGGATCAAATGTCTTTAGATTGTGGGATCCATTATTATGAATGAAACATTTTGAACCAAATATATGAAAATATGAAACATTAGGCTTACGTCCCTTCCACAACTCATATGGAGTCTTTTCATGTTGCTTGTTGATCATACACCGGTTCTGAGTGTAGCAAGCTGTGTTGATAGCTTCGGCCTAAAACCTTTGAGGAAGCTTGGACTCTGTTAACATAATCCTAGCGAATTCCTTAAGTGTTCTGTTCTGTCGCTCAGCCACTCCATTCTGTTGAGGTGTTCTAGGAGCAGAATACTCATGAAGTATTTCAAAATCTGTACAAAACTTCTTAACAATATGGTTAGTAAACTCAGTTCCTCTATCGCTTCTAATTCTTGTCACCTTTAGATCTTTCGGAGTTTGCAATTGACGAATTAGCAATGTGAGCTTGACACTAGTTACGTCTTTGGCCGCTAGGAATTCTACCCATGTATAGCGAGAGAAATCGTCAACTATTACTAGCGAGTACTTTTTACCACTTACACTCATGATATGAATAGGACCAAACAAATCTAAATGCAATAGTTCAAGGACTCTAGAAGTAGATAGATGAGATTTCTTCTTAAAAGATGATTTGACTTGTTTACCCATTTGACATACTTCACATAAGCAATTCTTATGAAAGGAACTCTTAGGTAATCCCTCTACTAGATTTAGCGATATTAACTAAGAGATTGTCTTAAAGTTGAGGTGATTCATTTTTCTATGCCATAACCAACCCAATTCATTTTGACTTTTAGCAACAAAGCATGTGGGGTTGTTATCTATTGTTGAATCCCTATCCACTAAATACACATTGTTTGTTCTTTTTCCTCTTAATTTAGTAGACTTAGTCTTAGCGTCGTTAACATAGCAACAATCACTTGAGAATATGACTTCAAAGGCTTTATCACAAAATTGACTTATGCTCAATAAGTTATGCTTAAGACCCTCAACATAAAATACATCACTTATCAGGATGTGCCCCCTATGCATGATACCTATACCTTTGGTTTTACCTTTGGAGTTGTCACCGAAGACTACTTGAGGACCATTGGTTGCATGATAGTTGACCAAGAGATCCTTTAAGCCAATCATGTGCCTTGATGATCCACTATCAATTTACCAAACTGAAGTATCGGTGTTAGCTCTAGGTACCTGCATTTAAAGGGCAATTCTAATTCTTCTTAGGTACCCATTTTGTTTTGGGTCCTTCAACGTTAGTGACTTTGGTTTGAATTAAAACTTTTGGAACCCATATTTGCCTAGCCTTCATTACTGGAGGACTTGCCTTTTGGGATTTCGGTTTGTGTTGTGTGTACTTTTTAGGTGTCTAGTAATATCCTCGATTATAATAGTAATCATAGTCGTAATCATAATCATCATAGTATCGATAATTTGATCTAGATATTTGAGGATATTGACGCTAGTATTTCCTTGGTACTGGCTTAGGAGTCACTTTTGGCGATTGACGCTTAGCATTTGATTCACTTGTAGATTGTTTATCCTTAGCCTTTTGAGTGTTTGGATGAACCTTCTTTTGTGAATCATTGACTCTCGTCTTCTCCTTGTTGCCTGAGTTGGTATTGACTTTCTCATTTGGCCTCTTACCATCGTCCTTGGGTTCATTCAGCGTTTGACTGTTTGAACTCTTATCAACAAAGAATACACCTTTTCCTTTGTTGTTGCCATAACCTTAGACGCTTTTGATTTATGACCAAATTTATCACAACCTAGATCGGTCTTTTCACCAAAAAGTCTGGTTACCTCAGTCACATTATCTAGCTTTCCTGACGCTTTGGATAATGATGAGACAAGCTGTTCTGATTTGGCAAGTTTAGCGATCAATTCAGCTTCTCTCTTGACTATTATATCAAAATCACTTTTCAACTGAGTAATTTAAGTCTCAAGCGGTTGGTTCTTCTCAATGCATTTTTGCTGAACTTGCAACTCTGCTTTGAGCGTCACTTTATTACTTATGAGCGATGAAATAATATCGAAGTGATTTTGATATATCTTGGCAGCATCTTGACAATCTTTATAGTATTCATTTACTTTGTCAAGTAATTCATCATAAGAAAGAGGATGAGATAATTCAGTGGTTACCTTAGATAGCGAGTCACCAGACGCTTCTTTATCTCTCGCCATGAGACAAATTAACGTTGAGTCGCTTGATAGCTCATCATCACTGCTTTCATATGATAATTCCAAGTCCTCTTTAGGTGCGGAGAATGACTCAGATTCCGCTAGCAAACCTTGTTGGCGAAGGTTGCTTCTGAATTGGTTTCTATCCACATGATCTTGCCTTGTGGGCTTTGATACATTCAGATAAAGGCAATTTACCTAGTAATGCCCTGGATTCCTGCACTTATAACAAAGGTTAATTTTCATTTTCTGTTCAGTTGATAACCTTTTGGATACCACTGGTGCTGAAAAATTCTTAGTTGGAGACGGAGGCGCTTGGTATTGAACTGGCGATAGAGGTTGAGGGGTAGAATATACTCACGCTTGATACTAAGGCGCTGGTGCAGGGGGAGGGGTTTAAAATGAGGTTTGTCTAGAAGGGTTTCTCTTTTCATATCTTTGAAATTTCTTAAATTTGTTGACCAATAGTGCCATTTTCTTCTCCTCATTGGATTCTGTCGTTCACCTCGGTGACTGCTTTTTCTTTACTTTTTATAGTAGCGATTAAAGCTCCTGATTCAGTCGGTGTGTCACTGACTTCACCCAATTCAAACTCAAATGCCTTGAACTCTGAAAACACATGTTCTGGAGTTAGAGTTTCCAACGTTTGTGATTCTCTCATGGCAACAATCTTAATCAAATACTTGCTTGGAAGACTTCTAAATATCTTGTTGACCATTTCCTTGTTGGTCAACTCCTTGTCTAGTGACGCTAACTCTATGATGAGCAAAGTCAACCTTCCGTCCAATTGATCTAGCATCTCGTTGGGCTACATTTTGAAATGCTCAAATCTTTGCATGGCTATGGAGAGCTGATAGGAGTCGTTTTTACATAAGTTTTTAGGTCCTTTTAATGACAATTCAGGCCTATATATCGTTTATTTCGTGCCACTCGTGCGTTTAATATGTGTGTAAAGTGCTTTCAGGTAGTAAGCGATGATGGACGAAGAAAAGGGCAAAAAGACGACTCATTTACCCAACGCTGCTCAAGGCTTCGCACTGAGGCGCCTAGGCGCCATTTTTGTCGCGCCCAGGCGCGACCCAGTAAACAACAATCAAGGCTTCGCACTTCCGCGCCTAGGCGCCACATATCGCGCGCCTGGGCGCCCCAGAACTTTTGCCCCAAGAAAGACACGCCACATAGGCGGCGCCTAGGTGCCGATCAACGCGCGCCCAGGCGCCGCGATAACAGAATTTTGGAACTATAAATAGGATTTTTCAATTCATTTTGTGGGTTCGGAACCATTATCACTGATCTTGAAGAGCAAGAAGAGGATAAGAGCCAAGGATTGAAGCTACATCAAAAGATCTATTGCCATTCAACCTTATAGGGAGTTTCTTTCATTGTTCATTGCATTTGATGTTTACATTTATGTATAAGAACATGTTGAATTCTTCTATGTTGATAGTTATGGGCTAAATTCATATGGCTAGGGCCTTGTAAGAATTGATTTGTGATTTATGCGAATTATTGATAATTAATGAATTAATTCCTTTGTTGCAATGTGTTATGTATTTGTGCTTATACTCCTTACATGTGATTGAGCACCATATGTTTTATCAATTGCCTAGCTTAGTATCTTGAGAAAGAGTTAAGTTAGGGTGCAAGAAATTCATAGCATCACCGATCAAATAGGAGTTGCCCTATACATAGGTAAAGACTCCTGGGTGAAGTCGTTCGATTCTAATCGAGTAAACTCTCATTCCTTAATGCATGCTTAGAGGTTAGATTTTTGGGTAGACATACTTAGGAAACCACCGCTTAAGTGTAGGAGTATATTGCGAGACATCGAGTATTCTTTACCTTAGGAGTTTTCACCATAGTAACTAGGTCTAATAATTCAACAAGAATCTTTGAGCGAATAAGGATCAAATCAAGTCTTGCATGTGCCTTAGTCTATCTCTCACACTTGAGTTTCAATCCGTTGCTTGTTCTTATTTCTTTTGTTCTTTGTTGCTTACTTGTTTTACTCTTAATTTCCGTTAATTTGTCTTTACGTTTATTCGAAAATCATAAGCTAAAAATCCAAGTCTCCGTGGTTCGAAAACCCGGACTTATTTTGTCCATTTTTATTACTACACGACTAGTATACTTGCTACCAAAGCACGTTAGCTTCTAGCGTGTCAAGAGCTTGTTCTCCTTCATCTGTGTTGAACCTTCACACACGATAGCCAACTTATCCCATATCTCTTTTGAAGTCTTGCATTGCTTGATCTTGTTGAACAATGCGTCATTGTCTCCTAACGCTGAGTAGAGAGCACTTCGTCCAACATTATCTAGATTCGCTTTTTTCCGATCGTCTAGCGTCCATTCCAACTTAGGTTTCTCAACATAACCATCTGGAGTCGCTTCAATCGCTCTAGGTGCTCGAGTTACAACTTTCATGATCTGAATGGGGCCATCTGTAATTACATCACACATCTCATTATCGCAAGAAAATAAATATGCAATTTGTCTAAGTTTCCAAGAATCATAATTTGATTCAACTAGCTTAGGCATCTTGTTAAAAGCCATGATATGAGATTTTTCAAAATAAGCGACTATGTTTGAAAAGTGGATCTATACAAGAAATTACGCTCGAAAACACTTTGGTTTCTACTTCAACCACTCTGATACCACTTGATGGTCCCAAGTAGCATACGAAAGGGTCTAGAAAGGGGGGTTGAATAGACCCTGAAGCCTTTTTCGACTCCAAATATTTGTATCACTTTTTAAAGATTTGAACGCTTGGAAAGCTAAGCGCTAGGTTAGGGGCTTAAAGATTAGATAACTTAGACTTAAAGATTTCAACAATTACCAAAGTAGGGTAATGTTTTAATCGCTTAATCAGGGTTAGCATAGCGGAAATGATTTTGAGCTTAACGTTCTCATTTGTCAATTAGTAGCTTAACCATTTTAATGCCTTTTCAAGAAGATGATATGAAAATATAAGGTAAATGAATAAAACAGTAAATAACACAAGATGTTGAAAGGTTCAGTGGGTGATGTAATCCCAACTACGTCCTTCTTCTCCTTTGCACTTGGAGGAATTCACTAAGTTGATTATCGAAGGATCACACAGAGGCTTTTACAAAATAGATGAAAAGGAAGATGATCTTGAGCTCCTTGATCACATAGACTTCAGCTTGAATAAAGACCTTCTTCAACAAGCTTCTCTCACACAGAAATGCCGCTTGTAGAATCAACAACTTTCTCACTCAGATTAAAAGAATTGAGGGTTTAGTCACGGGTTTGTTTGATTTTTTTTTGGAAGTTCAAAAAACTTGAGATATCTCAATAGAATTTAGGGTTCTTCTATGAAGAGGTTTGAGATATCTTTGACTGTTTTTGGAATGTATTAAAAGCTTGAGAGGATTTTTGGCTATGGAGTTTATAAGCTTTTCTTTCAAATAATTTCAGCAAAGTTTAGACATTTTTCTTGTGTATGTACGTGTATATTTAGGGTTTGCTGAAGGGTACTATTTATAGAGATTTTCTTAGGATTTGTCCATTGGACACATGTGGGCGCGTGTATCTCACGCAGCGCATTAAATAGTCCCTTGTCTGACATTCCTGAATTTTTGCTGGTTCTGATTGGACATGAGCAGGTTTTGAACTCTGATTTCTGACAGTCTAGTTAAAAGGTGGCTTATCCACAAGTCATAATAGTTTATCATATTTAATGCACTTATCAGACATTTAATGCATTTGAATTTATTTCCTGTTGGAAATAAATGTCCGTGATGATTGCATTTAAGTCCTCCGTGACTTGAGAATTTATTTCAGGTGAATCTGATCCTAATCGCTTGAGTCTTTTAAGCGCTTGAATCAACAATCCTGAAACAGTTCTTTAGCGTTTGACAGACGCTAAGAACAAATCTTCATCTCTCTTGACTTCAGACGCTGATCTTCAACTTCACCTTTGATAGACTCGCCTAGAATTCTATCAGCGACTCGGTATCAAATACTTAGTCTGAAATCTACAAAGATAAAAATTACAATCCTAACAAAATTACAAATTTTCAAACGTTTATACAATCATTCTATGAAAACATAAACTTACATTATTTTTGGGGTCTAACATAATGTGCTATTCTTGTCATCATCAAAACATCTAACATGAAATTTCCAAGCATTTACCAATTTCATATCGAAGTCAACATACTGACCCAATTTGTGGAGCCCCATAACAATGGAGAATTCGGACGCGAGGAATGGAACTTCAATGCCCCTATCGAAAACAAATGCCTTACTCTCCTGACTGAATGTCCGCAATAGTGCCCCAACTCGAGCTAAGCTACAGGACATTGGAATCTCCATGTATGAGAAGAAAAAAGTCTTTATTATTGTCTCTTGGTACTTTTCCGACATCATTCGAACTAATTTTTCCATTACTTTATGGAATATATCCAAGTGGCACTGTGACAAGATATCGTACTCCTCCCTCTGATGTTTTTTCGCCATTAGAACCGGCAAGGATCAAGTAACATAAATTATTAAGGTAAATAAATGCACAAAGCTGAAATTCCCAAATTATCAGCAACCAAAAACTGAAATTAACTAAATTCAATTCAGCTACATTCACAAATCTAAAATTAGAGGTGGAAATCGAATATCCAGAGTGGTGTGAGCGATGACAGTGGTATGAGAATTCCAAGTGAAAAATTTGAAATTTAAGGAGAAAACTTCCGTAGAAATTGAATACCCAGGCGGCGATGATGGAGGAAGAAACTCAAACAAGACGAAAATCAATTTTGGGCGAAGTTTTTTACTGCAATTTGAGAAAACACTGAAATAGGAGGCAACGTGATGAGAAGAAGCCGAAAAAGGCGAGAATACAGAAGTTGAAGAAGGCAAGAAGAAACAGATGCACTTATGAACAATCACATAATTTTTTGTTTAAGTTAAGGGCATTTTTGTCTTTTTACAGGGGTTAGGGAGTTTAGGAAAATTTCAATTAGGAACTAGGGAGTGCAGACTTGAAAATTAGGAGTAAGGACTAGTTAATAACTTTGAATAAGGTGTAGGGATTTTCTACCAATGTTTCCATAATTTAAAGGGTTATTTGAATATTGCCTTCATGTGAAATCATTTATTAAAAACTTCTGATGTCAAGAAGAGGTTGGAGTAAACGCTCTCGGTACACGTTAGCAGGCTAACGTGCACCAAAGCACAATCGATGCCGAAACATAAAAGGAGACATGTCGCCGGCAAGACTGTCAGTCTGGCAGACCAGCTACAGGTGAATCGGGGATCCATCACAACGAATCTCGTCAGTGAGACACAGACTACAAACGTACCCTCGACACCTGCTGTGGCGGAGAAGTCAGGGTTCGAGATTAAAGAGCTGAATCACCAGGTCACTAAGATTGAGGACCAAATCGAAGACGCAGAGAGGAAGACGAAGGTGCAAGAGCCTCAGCCGGAGCCGAGAAGGGTAAAGAACTGGGCCGATTTGTTCGCAGGTAACAGGGCAGGAGGTAACAGGCTTAAATTGGAAAAAATTGAAACAAGGGGAGATGAAATTAGCCTCACAAAGGATGATATGAAACTGGAATTGGAATATTGGAAATTCTCGATGTATGCCTATATACTTGGCCAGGATGTTAACACTGTTACTATGGTCAATTTCTTGGAGAACCGATGGAGAGGGCTGAATCTGCCACAAGTGGCTAAGTATGACAGTTACTTTCTGTTACGTTTTGAAGATGAAGAAGATATATAGGCTTCCATGAACAAAGGTATCCAATTCTTCTATTCCAAACCTCTCATTTTAGAGCATTGGCAAGAAGGTCTGGTCATGGGGGAGAAGTTGAAAGTTTTTCCAATCTGGATTCAATTACCAGGACTGCCTTTGGGAATGTGGGGGGCATCTAATTTGAGTAAAATTGCGGGTATAATTGGTGAGCCCGTGTATATTGATGATATGACCGCAAAGAAGGTGAAGTTAGAATATGCTCGTATCCTGGTGAATGTTGAAATGGGAAAGGAATTACCACAGGAAATAAACATTTGGAATGCAATGGATGGGAAGGTAGTGACACAACGGGTGAAGTACTAATGGGTTCCGTTATTTTGCAACTGGTGCTGCTCTTGGGGGCATAGAGAGGCTGTTTGTAAGAAAGTTCCAACACAACAATGGCAGATTAAACAAAAAGGACCAGAAGTAGGAGTGAGAAGAGAACTTATTGTGGAGGCAAATGACAAAGATAGGGCATCCAGCTCCACTAGGCTATCTAACGAAGGGCAAAGGGTAGAAGTGGTTACTCTTGATCCTCAAAGGGATAAGGCGAGAATAGAGATGGGGAGAACGAATGGGAAATGTGTGGTACAGGATTGGAGAGAAGTTAGAAGCACAAAATCTAAGAAAGGGAGTATTTGGGTAGATAGGGCGACAAATGTGGAGGTGCAACATGCCTTATCAAATTTGCTTAATGTATTAGGCTAAGTAGGAAGTCAGGCAGAGGATGGGATGGGACAGGCAGAGGCAATGTCGGTGCTTGGAATATAAGGGAGTTGAATACAGTCGAGAAGCAAATTGTTGTTAAACGGCTATTATCAACCCAAAAAAATAGAGGTGTTTGGTATTTTGGAAACAAGAGTTAAACCTAATAACTATAGTAAAGTTTGTAGAAGCTTTGGTGATCAATGAGAAGTGGTTAATAATTACATTAAAGCCACTAATGGCCAAATTTGGCTCCTTTGGTGGAAAGGGCAGGTTCAATGTAGAGTGACTGCGGTGTCGGATCAACACATTACATGTAAAATTGTGCAGGGCAAGTATAGCTTCGTATTATCTATGATATATGCAATGAATGAGGAGGCCAGTAGAGTTCAATTATGGAGGGATATTAAGGAAATGGATTGTAAAGACCCATGGGTCCTTCTTGGTGATTGGAATGCCAAGCTATTTACAAATGAGAAATTACAACCGGATGGGGCATATGATGGTGGTAATTATGGCATGAAACAATGTTTTGAGACTGTGGGGCTTGAGGATATTCCATATACGGGAAAGTTTTACACATGGAGCGATCATCACCAGGTTGAGACACGAACTTATTGCAAATTGGATAAGGTGATGGCGAATGGAGCCTGGTTTACTACAATGGAGAATTTCACGGTAGAGTTTGAAGACAGTGATCTCTCCGATCACAGTCCTATGGTCCTTAGTTTGAGAGAGTTTCAGTTAGGAACTCGTCCTTTTAAGTTCCTAAATGGGTGTAAATTTCATCCCCATTTCATCTAAATTGTATCAGAAGAGTGGGAGCAACAGGTTGAGGGAACTCCAATGTACATAGTGTGTTCTAAGAATAAAAGGTTAAAAAGCAGACTAAAGCAACTACATAAAGAGGCTTATGCTGATATTACAAAACAAACAAATATAGTTCGGACCCAGCTACAGGAATTGAAGAAGATTGTAGAAATAGGGCCCTTTATTGTAGAGCTTACACAGCAGGGAGGAGTTTTATATGAAAAATTGAGACACTTGGTTAAAGTAGAGGCTAAATTTTAAAAACAGAGAGCAAAAGTGGGGTTTTATCAAAACAACGATGAATGTACAAAGTACTACTTTTCTAGACTTAAAGATAACAGGGCACAAGGAAAGATTATAAGCATGAAAAATCAAAGGGGTGAGACTCACACTAAGCCAGAGGAGATTAAATCTGAAATTCTAGACTTCTATCAAAAACTGATGGGGACTAAAAGTCAGGCTACGACTAGGATTGGACAGGAGATAGTGAGGCAAGGCAATATCCTAACAAGTAAAGAACAAAACACGCTTACTACTCTGATATCTGATGAGGAAATCAAGAAAGCTTTCTTTGCAATTCTAGAGGGGAAGAGCCCGGGCCCTGACGGGTTTATTTCTTGTTATTATAAAAGTGCATGGCCTGTGATTGGGGAAGAGGTTACCAAAGCCGTGAAGGATAATTATTATAAACAAAAGCTGCTTGGTGAAGTAAATCACACTTTTCTACATCTTATACCAAAATGCAGAAACCCAACAACAGTGGGTGGCTATCGACCCATTGATTGTTGCAATGTCATGTTCAGAGTCCTCTCAAAGTTCCTTTGTAATAGATTGAAGTTAGTGCTCCCACAGGTGGTAGACCAAGCTCAAGGATATTTTATTCAAGGCCGATCTATTGTTGAAACCACTTGGTGGTCCCAAGTGGCATACGAAAGGGTCTAGAAAGGGGGGGGGGTTGAATAGACCCTCAAGTCTTTTTCGACTTCAAAAATTTCGTATCACTTTTAAAGGTTAGAACACTTAGGGAGTTGAGCGCTTGGTTCAGGTGCTATAGTAAAGATAACTTAGACTTAGTGATTTTGGCAATTTACCAAAGTAGGGTAATGCTTAGATCGCTTAATCAGGGTTAGCATAGCAGAAATGATTTTTAAAGCTTTAGCGGTCGTTTTAATTAAATAGTCGCTTATCAGATTAGCTTGTCTTTTACATAATAAATAATATGATATAAATCAAGACAATAATGAAAGTAAATGACACAAGAATTTGTAAGGTTCACTGGGTGATGTAATCCCAGCTACGTCCTTCTTCTCCTTTTTCACTTGGAGGGAAATCACTAAAATGATTATCAAAGAATCACACACAATCTTCTACAAGGTAGTAAATAGGTGAAAAATGATCTCAAGCTCCTTGATCACACATATTTTAGCACCAATGAAGATCTTCTTTTACAAGCTTCTCTGACTCAGAAATACTGCATGTAAGAGGTTTCAACTACTTTCTCACTCAGATGAAAGGTTAAGGGTTTTATCACAAAAGTTTGTTTGTTTTTGGAAAGATCAAACAACTTGGAATATCTCAGTAATAGTTTAGGTTTCTTCTTTGGAAGATGTTTGAGATATTTGTAAATGCATGGAATTTGTAAAAAGCTTGAAGAATTTTGGCTATATAGTTCCTAAGCTTTTTCTTTGACAGAGAATTTTAGCAAAGTTTTCTTGTGGATGTACGTATGTGTCTCTTTTAGGGTTTGCTGGAAATGAGGTATTTATAGGCAATTCTTGGGATCTGTCAGTTGGACACATGTGAGCGCGTGCCTTTCACGCGGCGCATGATTTTACCTTTTCTCTGACATTCCTGAAATTCTGCTGGTTCCGATTGGACGGGATAGCTATAAACTCTGAAGTTCTGACAGTTTAGACTAAAAGGTGACCTGTCCATAAGTCATAATAGCTTATCACATTTAATGCTCTTATCGGGCATTTAATGCATTTGAATGTATTTCCCGTTGGAAATAAATGTTCGTTGAATGATTGCATTTAAGTCCTTCATGACTTGAGGATTTATTTCAGGTGAATCTGACACTGATCGCTGAGGTGCTTTGAGTGCTTGATCCATAAATCCTGAAATTGTCCTTTAGCGTTTGACAATCGCTAAAAACAAATCTTCATCTTCATTTGCCTTCAGACGCTGATCTTCAACTTCATCTCTAATAGACTTACCCAGAATTCTATTAGCGATTCGGTTTCTAATACTTAGTCTAAAATCTATAAACATAAAAATTACAAGCCTAATCGAAATTACAAACTTTCAAACGCTTATACATTGATCTATGAAAATCAGAAACTTACATTATATTTGAGGTCTAACAAAAATCCTATCTTGTCATAATCAAAACATCTAATATGAAACAGAAAACATGTTTTTGTGCCATGAAATGGTAAAGGGATGCAATAGGAAGGGGATTTCCCCACGTGTGGTGATGAAGGTTGACATAAGGAAGGCGTAATGTTGTTAGTTGGGAGTTCTTGGAGAAAGTTTTAGAAGCTTATAGCTTTTTATAAGAATGGTCATGCTATGTGTAACAAGAACAAAATACTCAATCATGATGCATGGTTCCATTTTTGGGAATTTAAAAGGTGAAAGTGGGTTAAGATAGGGGGACCCCATATCCCCCTATTTGTTTGTAATTGTTAGGGATTATTTATCCCGAAGCTTTAAACAACTCCATAAGAATCCTCAGTTTCGCTTCCACCCTAAATGTAAGAAAGTTGGGCTTATTAACATCTGTTTTGCTGACGATCCCATAATGTTTAGCAGAGGGGACATGAGCTCAATTGGATCTGTGAAAAATGTGTTTGATCAATTCTCAAAGGCCTCGGGTTTACAAACAAATTTGGAGAAAAGTCATATAATATGCGGCGGGATAAATGAGTTGGAGAAGGAGAAAATTAAAGCAGCCACAGGGTTTGTTGAAGGATTTATGCCGATGCGGTATTTGGGGCTACCATTGGTATCATCTAGGCTTACAGTTAGAAACTATCAAGCCTTGATTGATAAAATTATGCACAAAATTACAAGCTGGATAGCAAGGGTGTTGACTTTTGCAAGAAGGGCTTTACTAGTCAGGGTTGTCTTGTTTGGAGTCCAACTATACCGGAGTCAGATATTTCCAATACCTTTGACAGTGCTCAATGAGATTGAAAAGCTGTGTAAGACATTTTTATGGAGTGGTAACATAAAAGGATCCTATTATGCAGTTGTGAAGTGGGAAGATTTGTGTTTACCAAAAAGGGAGGGAGGGTTGGGCATAATTTCTCTAAAATCGTGGAATATTGCAGTGCTATTCAAACAGATGTGGAATCTGGCTTCTAAAACAGATTCACTGTGGATAAAATGGGTCCATGCGTATTATATCAAAAGGGGGAATATTTGGACAGTTGAGATACGGAGTAATGCATCCTGGTATTGGAAAAAGTTGAACAGAATACTATAGACGCCACACAGAATACTTGGAGCGCTGGTAAATTTTCTATTAAACAGGCCTATATACATCTAAAAGAACATGTTGATGATGTTGTATGGAGAAATCTAGTATGGGGGAAGGGCCCAGTGGCGAGACACAGATTTATACTCTGGCTTGCAGTCTTGAATAGACTGAAGACTAGGGATCGAATTAGTAAATGGATGCAAATTGATGATGTGAGTTGTTTGCTATGTAAACAGGATATGGAGAGTAGGGATCATCTATTTTTTGCATGTCCTTTCTCTAGAGCAGTTTGTACAGAAGTTTGGGGCAAGATACATGTGGTATTTGCAAAAGAAAACTGGAATGAAGCATTGGCTTGGGGTATTAGAGTCTGCAAGGGAAAGTCACTTACCAGCTGCAAAAGAAGAACTGTTTTAGCAGCAATAGTTTATTTTTTGTGGAAGGAAAGGAAATGTAGAGTTTTTGGTTTAAAGAATAGTACAGTGAAAGACATTGTTGATAGTATATGGAAAGTGATACAATATAGATTGGTGCAAGTGTAACTCCTGGGTATGTCTGGGTCAAGGATGTAATGAAATGGTTATACTAAAGCTTACTTTCTCCAAAAAGAAAAAAAAAAAAAGAGAGAGAACAATCATAAAACCCCCAGTATAATTCTTAGGTTGCACATGCTCCCTTTCTATTAATTAAACATAACACCATTAGAAGGTTTTATGGTATGCGTGTTATGTCTCTCATTTTATAAGTATTATATTCAATTTGGGCTAAATATTATTGTTGTTGGATGTGGAGATGCACATGTTGTCTGATTCATCCAAAATCCATCAACAAAAGGTCGGAAGGTCGAAATTGAAACACAAACTAAACTGTAAGGACCATTACATAACATTTGGTACTTCAAAAACCAAAATAATACAAATATAATATTTTAGGGATTTTTAGTTATATTGTTCCTAAAAAAGGAATATGGTAAAAACTAATGAATCTTTTCTCAGGTGTAGGGATGACAATGAAATTGAGTAGAGTGAGTACCTGCCCCCGACCTACCCACATTTAGGTTAGGTATGGATCCAATTATATGGGGCGAGGTTTGAGTTCGTGTATCAAAATTCAAGACCCGATAGGGTTCGGGGTGGGTAACGAGTCCAGCAAATACCCGCCCCGGACCCGGACTCGGACTCCACCTGGTTATTAGTATATAATTTTTTTATTTTAAATATCTAATTATTATTTAAAATTTATAAGTATTAAGAAATTGTAACCATAAGAACTGCTATTTCAAATAGCAACTTAGCTTTAGCTTAGGTAGTTGTTAGTTAAAAAAAAAAGAAAAAAGTTTGATACAAATTTGAGTATGATGATGACTTTTATTTTTAAATTTGTACTTGTTTTGAATGTATTTACATTTAAGTACCGAATGACTTGTATTTTTGGATGTGTTTATATGAATTATTGATAACTATTTTATTTGTTTTGAATGTATTTGTGAGAACAAGATAGACAAAATAATGTCCAAAGATAGAAATCGGTCTGATCTACCGAGGACCCGGACTTGCCGGATACTCGCCGGGTCCAAGTATTAAAAATTCTTAGTAGGCCAGATCTTGAGTCCTGCAATACCCATTTTATGCCCACCCTGTTGGCATCCCTATCTAGTGGTCGGTGGACTTCATGTATGCCCCAAAATTTCAAATATCTTGGGCTTAAATAGTATAATGTAACGTGTCAGATACTAGTACAATGGTATAATAGTTTTTCTACATTCAATATGCTATAATTTGTTGACAAGTGTTTGATTTTACTGAATAAGTTTCTCGTATGATATATATTATGTGATAAATGATGTAAATAGGTTGAAAAATAAATAGTACTACTCAATATTTGACTTCATATTAACGGTTAAAATCTCATTTGAAATTAATTCTATTAATATACAAATAAGTTTTATCACATTATTATGTTAAATAAGTTTTTTTTAATATACAAAGACGGGGGGCTAACAATCTATTCTAACAAACCTGGGTGTATAGTCGTTTGTCTTAGCCAAGTAAGGCCTCGTAGATCTTGTGCCAGCAGATTATACAGATCCGAACTTGGGGATTGCATGACATCTAGGGCTCGTCTAAAACCCATTTTAGCTAAGTCATCTGCCACACTGTTTGCTTCGCGAAACACATTACGTAATTCAACGTGCTATTCCAGTTGCATCTTTTGCCTGATTTGATCAATGAGATCCTAGTGGTGATGTGAGATAGTACCCTCATGAGTGTTGGGTTGACTCCTTCCCTCGGGTGGCTCGTGGCAGCGGAAATTAAAATTTTACAAAGTAAACGTACAACCACCCGAAAACAGGAATTTGGAATTGGTTCGATCGAATTTGATAAGGAGGTAAACGAAATTATACCTTTCAAAAAT
The DNA here is from genome assembly GCA_019426215.1 of Buddleja alternifolia. Taxonomy (NCBI): domain Eukaryota; kingdom Viridiplantae; phylum Streptophyta; class Magnoliopsida; order Lamiales; family Scrophulariaceae; genus Buddleja; species Buddleja alternifolia. The sequence continues at coordinate 22,680,032 of CM033404.1, read as the reverse complement.
TTCGTTTCACCTCGTACTGTGGATCTCAGCAATCCGGTGGTGCAAATCCACATAATTTCCCTCGGGTGAGAAATTGCCCATCGTTTTTCGTATCTCCCGGTTTACAATGCTCCAAGCGTCGCACCACTAAGATGTATCCACGCCTCGTTCAAGTCACTAATCGTCTTGTCTTGCGTGCTAGACAACAAAACGATTATAAGCTTAAATTAGGCTTGATTATGTGAAAGGTAGAAATATTTTCTAAGTCGTTTAATTCAACACATGAATAGAACAACGTCTTGTTGGAGAGAGGAGAGAGGTGGCCGATTTTAGGTCTAAGAGAGGGGGGGGGGGATTTTTCAGCTTTTTTGATCATCTATTTTAGTCTCCTTCACCTCTTATTTATAGGTGAAGATTACCTAGAGTCCTATTAGGAAAAGGAAACTTCATTTCTCCCAAACTCTCTAGTAATCCTTATCCTATGAAGACTTGGAGGAGGGGAAAACTCTTTTCCTCTTCCACCACACATAAAATCGCCCCCTCTCTTATTTACACTCACAAATCGGTCAACTCCATTTAATTGGACTTTAAGATTTAATTTTGACTTCTTAATTTAATTATAGGTGCAACCCATCAATTAAATACACCTTTTGCGATCTTGATCCTCGCATAAGTAAGATCTTTCTATCTAATCTCTCGATTGAATCTAGAGCATTGGCTAAGGTCGAAGCTCTATTAATTCAATACTATGTTTCCCACGTTATGTGAAATCGACTTCGACTATCTAAATGAGGAAACCCTACGCCTCTTTAGATGTCATACTTCGGCCGAAGATTCCTTAAGTCGATTCACTATGTAACCATAGGAGATTAACCGACTGGCTAATGTCAGAGATAGATTCCTGTTGATTCTCACGTGCCTTACTACGTAAGACGTGCATGTCTGAGTTTGCCCATATTCGATCATCTAAAGTGATCATGTAAAAAATCAAGAACATGCGCGGTTACGCATAAGACATCCAATGGAATCTTAGGTCCATAAGGATTACTCTTATACTACAAGACCACTTGAAGTTCCACATGCGACTGGGAATCCATTTCAGGAACTTCCATGAGGTTGTTCAGTTCGCCCATTACCGCAATGGCAACCCTCATATATGCATTGGCTTTCACCGTGCCAGTATCTATGGAACGAGATACACTTCTACCAGAGTATGCATCATATGAGCAAGTCTTTTGGTTTGCATCGATATTCCTTTATCTCGATGAACCCTTTTACGACTTGGAACAATGTTTAAAGATCACAGCCTTCGAGACATATTCCATCATTGCCACACCCAATGTGCAATGATGTCCCATAGCTATGTGTGATCCTTCGAGACTTTATTCTAAGCCAAAGTAAAAACTAATTTAAGAATAAAGACATGCTACACATAAAAAAAAGATTGACTTTATTTGTAAGAAAACGATTGTTCAACTCTAGAGTTACTATTACAAAGAATGGCGCCCAATAATTGGTGCGCCGGGCACTATCTCTAACAATCTCCCACTTGCCCTAGCGCCAATTGCCCATGTACTTATGGCCCATTATTCCCCGATGTCCTTCAAATACTTTTTGGCTAAGGGGTTTGGTGAGTGGGTCCGCTATGTTGTCCGTTGTATCCACGCGCTCCATTTCCACGTCGCCTCTTCCAATGATTTCTCGTATCAATCGAAATTTCTTCAGAACATGTTTGGATTTCTGATGAGACCTTGGCTCTTTTGCTTGCGCAATAGCCCCGTTGTTATCACAGTATACCGTCACTGGATCCCCAATGGATGGAATGACACCCAATTCTTGGATGAAGTTCCTCATCCAAACAGCTTCTTTTCCAGCCTCATTAGCTGCAATGAATTCTGTTTCAGAGGTGGAGTCGGCTATGGTTGCTTGCTTGGAACTCTTCCAGCTAACCGCTCCGCCATTAAGCAGAAATACAAACCCAGAGACCGACTTCGAGTCATCCTTGTCGGATTGGAAACTCGAATCAGTAAGCCCCTCTAATTCCAATTCTCCTCGTCCGTATATCAAGAATAATTCCTTAGTTCTCCTAAGATATTTAAGGATTGTTTTCACCGAACTCCAGTGTGCCATGCCTGGATTCGCTTGATATCGACTGCATGCACTCAATGCATAAGCTACATCGGGTTTTGTGCATATCATCGCGTACATTATACTACCTATCGCAGAAGCATAGGGAGTTTTGGACATTTTCACTCTTTCTTCCTCAGTCTTTGGGCACATAGATTTGGAAAGTGTGATGCCATGTCCTATTGGCAAGAATCCCTTCTTGGACTCTTCCATTTCAAATCTTTTGAGTACGCGATCGAGATATGCAGATTGGGAGAGACCTAGCATCTTATTCGATCTATCCCTATAGATCTTCATACCGAGTATGTAGGACGCCTCTCCCATATCTTTCATGGAGAATTTATTAGAGAGCCATACTTTAGTTGACTGCATCATCCCTACATCATTTCCAATTAGTATGATGAACGTGACTGCGCTCCCACTGTCTTTTTTATACACACATGCCTCTTCAACGTTTTGAACGTATCCATACTTGTATGATAGTGTCAAAACATTTGTTCCAACTTCGAGAAGCTTGCTTAAGTCCATAGATGGACCTTTGGAGTTTACACACTTTGTGTTCGCTCCCTTTGGATGTAAAGCCCTTTAGATGTTTCATGTAAATCTCTTCCTCAATTTCTCCATTGAGGAATGCAGTCTTTACATCCATCTGCCATATTTCATAATCAAAATATGCAGATATTGCAAGCATAATCCTAATGGATTTCAGCATAGCCACTAGCGAGAAGGTTTCCTCATAGTCAATCCCTTGTCTTTGAGTAAATTCTTTTGCCACGAGGCGAGCCTTATAGGTGATTACCTCTCCATCGACTTCAAGCTTTCGCTTGTAGACCCACTTACAGCCAATGGGCTTGATGCCCTCAGGTGGGTCAACCAAGGTCCATACCTTGTTGGAGTACATGGAGTCCATTTCGGATGTCATGGCCTCTAGCCATTTTCTCGAATCAATGTCAGACATTGCACTCTTAAAACTCTTCAGATCAGAGTCTAAAGGAGGATCTTGAGGGCCCTCCTCTTACAATAGGCCTAGCCATCTTTCAGGCTCCTTTGGGATCCTCTTTGATCTCCTCAAAGGTTGTTTGTTTTCAGTGGGTGCCTCTGATGTAGCCTCGTTGGTGTCAGGTGGGTTAATCTGTATCTCTTGACTTGATCCATTCTTATGGACCTCATCTTCTACAGCCTCGCCTTTCCAATCCAGAAGGTGACCCCTCTCCAAGAAATTGGCGTTTCTCGAAACAATAACCTTTTGTTCCTTTGGGCTATAGAAGTAATATCCAACAGTTTCCTTTGGATATCCTACAAAATAGCACAAAGAGGACTTGGGGTCCAATTTGTCTCCCACTAAGTGTTTTACATAAGCTGGACACCCCCATATTCTCAAATGATTATATGAGGGCGTCTTTCCACACCAACTTTCATATGGGGTATTGGGCACCGTCTTGCTAGGCAATCTACTCAATACATAGACAGCCATTTCAAGAGCATATCCCCACATGGACTTAGGAACTTTAGTGAAACCCATCATGGATCAAACCATATCTAGCAATGTTCGATTCCTACGCTCGGCTACCCCGTTATGTTGAGGTGTGCCGGGCGGTGTCCACTGTGAGATAATTCCATTCTCTTTAAGATAATCAAGAAACTCGGTAGACAAGTATTCTCCTCCTCGATTCGATCGAAGAGCCTTAATACTTTTACCAAGTTGTTTCTCTACTTCATTTCTGAACTCTTTAAACTTCTCAAAGGATTCAAATTTATATCTCATAAGATATAAGTAACCATACCGTGAATAATCATCGGTAAAAGTTATGAAGTAGCTTTGGCAACCATGACTGCTCACACTCATTGGCCCACACACGTCCGTATGGACTAAGTCCAATGGTTTTGTGGCTCGTTCCGCTTTCCTCAAAAACGGTAACTTGGTCATTTTTCCTTTAAGACATGATTCGCAACTTGACAATTCATCTAAGTCATCTACACCTAAATGTTTTGCCATTGTTCGAATTCTTTCTTTGGAAATATGTCCAAGTCTTTCGTGCCACATTTGTACGTTTACTTGATTATCTTGTTTACGTTTGTTACTTTGTTGAATATTGAGATTGGAAATTATTGGGGATATAGTATACATTCCATCCTTCATTTTCGATTCCATAACAAGAGACGATTCATAAAACAAAAGCAAACTTTTATTACGAATCTCAAAACAATATCCTTCTCTATCCAAAACCGGAATCTAGATAATATTTCTTATTATTTCAGGAACAAAATAAACGGAATGTAAAACTAATTTCCTATCTCCTAACTCTAAGTAGATTGTCCCCACGGCTTTAGCAGCAACCAATGCTCCATTCCCCATTCGTAGGGTCATATCTCCTCTACTTAGCTCCTTGGTTCTTTTCATCACCTGCAAATCATTGCAGATATGAACACCGCATTTAGTGTCAAAAACCCAAGAAGAATCGTTAACAGTGAAGTTAACTTCAACAAAGAACATACCTTGAGCCGGAGGCTCTTTGCAGTTCCTTTGCCAATGCCCAACTTTCCCACATTTGAAGCACTCATCAGACTTTTTAGACTTGGTCTTCTTACCCTTCTTCACACCACCATTACCTTTCAGCTTCTTAGTCTTATTCTTCTTCTTGTTGCCCTTCTTGGCTTTTGATGAAGAATTCATAAGAAGCACCAGTTTATCCTTCTTGATGGTGCTTTCAGCAGTCTTCAACATGTTCAACAGCTCAGGAAGCTTTGCTTCAAGTTGGTTCATGTTGAAATTGACCACAAATTGATCATAAGAGTGAGGCAATGACTGTAGGACCAAATCCATAGAAAGCTCATTGTCAAGTGCCATGCCCAAACCAGCCAATTTTTCAATTAGCCCGATCATTTTAAGTACGTGCGCACTTACATCAGAGATTTCAGTCATTCGAGCTTTGAAGAGCTCCTTGGAGATAGCATATCTTTCTCGCCTAGTTCTAGTGCCATACAGCTCTTGCAAATGAAGGAGGATAGACGCAGCATTCTCGATCGTCTCATGTTGTCTCTGCAACTCGTTACTCCTAGAGGCCAACATGAGACATCGCACTTGCATGTCATCTTCCTTTCATTGTTGGTACTGGAACTTTTCATCATCAGATGAATCCTCTTTCGGCTCATCTTGCACCGGTATGTCAAGCACATATTGTCTTCTTTCAGACAAAAGGATAATCTTAAGGTTACGAAGCCAATCTTCAAAGTTTGATCCAGTCAGTTTGTTTGTTTCAATTAGGGTTTTGAAAGGATTATTGGCCATTTTCGTTTATCTACAAAAATGCATAACAGACAATCATTAACGGATTTTCAAATAAAGTCCTTATACAATTTGGTCTTTAATTGTACAAGATGGATAATATTTTCTCAAATCACACCACCCTCTTGACATGATTCGAAGAAACGTTAGTTTCTTTAGTGGGCTTGAGATCCATTCTCACTTCATCATATGCCCCATTTTCTGAGCTAACATACGATGATTTTGAATAGTAGCCTTACCGGACCTTCTATCTTTTTAGATAGTTCTCAAGATGGTTTTCCTCATCTCCCACATGTGCCCCATTTGCTGAGCTAACACATGAAGGACGATGTTAGGCTCGACCCATCAAATACCCCATGTATAACCATCAATTTCATTGCTCCCATTTTCTGAGCAAAGCAATGAAACCAACCGATTTCCACGGGGGCACCGTAGTGCTTAGTAAACACTCACAGCCTACCTCGGATCCAATCCACCCCATTTTCTGAGCAAACGGATTGAACCTTTAGCGGCGTTTCACATGGTGTATACTTATGATGGAAGGCATGATAATAGAATTCCATTCTTAATATCATATTAGCCTAATATTTTCACAGGAGGGAATTATAACATGCTTATTGGGGGATCTCCTCAGATTTAATTATCTTGTTCTAATTATCTATCCTATGTTTGCATTACATCACATAATCATCATAGACAGATAAGTAAAACATCTACAAAGCGGTAAAATTGAGGATGAACCACCTCGAGCCCTACAATTCTAGAAAATAAAAAAACACAGCCTAGACCATTACAATGGTATCATCTCAGCATACAAGTCTTCAAGTCTTGACTCCGTCTCCTTGCTCCGTCTTCGATTACATAGAATATCAAAAACTACTAATCTACTATACGAAAAGGAAAGAGCCAAACCGGCTATTATTTACAACTCTAGAATAATTACATACATAGAAAACCAACACTACGACTAGGCTCGTGGTTCATCCTTTTATCACATAAACATGCCAAGCAACAAACATACATGTGATAAAGTAAATTTTACCCATTCATCATTCAAACTAGATTGCAAATATTATTGGGATAAGTTCGATATTGATTTCTGAAACCTTTCTCAGAGTTTACAAGTCTAAAACATCATAGGTAAGGTCTTTGGGTCACCCATCTTCAGAAAGTACGAAGAAAGGAAAAAAAAATTATTTAACTTTCTGTTGACCACGCCTGGGCGTGGTCATCCGCGCGCCTGGGCGCCGAGTGCAGCGGCTGTTGCTGTTCGCGTTTTTCCAATCAGTTTTTCGCACGTTCGTGATTCTTTCGAGTTTCGATTAACAAATCTGAATTCTCCTAAGGTCTGAATTTTATTACTTGATGATTAAACCTTCGGTTCAACCATCTCGAAACACCCCACCAAAGGTGATTTCATAAAACTAGATCAAAACCTTTGAAAACAATCATATACCCAAATTTCATGATTTTTAAAACCAATGACTTTTAAACATTAAAATCATAAAAATCAAACAACATCCCAAATCAAAATCAATCCTAGTCTAACAATGAACATATTGATTATCATGCTTTCGAGTTTACAATTAAAACGTAAATAACTAACATGCATAATCACATAAAAATTCGATCCAGCCAAACCATGGCTCTGATACCACTGTTGGGTTGACTCATTCCCTCGGGTGGTTCGTGGCAGCGAAAATTAAAATTTTACAAAAAGTAAACGTACAACCACCCGAAAACAGGAATATGGAATTGGTTCGATCGAATTTGATAAAGAGGTAAACGAAATTATACCTTTCAAAAATTTCGTTTCACCTCGTACTTTGGATCTCAGCAACCCTGTGGTGCAAATCCACATAATTTTCCTTGGGTGAGAAATTGCCCCTCATTTTTCGTATCTCCCGATTTAGAGTGCTCCAAGCGTCGCACCTCTAAGATGTATCCACACCTCGTTCAAGTCACCAATCGTCTTGCCTTGCGTGCTAGACAACAAAATGATTCTAAGCTTAAATTAGGCTTGATTATGTGAAAGGTAGGAATATTTTCTGAGTCGTTTAATTCAACACATGAATAGAACGACGTCTTGTTGGAGAGAGGAGAGAGGTGGCTGATTTTAGGTCTAAGAGAGGGGGGGCGGATTTTTTAGCTTTTTTGATCATCTATTTTAGTCTCCTTCATCTCTTATTTATAGGTGAAGATTATCTAGACTCCTATTAGGAAAAGGAAACTTTCTTTCCAAACTTTCTAGTAATCCTTATCCTATGAAGACTTGGAGGAGGGAAAAACTCTTTTCCTCTTCCACCACACATAAAATCGCCCCCTCCCTTATTTACACTCACAAATCGGTCAACTCCATTTAATTGGACCTTAGGATTTAATTTTGACTTCTCAATTTAATTATAGGTGCAACCCATCAATTTAATACAAGTCAAATTAATCCAACCAACTAATTCCAACATATATTTATTTAACTTGGGCTCCACCCAATTAAATAAAATACTTGGACTCTACTAGGTCCATTAATTTAATTAATTCTACAAGATTAATTAAAAAAGTAAAATTAATTGAATCCTTCAATTAATTTATATTCCATATTAGGAAAGTACTAAACTTTCCTAATTCCCTCAATTTCCTCGAAATTGATTAATCACATCTATTCAAGCAGTGCTTCTCTCGAGTTAGTGTGTGACCCCTTAGGCTCGTTTCTATCTAGTAGTAAGTACACCTTCCCACAGTGCTAGTGTACCTTCCTAAAATGGAAAGTATTAGATTAAATCAATCCTTTGATTTAATCAAGCCTCGAATTAGTCACCAAGCTAATTCTCGGCACTTACAAATCGCGGTTGCCCACCTAACATAGGGTCGCGGTTGCCCACCTAGCATAGGGTCCCGAAGACCTAGATAAAAAGAATGTAAAGATACGCCTTTTGCGATCTTGATCCTCGCATAAGTAAGATCTCTCTATCTAATCTCGCGATTAAATCTAGAGCATTGGCTAAGGTCGAAGCTCTATTAATTCAATACTATGTTTCACACGTTATGTGAAATCGACTTCGACTATCTAAACGAGGAAACCCTACGCCTCTTTAGATATCATACTTCGGCCGAAGATTCCTTAAGTCGATTCACTATGTAACCATAGGAGATTAACCGACTGGCTAATGTCAGAGATAGATTCCTCTTGATTCTCACGTGCCTTACTACGTAAGACGTGCATGTCTGAGTTTGCCCATATTCAATCATCTAAAGTGATCATGTAACAAATCAAGAACATGCGCGATTACGCATAAGACATCCAATGGAATCTTAGGTCCATAAGGATTACTCTTATACTACAAGACCACTGGAAGTTCCACATTCGACTGGGAATCCATTTCAGGAACTTCCATGGGGTTGTTCAGTTCACCCATTACCGCAATGGCAACCCTCATATATGCATTGGCTTTCACCGTGCCAGTATCTATGGAACGAGATACACTTCTACCAGAGTATGCATCATATGAGCAAATCTTTTGGGTTGCATCGATATCCCTTTATCTCGATGAACCCTTTCACGACTTGGAACAATGTTTAAAGATCACAGCCTTCGAGACATATTCCATCATTGCCACACCCAATGTGCAATGATGTCCCATAGCTATGTGTGATCCTTCGAGACTTTATTCTAAGCCAAAGTAAAAACTAATTTAAGAATAAAGACATGCCACACATAAAAAAGAGATTGACTTTATTTATAAGAAAACGATTGTTCAACTCTAGAGTTACTATTACAAAGAATGGCGCCCAATAATTGATGCGCCGAGCACTAACTCTAACAATGAGTTCTCAAGATAGCCTCTCTACTATTAGTTTCAATAGTCACATCTCGCAAATTAGTGTCCCAGGCCAAATTTAGGTTGTACAAAATAGCTGTCAATTCAGCGCCAAGCGGTATTAACACGCCTACTCCACCACTGAATCCTCGAATCCAGTGACCATTGTGGTCACGAATAACTCCGCCGATGCTCGCCCAATCGGCTTGGAGTTCTTCTCCCCGACGCGCTGCACCGTCAACATTAATTTTCCAAGCTGCACGAATGGGTGGTTCCCATCCGAGTCGAATAGAGTTATCAAATTCATTGTTGTCCTAATGTTGGAACCGCAGAGTTTCCTCTACACGCATACGTACCAGGTCGATGCTGAAGCAGGGTTCCCATCGGCTTTACCATGCATATGGTCGTTGCGTACCTGGCATAAAAAATTCAAGGCTTCAGTAAACGTGATATTCCATATTCATACCTATTTGCTAATTTGCCGACATTCCAGTCCACCCATTCCGGGTTGGAAACGGAAAAGAACACATTCTGGTGGCGAGGTGCCACAAGACGACGCCATAGCGAGGCTTCCCTAGGACATTCCCGTAATGCGTGAAGAATGGTTTCCTCGGTTTGGTTGCATCTACTGCACAATCCGTTGTTCGCAATTCCCAGGATAGCCAACGTATGGTTGGTGAGAAGCTTATTATGACGTGTCAACCACAAGAAAAATTTGCACCTGTTGGCCACTTTCAAAGTCCAAATTCGGTTCCAGACCCCCTGGTTGTGTCGATTTGTTTAGCCAGTAACATGTTGGAGCTGGGCATGCGAACTCTTGCACGAATACTTGCCATTTTCATTGAACTTCCATACGGCGACATCCTCCAAATGTCTTCGACTAGCAAGATCAATCCCAAGGAGCTGACCACGCACATCTGCATGTAGCGAGGATAATTCCTCCCAATTCCAACTATGGGGATCCGACCAATAACTTGTCACGGTCCTTTCTAAATCCTCCTGCGAAAGAGTCCCGTCTGTATGGTCATCCAGTGTGTCGGTCCCATGTTAAATAAGTTTCAATGACCAACACATCTCAAGCTCAATTACTTGAAAATAGTAAAATATTTAAAATAATCTAATGAGTTATCGGCAAAATTGAAATACATATTTTAAATTTTACACAGAGAAAAGAATATTATCGGCAAAAAGATAAGGTGAAAGAAGAAACACACGTGATGGTTGAGGAATGGAAGTCAAAGTAGGCGGCTATTGAAGTTTCGTTGCGGCACCTACTTGTGTACTATCACGCATTTCCAATTTGCACTCGCTCTTTGCACAATATTACCACTTTAAATATATATAATAAATAATAATAATAGTATTGATAACGAAAGATTGTGGAATTATGCTCTGCACTATCTATATTTTGCCTATTATTCACAATTTTTGTAATTTCCACTCTCTTTCCACACTTACTCTGTTTGAGCAAAAATTTATCCTCCACGCCATCCCCTCCCTCCTACACGCCCCTACTCTACAACCAAGACATCCACCAAACTCAGAAACCGTTAACTTTTTTTTTTCTTCTTCTTTTTTAGTGCCACAAAAATATTAAACCAAAAAGTGATGGCCTTTTTTTTTTTTTTTTTTTATATAAACCAAAAAGTGATGTCTTAAGTGCTTGTTGTGTAAGTGATTATTTTGAAACGATCAATTAAAACATTTATAATACTAAGAGCATTATTTACAATTAGTGACTCTTAATCATAACATAAACATTATTAAGGAAGACTGATATCCAGTAGGAATTAAACCCAAGATATGTTGATTTTTGGATTTTTTCAACTTCAATCTTAATGGGGAAAACTTCATCAATAATTGAATATGATCAAGGAGAACTTACAAAAACTCGTTTGCAATAACTTTTCAATATCCCAAAAAAATTACCAATGTGATATATTATTCTAAAAAATTCAATAATCAAATTCGCGGGTAAAATATGATATATTATATTATTAAATGTGGGTCTGATTGCCCAATGAAGAAAAATTACAAGATCCCAAAATCTGTCTGTCAATAAAATACAAGAAAAGTAGATGACATACATCATTCAACCTAATACAATGAGCTAATTCGATTTTTATAGTTTAGAAGCGCAACACCTAAGTAGATCAACACATTTGCCATCATTTAAACGGAGTCATGTGCTCTTGTTAAGTGGCGCACGCGAGCTCAGGCTTGATCGGTCTTCTGTTTTGGACTCGATCGGGTCTTCATGGGGTTGAACAGGCCAACCCATTGTCGGGGTTGGGTCTATTCGACCCCACTTCACGGATCCCTCTCTTGGGGTATTGTAGCCATTTACCTATGTATTATATTTTATCCCGCATCAATAATATAAATCGAAAAGTATTCAGGCGAATTTTGGATATAAAAAATTATTTTAAGAGTCTTTTTTTAATAATTTTTTCTTTGACTGACTTAGACTCGGAGAATGATTGTTAAATAAGCAAATAATATTTATGATTATCATACTGATTCTATAGTTGATCAGGGTAACATACTCGGTCGATTTTTTATTACACATAGGGAATTGAGTTATTTTGACCATACAATTCTCCATGATCCACTATTAAGATTTATCATTGTATCCAATTCAGTTCAGAATTACACATGCAATTAATCTTCTGTCCTATCCAAATTATGAGAAAAAGTGAAAAGATTCTTGTTGTGAAGAAGATGTTTAGCCATTTTCACATACGCAACCGTCCAAATCCAATCTTGTAAGTAGTAAATACGACAGTGCAATACTAAAAGAAAATCTAACTTTTGCTGTAATTAATATAATTCATTAGATCAAAAAAATTAATAAAATCCATTCCCCCCTACACGAAATAGAATCAATTATCACCAAAAGAATATATACCAACCATAATTCAAAGAATGGAGCCAAAATAAAACAATAAAAAAAGATACCAATGATTGTGTGAACGAGGCCAGCATGATAAAATGGTGGCACCTCCTCAAGTCTTCCTTTCACTCACGTCTTTCAAACTACGCAAGACAAAAATAAATCCTCCATAGTCAAATCCACCGTCCAACATGGCGGCCGCGACCATTTTCCGGCGAAATTTCCACCTCTTCTCCATCCTCTGCCTCCTCTCCGTCGCAAACTCCGACGACCTTCAAACCCTTCTATCCATCAAAACTATCTTCAAAGATTCCAAAACCAAAGCATTCGATTCCTGGGAATTAAATACTCCAGTATGTAACTTTTCAGGAATCACTTGCAATTCAAATGGCTTTGTTAATGAAATTGAGCTTTCCAATCAGAATCTAACTGGCTTACTTCCTTTAAGCTCTTTCTGCCAGCTTATGTCACTGGAAAAGCTCTCTCTCGGATTCAACAACCTTTACGGTCATGTCTCTAATGATTTGAATAAGTGCTTTTCGCTTAAGTACTTAGACCTCGGAAACAACTTTTTCTCGGGATCATTCCCTGATATATCTTCGATAAAAGGATTGATTTCTTTGTACGCGAATAAGAGCGGCTTTTCTGGGACTTTTCCGTGGAATTCGCTTCAAAACATGTCGAATCTTCAAGTGTTGAGCGTTGGTGACAATCCATTTGATCGAACTCCGTTCCCGTCAGTGATTCTGAATCTTACTAGTTTGAACTGGCTTTACTTGTCGAATTGTAGCATTGAAGGCAACATTCCAGAAGAAATTGGAAACCTTGTTGAGCTGATTGATTTGGAATTGGCCCAGAATCATATCACTGGTGAAATTCCAAAAGGGATTACGAAGCTTAACAAGCTTTGGCAGCTCGAGCTTTATTGGAATAATCTGACGGGGGAGTTACCTTCGGGATTGGGTAATTTATCGAATCTCGAGTTTTTCGATGCTTCGACGAATAAGCTGATTGGTAATCTCTCCGAAATCAGATTTTTGAATAAGCTGAAGAGTCTGCAGCTTTTCGAAAATCAGTTTTCCGGGGAAATCCCTGCTGAGCTGGGGGAATTCAAAAATCTGGTGAACTTATCGCTTTACACGAATAAGCTGACAGGTCAGCTTCCCCAGAAGCTGGGCTCATGGGCTGATTTTCACTTCATAGATGTCTCGGAGAACTTTTTGACGGGAAATATTCCGCCAGAAATGTGCAACAAGGGTACTATGACAAAGCTCTTGATGCTGCAGAACAATTTCACAGGGGAAATCCCGGAGACTTATGCAAATTGTACTACATTAATTCGAATCCGGGTCAACAAAAACCGGCTTTCAGGTCGGATTCCTGGTGGGATATGGGGGCTGCCTAACTTGGAAATAGTCGATTTCGCCGAGAACAACTTTGAAGGGCCTATTACTAATGATATTGGAAATGCCAACTCTTTAGCACAGCTTTTCCTTGCTAAAAACAGGTTTTCTGGTGAATTGCCTTCTGATATTTCCAAGGCTTCGTCATTGGTGTCTATTGACTTGAGTTATAATCGGTTTTTGGGCGAAATACCAGCCACAATTGGAGAGTTGAATCAGCTCACCAGTCTTCAGTTGCAGGGGAACGAGTTTTCGGGTCCTATACCAGATTCATTAGGCTCTTGTCGTTCGATTAATGATATTAACGTCGCTCAAAACGCGATTTCCGGTTCAATTCCAGCCTCTATTGGCTCATTACCAACACTCAATTTCTTGAACTTGTCAAGAAATCAACTCTCCGGTCTAATTCCTCCTACTCTGTCCTCACTGACGCTAAATCTTCTAGATCTCTCGGAGAATCGTTTGACAGGTCCCATACCGGAGTCCCTTTTAACTGAAGCCAACAATGGTAGCTTTGCAGGTAATAATGGCCTTTGCAGTGAGAAAATCAGGGGATTCCGGCGATGTTCGCCGGTATCCGGCATGCCCCGTCACCTCCGGTTGTCCTTATTGTGCCTCGTGGTGGCTTTCATTGCCATGCTAGCCTCGATTGTAGGCTTTTGTTACTTAAAGAAGAAAACCGAACGTGTCGGTGAACGATCTTTAAAAGATGATTCATGGGATGTGAAATCATTCCATATGTTAACTTTTACGGAGGATGAGATTCTTGATTCTATCAAGCAAGAGAATTTGATAGGAAAAGGTGGTTCAGGCAATGTGTACAGAGTCGTCGTTGGAAATGGGAAAGAATTGGCTGTTAAACACATTTGGCATTCTGATAATTACGGTAAAAAGATGGGTAGTTCGACTCCAATGTTGTCTAAGCGTGGGAGTAAGTCTCGAGAATTTGAAGCTGAGGTTCAAACGTTGAGTTCGATAAGACACATAAATGTGGTGAAGTTGTATTGTAGCATAAGTAGTGAGGATTCGAGCTTGCTTGTTTACGAGTATATGCCTAATGGGAGTTTATGGGATAGATTGCATACTTGTAGAAAGTTGGCTCTTGATTGGGATATGAGGTATGAAATCGCCCTTGGTGCAGCAAAGGGTTTGGAGTATTTGCATCACGGTTGTGATAGACCAGTAATTCACCGTGATGTAAAGTCGAGCAACATTTTGTTGGATGAGTACTTGAAACCTAGGATTGCAGATTTTGGACTCGCGAAAATTGTTCAAGCCGATTCTGCCAAGGAATCCACTCAAATCATTGCCGGAACACATGGGTATATTGCTCCAGGTAAACAATAATGATTTATTAATTGGGTTTTTATTAATTATTGTTGGCTTATTAATTCACTAAACAATGATCTCATCTAAAAGTTTAAGTTGTTACAGTGAAAATATGTTAAATATTTTTAATGAGACTAACAATTGCCTTTTTGTTTAACTTTGTAGAATATGGATATACAAACAAAGTGACCGAGAAGAGTGATTTATATAGCTTCGGTGTTGTGCTAATGGAGCTCGTAACGGGGAAGAGGGCGATAGAGCCGGAGTTTGGGGAGAACAAGGACATAGTTGATTGGGTATGTAGCAAACTGAAAACCAAAGAGAGTGTAGTAAGCATAGTGGATTCAGCCATTCCTGAAGTTTATAGGGAAAATGCAATCAAAGTATTGAAAGTGGCCATTCTATGCACAGCCAGGCTTCCAACATTAAGGCCTACAATGAGAACTGTGGTTCAAATGCTGGAGGAAGCTCAGCCTTGCAAGTTAGTTAGCATTATTATCGGTAAAGATGGAGCAGGCGAAAAACCAGAGTCAAGAGAGAACGATAAATTATGAGTATCAAACCGTGAATTTGTCTCGGGATTTCACTATTTCGTCTAAACATTTTGCCTTTAGGAGATGAAAATAGTATGTATTATAGTGTAAGAATAAGCTCTGTAAGATTGTAGTGTTATGTAGCACAGTATCATGTATTAAATGAAACTTATAATTGTAAAGTTCGGAATGCAACTATTAGTGCATAATATAATGGCATTATTCTTATTGATGTACAATTAGCAATTGCTTTTAGCATGTGAATAATTATTATTGATAAACTTTCACTAATGCAACTTCTTCAATTTTCTTAGTATGAGCTGTTTGACGAAAGATTACAAATACAAGAACGTGACGATATCAAACAAAATCTTCCTATTTATTAATCCAGAAAATAGAAGCCTAATATACTATACTTTTCCATCAAGGCTTAGATTACACATTTAGGTGAAAATTTCTAATTTGCTAACACTATTATTTGCATAACATAATTTAAGATCCATATATATATATATATATATATATATATAGGGTCAAGATCGAATACATACCCTCTCTTAGATAAGATCTAAAACCCAATATACACCATTGGATACATTAAATCCAACAGTCCAAAAAAATAAGGAAGAAACAGGTAGGATAAAATGGAAAATAGGAATTAGGGGTATAATGGACAAAATGGCAAAATTATACATCACCCATTTACCAAAAATAACGACATATCATCTCCTACAATTTCTCAAACTGATACCCACGAAAATCTCCAATTCAAGTTTTATCTAGATATTGAATGACAACCTCATTTGAAAATCAAAGTAGTCGAAATATAAAATGATGATTCCATTTACTTCAAATCTTTAATGTTTTTAATACGCCCTAATTAATTAATTTGATATCTCAACTCCTATATCATGATTCAGCTGTACTTTACGATATATATACATACATCCATGAATCACGTCTACAACGAAACTACAAGCCATATAAATTCTGTAGTTAAAAAATGGCATATTATATTGGTCCTTGAATCCATTAATCATGATTTTATTGTAGGATTTGCTAATGTGCGCAACCCATCGTACGTGGTAACACATTATACAGCCTATTATATTATATTATACAGCATATTATATTACATTATACAGTTCATACAATAGGGATATACAACATGTGATTGTCTGCCTTCCAACAGTCAGTTGAATATATTATACAGCATTTTGTATTACATTATACAGTATATTATAACCCATTATACAGTATCATATAAGTCATTATACAGTGAATACAATAGCTAATTAATCCATTATATAATAGTTAAAAATTAAATATACAGTAAATATAAACAAGGTAAAGTACGAAAATAATGGAAATAAATAAAAATAAAAATCCGACTGAAAATATAAAAACGCAAAAAAATCTATTGAAACGATAGAATTTGGGCCCGAGAGGGTGGTGCTCAGTATACTTATGATAAGTATCTGAGTTATTTTTAAAACGACGTTTCCTACAAGATTGAAGTAGAGCTTGGTACCAAATTCCAAAAACAGTTTTTGCCTTTCGAAAATTTAAAAAATATATATATATTTTTTTTAAAGCAATTTGTGACTGAAAATTGTAGTGTATAATAATGAATCTAATTTATAATTTGTTATACCATTCTATATAGTTGTGTATAAAATTCACAGTGTATAATGATTTGTATTGTAGTGTATAATGGTTTGTATTGTAGTGTATAATAATGAATCTAATCTATAATCTGTTATACCATTCTATATAGTTGTGTATAAAATTCACAATGTATAATGGTTTGTATTGTAGTGTATAATGGTTTGTATTGTAGTGTATAATGGTTTGTTATTGTAGTGTATAATGGTCCGTTACAGAGAAATAAAGAGAAACCCATTTGTTATTTTCTTACTATGATGATTTGAAGATCTGAGTGCAATTAATGAGTTGGGATTGAATCAAATTGGGTGTTGAAATTAACTCTCTCTGATTTGTTACTTTTTACCAGAAAAGGACGAGATTGTTGAAGGCCTGCTGCATGAATTGACGATGATGATGAATCGAGCTTGATGATTAATTGAGCTTGATAATGAATAACGTAAATAAGGGGGATTTGATTTCTATATATGGAGTTTGATGATGATTAATTGAGTTTTGTGAACTGATCGAATTGTAATTGGAAAGAAAAAAAATTAATTGGAGAAAAAAAATCTGTTAATGGGCGAAATAAGGGGGATAAACTGATCCTGCATGATATTTTCATCTGTTTGTTGGACCTATTGACTAAAATGCCCCTATCATCATTAAATTAAAGATAAAACTGAAATAATGGCTTTAAATATGGACCTTGAGATCAAATGGTTTAAATGGTTAAGATTGGGTCTTAGATCTTACCTAATGCCAAGGTATGTATTTGATCCATACCCTATATATATATATATATATATATATATATATAGTACATAAAAGATCAAGTTTTTTCTATATTTTTCCAA
The DNA here is from genome assembly GCA_019426215.1 of Buddleja alternifolia. Classification (NCBI taxonomy): domain Eukaryota; kingdom Viridiplantae; phylum Streptophyta; class Magnoliopsida; order Lamiales; family Scrophulariaceae; genus Buddleja; species Buddleja alternifolia. The sequence goes on along the minus strand of CM033404.1, from coordinate 22,662,166 downwards.
GTGCAAAACATGAGTTGTCTCTTGTTTTCATGTACACGTATACTTTTTTTTTTTTTTTTTTTTTGGTACAAAAAAGTTTGGGTGGGATCGGTGCCGATGTACACGTATACTGGAAGCATTTACATGCTACTTTCAATCGATACAAAATGAGTGATGCATTCATGAGATTCTTAGCGGTGTTATAAAAATTTACTTTTTTATATTAATTTAGAGCAAAGGATAGCTAAGAGGTAGTATATAACAATTTTATTATCATCAAAAGGATATATATAAACACTATACTATATAGCATAGGAAGGGGTCGGGGCATTCTATGCTGGGCCGAGACCATTTCTCGGCCCAGCTTTGGCCGTTGGATCCCCAATGGGGGAGGGGGGGGGGGGGGGGGGGGGCATTTAGCAAATTAACACCTCCCCTATTCGTTGATCCAACGGCCAAAGCTGGATCGAGACCAATAGTCTCGGTCCAGCATAGAATTTTCCGAAGGGATCTATGACTCAAAAGATTAATTTTGACCATAAATCCTAAGGATTTAAAAAATAGATTATGAGGGAAAAATCGCCTTGGTTAACGTTTATTTCTGTTGAAGTTGAGTTGAGTTTGACTGTTCATCTTTATTTTAGCAGTCAAGTTGAGTTTGACAGTTCATCCAGGGACTGCTTTGCAATGTTTTATATAATTAGATTCAGCCCCAAATTCATTTCTCTCTTGAAATCGTTCTTTCGTCTGTTCTTCTTCTGCTTTATTCCAGTAGATTACTTCCATACTTTCTTCAATCTTTAGTGATATAGTTTATTGTAACTTTTCTTATTATGATGTTTTATAGCAACTTTGATTTGTAATCCTTGGATGTTCTTTCTTTTTAGAGAAAATTACATTTACACCCCCCTCATTTTAGTGCAAAATTATCAAAAACCCCCTGAACTTTTCGAAATTACATGAAATTCCCCTCGTGTTAAGATATTCTAATAATTACACCCAATGTGTATTTAAAAATTCTTACAATTTCTAACAATTTTGTAAGAATTCTAACGCTCTAAGCTTATACAAGATTTTTATAAAAATCAAACTTACATATTTTGGGGTCTAACAAGTAATCCTCATTGTCATCATCAAAACATCTAACATGAAATTTCTAACAATTTCTCCTTATTTGATGATGGCAATACTTACTCTTTTATAGTTCAAGAGTTAGACAGCCAGAATAAAAGTTAGCTTTGATTAGATAAGGTTAGTTAAGCTCTAGGTTGCACGGGTGCGGATACGGGGATACAGATACGACACGATACGGGAATGGCGATACAGATTTTTCAAAATTTTAGGATACGACACGGCGGAGATACGGTTATATATAAATAATTAAATAATATATATATTTATACATATATGTACTAAATAAATAAATAATATACAAAAATAATCAACAATTCATAACCTTCGCTTGATTTTCCTAGTTTTGAGAGCGAAAGAGCCTTAGAACGTCAATCAAATAATTATATTAATATTTTTATTACATCAAAAATCACATGTTGTGTCCAGTTGGCTTCAAGTCAACTTGGGATTTTTTGGCAAGGTTCGAATCTTTTGGAATTTGAATGTGGATCTTGCAATTTCTCTTTCACCTTTTTTGTCTTAACATCATTGAAAGCCAAAGGGTAAAATGGATATTTGTTGAAAGCCAAAGGGTAAAAAGGATATTTGCACAAGTTAATTAAAAACCTAGATTGAATAAATGGTTCCTCTCTACTTCTTCATCTCAGCCGCCGACATACCTTCTCTTCTTGTTTTTCTTTTTTTATTTTGCCTCTTCTACTTCTTTTTTCGCCTTCAAGACTCCAGCTCTGTTGCCAGCTTGCCGCCTCCATCCCTCCATCATTTTATACCATTACTACTGCTGTGCTGCACCTTCCCTTTCGTCGAATTTGACAACTACGATTTAACAATATTTAATGCGCGAATTAGTAAATTTTAAAGCATCGTAAGGTAGCGCCCCCGCCTCGGATTCACCGGAGTGCGACCCGTTCACCGGAGTTGCGAATGTCTCTGGTGAATTATGTGATCCAGATTCCGAAAATGTATCGGACACGCCCATTTTCGTGTCCGATACGGTGTCCTTTATTTTTTATTTTCTTTTTAATTATGGACACTCCACTTGGCATGTTGGACACGTATCCTGCGCGTGTCCGGCGCGTATCCGTGTCCAAAGAGTATCCGACACTGCACCGGGCCCTTTTTAGGAGTATCCGTGCAACTTAGGTTAAGCTTCAACGAGTTGTTTCAGCTGAAAAATGCATTTTATATATATCAGTGATTACAAGCAGTTTTACAACTAAACAAGAGTACATAAGAGACAAGAATACAGATAATGCAAATAAAAAAGCCTTAACGACTTGGTCTAACTATATATCGCGTGGGCATTTCAGCTCGGATAGCTTCAGTTAGGTTATCTTCCAAAGTCATCATTGCTTCATGATCTTTGTTGATTATTAGCTTATTTTCTTCTTTTTGTCTCTTCGCCGAAGCAGTAAAGTGTTTGTCCCATTCAATCGGGTTAATACCCATATAGCTTAGGCAAATTCTGAAAGCTCGGTTGAAGTCAGTCAGCTGCCTCTCTTCAGCTAAGGTTCTTGGATCTGTAGGTTCTGGAATAGATGCTCTTTGAAGAGGGATGTCAAATTGTTCAAGCCGTGCCCGAGAATGTATTGGTAGATTAGGATAAAGTGCAATTGGAGGTTCTCTTAGCGTTCTACTAGGCGCTCCAGCAGAATCACTTACCCCGTAAGCAGTTATCCAAGATGGGAGACTAAGTGCAGAAAGAGGAGATATTTGCTGACGCTTCGGCGGCGGAGGACGATCTTGAGCTCTTGAACCGGACGCTCTTCTCTTCTCTCCTTTTCTTTTCTCTTCCCCCTTTTTGCCATCATCAACCTTAAAAAGTTCTGTAAGAAGGCTAACCTGAGAGGCATTTTGAGACATTGAGGCTATGAGATCATCCAGACGCTTGTCGAAATGTTCTTACATTGCGAGTAGCTTAGCGCTAGAAGAATCATTCAGTGTAGTCTCCAAGTTTTCTAGGCGCTTGTCAAAGTGTTCTTTGATGGCAAACTGTTTGGCCCTAGTAGCATCATTCATCTCTTGAAATTCTCGGTGACATTCACCAACAACCGCTTGAGCAATCTGGGTGCTCATAGTTTGAGACTCAATCTTCGCCAAATTAGTCTTAATCCAGTGGAGGGATTGTTCATTCTGAGTAGTGTGATTGCTCACCTCCTCTAAGACAGATTTCAGTAAAGGTTCAAAAGCTTGACTCACATTTGATGGAACCGCTTGAGGAGCCGGTCGCTTGAATCTGGATGTATGCTTGAGTGAGTCAAGGGGAGCTTGATATATAGGATCAAAGACTGTACCTCGTACATCAAGTTGAAGATCCTCAGCCATATCAAAAACAATTTGTTCGGAAGCGTCAGGATAATCCTCTGGTGGAGACGCTTGAATAGGTTCTTCAGCAGACGCTGGAATACTTGCAACTTCTGAAGTGGACGCTAGGGTAGACTCTTCAATCAGCTTCACATGCACTTCCTCAAGTGCAAACTCCATTTGGTGGAAGTCATTGAATTGGAAGTTTTAGGTGGCGATATCTGCGTATGAGTTAGAAGCAGCTTCCAGAAGTTCAGTCAGTCTGGAGCGAGAAATGCAGGTCCCTTGAATGAAAGTGCGAAGAGGACTGTCTCTGGCTCGGACATACATTGGACCCATGATGCCCAATACATGGTTTGGGAAGATCCTTGACTGCGTCTTTGGAATAAGAAATAAAGTATCTGGGTAGTAATGCAAGGAAAATCCGATAATCTGATCTGTAGGAAGACGCTGTGACTTGTGAGCTTCTGGCACATACATGCGGTAATAGTCTTCCAAATATGGATACACCGCTCGAGCCAAGCCTTGATTGCGTTTAAGTAGAGAGAGAACGAAGGCATATGATCGCTTACTTCCTGTCTTATAGAAGGTAGAAGTGGATAGCTTTGGAAGTTTTGAATCCTCGAGCCATTTGGCTTCCTTAGATTTTCAGTGAAGATTTTGTCGAAATGAGGAATGGGAGCCATGATCTTCATCATCAATCTGAAATTGTCATCGCAGTGGCTTGGTGAGAAGTTCAAACATGATGGTGATGAACTACCACTGGTTGACGCTTGAGCGTTAAACTGGAGAGGAGTGATGAAAATCCTATTTAGCGCTTGGCGTAGAAACCATTCTATCTGTTGACGAACTTCGGGTAACTGGTCAACAGGTCCAACTCTCTCTTGACGCTTCTCAAGACAATACTTGGCAAACTGATGCTTCTTGTCATGTATGCCTATGTCAAAAAGATGGGGAGCTTGAACTAACTCCGGAAAAGTATATCTATGGCCCACATACGCTTCAGCCCAATTGACCTCGGCCGTACAGTAGTCTGTTCCAGCATTAACCATAGCTCGAACGCCTTCATGGTGGATATTTCTAATAGATTCAAATTAATATCTATCAGTCTGATAGTTGGCATTCCAGACGCTGTCAAAATTTGCAACAACTTTGGTCTGGATCACATCTGTAAGAGATGTTAGGCGCTCACCGGCATAAATTCCTTTATTCTTCCACAGGAGAAGTGGATTGATAGACTTCAAGTTCTCTTTACTGTTTGCTAGAAGAGGAAAGTGTGTGTAGCCAACTGTTCAAGACTGCCTCTGACGGATTGAGAAAGGTAGGGCAAAAAGGATCATACACACGGATGTTGTAGTCTGTGAGAGCAAAATCGGTTGACTTGCTGTGCCCATAGTCTAGGTAATACGCTATATCTGCATCACACTTAGGAGTTCTGCTTTCTTGTCTGTCTTGTTCAAGAATAAGAGAAGACGGTATCTGACCAGGAGTTTTACCAAGTTGAATGGCCAAATAATATTTTTTGTCGATTTCTGTTAGCTCAATGTTGTACACTATATCCCTGATCTGATTATCAATGTCAATCAACACGGCTACCTCATTCTCAGCACTAATGTATCGCTCTTCATTATATCCTGCTGGAATGAAGTCTTCTTCGAGCGTTGGAGGCATATAATTGATTGAGTGATCAATCGTCTTCAGTGGGTCCAGCTTGAAGAAGTGCCTTGGCTTTGTAACGTCCTTAGCAACGCTCTGACCTTATGAGCGTACCTCTGTTATAGCCGGAACAATAGTTGACGCTTGAACCTCTTTGGGAGCAGGTTCCTCTACTTCGATTGCAGCAGCTTTTGCAGCAACGTCTTTGGCAATAGACACAATATTTGTCATCTCAACATCCAGGTGGACGTCGGATGATGCTTCAGCAGCAGCTGGAACTAAAGCTGTAATACAAGAACTATCCTCTATAAGAGCAGGATCTTATATAGATGTAGGAAAGGAAATGTTGTGGGAATAAATAAAGTTACCCTGAGAGCTTGTCTCATCAGCAACTTGAGCCCTTGGTTCAACCGCAACAGCTTGAGCGCTTGGCTCAACCGTCTCAGGCTCTTTAGGAACAGGAGCAGCTTGACGCTTGCTTGTCCTGGAACGCTTGAAAATCTTCTTAACATTGACTTCTTCAACGAGTTTAAGCGTTTGAGCGGGAGGAGCGGCAGCTGGATCCTCAAAGTCGATTTGTTTAATAATACCTTCCGGCTTCCTCCGCTTGATTAGAGAAATGTTGTCCTCTGCATCCTCATCAGTTTCCTCATCATCCTTTTGAGGGGAAGAAACAGCTTAAGTCTTGGGCTTTTTGGGAGCCCTCTTCTTTGTAGCAGCCAGACGCTTCACCGTTTCTTCTGGAATTGGACGGTCAACTTCTTCGTCGGACGCTTCGCGTACCTCCAGATGCTCAGACAGTGGTTTAGCAGCACCACCAACCTTGGGAGGATTGAAGAGATTTGTCAGGATCCTTTTTCCCAGAAGCTTGGCCTTATTCAGCGATTGACCAGATGAGTATACACACTCTGATCGATACAGCAGGTCGCTCAAAATAAGTCCATAAGATTTGTTTGGGGCGCTTAAACAGTCCCGAAACCTTCCAAATACATACTCATTCCAGTTGATCTTGAGATCGAGGAGTATCGCCGTCATCATTTGAAATTGCACTGGGTTCACCTTATCAAAGGTACCCACTCTGCATTCTATGATCTTGCTGCAGAAATCGGCCATCAGTCGGTATTTGGACACAAGTTCTTTCTTTTCAAAGTGTTGTTTGTAGGGTACACTGTCATAAGCACGCATAGTCGTCCATGCTTCTTTGATTTGTTCCAAAGTAACGCAGTCCAATGCCTCACCCTCATTTGGAAGATTGAAGTTCTTGGCAATGGATGCGGCAGACAAAATAAATTCCTTTGGTGACTCCTTCTTTGACAGAGGAATTAGACAAGAGATAGACTTCTTGTCCACTGAGAGTTTGGCATTCTTCTAGAAGATGTTGAATTCCATTGGAAATAGATAAGAGTATTGAGTTAAGAAGGTTTTTTGCTCCGCCTTAGTTACCATGTCCATCATATCCGTTAGATTGATTTGAGGTTGTTCATATAAGAATTTCCAGTCGACAACAAGGCCTTCAGTAACCATGATGGTAGCCTTGGTAGAAGTGAAAGTAGATTTCTTTGGTGCCATTTTAGTGAGAAAGATGAACTGAAATTTTGCCTTTTTGAAAGAAGAGAGAGAAAGATAGTAGTTTTTGCAGAAAGCTTTGAGTAAGAATGAAGAATTTTTCTGCAGAAATTTTGTTTTAAATGACACAGTAAAGAAATTTTAAAACTTGTGTTCTCTCGTCTCTGTAAGATTTAGACACGTGTAAAGGTTTTTAATCTCAGCCATGAATAGAGGTAACTGCGGACGCGAGTTTTGTGTAAGAGAGAGAAGTTACATTTGGTAACTCCCATATATAAAGATTAGACATCGGAGTTAAAGTTTTAAAATGTTTGGGATTTTCAGAGTGTAGCACACACGCCTGATGGTACACTGCCATGTACACAGACACGTGCTATCTCTAAACCGTCATTTTGAAAAGTTTTGATTACCCGCCAGTTTGATGTGATAGAAGTGTGTAGATAGAGTACAACATAGACTATTGAGTCTATCCACTACCTCAAGAAGCGTGTAAAATTTATGCATGAGTTTTATACACAATTTTATGTTAAGTGTTGAGTGGAATATGTTCAACGCTTAACATGTATTGCTTGTAAAATTTATATTGACGCTTGAGATTAAAATCATTTTATACTTGAGCGTCCAACATATTGTGCATAAATAATTCTGAGCGTTGATGATCATGCATATGAGATCATTGATGCGTACAGATATGTTTGAAGTACAACTTTTAAGGTTCCCCCTAAATTTGATAACTTGTAACAACTTTTCAAAGATCTTTTGGACATAAATAAAGCGGATTCCCCCTAAATTATATGTCTAATAAAATATGAGGCATGATGATTAAGCATTTAAATTGATCATACCTAGTTCACTTCTCAAAGTAAGAAAACGTTGTTCGTTGAGCACTTTGGTGAAGATATCTGCCAGTTGTTTGTCAGTTTCAATAAAGTACATGGAGATATCTTTCTTTTGAACATGATCATGAAGAAAATGGTATCTAATGTCAATATATTTGGTTCTGGAATGAAGAACAGAGTTTTGAGTCATAGCTAGAGCGCTTTGGTTGTCACAATGAATGGGGGTTGGACCTAGGATTATTCCATAATCTCTAAGTTGTTGCCTCATTGACAACACTTGTGCACAACAACTTCCTGCAGCGACATACTCAGCTTTGGCTGTAGAGGTAGCTATGGATTGTTGTTTCGTACTATGCCATAAAACTAACCTATCACCTAGAAATTGACATGTACCACTAGTACTCTTACGATCTATTTTGCAACCTGCAAATCCTGTATCTGAGTAACCAATTAGTTCAAAAGGAGAGTCCCTTGGATACCATAAGCCCACATTTTGTGTGCCTTTTAGGTATTTGAGGATCTTCTTGGCAGTAATAAGGTGTGACTCTTTAGGATCAGCTTGGAATCATGCACACATGCATACCGAAAACATAATATCAGGTCTACTAGCAGTATGATAAAGAAGTGATCCAATGATACCTCTATAATTATTGATATCAACCTTCTTCCCACTTTCATCTTTATCTAACTTAAGCGTTTGACTCATTGGAATTTTTGAATATGATGCATTTTCCATACCAAATTTCTTAATCATATCACGTGTGTATTTAGCTTGGTTTATAAATATGCCATTAGGGAGTTGTTTAACTTGTAATCCTAAGAAGAAAGTTAATTCACCCATCATGCTCATTTCAAATTGTTCTTGCATCAAATTTGAAAATTTCTCACATAGACGCTTGTTAGTAGAACTAAATATAATATCATCAACATAAATTTGGACTAAGAGAATGTCTTCATCATTGGTAATTTTAAATAACGTCATATCAACACTGCCTTTTGAAAAGCCTTTACCAATAAGGAAAATAGAGAGAGTATCATACCATGCTCGGGGTGCTTGCTTAAGCCCATGAAGTGCTTTGTCTAGCTTGTAAACCATACCCTTACCATGGTTGTTGATGAATCATGGTGGTTGCTCCACATATACTTCTTCTTGGAGTTTACCATTCAGGAAGGCACTCTTCATGTCCATTTGATACACAGTAAACTTGTTGAACGCTGCATACGCTAGAAACATGCTAACTGCTTCAAGACGGGTGAAAGGAGCATATGTCTCATCAAAATCAATACCCTCTTCTTGGCAATATCCTTGAGCTACGAGTCTGACCTTGTTCCTTATCACAATGCCATTCTCATCCATTTTGTTTCTATAAACCCATCTAGTTCCAATAACTCCTTGGTGAGTTGGTCTTAGTACTAACTTCCAAACCTTACTACGCTCAAACTGATTAAGCTTTTCTTGCATAGCTTCAATCCAACTTGGATCGCTTAGCACTTCATCCACCTTCTTAGGCTCCATTTAAGATAGAAAGCTTGTGAACATGGCCTCACTAAATGTAGCAGCTCTAGTCCTAATAGGCGCTTCAATATCTCGAATAATCTGCTCAAGTGGATGATCACGCAGCCATAGTCTATCTGGTTGGAACGGGTTAAGAGGTTGAACAGGCACTTGACGATCAGACGCTTGACTTTCCTTTTGCGTAGGCGCTTCAAATTCACTGATTCTTGTTTGCTCTTGATGATCATTTTCTTCATGGTCATCAGCAGAACTTGCATTGGTATCCGAAATAGCCTCACGAGTAATCTTTGGAGTAGGCACTGAGATCTCATCATCGTCGTCACTATCTTCATCAATGGTAATTTTAGACGCTTGATGACATAGATCTTCAACTCCTACATCATTCATATTAACCTTACTTGGTTCTTGATTAGCATCATCAAAAACAACATGAATAGATTCCTCAACCTTCGATTTGATCTTGTTTAAGATGCAAAAATTCTTTCCATTCTTGGCGTAGCCTAGAAAGATTCCCTCATCCACTTTAGGATCAAACGTCTTTAGGCTTTGGGATCCATTATTATGAATAACACATTCAGAACCAAAGACGTGAAAATATGAAATGTTTGGCTTACGTCCCTTCCACAGTTCATATGGAGTTTTCTCATGCTGTTTGTTGATCATGCAACAATTTTGAGTGTAACAAGCGGTGTTGATCGCCTCGGCCCAAAACCTAGGAACAAGCTTGGACTCTGCTAATATTGTTCTGGCAGCTTCCTTGAGCGTTCTGTTCCGACGCTCAACAACACCATTCTGTTGGGGAGTTCTGGGAGCCGAATACTCATGATGTATTCCGTTCTCTGCACAAAACTGCTCAACAACTTTGTTAGTAAACTCAGTACCGTGATCGCTTCTTATTCTTGCAACCTTAAGATTTTTTAATGTTTGAAGTTGCCGAATAAGCATTGTTAACTTTCACATGTTTCATCTTTGGATGAACGAAATTCCGCCCAAGTAAATTGAGAGAAATCATCTACTATCACCAAAGTATACTTTTTACCGCTCACACTAATCATTTAAATAGTTCTAATAGATCCATGTGAAGTAGTTCAAGTATTCTAGAGGTTGATAGATGAGGTTTTCTCTTGAAAGATGATTTGACTTGTTTTCCCATTTGACAAGCGTCACAAAGGTGATCCTTATGAAACGGTCCTTCTGGTAATCCCTCTACAAGATTTAGATTTATAAGCTGAGAGATTGTCTTGAAGTTGAGGTGATTCATTTGTCTATGCCATAACCAACCCGTTTTAGATTCATTTTTAGCAACAAAACATGTTGGGTTGTTATCAAGTGTTGAACCCCAATCTACCAAATATACATTGTTTGTTGTTTTGCCTTTCCATTTAGTAGACTTAGTCTTAGAGTCATTTATATAGCAACAGCCGCTTGAGAATATGACTTCAAAGCCTTTATCACAAAATTGACTTATGCTTAATAAATTGAATTGTGCTTTAGACCCTCAACATAATAAACCTCACTTATCATGATATTCCCTCTATGTGCAGTACCTATACCTTTGGTTTTACCTTTGGAGTTGTAACCAAATACAACCTGAGGACCATTGGCAGCTTGATAGTTGATCAGAAGATCTTTGGAACCAGTCATGTGCCTTGACGATCCACTATCGAAGTACCAAACAGATGTATTGGCTCTAGCTCTAGGTACCTGCAATCAAAAAGGAAGTTCTATTTCTATTTAAGTACCCATTGTTGCTTAGGTCCTTCACCATTATTAGCATTGTTAGTTTGAATTAGAACTTTAGGAACCCATATCTGCCTAGTCTTCATTGTAGGAATACTGGCCTTCTTGGGTTTCACATTGTGTTGTGTGTGTTGTTTGGGTGTATAGTAATATCCTTGATTATAATAGTAATCATAATCATAGTCATAATCAAAATCATCATAGTATCGATAATATGATCTTAACTGCCTTGGATATTGACGCTGGTATTTCCTTGGCGCTGGCTTGGGTAGCACTTTTGGTGCTGGACGCTTAATGCTTGATTCACAGTGATTAGATTTATTCTTAGCCTTTTGAGCGTTTGGATGAACCTGTCTTTGTGAATCATTTGTCTTTGCCTTACCCTTGCATGAGTCAGCTTTGGCTTTCTCATTTGGCCTTGTACCATTGTCGCTCGGTTCATTTTGTGTTTGACATTATGAACCTTTCTCAACAAAGAAACACCCTTTCCTTTGTTGTTCGCCGTAGCATTAGATTTTTTTGGTTGTTTACCAAATTTATTGCATCCTAAACCGGTCTTCTCACCAAATAACCTTGTTACCTCAGTCACATTGTCTAGCTTTCTTGACGCTTTAGACAATGATGAGATGAGTTGTTCTGATTTAGCAAGTTTAGCAATCAGCTCAGCTTCTCTCTTGACTATTATATCAAGATCACTTTTCAACTGGAGTATTTCACTCTCAAGCGATTGATTTTTCTCAATGCATTGTTGCTGGACTTGCAACTCTGCCTTGAGCGTCACTTTATCTCTTTTGAGCGATGAAATGATAGCGAAGTGATTCTGATATATTTTGGCATCATCTTGACAATCATTGTAATATTCTTTGACTTTGTCAAGTAATTCTTTATAAGAGAGAGGAAGAGATACTTCAGTGTTTACCTCAGGGGACGCTTCATCATCTTTGGCCATGAGACAAATAAGCGCTGAGTCATCCACTGGCTCATCATCATCACCACTCTCCTCTAAAGACTCCAAATCTTTAGGTGTGAATGTTGGTTCTGATTCCGCTAGCAAGCCTTGTTGACGAAGGTTGCTCCTGAATTGGATTATATCTATGTAGTCCTGCCTTGAAGGCTTAGATATGTCTGGATAGGGACAATTTACCTGGTAGTGCCCTGGTTTCCTACAATTATAACAAAAATTAGTTTTCATCTTTTGTTCATTTGTTAACCTTGCATTGTGTGGTTTTGAGACCACTGGCGCTGAGAGATTTGGAGTAGACGCTTGGTACTGAACAGGCGCTGAAGGAGAAGGTGCAGAATATTGAAGCGCTTGATACTGTTGTTGTACTGGCGCAGGCGCTTGATATGAATTTTACCCTTGATGCTTAGGACTATTTCCTTTCTTTTCATATCTCAAGAACTTTTTGAATCTATTTAGAAGCGCTAGTTCCTCATCCTCATTAATATCTGAAGCTTTTCCTTTATTACACGATTTACCCTTGATTGATGCTATGAGCGCCCCAGACATCACTGGACTGCTTACTGTATCACTAGTCGAATTCAACTCAAATTCAAATGCTTTGAGCTCTGAAAAAGCATCTTCTGGAGTTAAACTATCCAAATTGTTCAACTCTCTCATAGCTATTGTTTTCATCAAAAATCTACTAGGTAGATTTCTAAAAATTTTGACCACCATTTCCCGATTCTGTAGATCCATACCCAAAGATGTTAATTCTATAGTTAGGGCTGTGAATCTTATATCCAATTGTTCTAAAGTCTCATTGGGCAACATCTTGAAACTGTTGAACCTTTCCTTGGCAATGGAAAGCTTGTTCTCTTTAATCTGAGCTGATCCACCACAAATTGTGGCTAACCTATCCCAGATTTCCTTAGTAGTGCTGCATGACTTAATCTTGTTGAATAAGTTGTCATTATCACCGATAGTGGTATATAGAGCATTACGAGCAACATTATCCAAGTTTGCTCTTCGACGCTCATCTGGAGACCATTCTTGTTTTGGCTTTTCCACGTAACCATCCGGAGTGTCTTCCGTTGCTTCAGGCGCTCTAGTGACAACCTTATATATTTTGATTGGCCCATCTGAAATAATATCGCACATGTCATCATCACATGAACAGAGATATGTAAATGATTTGACTTTCCATGTGTCATCGTTTGACTAGTCAGTTTGGGAACTTTAGCAAATGCCATAAAGAAAATTTTAAAGCAATTAGATTTGAAAAGGGATCTAAACAAGCTATTATGCTTGGAAACATTAAATTTCCATTTTAACCGCTCTGATACCACTTGTTGGTCCCAAGTGGCATACAAAAAGGGTTTAGAAAGGGGGGGAGGTTGAATAGACCCTGAAGTCTTTTTCGACTTAAAAAAGATTCGTATTAAAAATTTGTTGGACGCTTGAAAAATAGGCGCTTGACTTGAGCGTCTAATGAAGTCTGTTTTAGAAAGTTAACTTAGACTTCAAGATTTGAATACTATAACCAAATAGGTATGAGCGTTCACTTCTTTGATTAGTGTTAGCACAGCGGAATGATTGTCGAGTCTTCTCTTTTGAAAGCTTTAGCGTCACAGAAGCTTAGCTTTTGATTGTGTTTTACTTGGTCAATTAATGCAATGATATGATAATAAATAAATTGACTGTAAAGTAAATAACACAATATTTGTAAGGTTCGTTGGGTGGTGTAATCCTAACTACGTCTTTCTTCTCCTTGATCACTTGGAGGCAATCCACTAAAATAATTCTCAAAGGATCACACAGAATCTTCTACAATTTAGGGAGAAATGCATGTTAATGACTTGAGCTCCTTGATCACACAGATTTCTGCTACAAATCACTTCTATCCTCTTGCTTCTTTCACACAGAAATAGTGCAAGTATCTAACTTCGACTTCACACAGATCGCGAGGCTTGGATTTGGTTTTTCTAAATGGTTTGTTTGATTTTGATAAAGTCCAAACAACTGGAAATATCTCAATAGTAATGTAGGTTTCTCTGAAAAGAATGTTTGAGATATTTGGTTGACTGTCTTAGGAATTGAAGAAAAGCAAGTAGAATGTTTGCTTGAATATTCTGGCTTTTTTGAGAGTTTAAGGAATGAGACTTCAATGCAACAACAATTTGGCTTTTTGTTGATCGTTGTTTTTGGCTTGTTTGTGAAATCCTATTTATAGGCATTCTTGGAGAAAGTGTCCATTTGACACATGCACAGACGCGTGTCTCTCACTTCCGCGAGTGAATAGATTTTGTCCTTTTTCCCAAAAATCTACTGCACAAAAGTTGGTGTTGCAGTCTGTGAATAGTTGACAGTCCAATTAGGTGGCTTCTCCGTACGTCTGAAAGAGCTTATTACATTTAATGCTCTTATCAGCATTTAAAGCATTTGAATTAAATGCCCGTTGACAGTTAATGCACTGAGAATATTTGCATTGAACTCCTTCTGGACTTAGAAATAAATTCAGGTGCAATCAGTCATGGATAGATGCTCATTCATCTGTTAGTTACTTTTGTCCTACAAGTGACGCTTGATTTAGCTGGTCGTCTTAGATGCTTGGAAACTTTATCTTTATTCAGACTTTAGGCGCTTGAGTCTTCAACCTTAGCTACTAATAAACTCACTCAGAAATTATCAGACGCTCAGTCTGAGAGTACTTAGCCTAACAATCTAGAATAAAATAAAACAAAGCCTTTTACAATTCTAACGCTCAAAGCTTATATAAGATTTTTATAAAAATCAAACTTACATATTTTGGGTCTAACAAGTAATCCTCACTGTCATCACCAAAACATTTAACATTAAATTCCTAACACAGACCAATTTAGTATACAAGTATTAAACTCCTCTAGTGCCATAGAGAGTTAACTCTTGTATTCATGGACTTGTAGATGATTACAATATATAAATGTCAATAATAAAGTAAACAAATAAAATGCCTTTATTAAATAATAGAATAACAATTACAATCTTATAATGTCTTTGTTCTCTCTAATCGTCTAACGGCATTTGAGGACATAAACCTAACAGTCTACACTAGAGACCACTTGAAGTTCCTCAAGAAATTTCCTAATCTAAACACTCTCTTTAGCAGCCTGAGACGCCACTATGTACTCTGCCTCAGTGGTGGAATCAGCGGTTGTGCTTTGCTTGGAACTTTTTCAAGTCACCGCTCCACCACTGAGCGTGAATATAAACCCTGAAGTGGATTTTCTATCATCTACATCAGATTGGAAATCTGAGTCAGTATATCCATCCACTTTTAAATCCCCGTGTCCAAATGTTAGGACCATATCCTTAGTCCTCTTCAGGTACTTTAGGATATTTTTTAACGGTGGTCCAATGTTCTCTTCCCGGGTTTTCCTGAAATTGGCTTACCATGCTTACCGTGTAGGCTATGTCAGGTCGTGTACATAACATGGCATACACTAGACTACCTACTGTAGATGCATAGGGCAGGGTATACTCATTTCCTTCCTATCTTCCTCATTTTGAGGAGACATAGATTTTGAAAGGTGCACCCCATGTCTCATGGCTAAGAAACATTTCTTAGAGTCTTTCATCCTAAATTTGTTTATGATCTTCTCTAAGTAAAGAGCTGGAAAAAACCTTGTCATTCTATTTGTTCTATCTCTATATATACGAATTCCTAGAATATGGGCCGTTTCTCCCAAGTCTTTCATGGGGAATGTATTTCAAAGCCATGTTTTGACCGAAGTTGACATTCCTGCTTCATTTCCTATAAGTAGAATCTCATCCACATATAAGACTAGGAAAGTGATCTTGCTCCCACTAACCTCCTTGTAAATACAAGGCTCATCTTCGTTCTTGATAAAGTTAAACCCTTTGACAGTGTCATCAAAATGAAGATTCCAACTCCTTGAGGCTTGCTTAAGTCCATAAATGGATCTCTTAAGCTTACACACCTTATGAATATCAGACCCAGATATGAAGCCTTTAGACTGTTCCATATAGATATCCTCTTCGAGGAATCCATTCAAAAAAGATGTCTTCACATCCATCTACCATATCTCATAGTCTATATGTGTAGCTATTGCTAGCAAAATATAAATAGACTTGATCATTGCCACAGGTGAAAAATTTATTTGATAGTCAATTCCTTCCTTTTGACTATAATCTTTTGCTACAAGTCTTGCCTTGTATAGGTCAACGTTTCCGTACAGGCCTATCTTTCTCTTATATATCCATTTACACCCTATAGGTGCTATGTCTTCGGGACGATATATCAAAGTCCAAATCTGGTTGGAATGCATTGAGTCTATCTCCATTTACGTAGCTTCTCTCCATTTTGTAGAATCGATGTCCATCATTGCTTGATCATAATTAGAAGGATCGTCCTCATAAACTCCCCCTGCTATAGTGTAAAGACTTAGTTTCTCTTGTAGCAGGTACCCATAGTACCTTTCAGATCCGATCGTAGTGCCTTTATATGATGTCCAATTTGATTTTCCACCAGACCCTTAAATTCTTTGAACTTTTCAAATGATTCAGACTTGTGTTTCATTAAGTACACTAGACCATACCTTGAATGGTCATCAGTGAAAGTAATGAAGTAGTGAATGTTTTGGATCGAACCAGCGGATAAAATTTTTTCTCGATTCACAAATCCTAGATTCAATTCATGTTTCGATAATTTTATTTTCACATAAAATCAAAAACCAAGAAGAAGATGTAATCCAATTACCTTTTTTGATGAATTCTAAAGCCAAGGTTTTGAGAAGCAACGGATCGTTCCTTCCTCTAGATTATCAGGCGAAAGATGATCTTCAATTCTTGAAGCTCGACCTCCTCTACCTCAGAATGGGTTGGCGACTAGGGTTTATGGGGAGGGAGAAAGGATTTTAATGTTTTACTCTTTTACTCTCTAAGATGAAAAATCACATAAAGTTATGTTTTTAGTTAAACACCTAGTAGTTAAATAAAAACTACTCCTTTGACTTAAGGAGAGGGGGGGTGGCCGACTTGACCTAAGGGATGAGTTTACTGAATTTCATCCAATTGAAAGCCCAATGTTAAGTATTTAAATAATGTTCCCAGTCAATCCAATTGGTAATTAATTAAATACTAAGCTCCTTTTATTAGCAACACTTTATTAATTCTAAATTAATAATACTATTAATATTGATTGAATAAAATTATTTAATTACAATAATTAAATACATTTATTATAATCTATACGCATACCTTTAATAATTTTCACTATAAGTGAAATTACTAAAATACCCTTCATAAAGTAAAACTCCTTTACTTTATCATTTTTATGTAGCACGACTCTCTAGCTCGTCTTGATCGACATTGGGAGGATTCCAAGGATATAGTTATCACCAAACAATTCCCATGAAGCTATACCGAAATCCAATCAAGTACGAAATGAATATTTCATCATGAACCTTTATGTTAGAATTACTATATGAGTATAAACTCTTCACTGATGCAACCCGATCAAGTAAGAGTCATGGAACGTCAACCTCATATAACTTGATACTCTACTATAATCATACTGGTGTGAAATTACCAAACAACCCTTTATATCCAATACAAGTCAGTTATTAATTCTTTGGCTAAAGACTTTAATTTTACAACACCTATGACGTACAGGTCGCTTCTCGTTTACTTTCGAGACAGTGAATTCCTTATTGGCAATCCACTTCCATTGTCGAACGCACCAATTGAATCGTACTTTGAGGTTGACCCCACCAATGGGTTATTGGGCCTAACTACTCTAATAACTTATTCAATGGTACGGGCACAATGTAAAGGACTCCTCAGGTCTAAAGAGCACTCATACTATCATAACTAGTAATCCTTATCATTGACTGTCATCTAGTAAAAACCAATGTGATAGCATTACAAAGAGTCGTGTTCGACTATGTCAACTCCGTTAATCATATTCATGACACTAGCTCTCACTATCCAATCAGTGTACGATTAGCACTTTTCTAGTCAAACCAAGTGTCATACGAGTTGAACTTAAATGCCTAATTTAGATTCTTTAACTTGCGAACCATGTTTATAAGATCAAGCACTTAACTCCACCAGTGATCTTACTTATCAAATAAGTAGTGGTGAGTATACCTTGATCTTAAGGAGCTATTTGTTCAATATATTTAATTCCACAATTAGATTTATAAGAACAAACTCAATGCCTTTTATTAATGATTAATAATGTTCATACAATATAAATAAAATGCCCTCCTAAATGGCATAGAGGGAATAACACCTAACAATCTCCCACTTGTACTCAATGCCAATTGCTATTGTATTTGAGTCCCAACTTCTCAAGATGTTTCTCTAGCATCGCTGATGATAGAGGCTTAGTGAGTAGGTCCTCTATGTTTTCTGCTAAGGCTACTTTCTGCACGGCGATGTCGCCTCTTCCTCAGATTTTTCGTATTATGTGATACATTTTCTCTATGTGTTTAGATTTATTGTGAGACCTTGGTTCTTTAGCTAGTGTTATTGCTCCATTGTTGTCACAATATAGTGGCAACGACATTTCCATGCTAGGAACCACTTGAAGTTCGGTCATGAACTTTCTTATCCAAACAGCTTCGTTAGTTGCCTCAGAGGCAGCTATGTTTTCAGCTTCACATGTGGAGTTCGTAGTTGTGATTTGCTTGGAACTTTTCCAAGACACTGCTCCACCATTCAGAGTGAAAATAAACCCAGACGTGGATTTTCAATCATCCACATCAGACTGAAAGTCTGAGTCAGAATATCCATTTACTCTCATTTCTTCATTTCCATATATGAGAAGCATATCCCTTATTCTTCTAAGATACTTAAGGATAGTCTTCACAGCCATTCAATGCTGCTCAACCGGGTTATCTTGAAACCGCTTGACTACACTCACAGCGTAGGCTATGTCAGGCCTCATGCATAACATTTCATACATGAGACTTCCCACTGCCGATGCATATGGGATTTTACTCATCTTTAGTCTGTCCTCATCTAATTTCGGACTCATAGACTTAGAGAGATGTATTCCAAGTCCCATGGGCCGAAGTCCTCCCTTAGAGTTACTCATTTCATATCTCTTAAGGACTTTCTCTAGGTAGAGCGCTTGGGAGATACCTAAAATCCGATTCGCTCTATCCCGGTAGATGCGAATTCCAAGAATGTAGGTCGCTTCTCCTAAGTCTTTCATGGAGAATGTGCCTGAAAGCCATGCCTTGACTGATGTCAACGAGCTTATGTCATTCCCCATTAGCAGTATATCATCTACCTACAACACTAGAAATGTCAACTTGCTCCCACTGGACATTTTATAGTCACACGGTTCATCTTCATTCTTAATGAATCCATAAGATTTTGCTTCTTGATCGAACCGTTGATTCCAGCTACGAGACGCCTGCTTAAGTCAATAAGTAGACTTATTTGGCTTGCAAACCTTATGAAAATCGGTTAGGAATCCGATCGGATGCGCAGCGGAAATGCGGATAATCGTGAATTCATAAAGCCAGATCACTTTATGACGTTTTAATAATTTTACATAAATAGAAACATTAACACAACGATTTACCGTTATCGAACCATGATTCGTTTCTTGAAAAATCAAATAAACGCAATTGAAGTTTTTAAAAAATAAATCCAAAGTGAATTCTCTGTTTGCATAGTCGAATCAATTAATCGCGAAAGCGAATAATTACTTACCTGTTCAAGCGAAGTGGTTGGAGACTAAATTCCTCCAAAAATTCGAACCTTGTAGGCTTGAAGACTTCAAGAACACATGCAATGAAATCTTCATGAATCCTTGATCTTTTCTTGAATTTTTGATCTGAACAACAAACGTACGTTGCCTCTAAATTATCACGAGGATTGATTAGACAAAAAATCCCTCTTTTTCCCTTGGAGGCCGACGGCTAGTGTTCTAAGAGAGAGGGAGGAGTTTTTCTTTTCTTTTTAGGAGAGTTATGATTTCGTATGTCTTATTTAGGTCAATGAGTCTTTTTATAATCACTTGACTTGTTGACCAAGACAAACAAAAAGAGACCTCATTGGGCATCCCAGTGGACTCCCAACTTACTATTTGGATGCACCTTCTAGGCCCGACATTTCCTTTTGTTTAATTAATTATCAATTTAATTAATAATTCATTATATCCAATAAATTAATTAAATAACAAAATTAATTAGATAAATTAATTCATTAATTTATATTCTTAAGAAATTAATTAATAATTAATCTTATCTTTATAGTTAATTATTTCATCCAATGAGTAATTAATTAAGTATTTAATTTATCCAATAAATTAAATCTCCCAGAATAAAATAGAAAATCCTTTTCATTTTTCTTTATCAATCCTTTAGCACGACTCTTTAGATTCGTTTCGGTTGGCAATGAGAGGAGTCCAAAGGAAGTGGGTAACACCTAGCCAGTCACTTGGCCCACTTCGTAGCCCAAAAAAAAAATAAATGATTGGATCATTCCACAACCTTCCAATCGTAAATACCGTATAAGTATAAACCCTTTGTTCACGTGCCCCAGTCAAGTGAGAGTCATGGTTATGTCAAGCTCGCTGGACTTGACCATACGTACTTTCTTATTCACTTATGAGAGAACAAATCCCATATTAGATATCAGCTAAGACTACCACTTGCCCATCAAGCCACATTTTGAGGTCAACCCCACCAACGGGTGAATTGGGTCTAACTACTCTAGTGAAATACTTGACGTCACAAGTGCATCTTTAGCCTGATACTTCAGGAAAAAGGTTCACTTATACTATCACACATAATCAGTTATGTCATTGACAGTCACAGAGTGAAAACCCATGTGACAGAATAGATGCGAGTCGTGTTCGAGCATGTCAGTTCCACTGATGTGCCTACAGTCTTAAGCTCCCACCATCAAATGGTGTTCGACTGGCACTCCCATGTCAGAGCTAAGATTGTACAAGTGTTCTTAGTCTTTATTTCTCTATAAAGACTTCATATTACTTACGAACGAGTTTCAGTAATTAGATCAACCTCTCTAGTGCCAATCTTCCTATCCCATAAGAAGTAGAGGGATTGCACTGAAAACATGGTCAAAATGGTTTACACTACTTATTGATGTATATAAGATTTAAGTGAAAACTAAATAATTCCTTTATTATAAATAATAAATAAATTTATTACAAGAAAGATGTCCTATCATTCTATCCTCTATGAAATCTAACAATCTCCCACTTGCACTCAATGTCACTCATTGTGGTATCTTATACCCATCATTTCCAGGTGTCGGTCCAGAACAGCTGAGGTAGTGGTTTGGTGAACAGGTTAGCTACATTGTCAACTGAGGCACTTTTCTGCACTGGTATCTCTCCTCTGCCAACGATCTCCCTAATGATGTGAAATCTTCTCTCAATGTGTTTAGACTTGTCATGAAACTTTAGTTCCTTGGCTTGTGTTATTGCTCCATTGTTATCACAATAAAGTGGCAACCGGAGCTGTGCGCTAGGAACCACTTCAAGTTCTCCAAGAAACTTTCTCATCCAAATAGCTTCTTTGGCTGACTCTGAGGCTGCCACATATTCTGCTTCAGTGGTGGAATTAGTGATTGTGCTTTGCTTGGAACTTTTCCAAGACATCGCCCCACCATTAAGCGTGAAAACAAACCCTGAAGTGGATTTTCGACATCAACGTTAGACTGAAATTCTGAATTAGTGTAACTTTCCATCTTTAGATCTCCACCTCCATAGATGAGAATCGTATCCATAGTTCTTTTGAGATACTTTAGGATATTCTTCATAGCTATCCAATGTTCCTTTAAGAATTTGCCTGAAATCAACTCACCACGCTTACAACATAGGCAATGTCAGGTCTTGTACACAACATTGAATACATCAGGCTACTAACTACAGAAGCGTAGGGTACATTACTCATCTCCTTTCCATCTTCCTTGCTTTGGGAACACATAGAATTAGATAAGTGTACTCCATGACTCACAGGAAGAAACCATTTATTAGAATTATCCATCCTAAATCTCTTTCAGACCTTTTTGATGTAAAGATCTTGGCAGAGACCTATCATTCTATTCGTTCTATCTCTATAGATACAAATTCCTATAATGTATGTCGCTCCTCCCAAGTCTTTCATGAAAAACGTACTCGAAAGTCATTCCTTGACAGTGGTGAGCATTCCCATGTCATTTCCTATAAGTAGAATGTCATCCTCATATAGTACCAAGAACCAGATCTTGCTCCCAACAGTCTTCTTGTAGACACAGGGTTCATCTTTGTTCTTCATGAAGCCATATCCCTTTACTACTTGATCAAAATGAAGTTTCCAGCTTCTAGATGCTTGCTTGAGATCGTATATAGACCTCTCAAGTTTACATACTTTATGGATATCGGTCTCCAATACAAAACCTTTTGGCTGCTACATATAGATGTCATCTTCTAAGAATCCATTTAGAAAAGACATTTTGACATCCATTTACCATATCACATAATCAAAGTATACAACTATGGATAACAGTATTCGTATGGACTTTATCATGGCCACGGGCGAAAAGGTTTCTTAATAGTCCATTCATTCTCTTTAACTATAGCCTTTTACAACGAGCCGGGCTTTAAAGGTGTCAACCATGCCATCGCTACCTATCTTTCTTTTGTATATCCACTTACATCAAATAGGTTTAATACCTTCAGGACGATCTACCAAAGTCCAGACTTGGTTCGATTACATAGAGTCCATCTTTGTTTCCATTGCTTCTTGCCATCTTGAAGCGTCGACATCCACCATCGCTTGATCATCTTCATGACTTTCTTGTACTACAGTGTGAAGCTCTGGATCCCCCTACAGGAGATACCCTTACCTCTCAGGTTCATGTGGTATTCTACCAGATCTACGTGGTCGTTGTGCTACTATTGGGTCAGGCCTTGGTTCTTGGAAAGATGTCTCGGAGGGAGTTTCATTTTGTTCTTCTAGAACAAGCTTTCTACCTTTGCCCCCTTCCAAGATGAATTTATCTTCAAGGAAGTGGGCTTGTAGGGCCACAATGATTCTTTGATCATCATGTATGTAAAAGAAGAATCCCATGGAATCTTCAGGATAACCAACGAAACGTCCCATGAGGGATCTTGTCTCCAATTTCTCCACTTTAGTCTTCTTGACATAAGTGGGACATCCCCAAATCCTAATGTGGTTAAGACTTGGTTTCCTATTATTCCACATCTCATGCGGAGTTTTAGGAACGGATTTAAAAGGATAAATGTTCAATATATAAGCAGCAGTAAGGAGCGTATGTCCCCACAACGAAATGGGTAAATCAGTGTAACTAAGCATGGAACGAACCATGTGCAACAGTGTTTGGTTCCTACGCTCGGCTACTCCAGTCGCTGATGGTGTTAGTTGTAACATTATTCCTTGTTCTTTAAGGAAAATATCAAACCCGGCGCTCATATATTATCCTCCACGATCTGATCGTAGAGTTTTTATATTTTACCTAGTTTGATTCTCCACTAAAGCTTTGAATTCTTTAAACCTTTCAAAGGATTCAGACTTTTGCTTCATCAGATACATTAGACTATATCTTGAATGATCGTCTGTGAAAGTGATGAAGTAGTAGAAACCTCCACGAGCCATTTCTCCAAACGGTCCGTAAAGGTTGGTATGCAGTAATCCTAAGACTTGAGTAGCTCTTTCAAAAGTCCCAGTGAAGGGAGATTTAGCCATCTTGCTTAAGAGACATGATTCACATGTTGGATAGAGATCCGACCTAGTGAGCTTAAAAGCCCATCTTTTTCCATTTTGTGGATTTTGTGCTCTCTAGCATGGCCTAGTCTAATATACGACTTGAGCCTTAAGTTAGCTTCTTGCCTACCACGTTTATATGTTACAACATTCACAGCAGTTGAATTATAGACATTTAAATAATACAAACCATTATCTAAAGATGCATTGCCAACTAATTTATTTCCATAATAAATGTCGCAATTCAATTTAGAAAAACGGAATGTATAACTAATATTAACTAATATAGGAATGGAAACAATGTTCTTAAGCCCCTTAGGCAAAAATAAAACATCATTTAAAAACAATAAATGTTCAGAATTCAAAATCAAAGAAGTAAATCCAATCCTAGTAGCTGCGATGCTTTCCCCGCTGCCTACTTTGATCATCACTTCTTCTCGGCCCAGTTTTCTATATCTCTGCAGATCCTGATCCAAACAACATACATGGGCACTTGCCCCTGAGTCTAGAATCCATGAAGTAGAAAAAATGGTCATAGAACAATTTGTCGGGAATTGATGCCCGAAAACGTAGCGGAATAAAAATTTCGATTCAATTCCGGAGCCATGGATCAATTTAGGTTTTCATTGATTTTAATCGAAGAACAAGATAGAACAATTTACCTCTTTGGTCTTTGTTTTCGTTTCTTGATCTACCTTCTACAGCAGCACTCCCCGGCACTCCTGCCTCTAGAAAATCACGCACGGAATTTGCCAGAAAATCTTCCCCCTCCATCTCTAAGTGGCGTCTAGAAGAGAAGAAGAGGGAGAGAATATTTTCTCTCAACTTTTCTGCGTAATTCTTGGTGGCAACTGATCAATTCTTAACCTAAGTCTAAGTGTTGGAGGATTTAAATAGCATCCTCCTTCTTGGACCTAGGTTAAACGCCTCATAGGCTTATGTGGACTAAGTTGGCTCAGTCAACTTGGTCCACTTTAATTTAATAACATTTCATATTTAATCTAATTAGATATGTGTGTGATTAAATTAATATTTAATTCAACCGAGTTAATTAAACATTCAAATTAATTTTATGTTCCATTGTTTAATCTAATTAAACAACTAATTAAATTAATCCGTCCACTTAATTAATTTATCCATCTAATGTCAAATTACCATAATGCCCCTCCAAGTACACAAAGTGATTTCCCACTCATTTGTGGTAGCGCGACTCTCTAGGTTCGTCTTGATTGGCAATGGGAGGGCACCAAAGGATGTGGGTGACACCTAGCTAGCCCCGTGGCCCCACATCGTAGCCCAACCAAGTACGAATGACTATGTCATTACGAACTTCTTGACTATGAATTCCATATAAGTATAAGCCCTTCACTAATGTACCCCGATCAAGTGAGAGTCATGGAATATATCAAACTCACATAACTCGATGTTATGCTATGAACCATAGTAACATGAAATGATTGAATTGCCCTTTGTATCCCATACAAGTCAATTCTTTTGCGTTGGCCAATGACTTTTCATTTCAGTTACCTATGATCGCATAGGGTATCTGCTCATTTACTTTCAAGACAGTGAATCCCTTCTTGGTAATCACTTCACAATTGATACTTGCCCATTGGGATCGCACTTCGAGGTCAGCCCTACCAACAGGTGAATTGGGCCTAACTACTCTAGTAACAGATCCAACGTCACAATCACATCATGATAATGAATCCTCAGGTCAAAGGCTCACACATACTATCATAGTCAGCAATCCAATCATTGACAGTCACTGAGTAAAAACCCATGTGATCGGATTACTATGAGTCGTGTTCAAATATATCAATTTCATTGATATATCTATGACACGTGTTCTCACTATCCCATAGTGTTCGACTGACATTCCTTGTCAAAGCACGTGTCATACAAGTCAAATCTTAATGCCCAATTACGATTCCTTGACTTGAGAACCCTTTTAAGTGATCAGAATAAGACTCTCCCTGTGCCACTTCTTTATTCCGTAAAGAGCAAAGAGTCAACCTTGATGCACATGGATTATTTGTTCAATACTTATTAATGACATGAAGTTTTACATTATCAAAAACTCATTGCCTTTATATGTTCGTACAATATAAATCAGTGCCTGATTTAAATCTAATTCCTCCTAATTGGCATTGAGGGCACACACCGAACACAATTAGCTTCAAAAATGAAGAGTTACATACCTTTTGCGATTTTGCCTAATTTAGGACAGTTCCTCTTCTAGTGGTCAAGCTCACCCCATTCGAGACATCTATCCGTTTTCTCAGGCCCTTTGCTCTTACAAAACCCTTGAGCCTTTCCCTTACCCTTTTGAGCCTCCTAGCTCGCCATCCTGCTTCTTGCTCTTGTTCTTGTTCTTCTTAGACTTAGAGTATTTAGGTCCAGAAGAGATGACCAAGGCAGTTTCCTTTCCATTTGGTTTCATTTGAGATTGTGCAGTAACCAACTTGTTCATTAGCCCAGCTAAATTGCACTCTATCTCATTGCAGTTAAAGTTAACCACAAATTGGGAAAAGGAATCAAAAAGAGACTGCAAGATTTAGTCAGTTTGAAGGGTGGCGTTCATGGTGAAGTTGAGAGCTTCTAATTTCTCAATCCAAGATATCATTTTGAGGACATGACCACCAACCTTCTCACTTTCTTTCATCTTGGCTCCGAAGAGCTCTTTCGATATCTCATATCGTGTTGTTCGACTATGCTCATCATAGAGCTTTACCAGGTGAGCTAGGATAGCTCTTGTAGTGGGCATCTTATCATGTGACCTTTGAAGTTCATTGGTCATAGATCCCAGCATGTATCCTCTTCCTCACTAGCACGTGTTCTAGCTGGAGCCCTCGGGATATTAGCCTCCAAGACGTATCACAGAGATTCCATATTGAGGACAATCCTCAAATTTCTAAGCCAGTCCACATAATTGGGTCCAGCAAGGGTATTCTTTTCGAGTAGAATTGAAAGTGGGCTTGTCATATTTGAGAGAGATAAAAGAGAAAATAACTGCAGAAATGAACCAGATCAATTGAATTACTTGTATTTAACTTAAACAAGAAAAATTAAGGACTTAGAATTTATCTTGGCTCCCACTGCATTTTTCAAATTCCACACTCCCATGTGAAAATCGGGAGTCATCATTGACATCGATTCCAAAGCGTGTATGGAGGTCCTCAATTAATTAGATGGGTTGCAACCTAACCAATTTCTGGCCTATTAATTATTTGAAGTGATGTCTAACATCAATTTATCCAATACATGTTTCAATACCTTTCCCCATAGTTCATGTTGGTCCCAAGTGGTATACGAAAGGGTCTAGAAGGGGGGGGGGGGGTTGAATAGACCCTGAAGTCTTTTTCGACTTCTTAAAAGTTCGTATCACTTTGAAGTATTTGAACGCTTGACAAGTTTAAGCGCTGGATGTGGCGCTTGAGAAACGTTAACTTAGACTCGGTGATTTCAATGCTTACCAAAGTAGGGCAGAGTTTAGTCACTAAATCAGAGTTAGCACAGCGGAAGTATTTTATAGCTTAGCGTTCGGTTAATTAATAGAAAGTAGTCGCTTAGTTGTTTTAAGACTTTATCAGAATGTATGCAATATGAATAGTAAATCAGTAAAACAATGAATGCTTAAAGAGGTAAATGACACAAGATATTTGTAAGGTTCACTGGGTGATGTAATCCCAGCTACGTCCTTCTTCTCCTTTTATCAGGGAGGTTTTTCCACTATGATGATTATCGAAGAGTCACACAGAAACTTCTACAAGATAGAGGGAGATTGGATATGATCTCGGAACTCCTTGGTCACACAGATTTCAGCTCCACTAAAGACCTTCTATCCCCTTGCTTCTTTCACTCAGAAATGGTGCAAGTTACTCTTGATCTCGGAACTCCTTGGTCGCACAGATTTCAGCTCCAATAGAGATCAACTTCAACAAGCTTCTTTTACACAAAAATATTGCTTGCAAGTCAACCAGCTTTCTCACTCAGATGAAAGGTGTTGATGGTTTTGGTCACGGGTTTGTTTGTTTTTGGAAAGTTCAAACAACTTGGGGATATCTCAATGGTAGTATAGGTTCTTCTTAAAAAGAGATTTGAGATATGGGTGACTGTCTCTGGAATATTTGTGAAAAGCTTATATGGATATTTGGCTATGATTTTCAGTAAGCTTTTCTTTCAACAAAGTAGGTATTTTTTTTTGCCTTTTTTTGTGTGTCTCCATTTACTTGTTTGTTGAAAGAGCTATTTATAAGGTATTGGTGTTTTTTTTTTGTCCGTTTGACACGGTTGGAGTCTCGTTTCCCCAAACATTCCTTGAGTTCAGACATTTCTAACTTTGGGTATACTTAATTAGTTAGGCATGTTCTTGGTTTCATAACTTCTGACAGTTTCGGTCAAAAGAATGGCTTACCCATACGTTATAGTGCTTATATTTTAATAGCACTTATCCGACTTTTAATGCATCTTGTCTTATTTCCGTTGGAAATAATTCGTCCGTTTGATTCATGCATTTTTAAGTCTTTGGATGGTTTTGGGTTTGAGTTTTCAGGTTACGTTCTTTGTAGGTTGTGTTGGTTTAACCTTTTGGACGCTTGCTGAAGAGAATAGTTATTCTCGTGTATTGGACAGACGCTTGGACTGATCCTGAGTTTCTTCTCTTTATTTCAGACGCTTACTCTTCAATCTTGTCTTGATGGTCTTACTGAGAATTCCGTCATCTCACTTGATGTTGAGTATTCGGCCTGAGTTATCCATTCTTAGTTTGAGCACTGGGATAATCCCTAAAGCGTTTGACGGACGCTTCAAGATATCTTTATCTATTGTAGCTTCAGACGCTTGATCTTCACCTTCATCACTTGGTAGACTCACCTAGAATTTTTCTAAGTGATTTAGTGTCACATACTTAGTGAATTCTACAAAGATAAATACTATAAGCCTAAGATAAATAAACTTTCAGGTACTTATACATAACATTCTATGAAAGCTTTTACACTTTTCGGGGTCTAACAGGAAGTCCTATTTGTCATCATCAAAACATCTAATATGAAATTCCTAACAATTTCCCCCTTTTTGATGATGGCAATACTTATTTAGTTCAAGCGTTAGATACCTAAAGTGAAGGTTAGCGTAAGTTAGTAAGTTAGTTTGAGCTTTAACGAGATGTTTCAGCTGTAAAATGCATTTTTATATATATATTTCATAGTACAGGCATTTTACAACTAAAAAGAGAGAAGCACAAGTAAAAATCAAGATCGTGACTTGATCTTGTATCTCTTAGTCATTTCAGCACGGATTGCTTCAGTTATCTGATCTTCTAACGTCATCATCGCAGCTTGATCTTTACTGATTATGTGCTTGTTTTCTTGAACTTGTCGTGCCTTAAAGGCAATGAAGTGTTTATCCCATTCCTCTGGACTGATGCCTATGTATCGTAGGCAAATCCTGAAGGTTTGGTCGAAGTCAGACATTTTTCTTTCTAAGGCTAATATGCTGGATCAGATGGTTCTGGAATTGATGCTCTGAGAAGAGGAATGTCAAACTGTTCAAGCAGTGCTCTTGAAGGCAATGGAAGAGTTGGATAGAGCACTCTGGGAGTTTCTTTCTTATTGGACGCTTCAACCGATGTAGTTACCCAAGAGGGATAGGGATACCTTGGTTCTGTACTCAGTGTGAGAGAAGTATCAATATGTTGACGCTTGGATGGTGGAGGAGGAACTTGATCTTTAGATGTTGACGATTTCCTTTTTTCTCCCTTCTTTTCCCACTTATTGCCATCATCAGTCTGTATGAAATGCTGAGTAAGAAGACTGACTTGAGTAGCAATCTGAGCGACAGTGGCCTCAAGAGTGGTTAGACGCTGGTCGAAATGTTCTTTCATGACCAGGAGTTGAGCGTGATTAGCGTCTGTGAGAGAGGTCTCTAGAGCCGTGAACCGGTCTTGTAAATTATTGGTTAAAGCCACATGACTTGCCTGAGTAGCTGTAGATAGTTGCTGTATTTGAGTGAGGCATTCAGTCATGGACGGTTGAGCGTCGGGAATTGCAGTGCTGACTCGAGGCTTAAAACGAGATGTGTGTTTGAGAGATTCAATAGGTACTTTATAAGTAGGATCAAATACTGTTCCTCGAAGCTCTGGGGCAGTGTTGGACTCAGTGGATGCAGTAGAGTCGGATTCAGTTGGACTGGGGAAATGAGGCGCATGAGGTAATTCTAATAAGCGCTCAGGAGCAGGTAACGTGTCAGCTGGTGCTGCAGTAAATTCTGATTCTATACGGCTAAAGTCGGTAAACCGAAAGTCCAAGCTGGCAAACGGCTCATCTGCATATGGATACGTAGCAATTTGTAGAAGTTCATTCAAATGTAGAGTGGGGAGATAAGTACCTTGAATGAACGTTCTGATAGGACTATCCAGGGCCCTGATATACATTGGCCCGAGGATATCCAGCACATGAGTGGGAAAGATTTTGGAGGGCGCTTGGCAGATGGAGAATAAGGCATCTGGGCAATAGTGTTGTGAGAAGCCAATTAGCCGATCTGTTGGGAGAGTCTTCGGTTTCCGAGAGTCGGGAACGTGGAGCCGGTAATACTCTTTCAAGTATGGGTAGATGGCTGAAGCAAGCGCTTGAGATCTTTCTAGCAGCGATAAAACAAAATCATAGTGACTGAAGACTTCTTGTCGAATAGACAGAAGAAGTGGATATCCTCTGAAAGGATTGATCCGAGAGCCATTCCATTGTCGCAGATTTTCTGTGAAGATTTTGTCGAATAGGGAGACTGGAGGCATAATTGCCATCATGAAAGAAAAGTTGTCTTCACAGTAGCTAGGGGTGAAGTTCAGACAGGACAGGGGAGAAGAACCGCTGGTGGACGCTTGATCAGCAAAGCGTAGAGAAGAGTTGGCCAGTTTGTGCAATGCTTGTCTTAAGCGGTGTTCAGGTTGATGGCGGATCAGAGGCAGCTTCAGAACGGGTCCAAGTCTATGTTGGCGCTGCGTTAGCATGTAGCGTGCAAATTTGGTCTTTTTATCATGAATCCCTATTCTGAACAGATGGGGAGCACTAACCAAGTCTTCAAATTTATACGTGTCACCCATGTAAGCTTCAGCCCATCTTATCTCAGTCATACAATACTCAGTTCTTGCATTAAGTATAGCACGAAACCCTTGGTGATGAATATCACAGATGGATTCAAAACGATACCTGTCTGGTTGGTAGTTAGCGTTCCAGACGCAGTCAAAATATGCATCGGTTTGAAGTTGAATCATCTCGGTCAGGGAAGCTGGACGCTCACCAGCATGTACTCCTTTATTCTTCCACTGGAGGAGAGGATTAGCTGAGCGCTTGTTTTCCCTGCTTTTGACCAGTGTTGGAGAGTGAGAATAGCCTTCTCTGTTTAGTAGCCCTTCCGTTGGGTTCAGAAGCTTATCCTGACGCTCATAGACTCTGATGTTGTAGTCTCTGAGAGCGAAGCCAGTGGGTTTGCTTGTCCCACAGTCCAGATAATAAGCTGAATCAGCATCAGCTCTAGGAGTCTTGCCTCCTTGCCGCTGTGCTTGGAGAGTTACGGAAGCCGGGATGTGTTTGGGAGTCTTCCCGAGTTCAAGAGCTGTGTAGTAAGCTTCATCAGCTGGGGTTGAGGCTGTGTTAAAGAGAGTGTTGCGTACAGCCAGATCAAACTTTATGAGCTTGGCGATATCATTTTCGGCATTGATAAGACTTTCTTCATTGTATCCTGCAGGTATGAAGGTCTCTGCGGGCGCTGGAGGCAAATAATCGACTGAGTGATCGATAGTCTTTAAGGGATCCAGCTTGAAGAAATGTCGATGAATCACAACGTCGTTAGCATCGCTCTGACCTTCTGAGCGTGCCTCTGTTGTACTAGGTAATGCAAGCAATGGTTGAACCCTTGGGATTTCAGGTTCATCAGGCTCGAGATTTGTAGATTCGATGGCAGCTTCATGTGCGATGGCCACAATGTGGGCCATATCAACATCCAGATGGACATCAACTGGTGTTTCAAAGGATGATATCGGGACAACAGCTATGGCTTGATCACTTTGTGTAGCCTCAGAAGAAATGGCAGCAGTTGGACGCTTACGTCTCTTGAAGATACGCTTCACATTTATACCTTCGGCGGGGAACGCTTGAGTCTGTGGAACTGCAGGTTCTTCAAAGTCAATATTTTTGAGAACCTTTTCCAGATCTTTCCGACTAATGAGGGGTATAGAATCCTCGTCATCTTCATCGCTTTTGATAGGTTGAGCCTTGGGCTTTCGAGGAGCCCGTTTCTTTGTGACAGTGGGACGCTTCACATTACGTTTGGCTTTCTCCTGATCTGGACGCTCAGCCTCCTCATCTGACGCTGCTCGGATAACTTGGCGCTCAGAGAGAGGCTTAGCAGCACCTCCAACTTTGGGTGGATTGAAGAGATTATTGATGATTCTTGGCCCATAGAACTTATGCTTGGCCACGGTGACTCCTGCTGAAGAGGTGCACTCTGCTCGAAAAATTAGATCACTTAAAACTAGACCATAAGGTCTGTTTGAAGTGCGTAGACTGTCTCTGAACCTGCTGAATATATAGGCGCTCCAGTTGATTTTTATCTTGAGCAGGATGGTAGTCATCATCTGGAACTGGGTTGGGTTGATTTTGTCGAAGGTTCCCACTCTGCATTCAATGTTTTTACTGCAGAAATCAGCCAAGACTCGATACCTGTTCACTATATCTTTCTTCTCAAAGTACGGTTTGTATGGAACATCATCGTAAGCGCTAATCTGAGTCCAGACTTCTTGAATTTGTTCTTCAGTGATAGTGTCTAAAGTGGCTCCAGCATTAGGTAGAGAGAAATTCTGGGCAATAGAGGCCGCAGAGAGAGTGAACGTCTTTGATTCCTTCTTGGAGACAGGAAACAAACAAGTGATGGAAGTCTCATCGTCAGACAGTCGAGCATTTCTCCAGAAGAATTCTAGTTCTTCAGGAAACATATACGAGTATTTTGTGAGAAATTTCTGAAGCCCAGCCTCTGCTACAGAATCCATCATTTCCGTTAAATCAATTTGGGGGTTTTCATAGAGAAACTTCCAATCAACTATAAGGCCTTCAGTGACCTTAACAACAACTTCAGTGGTTCCAGCAGTAGCTTTCTTGGGTGCCATTAGTGAGAAGTAGACAGAGATTACGAATGAAAATTTTTGTTTTTGAGAAAGAGAGAGAATTTTTCTTGCACGAATGTAATAGAGTATAAGAGTGTTTGTGTTTCTGCAGAAAGTGTGTTTTTTGAGATACTTCAATTTGAATGTTCTTTGTGTTTGAAGTTTGAGATGTTGACACGTGGAGGAATATAAATCTCAGCCATTAAAATATAACTGTGGACGTGAATTTAGATTAAATAGGCACGGTTTCTTTTAGTAACTTCCACATATACTATTTTGAAGTCCGATTAAAATTTGAAACAGAGACTTTTGATATACTGAGAGTGATACGTGTGCCCATGAAAAGCGGATACGTTCTTTATGAAAACTGTTCGGGAACCATAATTTTGAACAACTATTCAAATACCCGCCAAAAATTTGTTAAAGCGTCCGGACCTATTCAGAATGACGCTTGAAACAATTCAGTGTTATATGGACGCTTGAGAATCTTGAGGTTCTCTTTCAAGTAACATTTTGTGCTTTAGCGGTCCTTGTAACATATAGAATTATTCCTGTGTATGAGGACACAGTTTCCCAGTACTTATCATTATGTCTTGGTAGTAGTGTTTTACTTTTGGTTTAAAATATTCAGCGCTGGTTGTATTCGTCTAAGATACATGGTAATTGTACTGACGCGTGTACATGTGCTGAACCATCTTTGAAAAACGTGATGAGTACCCATGGGTTTTCTTGAGCGAAGGGTGAGGAATGTCAAGTCAGCATTAATTGCATTGATTGACTAATCCACTTTCTCGTTTTAGCGTAGGGTAATGTACGCTTGCTTTTAAAGGGTCTTTTTACTAATTCTTTAGCCGGGAATAAAGCTAAGCGTTTAGTTTATTTTGAAAGAAGTGCAGACGCTAAGACAGATTTGTGTAATAAGCGTCAAAAGGATTTAAGTGTATGGTGCTAAGTGCGTATGACCGATGCAAGGGAAAACATTTTTGGTCATATTCACTTAAGTATAGTTAGCTCTTTTAAGGTTCCCCCTATGTAGGTTCCCCATAAATTACATAACATACAGTGAATTTCCCCTAAATTTCATGCCTAACAAAAGTATGATGTTTCGAATGATTAAGCATTTAGATCAATCATACCTAGTTCACTTCTTAAAGTGAGAAAACGTTGTTCGTTAAGCGCTTTGGTGAAGATATCTGCCAGTTGCTTTTCTGTACCAATAAAGTGCATGGAGATATCTTTCTTTTGAACGTGGTCACGTAGAAAGTGATAGCGAATGTCAATGTGTTTGGTTCTAGAGTGAAGAACTGGATTTTGAGTCATTGCTAAGGCGCTTTGATTGTCACAATGGATAGGAGTTGGATCTAGGATTATTCCATAATCTCTAAGTTGTTGCCTCATCCAAAGGATCTGTGCACAACAGCTGCCAGCGGCTACATACTCAGCTTCAGCGGTGGAAGTAGCGATGGACTGTTGCTTCTTACTATGCCATGAAATTAGTCTATCACCTAGAAATTGACATGTTCCACTAGAACTTTTTCTATCTATTTTGCATCCTGCAAAATCTGCATCTGAATAACCAATTAGTTCAAAAGGAGAATCCCTAGGATACCATAAGCCCACATTTTGTGTGCCTTTTAGGTACTTAAGGATCCTTTTAGCAGCAATTAAGTGTGATTCTCTAGGATCAGCTTGAAATCGTGCACACATGCATACTGAGAACATAATATCAGGTCTACTAGCTGTAAGATAAAGAAGTGATCCAATAATACCTCTATAGTTAGTGATATCAATTTTCTTTCCATTATCATCTCTATCTAGCTTAAGCGTTTGGCTCATTGGAATTTTTGAAGGTGATGCATTTTCCATACCAAATTTCTTGATCATATCTCTAGTATATTTAGTTTGATTTATGAATATGCCATTAGGGAGTTGTTTAACTTGTAATCCTAGGAAGAAAGTTAATTCACCCATCATGCTCATTTCAAATTGATCTTGCATCATCTTCGAAAATTTCTCACATAGACGCTTATTGGTAGATCCAAATATAATATCATCAACATAAATTTGAACTAGGAGAATATCTCCATTATGGGTAATTTTGAATAACGTTGTGTCAACGCTGCCTTTTGAAAAGCCTTTACCTATAAGGAAGATAGAAAGAGTGTCATACCATGCTCGTGGTGCTTGTTTAAGACCATAGAGTGCCTTGTCCAATTTGTAAACCATGCTTTTCCCATGGTTGTTGATGAATCCTGGTGGTTGCTCCACATATACTTCTTCTTGGAGTTTACCATTCAGAAATGCACTCTTTACGTCCATTTGATACACTGTAAATTTGTTAAATGCTGCAAACGCTAGAAACATGCGGATTGCTTCAAGACGGGCAATTGGAGCGTATGTTTCATCAAAGTCGATGCCCTCTTCTTAACAGTATCCCTGAGCTACGAGTCTGGCTTTGTTTCTAATCACAATCCCATTCTCATCCATTTTGTTTCTATAGACCCATCTAGTTCCAATGACCCCTTGGTGGGTTGGTCTTGGTACTAGCGTCCATACCTCATTTTTTTCAAATTGGTTTAGCTCTTCTTGCATGACTTCTATCCAACTTGGATCGTTAAGCGCTTCATCTACTTTCTTTGGTTCCATTTGAGATAGGAAGCTTGCAAACATGACCTCATTTATTGTAGCGGCTCTTGTTCTAACGGGTGCTCCAATATCTCCAATAATTAGTTCTGGTGGATGGTCTCTGAGCCATTTTCTGTCTGGTTGGAACGGGTTAAGAGATTGATCTAGCGTTTGATTAAACTGTGCAGGCGCTTGACCAATTCCTTGCATAGGCGCTTCAGTGTTTATAGTTTGAGTTTGCTCTTGATGAACATTCCCTTCATGATCATCAGCGTTTCTTGCAATGTCATCGTTGATGTCTTTACGAGTAGTCTTAGGATTAGGTACAATGATTTCATTATCTTCATCAATATCACTATCATCACACAGATTGATTTGTGACGCTTGTTGAGATAAATCTTCAATTCCTGCATCATTAATATTAACCTTACTCGGTTCTTGGTTAGCATCATCAAACACAACATGAATGGATTCTTCAACCTTCGATTTGACTTTATTTAAGATGCGAAAGCTCTTTCCATTTTTGGCGTAACCTAGAAAGATTCCTTCATCTGCTTTAGGATCAAATGTCTTTAGGCTTTGGGAACCATTGTTATGAATGAAACATTTTGAACCAAATACATGAAAGTATGAAACATTCGGCTTACGTCCCTTCCATAACTCATATGGAGTCTTTTCATGTTGCTTATTGATCATACACCGGTTCTGAGTGTAGCAAGCAGTGTTGATAGCTTCGGCCCACAACCTTTGAGGCAGCTTAGACTCGGCTAACATAGTCCTAGCGGCTTCTTTAAGCGTTCTGTTCCGTCGTTCAGCAACTCCATTTTGTTGAGGTGTTCTAGGTGCTGAATACTCATGAAGTATTCCAAAGTCTTTACAAAATTTCTCAACAATATGGTTAGTAAATTCAGTTCCTCTATCACTTCTAATTCTTGTCACTTTTAGATCTTTTGAGTTTTGTAGTTGACGAATTAGAGAGGTGAGCTTGGCACTAGTTTCATCTTTAGATGCTAGAAATTCTACCCATGTATAGCGTGAAAAATCATCAACTATTACTAGTGAATACTTTTTACCACTAACGCTCATGATTTGAATAGGACCAAACAAATCTAAATGTAGTAATTCAAGTATTCGAGAGGTCGATAGATGAAGCTTTTTCTTAAAAGATAATTTAACTTGTTTACCCATTTGACAGGCATCACATAAGCGATCTTTATTAAAGGAACCTTTAGGTAATCCCTCTACGAGATTTAGAGATATTAATTGAGAGATTGTTTTGAAATTGAGGTGATTCATTTTTCTGTGCCATAACCAACCTAATTCGTTTTGATTCTTAGCTACGAAACATGTAGGGTTGTTATCTAATGTTGAATCCCAATCTACTAAGTATACATTGTTTGTTCTTCTTCCTTTTAATTTAGTAGATCCTGTCTTAACATCGATTATCTCGCACAAGTCATTAGAAAATTTAATTTCAAAGCCTTTATCACAGAATTGACTTATGCTTAGGAGATTATGTTTAAGACCCTCAACATAGTATACATCATTGATCATGATGTTCCCCCTATGCATGATACCTATACCTTTAGTTTTACCTTTAGAATTATCGCCGAATATAACTTGAGGACCATTGGTTGCACGATAGTTGATCAAGAGATCCTTTGATCCAGTCATGTGTCTCGATGATCCACTATCTATGTACCATACTGAAGCGTCGGTGTTGGCTCTAGGTACCTGCATTCAAAAGGGCAGATCTAATTTCCTTTAGGTACCCATTTTGTTTTGGGTCCTTCTTTGTTAGTGACGTGAATTAGATTTTTCGGAACCCATATTTGCCTTGTCTTCACTATGGGAGAAAGATTGGCCTTCTTGGGTTTCGTTTTGAGTTGCATACTTTTTCTAGATGTATAGAAATATCCTTGATTATAGTAATAATCATAATCGTAATCATAATTATCATAGTGTTGATAATATGAACTGGATTGTTTTGGATATAGACGTTTGATTCTGTTTGGTACTGGCTTAGGATGCACTTTTGGTGCGGGACGCTTAACGTTTGATTCACTGGCAGAAAATATCTCCTTAGCTTTTTGAGCGTTTGGATATATTTTCTTTTGTGAGACATTCGCTTTGGTCTTTCCTTTGCCTGAGTCAGTGTTGACTTTATCATTAGCTTTTGTACCAGTATTTGTTGATTCATTCAGCGTTTGTCTGATTGAACTTTCTTCAACAAAGATTACACCTTTTCCTTTGTTGATTGTTGTAACATTGGACGCTTTGGCTTTATAACTAAATTTATCAAAACCTAGACCGGTCTTTTCACCAAATGCCCTGGTTACTTTAGTCACATTATCTAGCGTTCTAGACGCTTTTGATAATGAAGAGATAAGCTGCTCTGATTTGGCAAGTTTAGCGACCATTTCAGCTTCTCTTTTGACTATTATATCAAGATCACCTTTTAGCTGAGTAATTTCACTCTCGAGTGATTGGTTTTTCTCAATGCACTGTTGCTGAATTTGCAACTCTGCTTTGAGCGTTAAGTTATCACTTCTGAGTGCTGAAATAATACAATGGTGATTTTGGAATAATTTGGTGGCATCTTGACAATCTGTATAATATTCCTTTACTTTGTCAAGTAATTCATCATAAGAGAGAGGATGATACAAATCAGTGGTTACCTCAGATGGTAAGTCGTTAGATGCTTCATTTTCTCTTGCCATGAGACAAATGAATGCTGAGTCCTTTGATGGTTCATCATCGCTGCTTTCATCTGATGATTCCAAGTCCTCTTCAGGCGTATAGAGAGGTTCTGATTCTGCTAGCAAGCCTTGTTGTCTCAGGTTGCTCCTGAATTGGTTTCTATCCGCGTGATCTTGCTTTGTAGGTTTAGACACACTTGGATATGGGCAATTAACTTGGAAATGCCCTGGTCTCCTGCAGTTGTAACAAAGATTGGTCTTCATCTTTTGTTCGTTTGTTAATCTTGTGGATCGTTGGTTTAACGCTGCAGGCGCTGAGAGATCTTGCTGAGAAGGAGTTTGATATTGAATTGGCGCTAGGGAGGAGGACGCAGGATAGTGAGGCGCTTGATATTGTGGTTGTATTTGAGGAAGCGCTTGATATGAACTTTGTCCTGGGTGCTTAGGACTGTTTCCCTTCTTTTCATATTTCAGGAATTTCCTGAATCTATTTAGAAGCGCCAGTTCTTCTTCCTCACTTATATCCGAACCTTTTTCTTTGATAGGTTTTCCTTTGATTGATGCCATTAGCGCTCCAGATTCGATCACTGGATTACTTACTGCATCACTGGCCGAATTCAGCTCAAACTCAAATGCTTTGAGTTCTGAAAAAGCATCTTCTGGAGTTAGGCTGTCCAGATTGTTTGATTCTCTCATTGCAGTTGTTTTCATCAGGAATCTGCTTGGAAGACTTCTAAAGATTTTGACCACTGTTTCTCGATTTTGTAGCTCCATACCCAGAGATGTTAGTTCAGTGACAAGGGCTGTAAACCTCATGTCTAATTGCTCTAGCGTCTCATTAGGTAGCATCTTGAAGCCGTTGAATTTTTCTTTGGCAATTGATAATTTGTTTTCCTTTATTTGTGCTGAGCCACCACAAATAGTAGCCAACTTATCCCAAATTTCTTTAGTTGTATTGCATGATTTGACTTTGTTGAATAAGTTGTCATTGTCACCAATGGCTGTGTATAATGCATTCCGACCGACATTGTCTAGATTGGCTCGTCGACGCTCATCGGTGGACCATTCTTGTTTGGGCTTCTCCACATAACCGTCAGGTGTTTCTTCTGTGGCTTCGGGCGCTCTGGTGATAACTTTGTATATTTTGATTGGCCCATCTTAAATGATATCACACATTTCATCATCACATGAACACAAATAAGTAAACGCTTTGACCTTCCAAGAGTCATAATTTGACTCGGTCAACTTGGGAACTTTAGAGAATGCCATGAAGAATTTAAAGTAATTTTAAAGCGACTATAAAAAAGAATTTTTTTTTTTTTAAAAAAATGGATCTGAACAAGCAGTTACGCTTGGAAACGCTTAGGTTTCAACTTCAACCGCTCTGATACCACTTGTTGGTCCCAAGTGGTATACGAAAGGGTCTAGAAGGGGGGGGGTTGAATAGACCCTGAAGTCTTTTTCGACTTCTTAAAAGTTCGTATCACTTTGAAGTATTTAAACGCTTGACAAGTTTAAGCGCTGGATGTGGCGCTTGAGAAACGTTAACTTAGACTCGGTGATTTCAACGCTTACCAAAGTAGGGCAGAGTTTAGTCACTAAATCAGAGTTAGCACAACAGAAGTATTTTATAGCTTAGCGTTCGGTTAATTAATCGAAAGTAGTCGCTTAGTTGTTTTAAGACTTTATCAGAATGTATGCAATATGAATAGTAAATCAGTAAAACAATGAATGCTTAAAGAGGTAAATGACACAAGATATTTGTAAGGTTCACTGGGTGATGTAATCCCAGCTACGTCCTTCTTCTCCTTTTATCAGGGAGGTTTTTCCACTATGATGATTATCGAAGAGTCACACAGAGACTTCTACAAGATAGAGGGAGATTGGATATGATCTCGGAACTCCTTGGTCACACAGATTTCAGCTCCAATAGAGATCAACTTCAACAAGCTTCTTTTACACAAAAATATTGCTTGCAAGTCAACCAGCTTTCTCACTCAGATGAAAGGTGTTGATGGTTTTGGTCACGGGTTTGTTTGTTTTTGGAAAGTTCAAACAACTTGGGGATATCTCAATGGTAGTATAGGTTCTTCTTAAAAAGAGATTTGAGATATGGGTGACTGTCTCTGGAATATTTGTGAAAAGCTTATATGGATATTTGGCTATGATTTTCAGTAAGCTTTTCTTTCAACAAAGTAGGTATTTTTTTTTGCCTTTTTTTGTGTGTCTCCATTTACTTGTTTGTTGAAAGAGCTATTTATAAGGTATTGGTGTTTTTTTTTGTCCGTTTGACACGGTTGGAGTCTCGTTTCCCCAAACATTCCTTGAGTTCAGACATTTCTAACTTTGGGTATACTTAATTAGTTAGGCATGTTCTTGGTTTCATAACTTCTGACAGTTTCGGTCAAAAGAATGGCTTACCCATACGTTATAGTGCTTATATTTTAATAGCACTTATCCGACTTTTAATGCATCTTGTCTTATTTCCGTTGGAAATAATTCGTCCGTTTGATTCATGCATTTTTAAGTCTTTGGATGGTTTTGGGTTTGAGTTTTCAGGTTACGTTCTTTGTAGGTTGTGTTGGTTTAACCTTTTGGACGCTTGCTGAAGAGAATAGTTATTCTCGTGTATTGGACAGACGCTTGGACTGATCCTGAGTTTCTTCTCTTTATTTCAGACGCTTACTCTTCAATCTTATCTTGATGGTCTTACTGAGAATTCCGTCATCTCACTTGATGTTGAGTATTCGGCCTGAGTTATCCATTCTTAGTTTGAGCACTGGGATAATCCCTAAAGCGTTTGACGGACGCTTCAAGATATCTTTATCTATTGTAGCTTCAGACGCTTGATCTTCACCTTCATCACTTGGTAGACTCACTCAGAATTTTCCTAAGTGATTTAGTGTCACATACTTAGTGAATTCTACAAAGATAAATACTATAAGCCTAAGATAAATAAGCTTTCAGGTACTTATACATAACATTCTATGAAAGCTTTTACACTTTTCGGGGTCTAACAGGAAGTCCTATTTGTCATCATCAAAACA
Source organism: Buddleja alternifolia (assembly GCA_019426215.1). NCBI lineage: Eukaryota > Viridiplantae > Streptophyta > Magnoliopsida > Lamiales > Scrophulariaceae > Buddleja > Buddleja alternifolia. The sequence goes on along the minus strand of CM033404.1, from coordinate 22,621,211 downwards.
TCTAATATGAAATTCCTAACAGTTCACGAAGCCGCAACCTAACTGATTTCTAAGCTCTTGAACTACCTAAGTTCATTCTCACTAACTCCTTTAATCTAACATTTGAATTTCACCTTGCAACCTAACCGGTTTCTGGGGTGAAATTTGATTCGATTATGGCATTTAATGCATTTAATAAAATTTCAAATTATTTCCAATTGCATAACCCCCATAATTGGGAAGCATAACACATTTTTAGTAATATTGATTTTAATAAGTTTAGTGGAGGGCGAGGATGTCACACATCTTTTACTAACTTGGTATTATTTATTTGGTAGAATTTAAATTGCCAAAAATTTGGTCTCACTTTGCACATTAATCAATTTATATGGCACAATTAACATATATTGAACATGTATAATATATACTACTAATAATCATGCCTATTAATATAAATATTCATGGAATTTAAATAAATAAATCCACCACACTCGATCATGGACTTTTACTAGAGGCCCCAAGCCAATGGGCCATCACAAAAAGGTAAAAACGAAAACCTATCTAATCTTCATGGGCTTCTTGTCTCCACCAATTTTGAACTATTCTATTACAATACTTTAAAACAACCTATATATTATTTCTAAGAAAGTAATAAATAGCCTCAAATTTGGCTTTACAACCCATAAAATAAAAGGTAAATCGAATAAAACCTAAGTCCATGATCGGCGTCTCCATCACATAAGACATGCTTGCATCAATTAATACATGCTCGCAACATTTAAAACATGCTCGCTATATTAATACACTTATGTTGATTATTTCAAATTTTAGTCCAACTAAAAAGTCGTTTATAAAATTCCCAACTTTTGTATATTCTTTATTTCAATGAAAATCATTCTAGTCCTACTAGATGACTTAGATATACAAAATTATATATATACCTTTAATTAAAATAATATTAGTCCTACTAAAATGAATACATAAAATATGGAATTCTATTTTATTATAATTTAAAGGCATCATCAATTGGAGAAACTTTTATTTGATTAGAGAATTAATTATTAATTCCTTAGTCAATATTTAACTGATTTCCAGGTTGAGGAAAAATTAATAATATTTAATCCATAAATTAATTATTAATCTCCAAGAAAAATAATTAATTATTCTAATTGAATATTTTATTCTAATTAATCTTATTGGGCACGATTTCATCAAACCCAAGTCACCATTATTTTGTTCTACTTGGATTTAATTTAATTGGACCCAAAATTAATTAATTAGAAAAACGTGCACTCGTTATTAATTTCTATTGGGCTAGTTTAAATTGTAATCCAAATCACCAACCCATTGGCCCATTTGGAATTAATTAAATTAACACAAAATAATTAATAAATCAAAATTGAATAATTTTCCAATTGGGCTTAACTTGAATTATTCCGAGTCATCAACTTTTTGACCCACCCGAATAATTAAATTTATCCAAAACCCACAGCCCGTTTTCTGACCTTGACCCAAGACCCGGTTCAGCGGATCGTGTGTCGAAACACACGACCCGACAGGCCTGTGACAGTGTGGCCTGGCCACACGACCTGGGCTGTGTATTGACACGGCGCCAAGCGTCGTGCGGCGCATAGCTGGCGCACGCACAGCGCTGTGCGCTGCTGCCTCGGGGCCTTCGGGCCCCATTTTTCTTCGGTTTCTTGATTTTTTTTCATATCATAAAAATACCCAGATTTACGATAAACATGAAAAATCAAAATCCATGCTAAAAATCATAAAAAAAATGCAGATTTAAGAACACATAATTGCATGCTTCAAAAACACATAATATGCGTATCAAAAATCACATAAACATGATCAAATATGCAAATCAGAGATTGACTCTGATACCACTATTGGATTTCGCGAAAAATCAAATAAACTCAGCGGAAGGTTTTAAAAACTAAACCCAAAGTAAATTCTCTGTTGGCATAGTCAAATCAATTAATCGCGAAAATGAATAATTACTTACCTGTTGAAGCGAAGTGGTTGGAGACTCAATTCCTCCTTCAAAAATTCAACTTATAGGCTTGAAGACTTCAAGAACACGTGCAATCCAATCTTCACGAATACTTGATCTTTTCTTGAATTCTTGATCCGAACAACGAACATACGTTGCCTCTAAATTATCACGCGGATTGATTAGATGAAAAATCCCTCTTTTTTCCTTGGAGGCCGACGGCTAGTGTTCTAAGACAGAGGGAGGAGTTTTTCTTTTCTTTGTAGGAGATTTATAATTTCGTATGTTGAAACGCTAAAAGCTAACGTGCTATTGTAGCAAGTGCACTAGTCGTGTGTAGTAATAAGTGGACTAAAAGTCCGGGTTGTCGAACCACGGAGACTTGAATTTCAGTTTATGATTTTAACGAAAAAAGAACAAATATAATTAAAGTAAATTATAGGTAAAATGCATACAATAAGAACAAGATTACACAATTGAGTTTACACAAAGTATAAAGGGAGACTAAGGCACATGCTAGGTCCAAATTGATCAAATATACTTATAAAGGCTCTTGTTGTAGAATTACTCTTATATTGTTATGGTGAAAACTCCTAAGCTAGACAATAACCGATGTCTCGCGTATAAACTCCTATACTTAGATCGTGATTTCCCAAATATCCCTATCCAGAAATCTAACCACTAAACATGTATTAATGTACTAGAGTTCACTCGATTTGAATCGAACGACTTCACCCGGGAATCCTTACCTATGTCTAGGGCAATTCCTCATTAGTTGCGGGTCATGATGTGAATTTCTTGCACCCTAAGTCAATTTTCTCCCGAAATATTAACCTAGGCATAAGATTCTAACATATAGTGATCAAGTATATGCAAGATAGACAAAAACACAATTCACATCACATAACAATATAAGAACAACCTCAACAATCATCTATTGTAAGCATATATCACAATTTGGCCTTACATGGCCCTAGTCTTACGAATTTAGTTCATAATTGAAAGCATAAAAGACATAAGAGGAATATTCATAGAAATAAATGAAATGAAAAGCTCTTAAAAACTCCCTAAATGGTGAATGGTGATGGATCTTGAAGTTGAGCCTTCAATCCCCAAGCTCTTTTCCTTCCTCTAGTTTTCCCCTCCAAGAGTGATGAAGAATGGTGATGAATGGTGGAGAAATCAGATTAGGGGTTGCCCCCCTCTCCTCCAAGAAACTGAAATTGATAGTGAATCGTGAAGAGTATGGGTTCCTCCTCCTTTTATAGCCAAAATTCCACTAAAGTATGCATTAAGAATTCCCATTAAAGTTCCCCAATGAGAATTCCACCTAAGGTGATGCTTAAAGTTTGGCTTTGAAGATTCCAACCACCTAAAAAATGCTGAACTTTCGGCCCTTAAGAATTCCACCAAGCATAACCATGTGAAAACTTCAACAAAACACATGCATGCTGCCATTTTCTTGCTTTCCAGCGTAGTCTTAGTATTTGCCTCATAAATGTCTCGGCCGATCTCCAAATTGGATGATTCAAGTCCCCATGTTCAGATAAAACATAGATCTACAACTTTCCAGAAGGACATTGTTCCCAATTTGGTCGCTAAGTATACCTAAATTACGTTTTAACATGGAGGTTGTTTCTGAATTGGCGCCCATAAAGTAAATCTACCAAGAAACACACTTATGACAACCCCTCAACACATGTGCTGAATTATGGCCAAAAGTGATTCTTACCCATCATATAATTCTGGAATTTAGGCTGAAAAGGAGTAACATTCGGACTATCCATGCCTAGGCATGACTAAAAGGGCGCTGGGGCGTATCCTGGCACATGTACTTTTCTGTTCGGCGCAGCAATCGTATTTCCTTCACAATTATCTCTATAGACCTCCGATTTGGATGTTTCAAGTTCCCATTTGAAGATAAGACATACATCTAAAACTTTGTCTAAGTCGGTCTCTAAATGTACGGAATTATCGCTCGAATGTGGTAGGAGATGCATAAACCGCCTAGGTGTTGAAAAACATGCTTGAACTTGTTTTGTACATCGTTTTTCTTCTCTTTTCTTCATGTATTCTCATTTATTACCTGTATTCAGTTAACACACCTATTAAATGCAAATGTGACATGATTTAAGCAATAAGTGAATCCAAATCATAAGAATTACGATCTTAAAAACACGTAAAAACACCTCTTATCAACACCCCCAAACTTATCAATTGCTCGACCTCGAGCAATAAGATCTATAAGGCAAGACCAACATCATTCAATGGGAGAAAACAAAACAACTAACTAACTCACTTTCGTGGAGTAAACGATTGCACTTAACAGGTGCAACAAGCCTTTAAACCCTTGAGTTACCTCAAAGGACGAGTTATAGTCTCGTGACGGTTTGCATGCGATATACCCAGAAAATCTTACAAAATTATCCAACCAAATCAATACACCTCAACATGATCAACAAGAATGAATGGCATAAAATCAACCTTTTAAAGTTCACAAATATATATACATATCAACTACTTTTGCTCATGTGACACCAATACTTGAAAAGACTCTCTAGGATGTAGTGAAAAATAAATCTAAGGTATTATAGTCGAGAGGCATCCTTACCAAATTTTGGACATTAGTCCCATATCTATCAACTTTCGATCAAACGCAAAGCACAAGAATTACAGAAAATCTCATAGCCATTTAAATTTCATTATCTCAAACATTCAATTTTCAATTCATATGAAATTTCCATTTAAACTTCATTAAGGCTAGATCATGTGCAATGTTTTATTCCATTAGGCTTTCTATGACACCCATGTAGCAAGCTTTAGATCAATGACTCCCAAACTAGATAGTTTTGGGGCATTAAGTGTAGAGACACTCCTGAGGATTTTATCACTCGAGTGTCAAAGGCCACAAAATAAAACTAGATCTTTTAACCAATTCACTTCTTTTTGGCTTGAGCAAAGCTCAAATTGGCATAATAGTACAGTATGTAGGCATGAAACTTTTCACCTCCGGTACGTATTAGCCTGACCACTTTTGGTCATACCAAAATTCAACCTTTTCAATTCATTGTTTAGCATATAAAATTACTATTTAACTTATAACCTTATGAGAAATCTAAGTTAATATTTCCGGGAAAAACTCCTTAAGTGTCTCAAGATGGTTATCCTCTCAACTCCTCTACCCTCGATTCATTGTGCAATGTGAATCATCTAAAGAATCAATCCTAGTCTAGTGTCTCCACGAGCAATTTCAAAGATATATATATTCCATTAAATTCAAATTATTTCAAGAGATCATGCCATTTTTCCAAGTCAATCAATTTCAATGCATCAATTGGAAGGACTAAATGTTTTTTTTTATACTTGATTTTCTCAACAAAGAAGCATATAAATATGATAGCAAACAACTTTCCCCCAAACTCAAGCTACAAATTAGGATTGCATCATCAAAGTTCAAAATAAGTACTCTTCTACCCCCAAACTTAAATCCAACATTGTCCCCAATGTTGTTATGACAAGCATACACAACGGTACAAGAACACTTACACCCAAGAATGTTGAAAAATATCCTTAAACTTCCAATGCATCCTTACAAAGCTTCTCCTCCTTTCAAGTAAAATAAGCATCTCTAAACATGGGGTCCAAATGTGCATCATATCTAACACTTCAACTTTTCAAACCATCAAGCATAAGAAAACATACATGCCAAAACTACATGCTTGAATACAACAAAAAGAAACAAACTAAACAAAACAAAAACGAAAGGAAAAAGAAAACAAAACTTACAAACTTGGGTTGCCTCCCAAGAAGCGCTCTTTTAAAGTCATTAGCTTGACTTTACCGAGTTATTTTAAGGCGGTTTCCGAATGAATGCCTTGTTCATTCTCCAATTCACTCTCGGGTATCGCTTCAACTTATGGCCATTGGTAGTGAAGGTTGGCCCATCATTTATGCTACATACCATAGGTTGGGACCAAGCAATCATCCACTCCTGAATTTTTGTATGGTCCCTCAACACCTCAATTACTCTTTCTTCCCCGTGTGTTGGGTGATGGTGTGAACTTTCTTCACCCATCACTTTGACATATGCGGAGTCCATGATGTAGGGGTGTAGAAGATGATTGGTTCGTTTTTCCTGAAAGTGCTCAACACTAAAAGGGTCAAAAGCATCAATGTGTAAATACAAATCAAGTGGATGCTCAAAAACCTCATAGCTATCACAAATAACCATGTCATCTCCTACACTAAAGGACAACTTAATTACCATCATCGGCATCAAATACCGATTCACTTGTGGTTAGGGGAGATGGTAAAGGAATGTTAACAACCTTAGAAAGGATAGGAGTCAAATGCTCATCATTGGAGGAATTTGCTTTCGAATTTTTCAACTTCCTTTCATTCAATGTCACGGTGTTGCATTCCTCCTTTTGATCTATCTCAGTGGTACCAAGCAATGCCCATGGTACTTTCTCAGATATGTCGTTCGTTAGTTGCTTGAGTTGATGATTCATCTCCTTCATTTCCTGCAATGCGTCCTTCATCATAAGGCGGAGCTCTCCAATGGAGTTATCACGTTGTTCCTCCGGCCTAGGAATTCTTTCTTGGTAATGTTGTGGAAAGAACCCTTGTGCATAACATGCTTCAACGACGCTTTGCAGCCATAATTGATTCTTTGGTAGTGTCATATCTGGGAAATTGTTATCCTTTGCAAATTGAATGATGTTTTGCAGCCATAATTGATTCTCCGGAAGGGTCATATCTGGAAAGTTGCTAACTATTGCGAGGTAATCGTGTGACAAAAAAAATAACCAAAAAATAAATACATAAAACTTGCAATAAAATCAAAAACTAAAATTAAACAAGTCCCCGGCAACGGCGCCAAAAACTTGACACGCTAAAAGCTAACGTGCTATTGTAGCAAGTGCACTAGTCGTGTGTAGTAATAAGTGGATTAAAAGTGCGGGTTGTCGAACCACGGAGACTTGAATTTTAGTTTGTGATTTTAACGAAAAAATAACAAATATCATTAAAGTAAATTATAGGTAAAATGCATACAATAAGAACAAGATTACACAATTGATTTTACACAAAGTATAAAGGGAGACTAAGGCACATTCTAGGTCCAAATTGAGCAAATATACTTATAAAGGCTCTTGTTGTAGAATTACTCTTATATTGTTATGGTGAAAACACCTAAGGTAGAGAATAACCGATGTCTCGCGTATAAACTCCGATACTTAGATCGTGATTTCCCAAATATCCCTATCCAGAAATCTAACCACTAAACATGCATTAATGTACTAGAGTTCACTCGATTTGAATCGAACGACTTCACTCGGGAATCTTTACCTATGTCTAGGGCAATTCCTCATTAGTTGCGGATCATGACGTGAATTTCTTGCACCCTAAGTCAATTTTCTCCCGAAATATTAACCTAGGCATAAGATTCTAACATATAGTGATCAAGTATATGCAAGATAGACAAAAACACAATTCACATCACATAACAATATAAGAACAACCTCAACAATCATCTATTGTAAGCATATATCACAATTTGGCCTTACATGGCCCTAATCTTACGAATTTAGTTCATAATTGAAAGCATAAAAGACATAAGAGGAATATTCATAGACATAAATGAAATGAAAAGCTCTTAAAAACTCCCTAAATGGTGAATGATGATGAATCTTGAAGTTGAGCCTTCAATCCCCAAGCTCTTTTCCTTCCTCTAGTTTTCTCCTCCAAGAGTGATGAAGAATGGTAATGAATAGTGGAGAAATCAGATTAGGGGCTGCCCCCCTCTCCTCCAAGAATCTGAAATTGATAGTGAATCATGAAGAGTATGGGTTCCCCCTCCTTTTATAGCCAAAATTCCACTAAAGTATGCATTAAGAATTCCCATTAAAGTTCCCCAATGAGAATTCCACCTAAGGTGATGCTTAAAGTTTGGCTTTTAAGATTCCAACCAGCTAAAAAATGCTGAACTTTCGGCCCTTAAGAATTCCACCAAGCATAACCATGTGAAAACTTCAACAAAACACATGCATGCTGCCATTTTCTTGCTTTCCAGCGCAGTCTTAGTATTTGCCTCATAAACGTCTCCACAGATCTCCAAATTGGATGATTCAAGTTCCCATGTTCAGATAAAACATATATCTACAACTTTCCAGAAGGACATGTTGTCCAATTCGGTCTCTAAGTATACCTAAATTACGTTTCAACATGGAGGTTGTTTCTGATTTGGCGCCCATAAAGTAAATCTACCAAGAAACACACTTATGACAACCCCTCAACACATGTGCTGAATTATGGCCAAAAGTGATTCTTACCCATCATATAATGCTGGAATTTAGGCTGAAAAGGAGTAACATTCGGACTATCCATGCCTAGGCATGACTAGGAGGGCGCTGTGGCGTATCCTGACACATGTACTTCTCTGTTCGGCGCAGCAATCGTATTTCCTTCACAATTATCTCTATAGACCTCCGATTTTGATGTTTCAAGTTTCCATTTGAAGCTAAGACATACATATAAAACTTTGTAGAAGGAAACTTTGTCTAAGTCGATCTAGAAATATACGGAATTATCGCTCAAATGTGGTAGGAGATGCATAAACCGCCTAGGTGTTGAAAAACATGCTTGAACTTGTTTTGTAAATCGTTTTTCTTCTCTTTTCTTCATGTATTCTCATTTATTACCTGTATTCAGTTAACACACCTATTAAATGCAAATGTGACATGATTTAAACAATAAGTGAATCCAAATCATAAGAATTACGGTCTTAAAAACACGTAAAAACACCTCTTATCATATGTCTTGTTTAGGTCAAGGAGGCCTTTTATAATCACTTATCTTATTGACCAAGACAAACAAAAAGAGACCACGTTGGGCATCCAAGTGGAAGACTCGGAATTTATATTATTAATTTATGTTATGCAATTAAATTATGTATTTGTGGACTTAGTTACGGTACTAGTTATCAAAGGGTAATATGGGTAATTATCAATCTCAACCCTAATCACTACCAAATTAGAATTATATGATAGGTTAATGTAAGTAGATTAGTCGGCTGGAAAAGAAAAGCAAAAAGAACAAATATGAGAAGGGGATTGGAGAAACACGCCTACTTTGACAGAGAGGGAACGTGGAGGAGAAACCTTGGCCAAAATCAATTGTCATCTCTTTTCTTAACTGGTTAGTCAAACAGATTCTCCAAGAATTGTGTTCAATTTCTTTTGTGAGGTGTTATTATATAATTTCTTGTCAACTGGTCAAAGGTTTAAGCAGTGTTAAAATAAGATGTTGTGGGTGATTAGTGGGGTCATCATCTTCAACAAAATACTTCTTTAATTGCTAAACGAATGGCACAGGTGTGGTGGATATATATATATATATATATACATATACACAATCCGTGTAAATTGCCTCTTATATGTGTATGTACTCGGAAAAAAAATCTCAGAAGCCTGTTTCATGTGATTTGGTCTTTTATTATGTAAATACAAAGGTACTATAATGGTGTAGAAGTGAGCATTTATGGTCCTAATTTCTTAGTTCATGTGTGGACGAAAATTTCTTTAGTGATGGATAAATGTTTATATTGAGAATATAGATTAGATAAGGTTAAATGGGTCTCTCCTTCCAGATTTCTTCCCAATAGGTCTTACAGCTCTAGGTTAAGAGTAGTCTGAAGACATGGATTAATTAGACGACAGGGGTGATTTACTACTGTATTAATTTACTGATAATGATACTATTAATTAACTTACGGATTCAAATTATCTAGATTTGGGTGAGGACACACCAAGGAACATTTGACGGTTTCGCGATTAGCTTAGGGTGATTTAATCGAGGTAAGTCATTCTTCACTCTTCTAGTTATAAAAAATTATATATGTATTATTTTCCGGTGCGTGTGTGACATTCATAATTTGGATCGTGCAAGTGTATATATGTATGTATTTGGAACTGTGAATGATTTGATTCTCTTGAACTTGGATTTGAAAAGTACAAAAATGTGATTTTTGTATGTGGTTGATATGTGGTTTGCAAACGTGGTTATTGTGGAGTTGGTTTCTAAAACCCATTGTCTAGACCATTACATCATTGACTATTCCGGAATAGGAGATGGGCAACCGAGGGTTTGAGTGTTGGTCAGTGACCCAGTATAGGGGGGTTGTGCCTATACCAGGACCCAGTATAGGGGGGTTGTGCCTATACCAGAACCCAGTACAGGGGGGTTATGCCTGTACTAGGACCTAAGACAGGGGAGTTAAACCTGTCCCTGACCATGGTTGTTTTATGTGTTGGTTTTTACGTGGTGATAGTGTGTGGAGATTGATATTACTTTTAAATTGATTTCTTCAAATATTATTCTTTTAAAGTGACTTTGTTTTTAAGATTTCGTATAACACTATTGTGTATTCTAGAGAAAATTAAATTGTGGTTTTGTTGCTTGCTTGATCCGACTAGATGAGTGATGGAATTAATTACTGGGCCTACGAGCTCATTCTTTTATTAATATTCTTTTTCAGATATCTAGGATTTGTGAAGAGGAGATTTTTTTTTCGTAGATTGATCAAGTCATGAGGAGCTCAACTTAGTATTTATATTGCATTTAGTTTTATTCGAGAATATCAGAATTGTTGATTTTGGATTATTTGATTTAGAGGTTTATTTATGAGACTCGAATGATTTGGTTGTATGGGAGATTTTTATTATTTTGGAGAATTGAGTTATCCTTGAGAAATTCCATTTTAGTTTGTAGTATTTATTTGTTTATAATAATTATTAGGTGTAGATGCTCTATACCAGTGTTGTTAATATGCGAGCCTTGCAGGCTTTTGGGATGTTCTCAGAAGCTTGCGGCGGTTGTCATGGTCTCGGGGTTCGGGGCGTGACACCAAGTGGATGCCCAACTTACCCTAGTAGGCGTCCAAATGGATGCCCCTTCTAGGCCCAAAATTTTCTTTTGTTTTAATTAATTATCTATTTCATTAATGATTCATTATATCCTATAAATAAATAAATAAATTCATTAAATTATTTCCGTAAGACATTAATTAATAATTAATATTATCTTTATAATTAATTATTTCATCCAATGAGTAATTAATTAATTATTTAATTTATCCAATAAATTAAATCTCCCAAAATAAAATAGAAAATCGTTTTCATTTTTCTTTATCAATCCTTTAGCGCGACTCTTTAGATTCATTTCATTTGGCAATGAGAGGAATCCAAAGAAAGTGGGTAACACCTAACCAGTCACGTGACCCACTTCGTAGCCCAAACGAAAACGAATGATTAGATCATTCCACAACCTTCCAATCGTAAATAACGTATAATTATAAACCCTTTGTTCACGTACCCCAGTCAAGTGAGAGTCATGGTTACGTCAAACTCACTGAACTTGACCATATGTATTAATTATAATAATACGAGATCATTGAGATCGATTTAGTGCCTCGCACAATCGTTTCTTTTTCTTTGGCCAAAGACTTTGATCTCTATTTATCTATAATCACATAGGGTACTTTCTCATTCACTTATGAGAGCAAATCCCATATTAGATATCAGCTAAGATTACCACTTTTCCATCAAGCCGCAATTCGAGGTCGACCCTAACCAACAGGTGAATTGGGTTTAGCTACTCTAGTGAAAGACTGGACATCACAAGTGCATCTTCAGCCTGATACTTCAGGTCAAAGGTTCACTTATACCTATTATGCATAATCAGTTCTGTCATTGACAGTCACAGAGTGAAAACCCATGTGACAGAACCGATGCGAGTCGTGTTCGAGCATATCAGTTCCACCGATGTGCCTACAGTCTTAAGCTCCCACCATCACATGGTGTTCGACTGGCACTCCCATGTCAGAGCTAAGATTATACAAGTGTTCTAAGTCTTTATTTGTCCATTAAAGACTCCATATTACTTGCGAACGAGTTTCAGTAATCTAGATCAATCTCTCTAGTGCCAATCTCTTTCCTATGCCATAGGAAGTAGAAGGATTGCACTGAAAACATGGACAAAATGTTTTACACTAATTATAGATGTAGATAAGCTTTAAGTGAAAACTAAATAATGCCTTTTATTATAAATAATAAATAAGTTTATTACAAGAAAGTTTCCCTATCATCCTATCATCTATGGCAACTGAGGGCATACTCCTAACATCTTGATCTACCGTCTACACAACAATAATTCCCGGGACTCCTACCTCTAGATATCAAGCCAAAAATAAGACTTGAAGAAAATCCACCTCCTCTGGCTCACCATGGCCGATGGCTATAGGGAAGGGGAGAGAGAATATTTTCTTTTCTTCTTTCTTTGCTGTCAAGTTTATTTTGAGTAACTTAGGTTTCTCCACTAGGTATCTTGTATATATAAGGAATGATGGGCGTGAAATTAATTAATTCCTTGAGCCCACCAAGTCCTATTATACACTCCTACTTCATCATCTATTGGGCTAAGTTGACTTTCAACTTAGTGCAATTATTAATTAAGTCCAACATATTTTTATCTAATTAAAATATGATATTAATTAATAATCAACTAAATTAATTAATTTAGGATATGATGAATATAATAAATATCTAATTATTTATTATTAATTTATTTTCATTAGTCTAATTATTCAGATAAATTAATTTATCCATCAAATGTCAAATTACCTAATTTATGTTATTTGACAGCGAAAGAATTTCTTTGCTTAATTCCTTGAAAGCGCGACTATCTAGGTTCGTTTCAATTGACATTAGGAGGAAACCAAGGATGTGAGTGTCACCTAGCCAGTCTCGTGGACTCACATCAAAACCCAATTGAGATCAATTCTAATAGATCATATACGAACCTTTAGGTCACAGATACCCTGTGAGTATGAGCCCTTCACTGTAACATCTAGATCGAGTGAGAGTCATAGTTTGTGTCAAACTCATAGGACTCGATGTTGTGCTTTAAGAATCATAGAAAGATGAAATTACTGAACTACCCTTATGTACTATACATAAGTTAATTCTCCTGTTTTGGCCAAAGACTTATAATTTCATTTACCTACGATCGCACAGGATGTTAACTCTTTACTATCCGAGACAATGAATCCCATATTGACAATCACCAAACAATTGCCACTTGTCCTTTTGAATCGCACTTCGAGATTGATCGCACCAAAGGGTGAATTGAATAACTACTCTAATAACTCATTCAGTGTCATAAGTCCAATCTTCGTGAATCCTCAGGTCTAAGGCTCATGCACACTACCGTGACCTGTAATTCAATCATTGATAGTCTAAGAGTATTTACCCATGTGATTGAATTATGGCGATCCGTGTTCGAATATATCAATTCAATTGCTATATCTATGACTAAGCTCCCACCATCCAAAGTGACCAACTGACACTCCTTCTCAAAACTTGCGTTATACAAGTCTGGTCTTAATGCCCAATTAAGACTCATTGAATTGCGAACTCTAGTTTTAGTAAACAAGGAACCGATACTTCTAGTGTCCTTCTCCTCTAACCATTGAGGAGTAGAAGCTCCCTCTTGATTACTCGGGACTTATTTGTGCAATACTTATATTTATGCCATCAAGAATATTATGAACAAAAACAAATGCCTTTATTGATTTGTACAATAAATCAGTGCCCTATAAGTTCTAACTCCTCGTTGGCTTTGAGGGCACATACCTAACAATCTCCCACTTGCACTCAATGCCAACTGCCAGTGTATCTAATACATATCCTCTAAGGATGTCATTCTAGCACTGCTTGTGATATAAGATTTAGTGAGTGGGACACCCATGATTTTGGTTGCTGCTATTTTTTGATTCGTAATATTGCCTTTTCCAACGATCATTCAAAATGATGTAGTATCTCTATGTTCGGACCTTTCATGAGACTTTGATTCCCCAGCCTGTGCAATGGCTCCTTTCGTGTCACGTCAAAGTGGCAACGCGAGCTCCATGTTTAGGGAGTACTTGAAGTTTCACCATGAACTTCTTGATCCAAACAGTTTCCTTGACAGCCTCTAAGGAAGTCACGTATTCAAACTTCAATGGTGGTGTCCTCCAAGACAGTGCACCACTGTTCAAAAAAGTGAATACATACCCAAAAGTGAACTTATGGTCATTGACGTCAGATTCAGAGTTTGAGTCCAAATAACCATTCACTTTTATATTTCCATTCCCAAATTTGAGAAGCATATCTTTAGTTCCTTCCAAAGTATTTGAGACTATACTTCATTGCCATCAAATGCTTTTTGCTCGACTTATCCTGAAAACTATTTTCCATGCTTACTGTGTACCAAATTTCCGACCTTGTGCATAGCTTAACATGTATGAGACTCTCTATTGTCGATGCATAGGGTATGGTCCTCATCTCATTTCTATCCACCTTACCTAGAGGATTTATGGATTTCAAGAAATGAATTCTATGTCTCATTAGGCAATAGACCTCGTTTAGAGTTCTCATCCCAGAAAACTTTTTTCAGGATTTTCTTTAAGTAGATGGTTTGGGGCTTCATCATCCTATTCGATCTTATCCCTGTAAATTTGAATTATAAGAACAAATGTGGCTTCTCCTTAGTCTTTAATGGAGAATGTGTTTGAGTATCATTTCTTGATCGAAGTCAATAAGCATATATTATTTTCTAGAAATGATATTTTGCTCCCACTGGCCCTTATTGTAGACACATGGTTACTGATAACAAAATAGTCCCCAGCTATGTCATTAATGCAATGATTCCAACTACGAGAGGCCATTTAGATCCATAAATGGACTTAGTTTGTAGACCTTTTCAAAAATGGTCTTAGATGTGAAACCCTTGGGCTTGTTGACTATAGATCTCCTCCTAGAGGAATCCTTTGATGAAGGGGTCTTCACATTCATATGTTGGATTCCATAATCCAGTTGTGTCACTATCGAAAGCAAGGTTTCAATAGATTGTTGTCATAGTTAGGGAAAATGGGTTTCCTCATAGTCAAAGCCCCATTTATAACTATATCCTTTTCCCATCACTCTTGCCATGTCATTGTAATCAGTCTTCCTTCTTGTAGATGAATTCGCCAACGACGGGTACAATACCCTCAAGGCTATCTACTAGGTTCTAAACTTGATACAATCCATCTCTTCTTTCAACAATCTTACACCATCTCACAGATTCCATACTCACCATCAATTTGTCATGCATAGAGAGATCATATGCTTGGTTTTCCTCTGCTACAAAATACAACCATATCCTTTTAGGCAGTAGGATACTCTATTAGACCAATTCGTTCGTGATGTGTGTCATATCGGGTTTAATTCAGATTTCTTGAATAGTAGTCTCCAAAAGAGTTTTGTTATTATTCTTGCAGAACAACCTTTCTACCACCTCTCCATGGAAATATTCCTTTATAGATTGAGCCTCCAAGACCATAGAGTCTCTAAGACCATAGAGCCTCTAAGACCACAGTGATCTTTCGATCATTTCATAGGTAGAAGGGTTATCCCTTAGATTTACTTAGGATAACCAAAACGTCCTCTTTTTAGGAATCTAACGTCTAGTTTACCTTTGTCTTTTCTACGTACTGGGCTTCCCCATATCTTTTCGTGTAAAGATTAGGATTCCTCTTACGTCATATCCCATATGGCATCTTAGGAATGAATTTGGAGGGACTTCTTATTCAATATGCTCTTATGAGCAGCGCATGACCACATTGAATTGGGCAACTTCTTATTGAACAAATCATGTCTAACAGTGTTTTGTTATTTTATACTAATTGCCTTATTCAACTGTGGAATTATTGGAAGTGTTAGCTATGAAGCCATGTCACATTCTTCTAAGAATGAATTAGCTAAGGAGATCATATATTTCCCATATCGATCTAATCGCAGTATCATTATCTGATGTCCTCTAAAGTTAGTATAAATCACATTTTAAAACTTGAGTGGCCCTCTACACATGTTCTCGATGAAGAGGGATTCCACCTCTGTATATATGATATAAGATTCCAATGTTTGGATAGGGATCTAATCCCAATTGGCTTATGTTCCCATGTTTCTCCTAACTTGTGTATCTTATGCTCTCAAATGTATGATCGAATCTTAGATGCCAATCATAATTACGTTCTATAGTTTGTGTTCACAACATACTTATTCCAAACATTCAACTTTGTTCAAACAATTCAACGATGATGTGTTGTCCTTCAAAAATAAATATCATGTAAGTTAATACCAAAAATATCTCAAACAAATATGTTTCCAGGCCAAGTCTAAGATCAACTTTTATTTGGTAAAACAAGACAATCATCTTGGATTGTGACATGTCCAGAATTAAAAGAACAGAGGTGAATCCTAAGTTGACTTTACCGACACAATGTCTGGTTCCAACGTTGATCACTTCTTATTCTTCCAGATTTCTACTTCTTTCTAGATCTCCATTCAAAATACTAATTATGAGTACCATCTCTAGTATCTAGAATGCAAGAAGTGAGAAAAATAATCATAGAATGTTAGTTTCTAAAATGTAAAATTCTATATCTTATGCGCCTCTTTCAAAAAACCCTGCTCATCCCCCCTTCTTGGGGCATGAGTGATGCTTGCTACAAGCATACAACTTTATGACTCTTAACTGAGGACTATTCTCAAGTTTTTGAGTCAATAAAAGAAATTGGGCCAATGATGACAATGTTCTCGAACTTATACAATAAAATGGGTTATTTGTCTAACGGGAGAGATAATAACAATTCCGAAAATAAGCCAAGATTCAATTAGATAATTATATTGCATCCAAGTGAAATTAAGACTTTAATCTTCACTTGGCTCCCACTACATTTTTCGAAACATTGCACTCCCATTACAATAATCAAAATCTTATTGGACTGATTTTGTAGTGGGTGATTGAGTTCTTTAATAAATTCGGTGAGTTGCAACCCTCTGTCGATATATGGCTCACTTGATTTATCAAAGTAGCAATCCATGCCAGCCTCATCTAACAAGCGATTCAATCTCGTTTGGCTCATAGATCACGAGACCCCAACCCTCTGTCAATAGATAGGTTGTGATCTATCTGAACTTGGGTCCATCAACTCCTATCAATCTAATAGTTGAATTCCACATTGCAACCCTCTGTCGATATATGGGGTGGAATTTGCTTCGACCGAAGGTATCTAATGCACTTATGAAATCTAAATACATACATTAGTGCATAACTCCAACTTACTGCGAAGAAATTATGCATTAGATATGAATTCATATTTCATAAATTTGATGGAGAGTCGGGACATCCAATTCCTTTTTCAAACATTCAGTATTTAAAGATTGGGAGGATTTCGATTGTTTTAATCCAGGTCTCACTTTGCACATTAATTTCTTATGCACAGATATGGATATAAATTAATGAAGCAAAAAACGCTTAGCAATTCTACCACACATGCTTTCTATGGACTTCTACTAAATTGGGTCGAGCCACTGACCCAATTAAGGGTTAGGGGGATTCAAAGATCTCTATGTGATGTCTAAATTTATGGCTCCTGGCTCCAAGCAGATCTTCTATCTCCAAGGCCCTAATCTAATTATTATATAGAAAAACATCTTAGACAGATATCAATGAAAAATTAAAATACAAATTGGGGGCCCAAACTTCGGTCCGATACAACCCAGATAAAACTCAAAGCAATAAACCCTAGTCCATGCAAGGCATCCCACAATAAACGCATCAAAGCATTTAAATAAACTATTTAAGATGATGTTGGCTTTAGAGTAAATTAAAATCAAATTTCAATTTACACATAATTAAACCCAATTTAATTATGACAAAATTAAATCCAATTTAAATTTTGATGAGAGGATTAAATAAATTAATCAAAAGGATAAATTAAATCCAATTTAATTATGACAAAATTAAATCCAATCTTAATTTTGATGGGAGGATTAAATCTAATTTAATCAAAGTGTAATTAAATCCCATTACCATGGGTAAATTAAATCCAATTTACTCATATAATTAGATCAAATATAATTATAGAGAGATTAAGTTAAATGAGGAGATTAAATCTAATTTAATCATTTATGATCAATTCCAAAAGTTAGATGCATCATAATCAAATCGAATTAATTTAGATGAAAAGACCAAGTCCTTTCAATCCAAGTTGAATTAAATCTATTTTAATTTCAATCATAAATTCAAACATAATTTCTTGATGTGATAATTAAATCTAATTTTACTCATATAATTATGTCAAATATAA
Organism: Buddleja alternifolia; assembly: GCA_019426215.1. Lineage (NCBI taxonomy): Eukaryota > Viridiplantae > Streptophyta > Magnoliopsida > Lamiales > Scrophulariaceae > Buddleja > Buddleja alternifolia. The sequence continues at coordinate 22,603,002 of CM033404.1, read as the reverse complement.
TTATAGAGAGATTAAATTAAATGAGGAAATTAAATCTAATTTAATCATTTATGATTTATTCCACAACTTAGATACATCATAATCAAATTGAATTTAATTTGGATGGAAAGACCTCGTCCTTCTCAACTAAAGTTGAATTAAATAAAATTTAATTTTAATCATAAATCAATTTTAATTTTAATCTTTATGGAATAATTAAATCTAATTTTATCATCCCAACTAAATCCAATTCAATTGAAATAAAATAAACCAATTTAAATTAGATAAACTAAATATAATTTAATTGTGATAAATTAAATCTAATTTAATAACAACAAAATTAGATCTAATTTAATTTTGATGTATTGATTAATTCTAATTTAATCAAATTGTTTAATTTCACATTGGTATGTGGATTATATCAAATATTATCAACATAATTAAATCTAATTTAACTAAAAACAAAGATTCTAATTGATAAGGGGGCTATTTAAATTAATCAATTGGGCTAGACTAAGTGTGTTGGGTCAAACCCAAGCACATATTAAAATTGCTAGGCCAAGCCCAACAATTCATAGGACTTTGCCAAGCTGTCCAACCAAAGCCCAATTCGAACGCGCCATCCTGCTTAACGCGCCGGGCTATATTAATAATTTAATTATATTGGGCCGAGCCCAACACGCAACCCAATTGTGTTGGACCCGGTCCAAACACAATTGGACTTTTGCCAATTAGGGCAGAAGTCGTCCCTTCTAATTCTGCCGTCGTCTATCCCCATGCTCGTTCGACCAGAATTCACCTGCAACGATTATCGGTATAGACACCGCGACCCCAATAAAGATGTCCACTGCTGAATGACGTGTGGCAGCTTGCGAATCACCGCCTTTTGTCATCCGAAATCGATGGCTGTGCAAATTAGGTTTGCACAACCGATTTCAATGTTGCGGGCGGCGGAGAACAGTGGTGGTGAGCGGTGTTTCCAAAATGGATCGGGCAAGTGCAAGGTTGTTGGCGTTGGTGTGTGCGTCCGGTTATGCTCACAGCGGCGTAGCACCTGTTCACGGTGGCGAATGGCGTGCGGTGATGATTCCAACACCGCTATAACAGACCGGGGTAGCGCTGCTCACAGCGTCGGAACAGCGCTGTACAACCACCGTGGCTGTACAGTTATTCTTATTACAGCAGCCTTGCTGCTTTAATTTCTTCCGATTAAACCCAATCATCTTCGTTCTTCAATTTTCGGATCCAATCAACAAATTATTCCAGATTTTTACCCAATAAATCTAATTCAAAATCATTAATAAAATGTTCTAAACATTTTATTAACAATATTCAGATTTAATTCAAAAATAAATCGACCAACAGAATCATAAACGCATAAAACTATTAAAGCCATTAAAGTTGGCTCTGATACCACTGTTAAGAATCCGATCGGATGCGCAGTGAAAACGCGAATAATCGTGGATTCCTAAAGCCGGATCACTTTATGACATTTAATAATTTTACATAAACATAAACATTAACACATTGATTTACCGTTATCGAAGTGTGATTCGTTTCTTGATCTACCGTCTACACAGCAGCAATCCCCGGGACTCCTACCTCTAGATATCACGCCGGAAATAAGACTTGAAGAAAATCCACCTCCTTTGGTTCACCATGGCCGATGGCTATAGGGAAGGGGAGAGAGAATATTTTCTCTTCTTCTTTCTTTGCTGTCAAGTTTATTATGAGTAACTTAGGTTTTTCCATTAGGTATCATGTATTTATAAGGAATGATAGACTTGGAATTAATTAATTCCTTGAGCCCACCAAGTCCTATTATACACGCCTACTTCATCATCTATTAGACTAAGTTGACTTTCAACTTAGTCCAATTATTAATTAAATCCAACAGATTTTAATCTAATTAAAATATGATATTAATTAATAATCAACTAAGTTAATTAATATAATAATTAATTTAGGATAGGACGATTATAATAAGGGAAAATTGGCAGAAAATCCCCAATCCGTATTTAAACTCATGATGCAGTCCCTAGTCATGTTTTTACACTATGAACTCCCTAATTCATAAATCAAATTTGGATTCACGCCCTACCCACTTGAAAAGTTGAAAATGCCCTCCGTTTATTAATTTTTTATTCACCTTCTTCTTCTCTACTTCTCTCTTCTCTCTTCTGTCCTCTCTTTTTCCTTTTTCTCTTCACCACAAATCCGATTAGATAAACTTTCACTACCACAAAAAAGCTCTATTACAGCGTACCTATGACAGCAGTTTTGAAAAACTGCTGTAATAGGGGGTACTCGGTTCGGGCCTATAACAGCGGTTCAAGTCGAACCACTGTCATATGATGTCAGAACAAAATAAAAAAAATAAAAAATGAATGCGACAGCGGTTCGGCCGAACCGCTGTCACAAAGACACATGTGACTGCGGTTCGGCCACGAACCACTGCCACAGGGGCCGGGTTTTCTAAAACCCGCCCCCCCTCTATCTCTCTCACTCACTCACTTTCTCTCTCTCTCTCTCTCTCTCTCTCTCAACTCTCTCACCACCACCACCACCGTACACCTCTCTCTCTCTCTAGCTCTCTCGGTTTCTCTCTCTCTCACTCTCAATCTACTTCTCTTTCTCTCGCGCCGCCGTCCGCCGTCCGCCACCGTCCGCCGTCCGCCACCGTCGCTCCAGTATCTCTCTTTCTCTTTCTAGATATATATATATATATATGTGCATATATATGTATATCTTCTATATATATATATATATATTTAACTCTTTATATATATATATATACATAGTAGCCGCCGCCGCTGTTGCTTCCGTCGCCGCCCATTTAGTTTAGGTACTTTCTTTTAGATAAATATATATATATATATATATACACACACACACATAGAGTATATATAGATTTAAATATTTGAGTATGTATATTTGTGTATATGTGGGTGTGTGTATATATATTTCTGTATATGTGGGTGTATGTATATATGTTTGTGTATGTGTGAGTGTATGTATATTTGTGTATATATGAGTGTATGTTATATATTTGTGTATGTGTGGGTGTATGTATATTTGTGTATATGTGGGTGTATGTATATATATTTGTGTATGTGTGGGTGTATGTATATTTGTGTATATGTGGGTGTATGTATATATATTTGTGTATGTGTGAGTGTATATATATTTGTGTATATGTGGGTGTATCTATATATGAGTGTATGTATATATATATTTGTGTATGTGTGAGTGTATTTGTGTATATATGGGTGTATGTATATATATTTGTGTATGTGTGGGTGTATTTATATTTGTGTATGTGTGGGTGTATTTATATTTGTGTATATGTGGGTGTATGTATATATATTTGTGTATGTGTGGGTGTATGTATATATTTGTGTATGTGTGAGTGTATGTATATATTTGTGTATGTGTGGGTGTATGTATATATTTGTGTATGTGTGGGTGTATGTATATTTGTGTATATTCTTGAGATTTGACTATTTATTGAAAAATATTTGTGTATATCCGAATTTTGTTGGTTGCAACCTACCCGGGTGAAGATTAAGTCGAGAACTTGGTAAAAAATTTTGCGTTGTTACTCTGCCGAATTTTTTCTAGAATAATGGAAAATAAATTAAAATGAAAATTATTTAATTAATTTAACTATCAACTGATAATAAAATTGTTTAATTTAATTAATTTAGAATCAAAATGGATCTAAGTTGGATTTTAGCAGATCGTATGTCGGAACAGTATGAGAAAGGGGTGAAAGAGTTCATAAAGTTTGCGGTTAACCATGCACCAGATCGAACTAGGATCACTTGCCCGTGTTTACGTTGTTGTTTTGGAAAGAGAATTAGTCCACGTGAGTTGGAAGATCATTTGGTGTGTAATGGAATTGATAAAAGCTACAAACGTTGGACAAGGCATGGTGAAAGTAGTGTCCCGTTAGATGATTTGGGTGGTACATCATATCCATCACAGGATTTCAACATGAATGATTATGAGCCTGATCATTTGGAGGAGATGACAAATGTGATTGAGGAGGATTTGCGAAATTGTTCTAAAATGTTTGACAATTTGACAAGTGATTCAAAGACACCACTGTATAGTGGTAGTAAATTCACAAGATTGAAAGCAGTTCTTAACCTATACAAGTTAAAAGCCAACAATGGGTGGAGTGATAAGAGTTTCATAGATTTGCTTGGTTTATTAAAAAGCATGCTACCTGAGAATAATGTGTTACCTAATCGTACTTATGAGGCTAAACGGATGTTAACCTCAATTGGCATGGGATATGAGATGATACATGCCTGTCTCAATGATTGCGTATTATTTAGAATTGACTGTGCATCATTGAAGGCCTGTCCAAAATGTGGCGCCTCATGGTACAAGAAGAATGGACCTGCGCCTGTCAAAATCATGTGGTATTTGCCTATAATACCACGATTTAAGCGCATGTATAGTAGTAAAGAGTTAGCCAAGGACTTGACATGGCATGCTGATAGAAGGCTTGAAGAAAGGATTGAAGATGACAAGATTCGATATTCCTCAGATTCTCCTCAATGGAAAAAGATTGATGATGATTTCCCTGAATTTGGTGAAGAATCAAGAAACCTACGCCTTGTATTGGCTGCAGATGGCATGAACCCTCATAGCTTGCAAAGTAGCTCACATAGTATATGGCCGGTGATTTTGATGATCTACAACCTTCCCCTATCGCGATGCACGAAGCGAGAGCACATAATGATGCCTATACTCATTTCTGGGCCGAAACAACCTGGAAATGATATAGATGTCTACTTGGCTCCTTTAATTGAGGATTTGAAGGTGTTGTGGGACACCGGTGTTCAAGTATATGACGGGTTCAGAGAAGAAAATTTTACTCTCAGAATCATGTTATTTGGAACAATCAATGATTTTCCGGCAAGAGCAAACCTCGAGGGATATGGTGTACATGGCCAATGTGGATGCCCCATATGTGTCAAGAGTACAGATCAATATCGATTGACACACTCTCAGAAATATGCATTCCAAGGGCATCGTAGATGGCTAAATCGGAACCATCGATATCGTCGGTGGAAGAAAGCTTTCAATGGGAATATAGAAGAAGGCCGAGCTCCTAAGTGCTTAACTGGTGAAGAAGTGTTTGAGATTGTAAAAGACTTGGAGGTTAAATTTGGAAAGACTTTTGCAGGTGGCCTTGCAAAAACTGGGCGGAAAAAAAGGTCAATTTTATTTGAGTTGCCGTATTGGACGTCTTTACATGTTAGACATTTTCTCGATATAATGCATATTGAGAAAAATGTATTTGATAGTGTCATTGGTACACTTCTAAATGTGCCCAGAAAGACAAACGATGGCGTAAAAGCACGGTTAGACTTGGTTGAAATGAAGATAAGAGGAAAATTGACACCAACAAATAAGGGAAAACGTACTTATTTGCCTCTAGCAGCTCACACTCTAGCCAGGAAAGAAAAAATTGCATTATGTGAGTTTCTTAATGGTGTGAAAGTTCCAGAAGGGTATTCTTCAAACATTAGCAGTCTTGTATCAATGAAGGATTTGAAGCTAAAGCACTTGAAGACTCACGATTGTCATGTAATCATGGATCATTTGCTACTAATTGCTATACGGGCCATTTTGCCAAAAAAGGTGAGAGACACAATAACTAGATTGTGTTTCTTCTTCAAAACAATGTGGAGCAAGGTGTTTGATCCTGAGCAATTTCCTGCACTTCAGAAACAAATTGTCATCACTTTGTGTGAGCTTGAAATGTATTTTCCACCTGCTTTCTTTGATGACTCATCTACCCATTCACTTGGTTAGAGAGACTCAACTATGTGGACCGGCTTTTATGAGATCTATGTATCCGGCTGAGCGTTATATGAAGGTATTGAAAGGCTACGTGAAAAATCGTAGTCGACCTGAAGGTTGCATTTTTGAACAGTACATAGTTGATGAAGCTATTACATTTTGCACAGAGTATCTAGCAGATTCTAATGTTGTAGAGCTTCTAAAGTCTCATGTTATGGGAGGGGGAACAGAAGGAGTCGGATTAATGGGAAAGCAATTAGTTAGTGTTCATATTACACAAAGGGATCAGGCACACCTATATGTGCTCCACAACACCGATGAGGTTGACCCATATGTTGAAGAGCATAAAAACCAACTTAGGAGATTCAATCCAATTAAAAATGAGAGCTGGATTTCAAGAGAGCATAATAAGAGTTTCATCGATTGGTTCCAAAATCATTTTGAAGAGAAACAGAAAGAGAATCCATAGCTTTCATTTTCAGATAAATTGACACGACTGTCGATGGGTCCGGACAGACTAGTATTTTGTTATTCAGGTTATCGTATAAATGGTGGCACATTCTATACAAAAGACCAAGATGAGCGAAGTACAATGCAGAATAGTGGTGTGAGTCTTGTAGCTCAAGAAATGCATATCTCAAGTGCGAAAGATAATAATCCTGTCTATGCCGATTTATCATATTACGGGGTGATTGAACGTATATGGGAGCTTGATTATAGTTGCTTTCGGGTGCCTGTATTTGGGTGTAAGTGGGTTGACAATAAACATGGTGTCGATAATAGTGAAATAGGCTTCACTCGAGTAGACCTTGAAAGGGTGGGATACAAAGATAAACCTTTCATTTTAGCGTCACAAGCTAAGAAAGTATTTTTTGTTACCGATCCTATTGATAAGAGGTGGTCCATTGTTTTATCGGCAAGCAAAAATACTTGTATTGATGATGATTATGAAGAAAGTGAAGATGATGGAGAAAATCCTATCTCATTAGGTGATTCACAATCAATTGATAGTGATGATGACTTGGATATAAGTGATGATGAATTGTATATGCAACAAGATCACCAAGAGGGGATATGGATTAATCCGTCAGTTCGTCGCCGTACTAAAAAAAATGGTCGTACCGATGGGAAGCAAAAGACTGCTAAGCCAACGACAAAAAGAAAACGATGAAAGGTATTTGAACTTATTTCATATTTGTATGATAGACTTATTTTTTTATCAATATTTATACTTAGTTGCTAGAAAATTTATATTCTTGATATTTGCCTATTTTTGTGGAAAATTTAAGGGAAATAGGGGGTTGATTCAGGTTAATTTGCTTTAGCTGGAGGTTAATTGTGTTTAATTGGAGATTAAATTTTGTTTATTTTGTGGTTTAGGATAATTACGTTCTAGAATAATGGATATGAACCTAACTTCTGTATTTATTACTTCTATTTTAAAATTATTATTGCCAACTGAATCTGCCAAATTTATATGAATCTAACTTCTGTATTTATTACTTCTATTTGAAAATTATTATTGCCAAATGAATCTGCCAAATTTATATGAATCTAACTTCTGTATGTTTTTGTCTTTTGTAGGTCGATGGCTTCAAATCCTGATGGTAGTTTTCCCGAGGATGATGTATATGGATCAAATAGCGTTCATGAGGCGGAGATACGGAGAGATGTCACGGCTATGAAAAAAGTTATCAATGCCAGAAGTAAAGGCATAAGGCTACCTATTGGCTGGAATGACAGAGGTCAGCCAGTTAACCCAAACAAATCAATATTTGTTGGTTATATAGGCGTGCAGGTTCGGTAAAAGGTGTCGATTACCATGAGTGATTGGCGAAAAGTCCCATCACCAATAAAAAAACGTTTGGGATGAGATAAAGGTAATTTGGATATTATCATATTTGTAAGTGTTAATGTATTATCATATTCTCTAAATTATAATTTTATATATAGTTTGTTGTTTGTTTTTTGTAGTTGGCATATGATATTGACGAAAGTCGACGAAAGTACGTACTAGCAGAAGCTGGGAGGCTAGCACGTAACTTCACGAGCTACATAAGTAGAAAGTATGTGCGAGATGATGATGGAAACATTAATGTCAACCTGGTGGTCCCAAGTGGCATACGAAAGGGTCTAGAAGGGGGGGGGGTTGAATAGACCCTGAAGTCTTTTTCGACTTCACAAAATTTTCGTATCACTTTAGAAATTTGAACGCTTGGAAAAACTGAGCGCTTGGGTCAGACGCTTCAGAATAGTAAACTTAGACTTAGTGATTTCAGCGGTTTACCAAAGTAGGACAACGCTTAGATCGCTTAATCAGGGTTAGCACAGCGGAAATAATGTTTAGCGTTCTTTTAGTTGAATTAATCGTTTTGCAATTTTACTTGTCTTTTTCAGAATAATATGAAGTGAATAATATAAGACAATAAAATAAATGACACAATAATTTGTAAGGTTCACTGGGTGATGTAATCCCAGCTACGTCCTTCTTCTCCTTTTTCACTTGGAGGAAATTACTATGATGATTATCAAAGGATCACACAGAAACTTCTACAAAATAGTAATGGATGAAAATGATCTTGGGCTCCTTGATCACACAGACTTTAGCACCAATGAAGATCGTCTTCTTCAAGCTTCTCTCACTCAGAAATACTGCCTGAAAGGTTTCAACAACTTTTCTCACTCAGATGAAAGGTTGAGGTTTATCACTAGGGTTTTGTTTGTTTTAAAGAAGATCAAACAACTTGGAATATCTCAGTTGGAGTTTGGATTTCTTCTTTGGAAGATATTTGAGATATTTGTGACTGTCTGGAATGTTGATGGAAAGCTTGAAAGGTTTTGGCTATGAAATTTCTAAGCTTTTTCCAGAAAGAATGTACGTAGGATTTTTGGCAATAATTTCTCGTATATTCTTGATGTTGTTCTATATGTTTTGATTTTCTGGAGTAAGGTATTTATAGGCAATTTCTTAGGATCTGTCCGTTGGACACATGTAGGAGCGTGCCTTTCACGTAGCGCGTGATTGTACCTAAAATCTGACATTCCTGAAAATTCGCTGGAACCGATTGAACGGGAGCAGCTAAAACTCTGAAAGTTCTGACAGTCTGGTCAAAAGGAGGCTTGTCCACAAGTCACAGTAGCTTATCACATTTAATGCTCTTATCAGGCATTTAATGCAATTTGAATTTATTTCCCGTTGGAAATAAGTGTCCGTTGAATGATTGCATTTAAGTCCTTTATGACTTGAGGATTTATTTCAGGTGAATCTTCTATAAGTCGCTTGAGTATTTGAACGCTTGATTCATGAATCCTGAACTGCTGTCTCTTAGCGTTTGACAGGCGCTAAGAAGGAATCTTCATCTTCGGTTGATTTCAGACGCTGGTCTTCAACTTCTTCTCAAATAGACTCACCTAGAATTCTATTATTGATTCAGTCGCTAAGACTTAGTCTAAAATCTATGAGGATAAAAATTACAAGCCTAAACAAAATTACAAACTCTTTAAACGCTTTATACAATGATCAATGAAAGCATAAACTTACATTTTATTTGGGGTCTAACATTGTATCCTATCTTGTCATCATCAAAACATCTAACATGAAATTTCCTAACACAACCCACCCCCACAATATGAGATTTCCCAAGCCGATTGGACGGCATTTTTAGATGTTCACTTAGGTGAACCTTGGCAGGTAGCTAGTCATTTTAATTTACAGTTTCATTTGTTGGTTATTGCGTTTATATTTAGCTAATAATTTGATAATGTAATAAATAGAAAATAAGTAGGGACAATCAGGAAAGAGCAAAGGACCCTGAATATCCTACTGAAAAGCGAGTCTTGGACATGCTCTTGTGGAGCAAATGGAGGTATGTAGTTCATTTAGCAGTGAATCCTTACAATTGTTTTAATAAAATTTTTATGTTAATGCATATATATATTTTTTAAGGAAAATATAGATAAATAGAAGAAGGGATGCGGGATCCGATTGCACAGAGGTGACACGAGCACTCGTGTGGAGGATTTCGCGTTCCGATAAAACAAATCAAATTGATAACAACAATGTTAGAAGAGTGGTGAATGAAATGATGAGTTATTGGCAATTTTAGCTCTATAAAGTGTTGTATGTTTGTTTTGAAATACTATTGAAAGCACAAGGTGCACTATTTTTATTTTTTTTTAAATATATTATTACAGGAGAGCATTTCACAAGAGAGTACTAGCCATAGTGGAAATAAGATGAGTCGAGATGACCGATTGGCTAAAACTCTTAAAAAGAAAGAGCATCCGGGTCGCGTTAGGGGTGTTGGCTTTGGGGTCACACAAAGAGACTATTTTAAGGATCCAAAGCCTGCTACAGAAATGGAGATGGAAAACTTGAGAAACATGGTGAAAACCCTCTCTGAAACTATGGTTGTCATGCAACAACGAATTGATGTTTTGGAAGCCCCTAACTCGCGTCAGCCACATGAAGATGATGTGATTTCTTTGAAAGATAGCAGCCCATAACCAGGTTATAAGATGCTTCCTGAGGTAAAAATTTGAACTTGTTTATTAATTGACTCTCTATTTCTGTAAATCATACAAAAATTTCTACTATAATGTTGTATATATATATATGTATATATATATGTGTGTGTGTCTGTGTAGGGTATCACTCCATGTCAATTAGCACTTTCATCACCAACATATCGTGTGGTGGCTAAAGGACAACTATTCAATCGACCGGTGACTGGTAGAACACTTCACAACTGTCCATTAGCCACCAACAATGTGAAAGTACGCATTGACACTGCAGTTGAGGCGAGTACACTCCTACCCGTCCCTCTCAATGATGAAATGTTCACCATTTCTAATGGTCTGGGTACCTTTGTTGCTTGGCCAGCGAGTCTTGTCATTGCCACTGATGCACCGGTATGTAATTAATAGTTAGTCATTAATAAATTATAACAATTTGTTTGAGGTTACTAAATATACTTTGGTGTGTAAGATTCATTTTTTATTTTCTTACTTAAACAGTCTTTTGGACCATCCAAATCATCTGGAAACCGTAAGTCAGGGACGTCGAAGCGGTCAGCTGTTAAAGGAAAATCTCTAGTGGCCGAGCCTGCAGGTGAAGTCGACATATGTGCAGACCTTCAACTAGATGGACTCCCTAATGACCTTGTATTTCTGGGAAAGTACATGAAGATGATGAAGATTGGTGCCCAGATCAATATATACATGGACGAATCCATTATGAATTTGTCATTCCCAGAGTTCATTGGAAAGGAGGAGATCTGTCACCTTCTGCGTAGAAAAGAGGTAGGAGCCTCTATCATTACAGCGTACATAAAGTAAGGTTTTTAATTATTTTATTACATCTGAACTACGATTATTTTCGTTACTCGAAACTCATTTTTTATGCTCAATTTAGGTGTTTGTGGTTTAAGTATGTGATCCCCGAAGGGAAAATTGCAAGTTTCGAGTTCCTTAGCCCACATTCCATATCTGCTCAAACAAGCCCGCAAATTCAACAAGTGCAATACATAGCAGGTGCTATGATATAGAGTGCACAACCGAATAAGTTATTTCTTGCACCTTACAACACATGGTGAGCTACTAAAGACTCGACTTTAATTTGTAAAACTAGCTACGCAAAACAAATTTTCAACTTATCTATTGAATGCTTTGAAGGGGTCATTGGTTGTTGCTTGCAATTGATCCATTTCAAGAGATTGTTTACTATCTGGATTCTGTGCATGGTGAGCCGCAATACCGAGATGATATGATGCTAAAAATCAATCAGTAAGTTTTTCATTCAATCAATGTATCCATTATATTTAATATTTTTTTAAACTGTATTTATTTCACATAATTGCTTGTTTTTAACATATTTCCTTGTTTTTTATATTTTTTTTATAGAGTTGTGCACATATTTCGTGCAAATTGCAACAACCAATCCAGGAAATCCAAGAACTCGGTCTGTCAATGGTTTAACATAAAGGTTAGCGTTTTCTAGTTTCATGGGATTATATATTCGTATAGAAGTTAGTGTTCTAATACAACGTAACTTTGATTGCTTTTGTAGTGCCCCCGGCAGACCAACGAGGTGGATTGTGGCTATTTCGTTATGAGATTCATGAAAGAGATTATTAGCCACGGACAATCTATAATCCCAACAGCGGTATACATAATCTAAATATATACTTAATTCTATTCCTTTTGAAATTATTGAACCTTTGGTAGGTAATTGAAACGTCATTTCAGTTTGCAATTAATCTCTATATATATATCTTGCAGTACTTTCATGATTCTCAATCCTTCTATACTCAAGAGCAAACTGATGAAGTACGCTGCGAAGTTGCACGTTACATTTTATTAGCAACTCCTTAGAAATTAGGTAATGTAGTTTTTGTACATTGTGACTTGTTGTAAATTGAGATTTGATTTATTGTATTTCAGAAGGTCATTAGTAATTTAATTAGTTGATTGTACATTTTGTTGGAGATTATAACATTTTATTGTTGGAGGAAAGAGATGGTAATATTGAAGTTTGGGGTGGTGTTTGTTTATGTTGAATATGTTTTGTTGTTAGTTGAAATTTGTTGGTTGGTTTATTGCATATTACTATACAGGAATATTATCATAATAGGGCAATAAATAATGAAAAGAAAAGAAAAAAAAAATTGTACCATGACAGCGGGTACCTGTGACAGCGGTTTTGGCCAAAACCGCTATCATAGGTTCGATTTTTTTTTTTTTGGTTTTTCGATAGCAATTTCTTGAAAACCGCTGTCATAGGCCCAAAACAACCGCTGTCATAGGTCATTTCTGTAGTAGTGTTTTTCGGTGATTGAAATTGTTCAAAGGTGACATCGTTTTGTTCTCCATGATAAATGAATAAATCAAGATCCATATTGCCTATATTTTGAGTACAAAATATTTATTTTTTCCAAACTTCATATGTACAGCTATTGAAGTATCGATAAAACACGTGCGGCATATTTTTTGTGCATAGTTGACGTATTTTCATATGATAAGTTGACAGATTTTCACGACCTCACGAAAACGTCCATAACACACTGTAGGATGCTCAAAATCATAAACCTTTTTTTCATCTGAAATTAGTCACATAGAGCTTTCAGAAATAGTATGATACATTATCAATAAACATCCCATATGAAATAATTTTTTCTTCAAAACGTAAGCTAAAATTTATAGACAGCTTTGTGCGACTTCACGTGAAAGTCTATAACTCACTGTACGATGGTCGGAATCATATGATATTTTTTTTTATTTCAAAGTGAACACATAGAACGTTTTGAAAATGTTTGATAAATTACCGAAGTCTTTCATGGAGAACGTGCTTGGGAGCCACATTTTGACCGAAGGCAACAGGCCAATATCATTACCTATTAGTAGAATGTGGTCTATATATAGGACCAAAAATGATATTTTGCTCTCACTGGATTTCTTGTAAACGCATGGTTCATCTTCGTTCTTGATAAAGCCATAGTTCTGAACTTCTTCATCAAAATGAAGATTCCAGCTCCGTGACGCTTGTTTAAGTCCATAAATTGATCTATCCAATTTACACTCCTTATGAGTGTTAGGTGTATGCCTCAATGCCTATGAGGAATTAGATTGTGTAGGGTTTACATAAGTTATTTGTACAAAACGTTTGATGTTTCTATTTGTAGAATAAAGGTTTTGATGTTGTTCATATAAATCTAATGGCATTTAAATGTATTGAACAAATTAGTCCAAGAGATTCCAAGATAGACTTTCCACCTCTTATCGACAAGAGGAGGCACTGGAACAGTCCAGTACATAATCTCTAAAACTGGGAGTTCGTGAGTTAACGAATATTAATTGGGTATTAACATTCAACTCATATGACACCTTCTTTGACAAGGAGTGTCAGTCGTATACTAATTAGATAATGGGAGCTGATGTCATGTATATGATTAATGGAATTAACATATTTAAACTCGACTTACATTAATCCGATCACATTGGTATTTACTCTTTGACAGTCAATGTTTGGGATTAAGATTGCGATAGTATGTGTGAACTTTAGACCTGAGGAGTCATTTATAACATGCTTGTAGTATATGATATGTTAACAGAGTAGCTAGACCCGTATCACCTGATAGTGCATTCGATGTTATAAGTTAACTTGCCAAAACGAGATTTACCGTCTCGACAGTAAAAGAGTATGTGACCTGTACTATCGTAAGTAATTGAAAGTATAAGTATTTGGCCAAAGCATATAAACTATCCCGTGATTGTCACTGAGGGTAGTTTGATAATTTCACATTATTATGATTCTTAGTACACTATCAAGTTCTGTGAGTTTGACTAAACCATGACTCTTACTTGATCGGGTCACGTCGGTGAATAGTTTATACACATATGGTATTCGTAGTCAAGGTTCGTGAGGACATGATCATCTCATTTTCAATTGGGTTACGATTTGGTTCCACGGTGTAGGCTAGGTGACAACCTTATCCTTTGGAATCCTCCCATTGCCAATTGAATCATGCATAGAGAGTCGCGCTATGTGAAAAAAAATAATATTTCTTTAAGCTAAGGGTATTTTGGTAAAATCACATTTGATGTGAATTGACTGACAAAATAGATGGAATGATTTAATTAAAGATATTTAATTGAATTAAATAAATTAATTAAATCTTATTAATTCATAAGTTAAATTAATTGGAAATTAATTTATAAGTTGAATAATATTAGTTAGATTAATGTAATTAATTAATTACCAGGACTTGGATTTAATTAATTACTCATGGGCTAAGTAAAACTAAAGCCCAAAGCCTATCTGGAAAAGGCCATTTCGATCGCCCCTCACTGTATAACCCAGGGGAGTCTTTTACTTGGTATAAGTAATCAGTAAGTGTCAGAACTCCAAAACACACTAGTTATTGTTTTAGAATTTGACACTGAGCCAAAATAAACCTAGAGCATTTGGAAAGAAAAATCCCTCCCTCTCCATCCGTCTAGCCGCCTGCAATAGTTGTCGAGGAGGAGATAGAGCTTTTTTTGGAGAATTTTTCTTCCGCGTGATTATCTAAAGGCAGAAGTCCGGGGCTGCAGTTGATAATTCAAGATTCAATAGATGAAAAAGCTAATTCGATTACTCTTGACAATTCTCGTTAATTGATCTAGATGATAGTATCATGAATATCCCCAAATCAGATTCTCGTGTGTGATTCAGATTAAAAATTTTATCCGCTAGACCGAATCACAACTGTGGTATCAGAGCCAAAATTCGGGAATATCATGATATTCGTTGTATGTTTATGTGTTTTAATTGTTATAATATCATAAACATGTATTTACGTATTGTATGTAATTCGGGTCATTTATATTATGCATGCTTATCTGTAAAAAATTAATTTTTCATGAGTTGAATTGAATTTACTGAGTAAAATGAAAAAATTGAATTGGATTTGTGATTTTTAAGAAAATTGAATTTTTCAAAAAATCGCGGCGCCCAAAGGGGCGACACGCCACCGTCGAAGAGGCAGCCGCCGCGCCGCTGCTGTAGCAGTAGCGCCATTGCTGTTGCACAGAAGGAGCGGCGGCGGCGGCTGCGGGTGTTAAGATTTAGCCCAACACATTAGGGTTGTGTTCGGCTAAAGCCCAACACCCGTGTGCGCATCGCTGGGCATGGCCCAGCGCATAAATAAGCGTTGGGCCAGGCCCAGCGCTGTAGCGCACGTATATGCCCAGCGCACAAAGTTGCCAGCTCAGCGCAGGTTAATGATTTCTTCTGTTGGGCTTGGCCCGGCGCAATTAATGAATAATGCTGGGCTAAGCCCAACTGTTGTCTAATTAATTGATTTTTTTGAATTGGGCCTAATATAATTAATTGTAGGGCTTGGTCCAAATGATTTAATTGGATTGACCAATTATCAAATTAATTAATTATGTGGGTTCAATTCAAATGGAAAACTTAATCTAAATATTTATCCCTAATTAAATTTCATTTCATCTACTAAATTGGATTTAGTGAATAAATCTTAATTGGATTTAAATTTATTCAAAAATTCTAAATTAGATTTGGGAATTTTAAATTAGATTTAATTTTTTTTTAAATTAGATTTAGTTACTATATTTAAAGTGGATTGAAACTTGAAAAATTTCAATTGAACTTAGAATTGTTCAAAGTCTTAAATTGGATTTAAAACTCTTTTTCAAAGATGATATATATTAAATTGGATTTATTAAATTAGATTTAAATATCTCTTTCCTTTTTCCATGATACTGCTATGTGTTTAGATTAAATTAACCATTAGACTTTATTTGATGATAGTCAATCTTTAATTAGATTAAAGTATTCAAACTAAATTGGATTTATTTTGATGATATTAAATTGGATTTAATTGAAGATAAATTGGATTTAATCAAAAGATTGAATTGGATTCAATCATAGATTAAATTAGATTTAATCACACATTAAATTAGATTTAAAGGAATAAATTCACCATGTTTTAAATTTTTATATGCTCCTTACATATGTGATGGTGACACCACGTATGGACTTAGGGTTTTATTTAACTTGTCTTACCTGGGTTGTATTGGGCCGATTTTGAGCACCCCAGTTTGTATCTTCAATTCATAGAATTTTGTATAGGTTATTTCTATGTAATTGTTTTAGAGATAGACCTAAATGGCAGTTCACGATAGCACATGAAGTCTTGGAGAATCAAGAAGATTAGATCTTTGTATAGGGCCCGACCCTTGTAATAGATAGGTCCCCTCCCCGATCACTCATTTGCTCAAGTTGATCTAGATAGTCCATACATGTGTGTGTTGTTAGAATTGCTAGGCTTATTCTTATGCATTTCCATTTATTGCGCAATAAAGAAATTAATGTGCAAAGTGAGACTAACTTAATAACATTGCCGAATGTTATAATTCTCCCAAATTAAATTGTTGAGTAAGTAAAGGGGCATTGGATTCCGAGCTCTCCATCAAACTTTAGAAGGTGGGTTCATCTAGTGCATGGCATCTTCCCGGAATAAGGGGGTCATGCATTAAGATATGGAACTATATCTTCTCTAGTGCATTTGATGCCTTCATGTTGAAGCAAATTTGACCCCATATATCGTTCAAGGTTGCAAGGCGAGATTAAATTGTTAGACTGAAAGGAGTTGATGGAATAAATGACTCAGATGGATCACCATCTATATATCGAAAAAGTTTGCGGTTCAGTGATCCATGAGCTACGGGAGATTGAATCATCGGTTTTACTTGAAAGTACATAATAATACATCTAATTGAAAATCTTGGTTAATTTTCTACAGTTTATTTCCATCACAAGGACAAACCCTTTAACAATACTACTTGAGAAAAATGTCCTCACTGGACCAAACTACTCGGATTGGATTAGGGCATTGAGGATGGTCCTCAATGATGAATCACTTGAATATACACTAGAGATGGATCCACCACAGAGGCCTGGGGTCAATGAGGAATAATCTGTCATACTAGAGTACTCGAATTGGATCTCTAATGCAAGAAAAGTAAGGGATTATATGTTGAACTCCATGTGCACTGTATTGCAACGCACACAAGAAAACATGGATAGTCCCAAGTCTATCATGATGCACTTGGAGGAACTGTTCGTGGAACGGGGCACGTCCATTAGATAATTTGTATCGAAGGAGCTTTTCAACACAAAGATGAGAGAAAGAGATGATGTCGTTGATCATGTTTTGAACATGATATTCATGCTAGAAAAACTTCGCTCTATGGACTACTAAATGGATTTCCACCTTTAGGTGGATCTCATTCTCCAGTCGCTCCCTAACTCATTCTCTGCCTTTGTCATCAATTTCGATATAAATGACATTGAAGGATCACTGTCAGTCTTGTTGGACAAGCCGGTTAAAGCACAATCACAAATTGAGAAACGATTTGGTGCTTTCACAGTTCCTATTTTGTCTTCTAAGAAAGGACCGAAGCGGCATCACCCACTGACTGAGCGCATTAGAGAACCAATCATATCTAAGGTGAAAAAGTCTAAGACTAAGTGATAAGAGGCGTTTTTACGTGTTTTTAAGCCTATGATCTGATATTGTTGGAGTTATTTATTGCCTAAATCATGCCACAGTTGCGTTTAATTGGGGTGTTAAGTGATTTCAGGTGATAAACGAGAGCACACGAAGAAAAAGGCGAAAAACGGTGCACGACACTTTTTGAAGCCTGTCGACCACGCCCAGGCGCCGATCTGACCACGCTCAGGCCCCGATCAAGAACAACAAACTTGATCCTGTTGACCGCGCCTCGGCGCCGCACTACCCGCGCCTAGGCGCCGTTATACCCGCGCCCGAGCGCCGTACTATCCACGCCTGGGCGCCGCCGGACTTTTCCCCCAAGAAAAGTATGCCACGTAGGCCGCGCCTAGGCGCCGTATTTCCCGCGCCTAGGCGCCGGCGTAACCGTTTTTCAATTGTTTAAAAGCCAAATTTCAGATTGAAAGATTTTTGGAAAATCGGGGATTGGAGACTTTTGGCTGGGTTTTTGAGCCACAATTTCATCAACAATTGAAGGGGAAGAAGAGGGATTGAGCTAGAGATTGAATCTACAAGCAAGGATTCATCATCATTCAAGACTTAGGGAGTTTCTTTTGCATTTCATTTACATGTTTATGTTAATAACTATGTATATGATTGTTTTAGACCTTCTTGAGCTATTGAATATGAGCTAATCTTGTAGAACTAAGGCCATGTGAAGGCCTAATTTACACATCATTATATGTGAAGTCAATTTTCGTAATAATTCTCCTATTGCTTTGTGTGTTGATTTTATGCTTTTATTCCAATCATGTGTTTGATCACCATATGCTTGCTATTGTGCCTAATCTAGTCATTCGAGATAAGATAGGTTAGGGTTCAAAGAAATCAACACATCATCCGAAACTAATGTGGAATTGCTCCTAGAAATAGGTAAAGATTTCCGGTTGCTGTTAGCCGGGTTTATCCGGGGAAGCTCTAGAACGTTAATGCATGGTTATTGATTAGATTCTCGGATAGACATATTTAGAGAACCTTCAATCAATCATAGGATTGTTATGTGCCGAGACATCGGGTAATAGTTAATTAAGGAGTTTCCACCAAAGCAATAGGAGTCTAATAATTCGAAGAGTAGCTCACGTATATTGATGCGTAGATTAGGTTGTAGCATGTGCCTTAGTGGTTTATCGCTCTTGAGTTTTAATCTATAGTCTGTTTCTCTTTGTTCTTCGCTTGTTTCTCGTTATAGTGCAATTTACTTTTGTCCATTTTCATTAATCAAAAGCTAAAAATTCAAGTCCCTGTGGTTCGACAACCTGGACTTTTAGTCCACTTTATTTCTACCGCGACTAGTACACTTGCTATTAAAGCACGTTAAGTATTAGCGTGTCACTAAGCGCATAAAGGATGAAGACACCTGCCTCCACTGCTTGGGAGTGGGGCATTGGAAGCATGACTGTCCCGTACTAAAAGTTGAAAGCAAATCAGGTATAGAACTTTATGTTTTTTAAACGAATTGTTCTATGATGATATTTTCTACTTCTTGGATTCTAGATTCCAGAGCTAGTGCTCATATATGTGTTTTGAACCAGGATCTGGAAGAAAGTAGAAAGCTGGATGAGAACAAAGTGATGATCAATGTAGGAAGCGGACACAGCGTGGTGGCAATTCACATTGGAATTACTTCTGTTTCATTAATTTCTGGACATCAAATTAGATTAGATGTTTGCCTTGTTTTGCCCAATGGACTCAAGAATATTATTTCTGTTTCTGTATTAGTTAGGAAAGGACATTTTTTTACTTTTAAACATAATTCTTGCGATATTTATTTTGGAAATAAATGTGTTGGCTCTGCATCTTTAATTAATGGTTTATACTATTTGAATGTTCGAAATCAATGTAAGGCTAATACTATGACTAGAAAACATAGTATGAATGGAATGAACCAAAAATTCATATGCCACCTTAGACTAGGACATGTCAGTGAATTTAAGATTCACGAGTTGGAAAAACGTGGGCTCATTGGTCCACTTGGGTCTGACCCATATGCGACTTGTGAATGGTGCCTCAAAGGCAAGATGACTAGGTCACCGTTCACTGGACATTTCGAAAGGGCAAATGAAGTTTTAAGATTAATCCACACTGACGTTTGTGGGCCCCTCAAGGGTGCGGACCTTGGAGGTTTTCAGTACTTTATAACCTTTACAGATGACCACTCTAGGTATGGTCTACTTTATCTGATGAAGTATAAATCTGAAGCACTTGAATGGTTCAAGGAATTCAAAGCTTTGACTAAAAAACAAACTGGGCACATTATTAAGGTACTGAGATCTGATCGAGGTGGCGAATACATGAGTGCCGAGTTTGACAAGTTCTTAAAATAACAAGGCATAGTATTACAACTAACTCCTCCAGAAACCCCACAACTCAAAGGAGTAGCAGAAAGAAGGAATCGTACTCTATTAGACATGATACGCTCCATGCTTAGCTACACCGATTTACCCATCTCGTTGTGGGGACATGCTTTGCTCACAGTTGCGCACATTCTGAACAAATGTCCCTCGAAATCTATTCCCACTACACCATATGAGATATGGAGCGGTAGGAAGCCTAGTCTGAAATACATAAGCATATGGGGTTGCCCAGCATACATAAAAAAGACCAAGGTAGAGAAACTAGAGGATAGATCCTTGAAAGGATGTTTTATTGGTTTTCCAGTACATTCGACGGGATACATCTTTCACCTGCGAAATGATCATAGGATCATTGTGGCCTTGCAAGACCACTTTCTTGAAGAAAAACTCATTCAAGAAGGTGGTACAGGTAGAAAGATTGTTCTGGAAGAACAAGATAACGTCCCTTCGGAGACATCAGTTCAAGAATCTAAACCCAACTTGACATAACCGTCTCAGCGACGATCTAGCAGGGTATCTCAGCCGTCTGAGAGATATGACTATATGCATAAAACACACCATTATTTGTATGTTGTTGCAGAAGGAAGCCATGGAGATGATCCCTCTGACTATGATGAAGCAGCAATAGATATAGATTCCTCTAACTGGCTTGAGTCTATGAAAGCAGAGATTGATTCGATGTATTCAAACCAAGTCTGGTCTGGACTCTTAGTGATCTACCAAATGGAGTACGACCAATTGGAAACAAATGGATCTATAAGAAAAAGATTGGTCTGAATGGTAAGGTAGACACCTATAAGGCCAGGCTATTAGCAAAAGGTTATAGTAAAAAAGAGGGCATTGACTATGAGGAAACCTTTTCGCCAGTAGCCATGATCAGATTTATTAGAATTCTAATAGCCATAGCTCAAACTTAGACTATCAAGTCTGGCAAATGGATGTAAAGACCGCATTCTTAAATGGACACTTGGATGAGGACATTTATATGCAACAACCCAGGGGCTTTATATCTGAAGTCTACTCTCATAAAGTTTGCAAACTTAATTGGTCTATTTATGGACTGAAGCAAGTCTCTTGGAGTTGGAATCTGAGGTTGGATGAAGAAGCCAAGAAATATGGCTTCATCAAGAATGATGACGAACAATGTGTCTATAAAATGGTCAGTGGGAGCAAGTTGACATTCCTGGTTCTATACGTAGATGACATACTACTTATAGGGAATGACATAGGCCTATTGACTTCGGTCAAGACATGGCTCTCAAGTACATTCTCCACGAAAGACTTGGGAGAAGCGACCTATATTCTAGGAATTCGCCTTTATAGAGATAGAGTGAATAGAATGATTGGTCTCTCCTAAGCGCTCTACCTAGAGAAAGTCCTTAAGAGATATGAAATGCATAACTCTAAGGAAGGACTTTTGCCCATGAGACATGGCATTCATCTTTCCAAATCTATGAGTCCCAAAACGGACAAGGATAGAATGGAAATGAAGAATATACCCTATGCATCCACTGTGGGTACTCTCACGTACGCAATGTTATGCACGAGGCCAGAGTAGGTTTCAAGCTTACCCGGGGGAGTCTCACTGGACAGTAGTGAAGTGTATCTTAAAGTACATAAGAAGAACTAAAGATGCTCCTAATATATGAGAATGGAGAATTGAAGGTGGATTGTTACACCGACTCAGATTTCCAATCTAATCCAGATGACCTTAAATCTACCTATGGGTACATATTCACACTCACTGGAGGAGCAGTGTCTTGGAAAAGTTCTAAGCAAAGCACAACTGCAGACTCCACAACGGAGGCAGAATATGTGGCAGCCTCTGAGGCAGCCAAAGAAGCTTATTGGATGAGAAAGTTCATAGCCGAACTTGGAGTGGTTCCTAACGTGGAAATGTCGTTGCCACTATGGTGTGACAACAACAGAGCAATTGCGCAAACTACAGAACAAAGGTCTCACAACAAATCTAAACACTTTATGGGGAAATATCATATAATACGAGAAATCATTGGAAGAGGCGATATAGCAATGCAGAAAATAGCCTCAGCCAAAAACGTGGCTGACCCACTCACCAAGCCATTATCACAGGCGGTGCTAGATAAACATCTTGAGAAGATGGGAATCAAATACCATAGGGATTGGCGTTGAGTGCAAGTGGGAGATTGTTAGGTGTATGCCCTCAATGCGTATAAGGATTTAGATTGTGTAGGGCTTAGATAAGTTTTGTGCAAAACGTTTGATGTTTCTATTTATAGAATAAAGGTTTTGATGTTGTTCATATAAATCTAATGGCATTTCAATGTATTGAACAAATTATTCCAAGAGATTTCAAGATAGACTTTCCACCTCTTATGGACAAGAGGAGGCACTGGAACAAACCTGTACTTAATTTCTAAAACTGGGATTTCATGAGTTAATGAATATTAATTGGGCATTAATATTCAACTCATATGACACTTTCTTTGATAAGGAAGTACCAGTCGTACACTGATTAGATAGTGGGAGCTGTTGTTATGAATATGATTAATGGAATTAACATATTTGAACTCGACTCGCATTAATCCGATCACATGGGTATTTACTCTTTAACAGTCAATGATTGGGATTAAGATTGCGATAGTATGTGTGAACTTTAGACCTGAGGAGTCATTTATAACATGCTTGTAATATTGGATATGTTATCAGAGTAGTTAGACCCGTATCACCTGATAGGTGGGGTCGACCTCGAAGTACAATCCAATAGTGCATTCGATTTTATAAGATAATTTGCCAAAACGGGATACACCGTCTCGACAGTAAACGAGTATGTGACCTGTACGATCGTAAGTAATTGAAATTATAAGGCTTTGGCCAAAGCACATAAACTATCCCATGATTGTCAATGAGGGTAGTTTAGTAATTTCACATTATTATGATTCTTAGTACAGTATCAAGTTCTATGAGTTTGACTAAACCACGACTCTTACTTGATCGGGTCACGTCGGTGAAGAGTTTATACACATATGGTATTCGTAGTCAAGGTTCGTGATGACATGATCATCTCGTTTTCAATTAGGTTACGATTTTGTTCCACGGTGTTGGCTTGCTGACAACCTTATGCTTTGGAATCCTCCCATTTCCAATTGAATCGATCCTAGAAAATCGCACTATGTGAAGAAAAAGAATATTTCCTTAAGCTAAGGATATTTTGGTAAAATCACATTTGATGTGAATTGTCTGACAAAATAGATGGAATGATTTAATTAAAGATATTTAATTTGATTAAATTAATTAATTAAATCATATTAATTCATAAGTTAAATTAATTGAAAATTAATTTATAAGTTGAATTATATTAATTGGATTAATGAAATTAATTAATTACCAATTTGATTGGACTTGGATTTAATTAATATACATGGGCTAAGTAAAAACAAAGCCTGAAGCCCATCTTGGAAAAGGCCATTTCGGTCGCCCCTCACTGTGTAACCCTGGGGAGTTTTTTACTTGGTATAAGTAATAAGTCAGTGTTAGAACTCCAAAACACACAATTCATTGTGTTAGAATATGACACTGAGCCAAAATAAACCTAAGGCATTAGGAAAGAAAAATCCCTCCCTCTCCATCCGTCTAGCCGCCTGCAATAGTTGCCGAGGAGGAGATCGAGCTTTTCATGGAGAATTTTTCTTCCATGTGATTATCTAGAGGCAGGGGTCCGGGGCTGCTGCTAATAATTCAAGATTCAATGACGAAAAAGGTAATTCGATTACTCTTAACAATTCTCGTTAATTGATCTATATGCTAATATCAAGAATATCCCCGAATCGGATTCTCGGGTGTGATTCGGATTAAAAAATTTATCCGCCAGACCGAATCACAACAGTGAGAATCTTCATTGGACACGAAACCTTTGGGTTGTTCCATATTGATGTCCTCCTCGAGGTATCCATTTAGGAACGCGGTCTTCACGTCCATCTGTTAGATTTCATAGTTTAGGTGCGTGGCTATTGCTAGTAGAATTCTAATGGATTTGATCATGGTAACGAGAAAGAAGGTTTCCTCATAGTCCATACCCTATTTTTTACCTTGCCTAGCTTTAAAGGTATTGACCTTGCCATCCGGACCAATCTTTCTCTTATAGATCCACTTGCGTCCTAGTGGTGCAATATCCCTAAGGAGATTCACTAGAGTCCAGACTTGGTTAGAGTACATCGAATCCATCTCTGTCTTCATAGCGTCAAGCCATTTCACAGAATCTATATCCTCCATCGTGTTGGTCCCAAGTGGCATTCTAAAGGGTCTAGAAGGGGAGGGGGGTTGAATAGACCCTGAAGTCTTTTTTGACTTCAAAACGTTTCGTATTAAAATTTGTTTGGATGCTTGAAAATGTAGGCGCTTGACTGAGCATCTACTTGAAGACTGTTTTGGTAAGACTAACTTAGACTCAAGATTTGAATACTATAACCAAGTAGATTTAAGCGTTCAGTTCTTTAATTAGGGTTAGCACAGCGGAGTTATTTTAAAGTAGTCTTCTTTGAAAATTTTAGCGTCACTATGTTTTTCTTTAGTTGCTTATGTCACGCCCCAATTTTTAGCCCTGAAAGGGGCCTAAACTAAAAGCGTGAACCTTCCAATTAAGTAGTACAATCCAAAATTGACACACTTCGACAACTAATCTAGTAGGGTCACGGCCCTAACGTCAACAAAACATTTTAAGTAACTTACTATTCATGGCTTAATTTGCAAAACTCTCCTCTAGGATTGTCCATGTCTACGCTCAGATCATCCAAGCCAATCTCATTGCCCAACTCACTCTAACTGGAAGGAGAAAAAAAAAGTGAAATACGTAAGCAAACGCTTAGTGAGTGCCAGTGCGTGTGTGTAAGTTGCTTTAAAATAGTTTTTATTGATTTTCAAAGGATCATTGAAATCCCAAATAAGAAAAGCAATTTGTGATCATAGTAACAATTAAGCAATAGCTAGTATGAGACAAAGGTCTTAGTATATGCACGATGAGGTTTTGTCAAATATCATTGAAAACATGCTTGGAAAAAAAATTACGTTCATGATAAAGCTGGAACGATTGGTGGCATGATATTTAAGTTTCAAAACATGCATTTTAAAAAGCATGTAGTTCAATGCAAGTATCACGTACAAGACATGTTTAAGTAACATGTACAACACATGTTTATATAACACGTACAAGACACGCTTAAGCAGTAGGGGGCCATGTTAGCAATACCATCACGTCCGATGATTTACCCACAGCACTTTGGGTCCCGCTGCTTCTTCCTTATCACCCCTGAACACGCGGCTTAAAAGCCATCACCTTATACCTCCCCAAGCAGGCTCGCGATGCCCGATTTGGTCATATCCGTAGTATGCCACACTATAAATGACCCATGCACCCTCAGAGCACTCCGTCCTAGGTGCATGGATCTGGACGTGAATAGCGGGAACTGTTTAAGACCGCAAGCCCATGCTTGACCGGCCGAACCCTGCCCTATCCATCGCCCGACCTTGGGCCCAACACAACCACGTCAGATGCAACACGTCACAAGAACACCATCACGGCAAATGATCACGATACAAGACCAATGATGGAGTAATTTCACAAAAATCATAAAACCGATGTTTATTTCGAAATCATTCTTGTATAAATTATGCATTTGAAATAAGTATGCAATCACGTATGTCACGAATGATGCAATGAAGTATTTTAGTTCACGATGAAATATTTAATCGAACAAATAGTTTTTCAGAATTTCCTTAAAAGAATGTTTTCCTCGAATTCATTTTCACAAAACATGCCTGAGAAATTACTTTTGCAAGATACGTGTTTGAAAACATTCATGCAGGTAATAGTTGGTGCCAAGAATTGGTGAATGTAAAATGAGTCCTGAATTTGATTTGAAAGTGTTGAAACTCATTTTCATGTCAAGTATTCAAAGCATGTTGAAAGTACATATATATATCTATATATATATATATATGACGTATTCCTTCCAGTTTTGAAAGACATATAACTATAATTTTGAGAGGCAACTCACATTACTCTTCCGAGCTAATCATGATCGTCCCAATCTCCAACACTACCAACTTGTCCAACCAAGTTTCCTCACAATGTCTCATAAAGCAAGCCCCTATTCCAAAAAAAAGGATGTAATCAATAGTATGATCGGAATACAAGTCTCTAGGAAATACCGATTCAATATGATTCGATTGCTCACATGAATTACCAAAGGTTAAGCTAAGCCATCTTACCCAAAGTTTACCCAGTAGTCAAGATGAAAACTAAAGTCGGGTCCAGAATATCGAAACTCCATTGTTGATCGGGAACAACATTACTTCAATTAGATCCACCATGCACCCCCACCGACATCGCGCGTCTCTGCTCTTACCACTTTTTCATCCCTTTAATGTCACATCCAACACTAAAACTTATTACTCATAGATTCTCCATGAACTTATCTTAACCTGTGTAAAAACCTCATCTCCAAGAGTGGCCAAATATTTGGTGAATCATGTCTTTGAAGTCAACAACCAAGACTGTCAATTTCTGATTACTTCCTGGCAGCCTGCAAACATTCCACTTTCCGGTCACATTAGCCCATGGATTTGAGTGATTCCAACCGTAATTAAAATCTAATCTTATAGGGCCATCTAATGGTGGTATTGCATGTACAATCAAAATAGGGTAATGATGTTTTATGGGCAACAATTCAAATGAACATTTCTGAAATTGGAGACTAGGCAGTGGCAATGATAATTCCCTGGTAATTTATGGACATTTAACCAAGCGTTATTCAACGAAATACTCAAGTAAACGAATCTACACTCAAAAAGGATTCTATAGGTGGTCTTGGATAAGGAATTGGACCATCATAAGTAGCATTTCAGGGGAAACGAAATGAGAGGCAGATTCTGGGTTAAAAACCCGGGTAGTGGCAATGATTCTTTGACTAACAATTATGAACTATCCACATAACCGAAACCATTAAAACTTACCAGTAACATCATCTACACGAACATAGGTTTCCAATGGTGGGATTGCATGCATGATCAAATCACTAGAAGCATGGTTTCTGGCAAACAAAAGTGGAGACATGTTGCTGCAGTTGAAAACCGGGCACCTGATGTAGAGTTTGCATGTCTGATTCTGGAAATATATGGACTCAATTGACAAAATCGGACTCCACATACTTGTTCCTTATCCTCTTAGGATGAAAGTTATCTAAAAATATTCCAATTTGGACATCATTTGGTACCTGAACTCCTGAAGATAGAAACAATGCCCGGAAACGATTTCTGGCTAAGGTAGCTGGAAATTGTTGGGTTTTCTTTTTCTTTTTGATCTCTCCCTTTCTTGCTCTAATATATTGGACGATTTTCAGGTCTTTTAAGGAGTAAATGGAGGTAAGGGTTTGATGCTTCTTGGAACAAGAAAGGATTGGGAAGAAAGAGATACAAGGTACCCTATATATATAAAGTTGTGATGGAACTTTATTGAAATTTTCAATTTATATCTTAGCCCTTACAACCATTATATCCATGGACCCTACTTGAATATAATTGACATATAAGCCCCTAATACTAATACTAATACATATTCAATCTAGCAATTTTCAATAGGTTATACTACTAATCATTGCATTAGTTAAGAAAAACCCGGATGTCACAGCTTAGCTTTGAATGATTTTATCAATGTGTTTACTTAACCGATATATGCATTGATATGATAGCAATGAAATTAACGGTAAAGTAAATAACACAGTATTTGTAAGGTTCGTTGAATGGTGTAATCCCAAATACGTCATTCTTCTCCTCGAACACTTGGAGGCGATTCACTAAAATGATTCTCAAAGAATCACATAGAATCTTCTACAAATTAGGGAGAGATGGATATGAATGGCTTGAGCTCCTTGGTCACACAAATTTCTGCTACAAGACACTTCTATCCTCTTGCTTCTTTCACCCAGAAATAATGCAAGCATCCAACTTCGACTTCACACAGATTGCAAGGCTTGGATAGGGGTTTTTCTAACAGGTTTGTTTAATTTTGGAAAAGTTCAAACAACTTGGAATATCTCAGTAATAATGTAGAGTTCTTCTTTGAAGATGTTTGAGATATTTACGACTGTCTAGGAATGTATAAAAAAGCTTCAAGGAATTTTAGCTATGAAAAATTGTAAGCTTTTCTCTCAAGTAATTTCAGCAAAGTTTTGGCTTTATGTGCATGAAGATTGGTGTTAGGAGTTTGTTGAGAGGTACTATTTATAGACTTATCTCGGGAATTGTCCGTTGGACACATGCAGGAGCTTGTCTCTCACGCAGCGAGTTAAGTAGACCTTTTTCTGACATTCCTGAAAATCTGCTGGTTCCGATTGGACAGGAGCAAGGTTTTGAACTCTGAAATCTAACAGTCTAGTCAAAAGGTGGCTTGTCCACAAGTCACAATTGTTTATGACATTTTCTGCTCTTATCAAGAATTTAATGCATTTTGAATTTATGTTCCATTGGAAATAAATGTCCGTTGATGATTGCATTTAAGTCCTTCATGACTTGAGAATTTAATTCAGGTGAATCCCTTCGATGGACGCTTGAATAGCTTGAGCACTTGATTCATGATTCCTGAAACATTTCTTTAGCGCTTGACGAACGCTTAAGAACAAATCTTCATCTTCACTTGATTTCAGATTTTGATCTTCAACTTCATTTTTGATAGACTCACCTAGAATTCTATCATCGACTTGGTATCTAATAATTAGTCTAAAATCTACAAGGATAAAAATTACAAGCCTAATAAAATTACATCTTTCAGACGCTTATACAAATCTCCTAATAAAGTATTCACTTACATTTTATTTGGGCTCTAACATAAAAATCTAATTGTCATCATCAAAACGTCTAACATGATATTCCTAACAATTTCCCCCTTTTTGATGATGACAATACTTACTCTTTTATAGTTCAAGAGTTAGACAGCCAAGTTAAAAAAGTTAGCGTTGAAAGGTTCGATAGTTGGTTAAGGTTAGTTAAGCCTCAACGAGATGTTTTAGCTGAAAAATACAATTCATATATATCGATAAAAGTACAAGCATTTTACAAAGAGACAAGAATATAGATAATGCAAAGCAAGAACTCTCAATCATCTAATTTAGCAGTGTGTCTACTAATCATCTCGGCCTTGATCGCTTCAGACAAATTTTCTTCAAGAGTAATCATTGCAGCATGATCTTTGTCTATGATTTCATCCTTATGAGTATGTCTCTTCTGATAAGCTACATAGCGCCTATTCCACTCAAATGGGTCGATGCCAATGTGCCTCAGACATATCCCGAACACTTGATTGAACTCTGATATCTTCTTCTCTTTAGCTATGATCTTCAGATCAGTATGCTCTGGAAGAGGTACTCGTTCAATGGGTGCGTCAAACTGTTCAAGCCTCGCTTGAGAAGGCACTGGCATATTAGCATAGTACGCTATAGGAGAAAACCCTGAGGTTTGACTGGGCACTCCAGAAGTAGCTACCCAAGCTAGGTATCTTTGTTCTATATTCATTGGATGAGGAAGATGGAGTATTTCTTGACACTTTGGACAATGATGAGATGAGATGCTCTGATTTAGCAAGTCTAGCAATGAGCTCAGCTTTTCTCTGTTAGAGTTAGTGACCGGCGCACCAATTATTGGGCGCCATTCTTTGTAATAGTAACTCCAGAGTTGAACAATCGTTTTCATATAAATAAAGTCAATCTCTTTTTTATGTGTGGCATGTCTTTATTCTTAAATTAGTTTTTACTTTGGCTTACAATAAAGTCCCGAAGGATCACACATAGCTATGGGACATCATTGCACATTGGGTGTGGCAATGATGGAATATGTCTCGAAGGCTGTGATCTTTAAACATTGTTCCAAGTCGTGAAAGGGTTCATCGAGATAAAGGGATATCGATGCAACCCAAAAGACTTGCTCATATGATGCATACTCTGGTAGAAGTGTATCTCATTCCATAGATACTGGCACGGTGAAAGCCAATGCACATATGAGGGTTGCCATTGTAGTAATGGGCGAACTGAACAACCCCATGGAAGTTCCTGAAATGGATTCCCAGTCGAATGTGGAACATCCGGTGGTCTTGTAGTATAAGAGTAATCCTTAAGGACCTAAGATTCCATTGGATGTCTTATGCGTAACCGCGCATGTTCTTGATTTGTTACATGATCACGTTAGATGATCAAATATGGGCAAACTCAGACATGCACATCTTACGTAGTAAGGCACGTGAGAATCAAGAGGAATCTATCTCTGACATTAGCCAGTCGGTTAATCTCCTACGGTTACATAGTGAATCAACTTATGGAATCTTCGGCCGAAGTATGATATCTAAATAGGCGTAGGGTTTCCTCGTTTAGATAGTCGAAGTCGATTTCACATAACGTGGGAAACATAGAATTGAATTAATAGAGCTTCGACCTTAACCAATGCTCTAGATTCAAACAGGAGATTAGATAGAGAGATCTTACTTATGCGAGGATCAAGATCGCAAAAGGCGTATCTTTACTTTCGTTTTATCTAGGTCTTCGGGACCCTATGCAAGGTGGGCAACCGCGATTTGCAAGTGCTGAGAATTAGCTTGGTGACTAATTCGAGGCTTGATTAAATCAAATGATTGTTTTAATCTAGTACTTTCCATTTTAGGAAGGTACACTAGCACTGTGGGAAGGTGTACTTACTACTAGATAGAAACGAGCCTAAGGGGTCACACACTAACTCGAGAGAGTCACTGCTTGAATAGATGTGATTAATCAATTTCGAGGGAATTGAGGGAATTAGGAAAGTTTAGTACTTTCCTAATATGGAATATAAATTAATTGAAGGATTCAATTAATTTTACTCTTTTAATTAATCTGGTAGAATTAATTAAATTAATGGACCTAGTAGAGTCCAAGTATTTTATTTAATTGGGTGGAGCCCAAGTTAAATAAATAAATGTTGAAATTAGTTGGTTGGATTTAATTTGACTTGTATGTAATTGATGGGTTGCACCTATAATTAAATTGAGAAGTCAAAATTAAATCCTAAAATCCAATTAAATGGAGTTGACCGATTTGTGAGTGTAAATAAGGGAGAGGCGATTTTATATGTGGTGGAAGAGGAAAAGAGTTTTCCCCTCCTCCAAGTCTTCATAGGATAAGGATTACTAGAGAGTTTGGGAGAAAGGAAGTTTCCTTTTCCTAATAGGACTCTACGTAATCTTCAACTATAAATAAGAGATGAAGGAGACTAAAATTGATGATGAAAAATCTGAAAAATCCCCCCCCCCCTCTCTTAGACCTAAAATTGGCCACCTCTTTCCTCTTTCCAACAAGACGTCGTTCTATTCATGTGTTGAATTAAACGACTTAGAAAATATTCCTACCTTTCACATAATCAAGCCTAATTCAAGCTTAGAATCGTTTTATTGTCTAGCACGCAAGGCAAGACGATTGGTGACTTGAACGAGGTGTGGTTACATCTTAGAGGTGCGACGCTTGGAGCACTCTAAACCGGGAGATACGAAAAATGACCGACAATTTCTCACCCAAGGAAAATTGTGTGGATTTGCACCACAGGGTTGCTGAGATCCAAAGTACGAGGTGAAACGAAATTTTCGAAAGGTATAATTTCGTTTACCTCATCAAATTCGATCAAACTAATTCCATATTCCTATTTTCAGGTGGTTGTACATTTACTTTTGTAAAATTTTAATTTTCGCTGCCACGAGCCACCCGAGGGAATGAATCAGCCCAACACTCTCTTGACTATTATATCAAGATCACTTTTTAAATTAGTTATCTCACTCTCAAGTGATTTGTTCTTCTCAATTCATTGTTGCTGAACTTGCAACTCTGCCTTGAGCGTCACATTATCACTCTTGAGCGATGAAATGATATCGAAGTGATTTTGATACAATTTGGCGGCATCTTGACAATCTTTATAATATTCTTTGACTTTGTCAAGTAGTTCATCATAAGAAAGAGGATAAGATAATTCAGTGTTTATCTCAGGGGACGCTTCTTCATCTATGGCCATGAGATAAATAGGCGCTGAGTCATCCACTGGCTCATCATCATCACTACTCTCCTCTGAAGACTCCAAATCTTCAGGTACGGATGTTGGTTCTGATTCTGCTAGAAAACCTTATTGGTAAAGGTTGCTCCTGAATTGGTTTCTATCCAAGTAATCCTGCCTTGATGGCTTAGATACGCTTGGATAAGGGCAATTTACCTTGTAGTGCCCTGGTTTCCTACATTTATAACAAGATTAGTTTTCATCTTTTGTACATTGGTTAACCTTGCAGTTTGTGGTTTTGAGACCACGGGCATTCTATTGAGTAGACGCTTGGTACTGAATTGGCACTGAAGGAGAAGGTGCGGAATATTGAGGCCCTTGATACTGTTATTGAACTGGAGGAGGCGCTTGGAAAATTTTTGTCCTTGATGCTCAGGACAATTTCGTTTCTTTTCATATCTTAAAAACTTTCTGAATCTGTTCAGTAGCGCTAGTTCCTCATCTTCACTTATATCTGATACTTTCCCTTTGTTACCCAATTTACCCTTGATTGATGCTATTAGCACTCTAGGCTTTATCACTGGACTGCTCACAACATCAGTTGCTGAATTCAACTCAAACTCAAATGCTTTGAGCCCTGAAAAGGCATCTTCTGGAGTTAGAAGATCCAAAATATTTGATTGTCTCATTGTTGTTGTCTTCATCAAAAATCTACTAGGAAGACTTTTGAAAATCTTAACCACCATTTCCCTATTTGGTAAGTCCATGCCTAAAGATGTAAATTCTGTAACAAGAGCTGTAAATTTTATATCCAATTGTTGTAGCGTCTCATTAGGCAACATCTTAAAACCATTAAATCTTTCATTAGGAAACATCTTGATTTGTGTTGAACCACCACAAATAGTAACTAACTTATCCCATATTTTCTTAGTTGTATTACATGACTTGAATTTATTGAATAAGTTATCATTGTCAATAATTGATGTACATAGAGCGTATTGACCAACATTGTCCAGATTAGCTCTCCAAAGCTCATCTGTAAAAGCATTCTTGCTTTAACTTCTCAACATAGCCATCTGGAGCCGCGTCTGTGGCTCCAAGCGCTCTAGTGATGACTTTGTAAATCTGAATAGGTCCATCTGAAATGATATCACACATTTCATCATCACATGAACAAAGATATGTAAATGCTTTGACCTTCCATGAACCATAGTTTGACTCGGTCAGCTTAGGAACTTTAGCAAAGGCCATAATAATTTTTAAAACAACTAGATTTGAAAAGATCTAAACAAGCTGTTATGCTTGGAATTTTTAAAATTTCAACTTCAACCGCTCTGATACCACTTGTTGGTCCTAAGTGGCATATGAAAGGGTCTAGAAGGGGGGGGGGGGGAGTTTAATAGACCCTGAACTTTTTTTCGACTTCAAAAAGTTTCCTATTAAAATTAGTTTGGACGCTTACTGTTTTGATAAGATTAACTTAGACTCAAGATTTGAATACTATAACCAAGTAGGTTTAAGTGTTCAATTCTTTAATCAGGGTTAGCATAGAGGAGTGATTTTAAAGTCTTCTTCGTTAAAAGTTTTAGCGCCACAAAGTTTTTCTTTAGTTGCTTAAGTTTGAATGATTTTATCAATCTGTTTACTAAACCGATATATGCCATGATATGATAGTAATGAAATTAACGGTAAAGTAAAAAACACAACATTTGTAAGGTTTGTTGGATGGTGTAATCCCCAATTACGTCCTTCTCCTCGAACACTTGGAGGCAATCCACTAAAATGATTCTCAAAGAATCACACAGAATCTTCTACAAATTAAGGAGAGATGGATATGAATGGCTTGAGCTCCTTGGTCACACAGATTTCCGCTACAAGACACTTCTATTCTCTTGTTTTTTTCACCCAGAAATAATGCAAGTATCCAACTTCGACTTCACACAGATTGCGAGGCTTGGATAGGGGTTTTTCTAACAGGTTTATTTGATTTTGAAAAAGTTCAAACAACTTGGAATATCTCAATAATAATGTAGAGTTCTTCTTTGAAGATGTTTGAGATATTTACGACTGTTTAGGAATGTACAGAAAAGCTTCAAGGAATTTTGGCTATGAAAAATTGTATGCTTTTCTCTCAAGTAATTTCGGCAAAGTTTTAGCTTTATATGCGTGAAGATTGGTGTTAAGGGTTTGCTGAGAAGTACTATTCATAGACTTATCTTGGGAATTGTCCGTTGGACACATTCAGCAGCGTGTCTCTCACGCAGCGCCTAAAATAAACCTTTTTCTGACATTCCTGAAAATCTGCTGGTTCCGATTGGACAGGAGCAAGTTTTGAATTCTGAAATCTGACAGTCTAGTCAAAAGGTAGCTTCTGCGCAAGTCACAATAGCTTATCACATTTAATGCTCTTATCAAGTAGTTAATGCATTTTGAATTTATTTTTCATTGGAAATAAATGTTCGTTGATGATTGCATTTAAGTCCTTCATGACTTGAGAATTTAATTCAAGTGAATCCCTTTGATGGACACTTGAATAGCTTGAGCACTTGATTCATGATTCCTGAAACATTTCTTTAGCGCTTGACAAAAGCTTAAGAACAAATCTTCATCTTCACTTGATTTCAGACGCTGATCTTCAACTTCACCTTTGATAGACTCACCTAGAATTCTGTCATAGACTTGGTATCTAATACTTAGTCTAAATTGATAAGGATAAAAATTACAATCCTAATAAAATTACATCTTTCAGACGCTTATACAAATTTCCTAATAAAGTATAAACTTACATTTTATTTGCGTTGTAACATAAAACCTTATTGTCATCATCAAAACGTCTAACATGAAATTCCTAACACATCACATGATCAAAAGTAGAGGGATCATATCCATAGTTTCCTTCTGCTAGGACCTACAAATTACGCTCTCTCTATAGCAGATAACCATATCTCTCAGGCGGCTGAGATACTCTACTCGATCTACGCAATGGTGGTTGCATTTGGTTAGGTTCATTATGAGTCTCTTGAACAGTGGTCTCTAAAGGGATTTCGTTCTGTTCTTATAGAACAATCTTTCTTCCTGCACCACCTGCTCGAACGAACTCATCTTCGAGGAAGTACGCATGTAGTGCCACAATGACTCTTTGATCATCGTGCAGATTGAAGAGGTATCCCATTGAATCTTCTGGGAAACCAACAAATTGACCTTTTAAAGATCTATCTTCCAATTTCTCCATCTTTATCTTTTTCACATAGGCTGGACAACTCCATATCCTAATGTGTTTAAGACTAGGCATTTTTCCACTCCATATCTGATAAGAAGTTTTAGAAACAGACCTAGATGGACACTTGTTCAAGATGTGGGTTGCTGTGAGTAATGCATGGCCCCCACAACGATATGTGAAGATACGTGTAGCTGAGCATCGATCGAACCATATCTAATAGTGTTCTATTTTGTCTTTCGGTTACCCCATTTAGTTGTGGAGTTGCACCCTGTTATCTATAAAGTACCATACTTTGCAACTATCCAAGATTATATGATCATGGATTCCATTAAAGTCAATGTTTATGAAGGATCCAAAAAGAAAAGGCGTCAGGTAACTCTCAGAATTTCAGGAGGAGTCAATTGTAACACAATTCCATGTTCAATTAAGAACTTACCAAATTCGGCACTCATATATTCGCCACCTAAATCAGATTGTAGTGTCTTAATACGTTTACCAGTTTGGTTTTCAACCAAGGCCTTAAATTTTTTGAATCATTCAATAGATTCAGACTCATGCTTCATTAGGTATACGAGACCATACCTAGAGTGGTCGTCAGTTAATGTAATGAAGTATTGAAAACCTCCACGAGCCACTTCCCCGAAAGGCCCACAAACGTCAGCATGTATTCAACCAAGGATTTCACTGGCTCATTCAAAATGCCCTATGAAGGATGACCTAGTCATTTTGCCTTTGAGACAAGACTCGCAAGTGGGGAGTGGGTCTAACCCAAATGTGCGTATAAGCCTATTTTTCTCAAGTTCGTGAACCTTGTATTCTCCAGCATGACCTAGTCTTAAGTCCCAGACAAACCTCATTTCTTGGTGATTGTATTCACAATACATCTATTTTGGACATTCAAGTAATATAAACCATTTACTAAAGATGCAGAGCCAACATAATTATTTCTAAAATATATATATATCAAACATTGTTCAAAAATCGGAAATCGTATCCAAGTCTAACTAATACAGGAATAGAACAAATGTTTTTGAGCCTATTGGGCAAAACAAGGCAATCATCCAAAACCAGTAAATATCCTGTAGATAAAAATAAAGAAGTGGATCCTATGTGAGTAGCTGCCACACTATGTCCGCTGCCTACATGGATCATCACTTCTTACTCCTCGAGCCTCCTACTTCTTTCCAGATACTGTTTTAAAACACAGACATGAGTGTTAGCTCCTGAGTCTTGGATCCATGAAGTAGAGAATACAGTCATAAAATAATTAGTTTTCAAAACATAAAGTTCCATACCTTTAGCAGCTCTTGCCTTTCTTAGGGGACAGTCACGCCTCCAGTGACCTTTCTCCTTGTAGGAAAGGCAAAAGTTTGATTTCTTCATATTCTCATTATGCAACCTAATGTCTTCGGGTGCTTTCCTTTTAAGACATCCATTTATCATTCACACTTTTATGGGCTCTTCTTTCTTTTCCTTGGGTTCTGCTTGCCCAGTAATAGAAGTGTTGTATGCACGTCTAAACTTCCTCTGTTTCATTTGACTTTGTGCAGTAATGAGTTTGTTCATTAGCCCAGATAGTGAACACTCAACATTGTTAGTGTCAAAATTCATAATGAATTGACTGAAGGAATTCAGAAGTGATTGATGGATGAGGTCTGTCTGAAGATGGAAATCCATATGGAAATCAAGAGATTGCAATTTCTCTATCATGGAGATCATTTTCAACATTTGGTCAGCCACATTCTCATCTTCTTCTATCTTTGCTCTGAAGAGCTCTTTCGATAAGAAATATCGAACAGTCCTACTAGGCTCTCCAAACAGCTCTTTTAGATGAAGCAATATGTTTTTTACATTTTCCATTCTCTCATGGGAATGCTGAAGATCATAACTCATCGAGTTGAGCATCAATTCTTTGAGTCGTGCATTATCAGTGACCCAGTCACTATAAAAGGAATGCACACTCTCGTCCGCACCCTCCAAGGGAATTGTGGAACATTTTTTGTCCAAGACATAATCGATCGACTCATAACCAAGGACTATCCTTAAGTTTCTAAGCATTCGATGAAGTTGGGTCCAGTGAGGACGTTTTTCTCAAGCAATCCAATTATCGAGTTGTTTACCATTTTGAGAGAGAAAATAAAATACTGTAGAGAATAAAGAAAGATTCAATGAGGTCTTTATGTTGTACACTAAGTAAAATTAGACAGGACTTTGAATCATTGCACTCCCACTGCAATATTCAAAAATCTCATTGGAAAGACTTTGAAGTGAGTGATTGAGTTCTTGAATAAAGTCCTTGAGTTGAAACCCTGTAACGATATATGGCTCACTAATTTTATTAAAGTGGAAATCCTTGCAAGCATCGTCCAACATGCGATTCAATCATTAGTTTGACTCATAGATCACGTGACCGCCACCATTTAACGATATATAGGTTGTAATCTATCTGATCTTGGGCCCATGAACTTCCTATCAATCTAATAATTGTATTCCACCTTGCAACCCTCTGTCAATATATGGGGTGGAATTTATTTCGTTTAATGGCATCTAATGCACTTAGAGATTTCGAATAAATGTCGCAATGCATAACCCCCACTTACTGCGGAGAAAGTATGCATATTGATATTTATTCAATTTCTCCTAAGTTTGATGAAGAACCGGGACATCCAATTCTCTTTTGATCTAAATTCAGTATTATTATCCAATGGGAGAATTTGGGATTAAATTGGTCTCACTTTGCACATTATCTATTTATTGAACCCATATATGGATTATTATATAGAAAACGCCTAGCAATTTTATCATACATGCTTTCGATGGACTTATCTAGATTAAGTCAAGTCAATAGCTCAATCGAGGGTTAGGGGACCTATAGGATCTAACCTATGTCTAACTTCAAGGTCTCCCAGCTCCAAGCAGATCCTTTTCTAAAAAGGTCCTATTCTAATTACATAGATATAAATGCATCCTATACAATTTTCTATGAAAAAGTAAAATACGAACTGGGTGGGTTTCAAAAGACCAGGTACAACCCAGAAAACAAAACCCATAAAGAAATCTAGTCCATGGAAGGCATCCGACAACATCAAACATCAAAAGATAGCTAATATGTTGTTTGAAAAGAACTAAATTGAAATCCAATTTTATTTAGATGTGGTTTGAAAAACAAATGAATAAATTTAAATTCAATTTAAAAATTAATTCAATTCTAATCCTATTTGATAATAAATCTAATTTAATTTCAAAAAAACAATTCTAAATTGATTTGACAAAGAATTTTGATTCAAAATAAATTTCTTGTTCTAGGATTATTTTAATTTTAAATCTAATTCAAAATTAGGCACAAAGCTAATTTCTAAAACTATTTTATCCTTTAAAATTTTTTAAAATGAATATTTAATTTAATTTTTCAAATTGGGTTGACCCGTGGGTCAAACCTATGCTGGATCAAACCGTGTGTGCACAATAGCACTACCCTTCGGGTGGCGCATGCGAACGCCATCTCGACTCCCTGAGCCGAAATTCAGCATATTTCAAAATCACATATTCATGTTCATGCATAAGTTCATATCCAATACAAAACATTGATTTACATTCAAAACATTCAAATTTTCAGTTCAGATTCAACTTTCAAAAATTAAATCTAACGACGAAAAATACAAATCCAATTAATTTTTTTATCACAAACATGAAATCCAACATATTCATATCAAAAAATCATTAAAAGCCAAAAGTTGGCTCTGATACCATTGTTGTGAATCTTGTATTCATGTGCAGCGGAAATGATAAAAACAGATCCGAATTCACAATTAGATCACTTTTGGGTTTGAATAATTTTTCATGTTATTATAGAAAATTAAGCATGAAAATGAAATCTAATTTCATCCTTTTTAATAACCTTTTGATTTCGATGAAAGTCTTGATCTTCCAGATAGCAGCAATATAAAACTCCCGCCTCTAAAAATCACTCCGGAACGAGCTTCGAAGAAAAATCCTCCACCTTCAATACCACTATGGGCGACGGCTTATGCAAGGGGAGAGAGAATATTTTTCTCTTCTTTCTTTACTGTCAAGTCTAATTGTGAGAGTAAGGTTTTGACTGAACCAGTGATAGGTATTTATAAGGATTGATGGGCTTGGAATTAACTAATTCCTTGAGCCCATCCAACTCCTCTAGAAAACGCCTACAACACGCCCCCTCATCCTTAGTTGGGCTAAGTTGACTTTCAATTTAGTCCAATTTATTTTAATCCAATTAAAATATAATAGTAATTAATATTTCTCCAAATTAAAGGATGAGTATAATAAATAAGTCTATTTATTTATTTATTTATTATACTTAATTTATTTCCATTAATCTAATTAATCAAATAAATTAATACTTTCATAATAAATACATAATTATTTATTATTAATTTAGTTCCATTAATCCAATTAATCAAATAAATTAATTTGCTCATCAAATGGCAAATTACCTATTTTATGTTATTGACAACGAAAGAATTCTCTTTGCTTAATTCCTTTTAAGTGCGACTCTCTAAGTTCGTTTCAATTGTCATTAGGAGGAAACCAAGGATGTGAGTGTCACTAAGCCAGTCACGTGGACTCACATCGAAACCCAATTGAAATGAATGGATCAATACGAACCTCTAGGTCACAGATACCATGTGAGTATAAGCCCTCCACTGTAACATCCCAATCGACTAAGAGTCATGGAATATGTTAAACTCACAGGACTTGATGTTGTTCTTCAGGGATTCATAGTAAGATGAAATTACTGAACTACCCTTATGTACTATACATAAGTTAATTC
Organism: Buddleja alternifolia; assembly: GCA_019426215.1. Classification (NCBI taxonomy): domain Eukaryota; kingdom Viridiplantae; phylum Streptophyta; class Magnoliopsida; order Lamiales; family Scrophulariaceae; genus Buddleja; species Buddleja alternifolia. Next base: position 22,562,706 of record CM033404.1, on the reverse strand, counting down.
TCCTGCTTTGGCCAAAGACTTATAATTTCATTTACCTACGATCGCACAGGACGTTAACTCATTACTACCCGAGATAGTGAATCCCCTATTGGCAATCACCAAACAATTGTGACTTGTCCTTCTGAACCGCACTTCGAGGTTGATCCAACCAAAGGGTGAAATGGGTCTAATTACACTAATAACTCGTTCAGTGTCACAAGTCCAATCTTCGTGAATCCTCAGGTCTAAGGCTCACGCACATTAGCACGACCAGTAATTCAATCATTGACTATCCAAAAGTAAATGCACATGTGATTGAATTGCGGCGATCCGTGTTCGAATATGTCAATTCCATTGTCATATCTATGACCAAGCTTCCACCATCCAAAGTGACCGACTGACACTCCTTGTCAAAGCTTGCATGACATAAGTCTGGTCTTAATGCCCAATTAAGACTCGTCGACTTGCGAACTTTGGTTTAAGTAAACAAGGAACCGATACTTTTAGTGTCCCTCTGCTCAGACCATTGAGGAGTAGAAGCTCCCTCTTGATTACCTTGGACTTATTTGTTCAACACTTATGTTAATGCCATCAAGATTTATATGAATAAAAACGATGCCTTTATTAATGATTAAGAGTCTGTACATCATAAATGTAATGCCTTAATAATCTAATTCCTCTATGGCATGGAGAGCATAATCCTAACACTTTTAGGCTGCTTGGATTATCAAAAAACCAACTGGACTGTTTCGTGAAAGAGTTGAAGAAGACGAATTTGTGAGTTTCTCCAACCACTTCGCTACAACGGGTAAAGTTGTAATATCCCTATCGAACATACGGGTGATAAAACTTCGGGATTGATCCTGTTATGGGAAAATCCAAATAAAATTTTAAAATACCATTTCCTCTACGTTTGGTTAATTTTCCTCAATAGTGGTATTAGAGCCAGGTCGCAAGGTTCGGCGTATGTAATTTACGTGTAAATATGTGATTAGATCCATGATTTACAGTTTTTTGCGATGCATGATTAATTATGTGGATTTCGCATTTTTGTGTTCTTGAGGATTATATTTATTTTTCATTCGTTAGAAATTAATAAAAGTTGAGTTTTATGTAGTTTTGATGTGATGAAAATAAAATTGCAAATTTCAGCACCAACCCGTCGTAACCTTCACCGACGACTTTTCGAGATATGGTTATGTGTATCTTATGAGATACAAGTATGAAGCCTTTGAGTGGTTCAAGGAGTTCAGACATGAAGTAGAGAAGCAAACAGGATTAAGTATCAAAGCCCTTCGATCGGATCAAGGGGGAGAACACTTGTCCCGTGAATTCCTTGATTATCTAAAAGACAATGGGATTGTCTCTTATTGGACTCCGCCCGGTACTCCTCAACTTAATGAGGTAAGCGAGTGAAGGAACCAGACTTTGATGGACATGGTTCGGTCCATAATGAGTTTCACTGGTCTTCCTTTTTCCTTCTAGGGCTATGCCCTAGAATTTGCAACGCATCTATTAAATAGAGTGTCGTCGAAAAGTGTCTCCAAACTATCATATGAAATGTGGTTTGGTAAACCATCCACTTACAAATACCTAAGGGTATGAGGTTGCTCAACTTATGTCAAGCAACAAGTGGGAGATAAGTTGGATACAAGATCCTCCTTATGTAAGTTTGTGGGATATCTAAAGGAATCCTATGGATATTATTTATACAACTCTTCGGAACATAAAGTGTTTATTTCGAGGAACGCTACCTTCTTAGAGAAGGAATTTCTATTGGATAGAAATGGCAAAATTGCAGAACTTGAGGAAACTCAAGAACCACAAAAGGGTTCACCTGATACCACAGAGACACAACCAGAAGTAGTAACGAGTACACAACATCCTCGGAGAACATATGGTTTTGATCAAAGCTGTACAAACATATGGTTTTGTTCAAAGCTGATGAAGCTTGTGTGTACAAAAAGGCTAATGGGAGTACGATAACGTTTTTGGTGCTTTACGTTGATGACATTCTATTGTTTGGAAATAACATAGGAATGTTACAAGAAACTAAAGCATGGTTATCCACACAATTTTCCATGAAGGATTTGGGAGAGGCATCCTACGTTCTCAGGATGAAGATTTGTCGAGATAGATCGAGTAGAATGTTGGGACTCTCCCAATCTACGTACATAGATAGAGTTTTGAAGAGATTCAAAATGGATTAGTCCAAGAGAGGACTGGTGCCTATGAGACATGGTATTTCTCTTTTCAAGTCTATGTCTCTTTAGACACCGGACGAAAAGAAAAAGATGTCTCACATACCATATGCCTCCGCTATAGGGAGCATTATGTATGCTATGCTATGTACATGGCTCGATGTGGCTTATGCACTTAGTGAAACAAGCTGATATCAAGCCAATCCAGGTCAAAGAGCACTGGAAAGCAGTAAAGACAGTCCTTAAGTGCTTAAGAAGAACTTAGGATGCCTTCCTAGTCTACGGTGTAGGAGAATTGAAATTGGAAGGCTATACAGATTCTAGCTTCCAATCTGATGTGGATGATTTCAAATCTATCTCGAGATTTGTCTTTGTACTCAATGGTGGAGCGGTCAGCTGGAAGTGTTCCAAACAGGAAACTATTGCTGACTCCACCACAGAGACTAATTATATTGCATCTTGGGCGGCTACAAAAGAAGCTGTTTGGATGAGGAAGTTCATCCAAGAGTTAAGTGTCGTTCCATCTATTGTTAATCCCGTACGATTGTACTGTGATAACAATGGGGCTATTGCACAGTCAAATGTGCCAAGGTCTCATCAGAGGTCCAAGCACTTAGAAAGGCGATACGATTTGATTAGAGAGATCATTCGTAGAGGCAACGTTCAAGTGAAATGTGTGGACTCGGAAAACAACAAAGCAAACCCCTTTACCCAACCTATGGGCCAAAGAGTATTGGAAGGACATCTTGAGAAGATGGGCCTGAAATGCATGGGCAATTGGCTCTAGGGCAATTGGGAGATTGAAAAAGTTAGGTGTCCGGCACACCATTTGTAGGGCGTATTAGCCGACTCTTTATACAGTCTTATAATGTATCTTATCAAGTTATTTAATAAAGGGCATATTCTTCTTTATCTTATCATTTTATGAAATTAGATAAACTCCCCTAGATCACTCTTAAGCTATGAGATGTGTTTGGTATCATGGATGCCAATCATGGAATACATCTCTAAGGTTGTGGTCTTAAAGATGTTCCAAGTCATAGAATCAGTGAGATAGGGATATCAATGACTCGTTAAGACTTGCACGTACAATGCGCACTCTTGGAAAGTGTATCATATTCCATGGATACTGATACGGTGTACATCTGTTCATGTACGTGGGTTCTCGTTGGGTTCGAGTAAACTGAACTACCCTGGCGAGATTCCATATTGGAGTCAATGTCGAATTTAGAATCTCGTCGGTTATGTAGGCGTAGGATTAGTTCTCATGACTTGAAGCACCATTGGTCATCTCGTGCATCGCCTACTGTACTTAGATTTGTCACACGATTCCAGGCGAGTCATAAAGTGGGGCATATTGGGTCCAGTCTGGTTATGTACAGAGGCGCGTGAGTGCCAAGAGAGAATCCATCACTGATCATTAGCATCGGCGCATATCCTGTGTGCTTCACAATGTATTGACTATGGGAACCTCAAGCTGGAGCTGTAACAATAAGGCGGCAATGTTTCCTTGCTTGATTGACAAATTGGTTAATGTTACTTGGATCGATATACATATAATCGAGTTACTGGGATTTCGACTGACATCCAAGTCCTAAATTCGATCGGGATATTTGATGGAAGGATTTTACTTATGGAAAAATCATTATGCAGAAAGGTCACCTAATAATCGTTCATGGCTAGGTCTTATAGGCGCGTGGCTAGTACTAACCTTGATTTGTAGGATCCATGAATAAATCGGTAATTAATTCTTGATCAGATTAAAATAATTGGAGTATTGAAATCTAGCAATGGAAATTGCAAAGGCACAACGAGGTTGTGTTCCTACTACTAGTACATAACGAACCTACAATGGGGTTACACACTTACTCAAGAAAGTTCTATTGCTGTGTGAATATTAATCCAGTTTAGGATTAAAGTGAAATTGATTAATGAGATTAATTGATTAAGTGGAAGACATTTTACTTAGTAGGCTTGGGAAAATAATCATTCTATTAATTAATCTTGGAGATTAATTATTAGCGAAAATTATTGTTATCCTTGGAATTTATTTAAGCTACTAATTTTACTATTAATTAATCATGAGAATTATTTAATTAACAAGTCTTGGAAGACTTGGGAGCCATTTGACTTATGTTGGAATTAATTAAATGAAGTCACGAGATTCAAATTCAAAGCTAGTAAAAGTTGATAGTGATGTTTTTGGAAAGAAGAAGAAAATTGAAACAACTTTTCTTACACATGGAGTGGTAGATGAGAATTGCCAAAATGAGAAGAAACAAGTCTTCTCCTTTGATAAGTGTGAGATTTACACATTTCAGAGGTCGATAATTGCATGGTTTAAAGTCGATTATGCATGATTTATGCCACATATGCTTTTGATTTGCGTGTTAAATGAGTTCAAGGGGAAAATCATGACAATCGAGGAATAATGGACGAAAATGCAATATTTTAGTATGCTTAGAGACGGATTTTAAGGAAACTGCATTTGAAGTACGTACTTGAGACCCTTGAAGTACGTACTTGGAATCTGTGAAGTACGTAATTGAGCGCAGTCAACACCAGTCAACGTACTTATGCCACGTCATCAAGTACGTACTTGAGGATTGTGAAGTACGTACTTGGCGAGCGGCTGAAAGAGTATTGGCAAGTTTTTGATACCTAATGCAAGTAGAAGACTTGGGGATCCTTTTCTATAAATACCTCCTCTTATAACAACACAAGGGTTCAAAATTTCACTACTTTGAGAGACTTTCGAGCAAGGATACGAGCCAAGGCAAGGAGAACGACGATTCTACTCCGAGATTATTCATCAATCCGCAATAGGGAGATTTATAGATTTAGTTTATTTGTCTATGGATAATTCTACATCTTTAGTTGTTTTTTGCATTATGATTATGAACTAATTTCATCAAACTAGGGCCATGTCAAGGTCGGTTATAATTTTATATATATGATATTGTTTTCGTATTAATTCTACAATTGCTTTGTGTATTGATTTTGTGCTTTTACTTGCATATGCTTGTTCACCATATGTTTGTCATATTGCTTAGCTTAATAGTTTGAAAGAATATAAGTTAGGGTTCAAAGAAATCATCACATAATCTGTAAACAATAAGGAGTTGCCCCTAGAAATAGGTAGAGACTCCCGGATGAAGTTAGCCGGATTAATCCGGGAAAATTCTAGAACTTGAATGCATGATTGTTGATTAGATTCTCGGATAGAGATACTTTAGGGAACCATCAATTAATCATAGGATTATTATTTTCGAGAGATCGGGTAGTAATTAATTAAGGTTTTTTCCACCAAAGCAATAGTAGTCTAATAATTCGAAGAATAATTCGTATATCTAAATAAGTAATTTGGCTGAAGCATGTGCCTTAGTTGTTTTCTCACATAAGAATCTCAATTAAATTGTGAAGTCTCGTTTTACCTTTTTACTGTCAATTAATCACAATATGTTAATTTAATTTTAATTTATTTTAAATGCTTAACTTTAAATAATCTTGTCTCTGTGGGATCGATAACTCGGACTTAAAGTCCACTTTATTACTGCACACGGCCAGTCCACTTACTGTTTTATACACGTAACGATTTTTCATATCAAGTTTTTGGCGCCGTTGCAGGGGACTTGATTTATTTTAGTTTGGTATTTTCTTGCAATTTTTAGCTTTAATCTTTTTTATCGTTTTTATTGTTTTTATTATATTGTTTTATTGTTATTGTTATTTTCTAGCTTTAAATTTTTGTTGGTTTGCTTCTTTGATTCGAGCAGGTTGATATTTTGGTGAATGACCGGGGCCTCAGGAGAGGCTTTAGAAAAATTTGACCACGAGATCAAGCGAACGTTTTGCGCAAACCAGAGAAATCGAGCTATGGCTAGTAACTTCCCGGATATGAATCTCCTAGAGAACAGGGAATGGCTGTAAAATCTGGTTCAAGCTATGCAACCAGTGTTAAAGTTACTGCCCGGCGCATCAAATCTTTGTAATAGTAACTCTAGAGTTGAACAATCGTTTTCTTATAAATAAAGTCAATCTCTTTTTTATGTGTGGCGTGTCTTTATTCTTAAATTAGTTTTTACTTTGGCTTAGAATAAAGTCCCTAAGGATCACACATAGCTACGGGACATCATTGCACATTGGGTGTGGCAATGATGGAATATGTCTCGAAGGCTGTGATCTTTAAACATTGTTCCAAGTCGAGAAAGGGTTCATCGAGATAAAGGGATATCGATGCAACCCAAAAGACTTACCCATATGATGCATACTATGGTAGAAGTGTATCTCATTCCATAGATACTGCCACGGTGAAAGCCAATGCATATATGAGTGATGCCATTATGTTAATGGGCGAACTAAACAACCCCATGGAAGTTCCTGAAATGGATTTCCAGTCGAATGTGGAACTTCCAGTGGTCTTGTAGTATAAGAGTAATCCTTATGGACCTAAGATTCCATTGGATGTCTTATGCGTAACCGCGCATGTTCTTGATTTGTTACATGATCACTTTAGATGATCGAATATGGGCAAACTCAGACATGCACGTCTTACGTAGTAAGGCACGTGAGAATCAAGAGGAATCTATCTCTGACATTAGCCAGTCAGTTAATCTTCTATGGTTACATAGTGAATCGACTTAAGGAATCTTCGGCCGAAGTATGATATCTAAAGAGGCATAGGGTTTCCTCGTTTAGATAGTCGAAGTCGATTTCACATAACGTGTGAAACATAGTGTTGAATTAATAGAGCTTCGACCTTAGCCAATGCTCTAGATTCAATCAGGAGATTAGATAGAGAGATCTTACTTATGCGAGGGTCAAGATCGAAAAGGCGTATCTTTACTTTCGTTTTATCTAGGTCTTCGGGACCCTGTGCTAGGTGGGCAACCGCGATTTGTAAGTGCCGAGAATTAGCTTGGTGATTAATTCGAGGCTTGATTAAATCAAAAGATTGATTTAATCTAGTACTTTCCATTTTAGGAAGGTACACTAGCATTGTGGGAAGGTGTACTTACTACTAGATATAAACGAGCCTAAGGGGTCACACACTAACTCGAGAGAGTCACTGCTTGAATAGATGTGAATAATCAATTTCGAGAAAATTGAGGGAATTAGGAAAGTTTAGTACTTTCCTAATATGGAATATAAATTAATTGAAGGATTCAATTAATTTTACTCTTTTAATTAATCTTGTAAAATTAATTAAATTAATGGACCTAGTAGAGTCCAAGTATTTTATTTAATTGGGTGGAGCCCAAGTTAAATAAATAAATGTTGGAATTAGTTGGTTGGATTTAATTTGACTTGTATTTAATGGATGGGTTGCACCTATAATTAAATTGAGAAGTCAAAATTAAATCCTAAAGTCCAATTAATTTGAGTTGACCGATTTGTGAGTGTAAATAAGGGAGGGGGCGATTTTATGTGTGGTGGAAGAGGAAAAGAGTTCCCCCCCCCCCCCCCCCGTCCAAGTTTTCATAAGATAAGGATTACTATAGAGTTTGGGAGAAAGGAAGTTTCCTTTTCCAAATAGGACTCTAGGTAATCTTCACCTATAAATAAGAGATGAAGGAGATTAAAATAGATGATGAAAAAAGCTGAAAAATCCGCCCCCTCACTTAGACCTAAAATCGGCCACTTCTCTCCTCTTTCCAAGGGAAATTGTGTGGATTTGCACCACAGGGTTGCTGAGATCCAAAGTACGAGGTGAAATGAAATTTTTGAAAGGTATAATTTCGTTTACCTCCTTATCAAATTCGATCGAACCAATTTCATATTCCTGTTTTCTGGTGGTTGTACGTTTACTTTTGTAAAATTTTAATTTCCGCTGCCACGAGCCACCCGAGGGAATAAGTCAACCCAACATTTTATGTGATTATGCATGTTTGTTTTTACGTTTTAATTGTAAAATCGAAAGCATGATAACCAATATGTTCATTGTTAGACTAGGATTGATTTTGATTTGGGATGTTGTTTGATTTTTATGATTTTAATGTTTAAAAGTCATTGGTTTTAAAAATCATGATATCTGAAATTTGGGTATATGATTGTTTTCGAAGGTTTTGATCTAGTTTTATGAAATCACCTTTGGTGGGGTGTTGCGAGATGGTTGAACCAAAGGTTTAATCATCAAGTAATAAAACTCAGACCTTAGGAGAATTCAGATCCGTTAATCGAAACTCGAAAGAATCACGAACGTGCAAAAAACTGATTTGAAAATCGCGAACAGCAACAGCCGCTGCACGCGGCGCCCAGGTGTGGCGTAACCCACGCCCAGGCGCGTGTCTGACCATAGACCTTACCTATGATGTTTTAAAATTGTAAACTCTGAGAAAGGTTTTACCAATCAATATCGAACTTATCCCAATGATATTTGCAATCTAGTTTGAATGATGAACGGGTAAAATTTACTTTATCACATGTATGTTTGTTGCTTGGCATGTTTATGTGATAAAAGGATGAACCACGAGCCTAGTCGTAGTGTTGGTTTTCTATGTATGTAATTATTCTAGAGTTGTAAATGATAGCCGGTTTGGTTCTTTCCTTTTCGTATAGTAGATTAGTAGTTTTTGATATTCTATGTAATCGAAGACGGAGCAAGAAGACAGCGCCAAGACTTGTATGCTGAGACAATACCATTGTAATAGCCAAGGCTGTGTTTTTATTTTCTAGAATGTCCAACCCCACTTTGGCTCGAGTGGGTTGCTAGGTTAGGGCTCGAGGTGGTTCATCCTCAATTTTACCGCTTTGTGGATGTTTTACTTATCTATCTATGATGATTATGTGATGTAATGCATGCATAGGATAGATAATTAGAACAAGATAATTAAATCTGATGAGACCCCCTAATAAGCATGTTATAATTCCCTCCTGTGAAAATATTAGGCTTATATGATATTAAGAATGGAATTCTATTATCATGCCTTCCATCATAAGTATACACCATGTGAAACGCCACTAAAGGTTCAATCCTTTTGCTCAGAAAATGGGGTGGATTGGATCCGAGGTATGTTGTGAGTGTTTACTAAGCACTACGGTGCCCCATGGAAATCGGTTGGTTTCATTGCTTTGCTCAGAAAATGGGGGCAATGAAATTGATGGTTATACATGGGATATTTGAGGGGTCGAGCCTAACATCGTCCCTCATGTGTTAGCTCAGAAAATGGGGCACATGTGGGAGATGAGGAAAACCATCTTGAGAACTATCTAAAAAGATAAAAGGTCCGGTAAGGCTACTATTCAAAATCATCGTATGTTAGCTCAGAAAATGGGGCATATAATGAAGTGAGAATGGATCTCAAGCCCACTAAAGAAATTAACGTTTCTTCGAATCATGTCAAGAGAGTGGTGTGATTTGAAAAAAATAGTGGGAGACTTGTACAATTAAAGACCAAATTGTATAAGGACTTTATTTGAAAATCCGTTATTGATTGTCTGTTGTGCATTTTTTGTAGATAAACGAAAATGGCCAATAATCCTTTCAAAACCTTAATTGAAACAAACAAACTGACTGGATCAAACTTTGAAGATTGGCTTCGTAACCTTAAGATTATCCTTTCGTCTGAAAGAAGACAATATGTGCTTAACATAGCGGTACAAGATGAGCCGGAAGAGGATTCATCTGATGATGAAAAGTTCCAGTACCAACAATGGAAGGAAGATGACATGCAAGTGCGATGTCTCAAGTTTGCCTCTATGAGCAACGAGTTGTAGAGACAACATGAGACGATCGAGAATGCTGCGTCGATCCTCCTTCATTTGTAAGAGCTGTATGGCACTAGAACTAGGCGAGAAAGATATGATATCTCCAAGGAGATCTTCAAAGCTCGAATGACTGAAAACTCTGATGTAAGTGCGCACGTACTTAAAATGATCGGGCTAATTGAAAAATTGGCTGGTCTGGGCGTGGCACTTGACAATGAGCTTTGTATGGATTTGGTCATACAGTCATTGCCTAACTCTTATGATCAATTTGTGGTCAATTTCAACATGAACCAACTTGAAGCAAAGCTTCCTGAGCTGTTGAACATGTTGAAGACTGTTGAAAGCACCATCAAGAAGGATAAACTGGTGCTTCTTATGAATTCTTCATCAAAAGCCAAGAAGGGCAACAAGAAGAAGAATAAGACTAAGAAGCTGAAAGGTAATGGTGGTGTGAAGAAGGGTAAGAAGTCCAAGTCTAAAAAGTCTGATGAGTGCTTCAAATGTGGGAAAGTTGGGCACTGGCAAAGGAACTGCAAAGACCCTCCGACTCAAGATATGTTCTTTGTTGAAGTTAACTTCACTGTTAACGATTCTTCTTGGGTTTTTGACATTGGATGCAGTGTTAATATCTGCAATGATTTGCAGATGATAAAAAGAACCAAGGAGCTAAGTAGAGGAGATATGACCCTACGGATAGGGAATGGAGCATTGGTTGCTGCCAAAGCCGTGGGGACAATCCACTTAGAGTTAGGAGATAGGTAATTGGTTTTACATTCCGCTTATTTTGTTCCTGAAATAATAAGAAATATTATCTCGATTCCGATCTTGGATAGAGAAGGATATTGTTTTGAGATTCGTAATACAAGTTTGCTTTTGTTTTATGAATCGTCTCTTGTTATGGAATCGAAAATGAAGGATGGAATGTATACTATATCCCCAATAATTTCCAATCTCAAAATTCAACAAAGTAACAAACGTAAACAAGATAATCAAGTAAACGCACAAATGTGGCATGAAAGACTTGGACATATTTCCAAAGAAAGAATTCGAACAATGGCAAAACATTTAGGTGTAAATGACTTAGATGAATTGTCAAGTTGCGAATCATGTCTTATAGGAAAAATGACCAAGTTACCATTTTCGGGGAAAGCGGAATGAGCTACAAAACCATTGGACTTGGTCCATACAGACGTGTGTGGGCCAATGAGTGTGAGCACTCATGGTAGCCAAAGCTACTTCATAACCTTTACCGATGATTATTCACGGTATGCTTTCTCATATCTTATGATATATAAATCTGAATGCTTTGAGAAGTTTAAGGAGTTCAGAAATGAAGTAGAGAAACAATTTGGTAGAAGTATTAACGCTCTTCGATCGGATCGAGGAGGAGAATACTTATCTACCGAGTTTCTTGATTATCTTAGAGAGACTGGAATTCTCTCATAGTGGACATTGCCCGGCACGCCTCAACATAACGGGGTAGCCGAGCATAGGAATCGAACATTGCTAGATATGGTTCGATCCATGATGGGCTTCACTAAAGTTCCTAAGTCCATGTGGGGGTATGCTTTTGAAACGGCTGTCTATCTGTTGAATAGATCGCCTAGCAAGACGGTGCCCAATACCCCATATGAAAGTTGGTGTGGAAAGATGCCCTCATATAATCATTTGAGAATATAGGGGTGTCCAGCTTATGTAAAGCACTTAGTGGGAGACAAATTGGACCCCAAGTCCTCTTTGTGCTATTTTGTAGGATATCCAAAGGAAACTGTTGGATATTACTTCTACAACCCAACGGAACAAAAGGTTATTGTTTCGAGAAACGCCAATTTCTTGGAGAGGGGTCACCTTCTAGATAGGAAAGGCGAGGTCGTAGAACTTGATGAGGTCCATGAGAATGGATTAAGTCAAGAGATACAAATTAAGCCATCCGACACCAACGAGGCTACATCAGAGGCACCCACTAAAAACACACAACCTTTGAGGAGATCAAAGAGGATGCCAAAGGAGCCTGGAAGATGGCTAGGCCTATTGCAAGAGGAGGGCACTCAAGATCCTCCTCTAGACTCTGATCCAAAGAGTTTTAAGAGTGCAATGTCTGACATTGATTCGAGAAAATGGCTAGAGGCCATGACATCCGAAATGGACTCCACTCCAACAAGGTATCGACCTTGGTTGACCCACCTGAGGGCATCAAGCCCATTGGCTGTAAGTGGGTCTACAAGCGAAAGCTTGGAGTCGAAGGAGAGGTAGTCACCTATAAGGCTCGCCTCGTGGCAAAAGGATTTACTCAAAGACAAGGGATTGACTATGAGGAAACCTTCTCGCCAGTGGCTATGCTGAAATCCATTAGGATTATGCTTGAAATATCTGCATATTTTGATTATGAAATATGGCAGATGGATGTAAAGACTGCATTGCTCAATTGAGAAATTGAGGAAGAGATTTACATGCAACAGCCACAGGGCTTTACATCCAAAGGGAGCGAACACAAAGTGTGTAAACTCCAAAGGTCCATCTATGGACTTAAGCAAGCTTCTCGAAGTTGGAACAAACATTTTGACACTGTCATACAAGAGTATGGATACGTTCAAAACATTGAAGAGGCATGTGTGTATAAGAAAGACAGTGGGAGCGCAGTCACATTCATCATACTTTATGTCGATGACATCCTACTAATTGGAAATGATGTAGGGATGATGCAATCACCTAAAGTATGGCTCTCTAATAAATTCTCCATGAAAGATATGGTAGAGGCGTCCTACATACTCGGTATGAAGATCTATAGGGATAGATCGAATAGGCTGCTAGGTCTCTCCCAATCTGCATATGTCGATCGCATACTCAAAAGATTTGAAATGGAAGAGTCCAAGAAGGGATTCTTGCCAATAGGACATGGCATCACACTTTCCAAGTCTATGTTCCCAAAGACTAAGGAAGAAAGAGTGAAAATGTCCAAAACTCGCTATGCTTCTGCGGTAGGTAGTATAATGTACGCGATGATATACACAAGACCCGATGTAGCTTATGCATTGAGTGCGTGCAGTTGATATCAAGCGAATCCAGGCATGGCACACTAGAGTTCGGTGAAAACAATCCTTAAATATCTAAGGAAAACTAAGGAATTGTTCTTGATATACGGGCGAGGAGAATTGGAATTAGAGGGGTTTACTGATTCGAGTTTCCAATCTGACAAGGATGACTCGAAGTCGGTCTCTGGGTTTGTATTTCTGCTTAATGGCAGAGCGGTTAGCTGGAAGAGTTCCAAGAAAGCAACCATAGCCGACTCCACCACTGAAGCAGAATTCATTGCAGCAAATGAGGCTGCAAAAGAAGCTGTTTGGATGAAGAACTTCATCCAAGAATTGGGTATCGTTCCATCCATTGGGGATCCAGTAACGGTATACTGTGATAACAACGGGGCTATTGTGCCAGCAAAAGAGTCGAGGTCTCATCAAAAATCCAAACATGTTATGAGGAAATTCCGATTGATACGAGAAATCATTGGAAGTGGCGATGTGCGAATGGAGCGCGTGGATACAGCGGACAACATAGCGGACCCACTCACCAAACCCGTTCGCCAAAAAGTATTTGAAGGACATCTGGGAAGAATGGGCCTTAAGTACATGGGCAATTGGTGATAAGGCAAGTGGGAGATTGTTAGAGTTAGTGCCCGGCACACCAATTATTGCACGCCATTCTTTGTAATAGTAACTCTAGAGTTGAACAATCGTTCTCTTATAAATAAAGTCAATCTCTTTTTTATGCGTGGCATGTCTTAATTCTTAAATTAGTTTTTACTTTGGCTTAGAATAAAGTCCCGAAGGATCACACATAGCTATGGGACATCATTGCACATTGGGTGTGGCAATGATGGAATATGTCTCGAAGGCTGTGATCTTTAAACATTGTTCCAAGTCGTGAAAGGGTTCATCCTGGTAAAGCGATATCAATGCAACCCAAAAGACTCGCTCATATGATGCATACTTTGGTAGAAGTGTATCTCGTTCCATAGATATTGGCACGGTGAAAGCCAATGCATATATGAGGGTTGCCATTGTGTTAATGGGCGAACTGAACAACCCCATGGAAGTTCCTAAAATGGATTTCCAGTCGAATGTGGAACTTCCAGTGGTCTTGTAGTATAAGAGTAATCCTTATGGACCTAAGATTCCATTGGATGTCTTATGGGTAACCGCGCATGTTCTTGATTTGTTACATGATCACTTTAGATGATCGAATATGGGCCAACTCAGACATGCACATCTTACGTAGTAAGGCACGTGAGAATCAAGAGGAATCTATCTCTAACATTAGCCAGTTGATTAATCTCCTATGGTTACATAGTGAATTGAATTAAGGAATCTTCGGCCGAAGTATGATATCTAAAGAGGAATAGGGTTTCCTCGTTTAGATAGTCGAAGTCGATTTCACATAACGTGGGAAGCATAGTATTGAATTAATAGAGCTTCGACCTTAGCCAATGCTCTAGATTCAATCGAGAGATTAGATAGAAAGATCTTACTTATGCGAGGATCAAGATCGCAAAAGGCGTATCTTTACTTTCGTTTTATCTAGGTCTTCGGTACCCTATGCTAGGTGGGCAACCGCAATTTGTAAGTGCCGAGAATTAGCTTGGTGATTAATTCGAGGCTTGATTAAATCAAAGGATTGATTTAATCTAGTACTTTCCATTTTAGGAAGGTACACTAGCACTGTGGGCAGGTGTACTTACTACTAGATAGAAACGAGCCTAAGGGGTCACACACTAACTCGAGAGAGTCACTGCTTGAATAGATGTGATTCCTTCTTCTGAACCTGTGATTCCTTCTTCGTCTAATCCTATTGAAATACGTCTCCCCTTCCCCCTAGCACATAAAAATAATAAGAAAGATATGGATAAGAGTTTTCTTAGGATTTTAGAAATTCTTTGAGAAGTTCGAATTAATATTCCTTTTATTGATGCGATTTTGCAGATGCCTAATTACGTCAAGTTTTTCAAGGATATTCTCTCTAATAAGCACAAGTGGGAAGACAATGGAACGGCGTGCTTGATTGAAGCGTGCTCAACAGTGGTGTTGAACAAGTTGCCACAGAAACTCAAGGATCCGGGGAGCCTTACAATTCCATGCGCAATTGGGTAACTCAAATTCGACGAAGTGCTGTGTGATTCTGGAGCCAGCATAAATCTTCTCCTTTATTCGTTATTCCAGAAACTGGGCTTGGAAAATCTGAAACCAACTTCAATGAGCCTCCAACTTGCAGATCGATTGATAAAACACCCGAAAGGAATCCTAGAGGATGTGATCGTGCAAGTCAACAAGTTTTACTTCTCGGTGGACTTTGTAGTTCTCGAGATGGATGGAGATAGTGATGTTCCTCTGATCCTAGGAAGACCTATCCTAGCCACTGGTAAGTCCAATATCAACATTGGCAAGGGTAAGTTGACATTGAAGGTAGGAGAGGAAAAAGTTATATTCGACGTTTATGATAATAAGAAACAATCTACATATAATCATACCTGTTTAAATGTCGATGCTCTTAACCCTTTGATTGATGAGAAATGTCAGAGTGGCAAGGCTAAAGGTGCTCGCGAGATGGATGAAGATATTCCCAATAAGAAAGGGGACAAGGTGAGAAAAGAAGATACATGTATAAAAGATATTAAACCATGTCAAGGTGCTCGTGAAATTGATAAACACGAAAAACCTCAATATGAGGGGAGGAATCTTTACACTATAAATCCATTCGGTCCGGAAGATGCCACTCGGGTAATACATGGAAGAAGGGATTCAAGCTGCAATTTGGCAACAAGGAGGGGTGTGCAACCAGAGGATAGAGAGAAATGACAAAGATATTGTCGTGCTAAAGGGGCCACCTATTTAAACCTCAAAGAGCGGAACAGTCAAGCTATTCACTATAAACGAGCACTTCTTGGGAGGCAACCCAAGTTTCTTGCTTTTCTTTGTTTCGTTTTTTTTTAGTTTGCTTTCATTTTCATGTTTGTTGTTTTGGGTTGCAAGAAAAAACAGAAAAAAAAATAAATTTGCTACTGCTTCCAAAGTACGTACTTGAACCATTTGAAGTAGGTATTTGAAACTAAAGAAAAAAAAAATTGCTACTGTTTCTCAAGTACGTACTTGACTTTTTTTGAAAAAAAAATAAGAATCTCAAAAATTTCCCCCAGCCAAACCCGTTTTCTTCCCCTTCACAAAACAAAACCATAGAAAACAAAATATTCCTAATTCTCTCCAATCCCTAATTTCTAAAATCCCTCAATCTCCAAACAAACCCACCTCCTCACCAACCCACTTCCACCGCCGCTGCTCTACCACAACAATCGATACACCACCACTGGCAGTCTCATCCAAGTCAACTACTACACCCGCGGTCGGCGGCCAATCTTTGTTTCGCCCAGATTCAGATCGAGTACGTACTTGAGCAGGACCACTTACGTACTTGAGTTACAGCGCTCAAATTCAGCTTTTTGAATTTCCAATTTCGACTCGGTGAGTGATTGGCTTAATCCTATCTTGTTATTTTCGTTGAATTCGAAGCCGTGTGGGGCTTGTATATTGTCTTATTTCATTGTGGTGATTAAAGTGCAATTGATTGTTGAGTCCACGTTGTGGATTATTGAAGAAGTTTGGGGGTGTGGGGTGTGGTTAATTTGTCAGGCTGTTTACGGTTTGTTGTGGTGAGATTGCTGCATTGAAGTATTTTGTTGGATAGTTGACTACTATGGCTAGAAATAAGGGCAAGAATGTAGTTGAGGGACCCTCAAGGAGTCCCGATCCTGAAATAAAAGCGATGTTAGATGAGGTGGAGGAGGAGGCGACATAATTGGAGGAGATGAGTTTGTTTTGAAAGCATATGAGATGAAGGCTTGCTTTTCAAAATCCTTAGTTGTAAGTACTCTTCTTACCCCTTTTCGTGATTTGTGTTTAGATGTAACATTGAGGGCAGTGTTAGGTTTAAGTTTGGCGGTGTTGGGTAGTGTTTTGCTATATTCATGTTTTGTGCTTTTATGTTGAGAAATTCAAAAAAATCGAGCATGAAATATTTTTTTAGCCACCAATTAATGCAATGAAATGGATTAACTTGAATTCGATGGCATGATTTCTTGATTTAATTGGAATTCAATGCAATACACATGTTGTTACTTTGCTCGCGGGACCCTAGATTAGAGTAGATCTTCCTTAGATGATTCACAAATGCACAATAAGTCGAGGGTAGAGGAGTTAAGTTGGATAATCATTCTGAAACACTTAAGGAAATTATCCCGAAAATATTAATTTAGATTCTTCTTAAGGTCATGAGTTGAGCAGTTGCTTCACATGCTTAATAATTAATGACTAAGGGTGATGATTGGTATGACTATAAAGTCAGGCTGACAAGTACTGGAGGTAAAAAGCTACATACTATACTGTTATGCTAATTTGAGCTTTGCTCAAGCCAATTAAACTTTAAAGTGAATGAAAGGTCTAGTTTTATTTCGTGGCCTTTAGCACTCGAGTGATTAAATCCGTAGGAGTGTCTGGACACTTAATGCCCTAAGACTATCTAGTTTGGGAATCATTGATCTAAAACTCGATACATGGGTGTCATAGAAAGCCTAAGGGAATAGAACATTGCACATGACCTAACCTTAATAAATTTGAATGGAAGTTTCACGTGAGTTTAAAGTATAAATTGGTTAAGTAATGAAATTTAAGTGACTATGGAGTTTTCTATGAGGCTTGTGCCTTAGGATCGATCGACGGTTAATAAATATGGGATTAATATCTGAAAAGTGGTAAGGATGCCTCTTGACTATAATGCCTTAGACTTACAATCACTACACCCTTTGGAGGTTTTTTCGAGTTGAGGTGTTACATGATCAAGTATTTGATATGTGTATATAATTTTGAGCTTTAACAGTTGATTTTGTGCCATTGATTCTTGTTAATTCTGTTGAATTGTCTTATTGGCTGTGGTTGAAAATCTCTGGATTTTGTGGGTATATCCTCTGCAAACCCTCACAAGACTAAACTCGTCCTCTTTGGAAACTTTGAGGTTTAAAGGCTTGTTTCAAATGCTATGTGCAATCGAGCACTCTACGAAAATGAGTCATTTTTTTCGTTTTGTATTAGATTGATTGATGTCTTGATCTTAGTTCCTTAAGGCTTGGTCTTTTTATTGCTCGTGACGATCAATATTAAGTTTGGGGGTGTTGATAAGTGTGAGATTTACACATTTGAGAGGTCAATAATTGCATGGTTTAAAGTCGATTATGCATGATTTATGCCACATATGTTTTTGATTTGTGTGTTAAATGAGTTCAGGGTAAAAATAATGACAATCAAGGAACAATGGACGAAAATGTGATATTTTACTATTCGTAGAGACGGATTTTGAGGAAATGTCCTCCAACAAAGTTTTATATCTGTGTCCTAGCTTCACGTGGGAACTTGAATCACCTTAATCCAAGATCGGAGGAAACAGTTATGAAGGAAACACGATTACTGCACAGAAGGCAAAATGAAATTGCATTTGAAGTACGTACTTGAGAATGTGAAGTATGTACTTGAGACCCTTGAAGTACGTACTTGGAATCTGTGAAGTACATACTTGAGCACAGTCAACACCAGTTAACCTACTTATGCCACGTCATCAAGTAAGTACTTGAGGATTGTGAAGTACGTACTTGGCGAGCGGCTGAAAGTTTTTTGGCAAGTTTTTGATACCTAATGCAAGTAGAAGACTTGGGGATCCTTTTCTATAAATACCTCCTCTTATAACAGCACAAGTGTTCAAAATTTCACTACTTTGAGAGACTTTCGAGCAAGGATACGAGCCAAGGTAAGGAGAACTACGATTCTACTCCGAGATTATTCATCAATCCGCAATAGGGAGATTTTTAGATTTAGTTTATTTGTCTATGAATAATTGTACATCTTTTGTTGTTTTTCGCATTATGATTATGAACTAATTTCATCAAACTAGGGCCATGTGAAGGTCAGATTATGATTTTATATATATGATATTATTTTCGTATTAATTCTACAATTGCTTTGTGTATTGATTTTGTGCTTAATTACTTGCATATGCTTGATCACCATATGTTTGTCATATTGCCTAGCTTAATAGTTTGAAATAATATAAGTTAGGGTTCAAAGAAATCATCACATAATCCGTAAACAATAAGGAGTTGCCCCTAGAAATAGGTAGAGACTCCCGGATGCAATTAGCCGGATTCATCCGGGGAAATTCTAGAACTTTAATGCATGATTGTTGATTAGATTCTCGGATAGAGATATTTTAGGGAACCATCAATTAATCATAGGATTATTGTTTCCAAGAGATCGGGTAGTAATTAATTAAGATTTTTTCCACCAAAGCAATAGTAGTCTAATAATTCGCAGAATAATTCATATATCTAAATAAGTAATTCGACTGAAGCATGTGCCTTAGTTGTTTTCTCACATAAGAATCTCAATTAAATTTCCAAGTCTCGTTTTTACCTTTTTACTGTCAATTAATCACAATCTTTTAATTTAATTTTAATTGCTTTTAAATTCTTAACTTTATATAATCTTGTCTCTGTGGGATCGATAAATCGGACTTAAAGTCCACTTTATTACTACACACAACCAGTCCACTTGCTGTTTTATACACGTAAAAAAATTTCGTATCACTTACTATTGCCCTATGGCCAAAATTTTAGGCTATTATAAGAGCGTCTATTGCTCTTCTTCTATTCTTGATGAAAACTTAAAGGAAAAAAAGCTTTGAGCTTAGTACTTCCTCTCTAGAGTTTTCTTCTTAGCATTTCTTGTATTTCTTGAAGACTTTCTTTCATAGAACTTCTTATTGAAGATTAGTTACAGAAGATTATCTTCCGTAGATACTTCTTTTAGTAACTCATTTTGTTATCAACCTCTCACTACATAGACTCCATTTTCTTGTAGCATATATCTAGCCAATCTTTTGCTCAAGGTATGAACTTGCTGGAGGTGTGTTCTTGTAGAGTCTTCTTTCTTTAGGAGCTTGTGGTGGTTTGATTCGAATCCCTGCATGTTAAGGTGAGGTTCGAAAATGAGAGCCAAAATTTTTGCTGTGGTTTTCCTTGTATTGTGTTTATACACCCTCACTTTAAAACCCCAAACCTTATAATTGGTTAAAACCCCTTTACTCATATTTTAGTTTTTATTGTGCATTACTTCAACCCCCTAGCTTCAGATGCCTTTATTTATGTGTTCTTATATACTCTAATTCTTCCGTTGCGTCAGCATCACTTGTGGGGGCATAACAATCCTAACACAGAGGGCTTGAGTCAGGAAGAGCTTTGCGACGAAACACTCAACAACCAAAGAATGCACCTGCATTCTTCTTAAATGTTAGCCAGAATCGGCCCCAGGAGGAATTCTGTTTTGACGGGGAGGACACCTCTACCATCCAAACACCCCATAATGATGCCTTAGTTATCACGGCTATCATAGCTAATTATAATGTGCAAAGGGTGTTCATCAACAGCTGAAGTTCAATGGACATCCTCTTTTACAGAGGATTCCAGCAGATGACTTTAGGATATGCTAAATTGGAAGCTATAAATGGCCCACTATTTGGTTTTGCCGGAGAACCAGTTCTACCTATTAGACAAATCAAATTGCTCATGTCGATGGGACAAGCACCAAACTGAGTAACTAAGCTGGTGAAAATTTTTATGGTTAACACTCCCTCAGCCTATAATATAATTATAGGAAGACTCACTTTAATACTATTTAGAGTTGTGGTATCCATCCCCCACATGAAAATCAAATTCCCTACGCCCCAAGGAGTAGGAGAAGTAGCAGGAGATTAATATGAAGCACTGAAATGCTATTTCACATCACTAAAAAGAGGAGCTAGGATGATGGAGGACAAAAAACGCATGCACGAAACGATGGAAGAAGAATCGGAAAAGAGGATATCGCGCATATGGAACCCGTACGAGAACTCATGAACACTAAAATTATACCTGGAGATGCATCAAAGATATTAAGGATCGGATCTCATCTGGAATAGAATCTGAACGAAAGGTTGATAAAATTGTTGCGAGATTACGATGAGGTTTTTTTCCTAGTCAACTAGCGATTTAACGGAAATTGTTCCTTCCGTAATCCAGCAACACCTCAATGTTTACCCCGATGCACAGCCTGCTATCCAGTAGAAGCGGTATTTTGGACCAGAGAAAGATGTAGTCATCAAGGGAGAATTAGATAAGTTAACAAAAGCAGGACACATTGAGGAGATACAATTATCGGAGTGGCTTTCTATTAGGAATCCTATGAACAAAAAATGTAACGAAATAAAATGGATTCCTTGAGTCGAATCACTTTAACATGGGTTTGATGATTTTCAAGGTTTAACAAAATTAAACGAAAAAAAATACCTTATCGATTTGTTATTCTGCAATTCGTGTAACAGCAACTGTTTGGATTCCAGTCTTTAAAGCTTCATGCAAAACAAGCCTTCAAAAATTCCCCGAGACTCACCTCGAAAAGAGGGTGGACGGCTAGTGTCAGAATGGGGAGAGGATTTTTTTATTCTTTTTGTGTATTGCAATCTAGGGGTTTTTTTTTTTTGGTTTAGCTTGTTAGTTTGAGGATTTAAATAATCCTCAAACCCTAAGTTGTGTGGGGCGTTTCCTAGGCCCTCACTGGATGCCTGTGATGGGATAACTTGGCTCAGTCAACTTAGTCCATCTTTTAATACATATATTTAATTTAAACTCAATTCGAATATATATATATATATGTATATATATAATTAATTAATTTCTATTAATTAAATAAGTTCTAAGAGTTTAATCTAAGTAAATATTTAAATTATTGATTTATCAATTAAATCAATTCGTCCAATTTAATTTATCTTCTAAAAGATAAATTATTTACATAAAAAGATATCCTGCTTATTTCTTATAGCGCGACTCTTTAGGTTCGTCTCGATTGGCAATGGGAGGATACCAAAGGATGTGAGTGTCACCTAGTCAGTTGCATGGACCCACATCGTAACCCTAATTGAGTACGAAATGATTCCATCATTTATGAACCCCTGGATCATAAATAACGTATGAGTATAAGCCCTTCATTGACATATCCCGATCAACTGAGAGTCATGATTTATGTCAAACTCACAATACTTGATATTGTGCATTAGATCATAGCAAAATGAAATTACCAAACTACCCTCCATGTCTTACATTAGTTAGTTTCATTGCTTTGGCCAAAGACTTATAATTTCATTTGCCTATGATCGCACAGGATACTTTCTCGTTTACTATCGAGACAGTGAATCCCATCTTGGCGATCACCTCACAAGTGACTACTTGACTACTTGACTAATTGAGATTGCACTGCTAAGGCATAGGGAGCTGCGCTCAACTCTTTTCGATCTTTCTCACTATGAGGACTCATCTTTTTAGAGAGATGAATTCCATGAGTCATGGGCAAAAGACCTCTTTTAGAGTTCTCCATCCCAAATCGCTTTAGGACTTTCTCTAGGTAGAGGGCTTGGGAAAGACCTATCCTCTTATTCGATCTATCCCTATAGATGCGAATTCCTAGGATATAGGTTGATTCTCCCAAGTCTTTTATGGAGAATGTGCTTGAAAGCTATGTCTTAATCCAAGTTAGCAGACCTACATCATTCCCTATAAGTAGGATATCATCTACATATAGCACCAGGAATGAGATCTTGCTCCCATTGACCTTTTTGTAGACACATGATTCATGCTCGTTTTTGATAAAGTCATAACTTCATACTTCTTCATCAAAATGAAGGCTCCAACTGCAAGAGGCCTGCTTGAGTCTATATATGGACCTATTTAATTTGCAGACCTTAGTAGAATCCGCACCTGATATGAAACTCTTAGGCTGTTACATATAGATTTTCTCTTCGAGGAACCCATTTAAGAACGCGGTCTACATATCCATTTGCTAGATATCATAATCAAGGTATGCAGCTATGGCAAGTAGAATTCTAATTGATTTGATCATAGCTACAGGCGAAAAGGTTTCATCATAGTCAATGCTCTCCTTTTGACTATACCCTCTAGCCACTAGCCTGGCTGTATAGGTGTCCACCTTGCCATCCGGACCAATCTTTCTATTAAAGACCCATTTCCATCCAATGGGTACAAGACCTTAGGGTCGATCTGTCAGAGTCCAGACTTGGTTCGAATACATTGAATCCACTTTCATAGCTTCATGCCATTTTGCAAAATCCATGTCCATCATTGATTGGTCATAGCTAGAGGGATCATCTCCATGGTTTCCTTTGGCTACTGCATATAGATTATGCTCTCCTTGTAGCAGATAACCATATCTCTCAGGCGATTGAGATACTCTAGTAGACCTTCGTGTTGACGGCTGTGTTATTTCTGGTTCAGGTTGGGTCTCTTGAACAGTGTCTTCCAAAGGAGATTCATTTTGTTCTTCTAGAACAATTTTCCTACCAGCTCCACCTTCTCGAATGAATTCTTCTTCGAGAAAGATCGCCTATAAGGCTACGATGATCCTTTGATCATCATGAAGGTAGAATAGGTATCCCATGGAATCCTCCGGATAACCAACGAATCGTCCTTTTAAGGACCTAGCCTCCAATGTCTCTGCCTTTATCTTTTTCAAATAAGTTGGGCAACCTTATATCTTTATGTGTTTCAGATTAGGCTTCCTTCCACACCATATCCGACACGGTGTTTTAGGAACAAATTTGGAGGGACATCTATTCAGAATGTGAGCAGCGCATGCCCCCACAATAAAATGGGCAAATCCGTGTAGTTGAGCATGATTCGAACCATGTCCAACAGTGTTCGGTTCCTTATCTCTACTACGTCATTTAATTGTGGAGTAGCTGGAGGAGTAAGCTGTAACAATATGCCATGTTCTTGTTAGAACTGGTCAAATTCGGCACTCGTATATTCACCACCACGGTCAGACCGAAGTGCTTTGATATGATGCCCGTTTTGGTTTTCAACTAAAGTCTTGAATTCAATGAATTTCTCAAGTGATTCAGACTTGTAGTTCATCAAATACACATAGCCATACCTAGAATGATCATCAGTAAATGTTATGAAATACTAAAAATCACCGCATGCTACATTTCCAAAAGGACTGCACACGTCAGTATGAATCAATCCTAAGACTTCAAAGGCTTTTTCAAAATTACATTTGAAGGGGATATGGTCATCTTGCCTTGAATACAAGACTCACAAGTGGGATAAGGATCAGATCCCAATGAGTCTATGACTCCATCCTTTTCTAACTCTTGTAGTCTATGTCCCTCGACATGACCTAATCTTAAGTGCCATAGTTGTCTCAGGTTTGTATCATGCAAATTGCGGTTTCTTGTCACAGCATTTACATTGCAATTATTTTGGACATTAACATAATATAAATCATTTATTAAGGATGCAATGCCAACACATTCATTTCTAAAATAAATTCACAACAATTGTTCATAAAGGAAAATAAATAACCCTTCCTGACCAAAACAGGAATTGAAACAACATTCTTAAGCCCATTGGGCAAAACAAGGAAATCATCTAAATGTAAACAATGTCCAGACAATAATTTAATGGAAGTAGTCCCAATGTGTGTGGCTGCTACACTATGTCCGATGCCAACATTGATCATCACTTCATTGTCCTCTAGCTTCTTAGTTTTTTCCAGCTCCTGATTCAAAATGCATATATGAGCACTAGCTTCAGAGTCTAGAATCCAGGAAGTTGAAAAAATTGTAATAGAACAATTTGTTTCTAAAACAATAAGTTCTATACCTGAAGCAATTTTTGCTTTCAGCTTGGGACAGTCACGCTTCCAGTGTCCCATCTCACGATAGTTTTCCCCTTGCCTTTCCCTGTGTCACTCGATGCCTTTGACACTCCCAGTTTCTTTTTGCCTTTACCTTTCCTTTTTCTAAAGGGCTTGGATGCCCCATTGGTAATGGCTAAAGAAACTTCTTTCTCCTTGGGCTTCATCTATCCCTGAGTAGTTGAAAGCTTGTTCATCAGCCTAGCCAATGTGCACTCAATGTCATTCATATTAAAGTTCACAATAAATTGCGGAAATCTTTTAGGGAGTGACTGAAGAATGAGGTCTGTCTGAAGGTTGAAGTCGAGAGCTTCCAATCTCTCGATCATGAAATTCATTTTTAAGACGTGGGTTCCCACATCTTCTCCTTAGCTCATTCTTGCTCCAAAGAGCTCTCTCGATATGTCATGTTGAATAGTCTTACTGTGCTCTCCATACAGCTCCTTGAGATGCAGCAATATTGACTTAGCGTCATCCATGTTTTCAAAAGATCACTGCAAATCATTGTTCATGGAGCTGAGCATGTAACCTTTAACACAGGTATCATCCTTATCCATGTGATATAGGTATCATGCCCGTCCTCATTGTCATCATCCCCAGGGACAGGAGGATGGTTGGCCTCGAGTACATAGCTCAGTGATTCTAAACTAAGGACAATCCATAAGTTTCTGAGCCAGTCAGCAAAGTTTTGTCCATAGAGTACGTTTTTTTCAAGCAAAACTGATAGTGAATGATTAACCATTTTTGAGAGAGATATATGTGACTGCAAAAAATAAACCAAGATTTCATTAGATGATTATGTTTCACTCATGTAAAATTAGGACTTTAATTTGACTTGGCTCCCATTACATTTTTCAAACTATTACACTCCCACTCCAATGAACGGAAATCTCGTAGGACAGATTTCGTAATGAGTGATTGAGTTCTTTAAAACTTTCAATGAGTTGCAATCTGTAACGATATACGACTCATTGTAATTTTGAAGTGGCGTTCCATGCCAATCAATCTAACTGATGGTTCTATCTTACTTTTGGTTCATGGATCACTTATTCTCAGCCTGTAATGAAATATTGGTGGTGATCCATCTAAGTACTTTCCCATTAACTCCTATCAATCTAATAGTTGAATCTCATCTTGCAACCTGTAACGGTATATTGGGATGAGATTTGCTTCGATTGATGGCATCAAATACACTTAGAGAGATTTGAATTATGAATTAGTGTATAACCCCCATTAGTCAGGACGATGCCATACACAACTCATAATTCACTACTACAAAAATGGTCTATTACAGCGCACCTATTACAGCGATTTTTTAAAACCGCTGAACGGAGGGACTTTTTACAGCGGTTCATGGGTGAACCGCTGTAATAGGGTTGATCGCGGGAGCTATTACAGCGGTTCTTCTCAGAACCGCTGTAATAGGTCGGGAGCTATTACAGCGGTTCTGAAAAGAACCGCTGGAATAGCCTATTATAGCGGTTCTTCTCAGAACCGCTATAATAGCTCCCGACCTATTACGGCGGTTCTGAGAAGAACCGCTGTAATAGGTATATTTTCAAAAAAAAAAAAAATTTAAAAAAAATGGCCTATTACAGCGGTTCACATAAGAACTGCTGTAATAGGTCCCGACGAAAAAATTTGAAACTCTTTTATATTCCCGCTTCTCTCTCTCACTCTCAAAATTTAAAACCCATTTCAGTCTCTCTCCCTCTCTACTCTCGGTCTCTCTCTCTCTCGATCCACCCCCAAAAGCTCGGCACCACCGCCGCCGGCACCACCACCACGACCGTGAGCTTCTTCTCTTTCTCTTTCTCTCTCTCTCTATATATATGTATATTTGTATATGTGTGGGTGTATGTATATTTGTGTATGTGTGGGTGTATTTATATTTGTGTATATGTGGGTGTATGTATATTTGTGTATGTGTGGGTGTATTTATATTTGTGTATGTGTGGATGTATGTATATTTGTGTATGTGTGGATGGGTGTATGTATATTTGTGTATATATTGATGGGTGTATGTATATTTGTGTATATGTGGTTGTATGTATATTTGTGTATATGTGGGTGTATGTATATTTGTGTATATGTGGTTGTATGTATATTTGTGTATATGTGGTTGTATGTAGTTGTATGTATATTTGTGTATATGTGATTATATGTATATTTGTGTATATGTGGTTGTATGTATATTTGTGTATGTGTAGATGGGTCTATGTATATTTGTGTATGTGTAGATGGGTCTATGTATAAATTTGTGTATTTACGAAAATATTTTTCGTTTATAATTTTACCGTGTTGGAATGACACGAAATTCGCACGTAGCGAAACCATCTCAGATGGCTAAAATCACGAGATAGCAAGACAAAGTCTTGCGTTTTGTTCAGAATGTTGTTTCGCTATGATCGTGTGAATTTCGTGTCATTCCGACAAGATAAAATTATAAACGAAAAAAAAAAAATTTAAAAAAAACCTACCTATTACAGCGGTTATTTCCATAACCGCTGTAATCGGCTCCGAAAAAAAAATTAATTTTTTTATTTTACAGCGGTTATAAAAATAACTGCTGTAATAGGTGCCTATTACAGCGGTTTTTAACCACTGTAATTGGCCTTAACCAATTACAGCGGTTAAAACCGCTATAATTGGCCAAAAAAAACCGCTGTAATAGGTCATTTCTGTAGTAGTGATTCTATCTCTCAAACTTTGATGGAGAGCCAGTATATCCCTGATCCCCTTCTTAGTTAGTATTTTTAATTCAAAAGAATTTATTAATTTTATAAGGCCTCACTTTACACATTAATTTATTACGTGCATATGTCGAACAAATCAAATTGAGCAATGCAATAATAATAGAAAAAACCTAGTAATTCTATCACCATGCATTCCATTGGCGTAAATGAAATACCCATGTAATTAATTATCGATCATGAGTTACTTATAATTCTATCATCATGCATTCCATGAGATTTAATTAATTAAGAATTCTTTTTCGATTTTAGTTAATGCCAACATAATTTTGAATAGTTTATTTACATGCTTTGATGTATGTTGTGGTCGATGCATCCCATGGACTTAGGGTTTATATCGCTTTGTATTATCTGGGTTGTAATTGTTCGGTTAGTGACCCCCAGTTTGTAATTTATTTTCGGTAGAATAATGTATAAATTTGTAATTAGAAGTAGAACCTTTCTAGAGCTTGGAGCCTGGAGCTTATCAAGATTAGATTTGATATAGGCCCCTATCCCCCTAATTTGTCTATTAGTACTTCTGCTTCTTGAAAACTTTCTTCCATAAAACTTCTTCTTAAAGTTTAGTTATAGAAGATCATCTTCCATAGACACTTCTTTTAATAACTCTTCTTGTCTTCCACCTCTCACTACATAGACTTGTTAGAGTTAGTGCCCGGCGCACCAATTATTGTGCGCCATTCTTTGTAATAGTAACTCTAGAGTTGAACAATCATTTTCTTATAAATAAAGTCGATCTCTTTTTTATGTGTGGCATGTCTTTATTCTTAAATTAGTTTTTACATTGTCTTAGAATAAAGTCCCGAAGGATCACACATAGCTATGGGACATCATTGCACATTGGGTGTGGCAATGATGGAATATGTCTCGAAGGCTGTGATCTTTAAACATTGTTCCGAGTCGTGAAAGGGTTCATCGAGATAAAGGGATGTCGATGTAACCCAAAAGATTTGCTCATATGATGCATACTCTGGTAGAAGTGTATCTCGTTCCATAGATATTGGCACAGTGAAAGCCAATGCATATATGAGGGTTGCCATTGTGGTAATGGGCGAACTGAACAACCCCATGGAAGTTCCTGAAATGGATTCCCAGTCGAATGTGGTACTTCCAGTGGTCTTGTAGTATAAGAGTAATCCTTATGGATCTAAGATTCCATTGGATGTCTTATGCGTAACCGCGCATGTTCTTGATTTGTTACATGATCACTTTAGATGATCGAATATGGGCAAACTCAGACATGCACGTCTTACGTAGTAAGGCACGTGAGAATCAAGAGGAATCTATCTCTGACATTAGCCAGTCGGTTAATCTCCTATGGTTACATAGTGAATCGACTTAAGGAATCTTCGGCCGAAGTATGATATCTAAAGAGGCGTAGGGTTTCCTCGTTTAGATAGTCGAAGTCAATTTCACATAACGTGGGAAACATAGTATTGAATTAATAGAGCTTCGACCTTAGCCAATGCTCTAGATTCAATTGGGAGATTAGATAGAGAGATCTTACTTATGCGAAGATCAAGATCGCAAAAGGCGTATCTTTACTTTCGTTTTATCTAGGGCTTCGGGACCCTATGCTAGGTGGGCAACCGCAATTTGTAAGTGCCGAGAATTAGCTTGGTGATTAATTCGAGGCTTGATTAAATCAAAGGATTGATTTAATCTAGTACTTTCCATTTTAGGAAGGTACACTAGCACTGTGGGAAGGCGTACTTACTACTAGATAGAAACGAGCCTAAGGGGTCACACACTAACTCGAGAGAGTCACTGCTTGAATAGATGTGATTAATCAATTTTGAGGAAATTGAGGGAATTAGGAAAGTTTAGGACTTTCCTAATATGGAATATAAATTAATTGAAGGATTCAATTAATTTTACTCTTTTAATTAATCTTTTAGAATTAATTAAATTAATGGACCTAGTAGAGGCCAAGTATTTTATTTAATTAGGTGGAGCCCAAGTTAAATAAATAAATGTTGGAATTAATTGGTTGAATTTAATTTTACTTGTATTTAATTGATGGGTTCAGCCTATAATTAAATGGAGAGGTCAAAATTAAATCCTAGAGCCCAATTTCTTGTGTTGACCGATTTTATGAATTAAAAAAGGGGAAGGGGGTATTTTTTACATGTGGTGGAGGAGGAAAAGAGTTTTTCCCTCCTCCAAATCTTCATAGGATAAGGATTACTAAAGAGTTTAGGAGAAAGGAAGTTTTCTTTTCCTAATTGGACTCTAGGTAATCTTCACCTATAAATAAGAGATGAAGGAGACTAAAATTGATGATGAAAAAGGTGGAAAAATCCGCCCCCTCTCTTAGACCTAAAATCGGCCACCTCTCTCCTCTTTCCAACAAGACGTCGTTCTATTCATGTGTTGAATTAAACGACTTAGAAAATATTTCTACCTTTCACATAATCAAGCCTAATTTAAGTTTAGAATCGTTTTGTTGTCTAGCACGCAAGGCAAGACGATTGGTGACTTGAACGAGGTGTGGATACATCTTAGAGGTGCGACGCTTGGAGCACTCTAAACCGGGAGATACGAAAAATGACGGGCAATTTCTCACCCAAGGGAAATTGTGTGGATTTGCACCACAGGGTTGCTGAGATCCAAACTACGAAGTGAAACGAAATTTTTGAAAAGGTATAATTTTGTTTACCTCCTTATCAAATTCGATCGAACCAATTCCATATTCCTGTTTTCGGGCGGTTGTACATTTACTTTTGTAAAATTTTAATTTCCACTGCCACGAGCCACCTGAGGGAATGAGTCAACTCAACAGTGGTATCAGAGCCATTGTTTGGCTCGATCGAATTTTTATGTGATTATGCATGTTTGTTTTTACGTTTTAATTTTAAAATCAAAAGCATGATAATCAATATTTTCATTGTTAGACTAGGATTGATTTTGATTTGGGATGTTGTTTGATGTTTATGATTTTAATGTTTAAAATTCATTGGTTTTAAGAATCATGAAATCTGAAATTTGGGTATATGATTATTTTCGAAGCTTTTAATCTAGTTTTATGAAATCACCTTTGGTGGGGTGTTGCGAGATGGTTGAACCGAAGGTTTAATCATCAAATAATAAAACTCAGACCTTAGGAGAATTCAGATTCGTTAATCGAAACTCGAAAGAATCACGAACGTGCGAAAAACTGATTTGAAAATCGCGAACAGCAACAGTCGCTGCACGCGGCGCGTAGGCGTGGGTTAACCCACTCCCAGACGCGCGGATGACCACGCCCAGGCGTGGGTCCGACCACTCCTAGGCGTGGTCAACAGAAAGCTAAATTAAAAAAAATTCCATTCTTCGTACTTTCTGAAGGTGGGTGACCCAAAGACCTTACGTATGATGTTTTAGACTTGTAAACTTTGAGAAAGATTTTAGAAATCAATATCGAACTTATCCCAATGATATTTGCAATCTAGTTTGAATGATGAATGGGTAAAATTTACTTTATCACATGTATGTTTGTTGCTTGGCATGTTTATGTGATAAAAGGATGAACCACGAGCCTAGTCGTAGTGTTGGTTTTCTATGTATGTAATTATTCTAGAGTTGTAAATAATAGCCAGTTTGGCTCTTTCTTTTTCGTATAGTAGATTAGTAGTTTTTGATATTCTATGTAATCGAAGACGGAGCAAGGAGACAGAGCCAAGACTTGAAGACTTGTATGCTCAGACGATACCATGTGTTTTTATTTTCTAGAATGTCCAAACCCACTTTGGCTCGAGAGGGTTGCTAGGTTAGGGCTCGAGGTGGTTCATCCTCAATTTTACCGCTTTGTGGATGTTTTACTTATCTGTCTATGATGATTATGTGATGTAATGAATGCATAGGATAGATAATTAGAACAAGATAACTAAATCTGATGAGACCCCCAATAAGCATGTTATAATTCCCTCCTGTGAAAATATTAGGCTTATATGATATAAAGAATGGAATTCTATTATCATGCCTTCCATCATAAGTATACAACATGTGAAACGCCGCTAAAGGTTCAATCCTTTTGCTCAGAAAATAGGGTGGATTAGATCTGAGGTAGACTGTGAGTGTCTACTAAGTACTACCGTGCCCCGTGGAAATCGGTTGGTTTCATTGCTTTGCTCAGAAAATGGGGGCAATGAAATTGATGGTTATACATGGGATATTTGATGGGTCGAGCCTAACATCATCCCTCATGTGTTAGCTCAGAAAATGGGGCACATGTGGGAGATGAGGAAAACCATCTTGAAAACTATCTAAAAAGATAGAAGGTCCGGTAAGGCTACTATTCAAAATCATCGTATGTTAGCTCAAAAAATGGGGCATATGATGAAGTGAGAATGGATCTCAAGCCCACTAAAGAAACTAACGTTTCTTTGAATCACGTCAAGAGAGTGGTGTGATTTGAGAAAAATAGTGGGAGACTTGTACAATTAAACATCAAATTGTATAAGGACTTTATTTGAAAATCCGTTATTGATTGTTTGTTATGCATTTTTTGTAGATAAACGAAAATGGCCAATAATCCTTTCAAAACCCTAATTGAAACAAACAAACTGACTGGATCAAACTTTGAAGATTGGCTTCGTAACCTTAAGATTATCCTTTTGTCTGAAAGAAGACAATATGTGCTTGACATACCGGTGCAAGATGAGCCGGAAGAGGATTCATCTGATGATGAAAAGTTCCAGTACCAACAATGGAAGAAAGATGACATGCAAGTGCTATGTCTCTTGTTGTCCTCTATGAGCAACGAGTTGCAGAGACAACATGAGACGATCGAGAATGCTGCGTCGATGAGCTCTTCAAAGCTCGAATGACTGAAAACTCTGATGTAAGTGTGCACGTACTTAAAATGATCGGGCTAATTGAAAAATTGGCTGGTCTGGGCGTGGCACTTGACAATGAGCTTTCTATGGATTTGGTCCTACAGTCATTGCCTAACTCTTATGATCAATTTGTGGTCAATTTCAACATGAACCAACTTGAAGCAACGCTTCCTGAGCTGTTGAACATGTTGAAGACTGCTGAAAGGACCATCAAGAAGGATAAACCGGTGCTTCTTATGAATTCTTCATCAAAAGCCAAGAAGGGCAACAAGAAGAAGAATAAGACTAAGAAGCTGAAAGGGAATGGTGGTGTGAAGAAGGGTAAGAAGTCCAAGTCTAAAAAGTCTGATGAGTGCTTCAAATGTGGGAAAGTTGGGCACTGGCAAAGGAACTGCAAAGACCCTCCGACTCAAGATATGTTCTTTGTTGAAGTTAACTTCACTGTTAACGATTCTTCTTGGGTTTTTGACACTGGATGCAATGTTCATATCTACAATGATTTGCAAGTGATGAAAAGAACCAAGGAGCTAAGTAGAGGAGATACGACCCTCCGGATGGGGAATGGAGCATTGGTTGCTGCCAAAGCCGTGGGGACAATCCACTTAGAGTTAGGAGATAGGAAATTGGTTTTACATTTCGTTTATTTTGTTCCTGAAATAATAAGAAATATTATCTCGATTCCGATTTTGGATAGAGAAAGATATTGTTTTGAGATTCGTAATACAAGTTTGCTTTCGTTTTATGAATCGTCTCTTGTTATGGAATCAAAAATGAAGGATGGAATGTATACTATATCCCCAATAATTTCCAATCTCAATATTCAACAAAGTAACAAACTTAAACAAGATAATAAAGTAAACGCACAAATGTGGCACGAAAGACTTGGACATATTTCCAAAGAAAGAATTCGAACAATGGCAAAACATTTAGGTGTAAATGACTTAGATGAATTGTCAAGTTGCGAATCATGTCTTAAAGGAAAAATGACCAAGTTACCTTTTTCAAGGAAAGCGGAACGAGCCACAAAACCATTGGACTTGGTCCACACGGACGTGTGTGCAATGAGTGTGAGCACTCATGGTAGCCAAAGCTACTTCATAACTTTTACCGATGATTATTCACGGTATGGTTACTTATATCTTTTGAGATATAAATCTGAATCCTTTGAGAAGTTTAAGGAGTTCAGAAATGAAGTAGAGAAACAACTTGGTAGAAGTATTAAGGCTCTTCGATCGGATCGAGGAGGAGAATACTTGTCTACCGAGTTTCTTGATTATCTTAGAAAGAATGGAATTCTTTCACAGTGGACACCTCCCAGCATGCCTCAACATAACGGGGTAGCCGAGCGTAGGAATCGAACATTGCTAGATATGGTTCGATCCATGATGGGTTTCACTAAAGTTCCTAAGTCCATGTGGGGCTATGCTCTTGAAACGGTTGTCTATCTGTTGAATAGATCGCCTAGCAAGACGGTGCTCGATACCCCATATAAAAGTTGGTGTGGAAAGACGCCCTCATATAATCATTTGAGAATATGGGGGTGTCCAGCTTATGTAAAGCCCTTAGTGGGAGACAAATTGGACCCCAAGTCCTCTTTGTGCTATTTTGTAGGATATACAAAGGAAACTGTTGGATATTACTTCTACAGCCCAACAGAACAAAAGGTTATTGTTTCGAGAAACGCCAGTTTCTTGGAGAGGGGTCACCTTTTAGATAGGAAAGGCGAGGCTGTAGAACTTGATGAGGTCCATGAGAATGGATCAAGTCAAGAGATACAAATTAACCCACCCGACACCCACAATGCTACATCAGAGGCGCCCACTAAAAACACACAACCTTTGAGGAGATCAAAGAGGATCCCAAAGGAGCCTGAAAGATGGCTAGGCCTATTGCAAGAGGAGGGCACTCAAGATCCTCCTCTAGACTCTCTTTCGAAGAGTTTTAAGATTGCAATGTCTGACATTGATTCGAGAAAATGGCTAAAGGCCATGTCCGAAATGGACTACATGTACTCCAACACGGTATGGACCTTGGTTGAACCACCTGAGGACATCAAGCCCATTGGCTGTAAGTGGGTCTACAAGCAAAAGCTTGGAGTCGATGGAGAGGTAGTCTCCTATAAGGCTCGCCTCGTGGCAAAAGGATTTACTCAAAGACAAGGGATTGACTATGAGGAAACCTTCTCGCCAGTGGCTATGCTGAAATCCATTAGGATTATGCTTGCAATATCTGCATATTTTGATTATGAAATATGGCAGATGGATGTAAAGACTGCATTCCTCAATGGAGAAATTGAGAAAGATATTTACTGAGGAAGAAATAGTGAAAATGTCCAAAACTCCCTATGCTTCTGCGATAGGTAGTATAATGTACGCAATGATATGCACAAGACCCGATGTAGCTTATGCATTGAGTGCGTGCAGTCGATATCAAGCGAATCCAGGCATGGCACATTGGAGTTCGGTGAAAACAATCCTTAAATATCTAAGGAGAACTTAGGAATTGTTCTTGATATACGGACGAGGAGAATTGGAATTAGAGGGGTTTACTGATTCGAGTTTCCAATCCGACAAGGATGACTCGAAGTCTGTCTCTGAGGTTTGTATTTCTGCTTAATGGCGGAGCGGTTAGCTAGAAGAGCTCCAAGCAAGCAACCATAGCTGACTCCACCACTGAAGCAGAATTCATTACAGCAAATGAGGCTGCAAAAGAAGTTCTTTGGACGAGGAACTTCATCCAAGAATTGGGTGTCGTTCCATCCGTTGGGGATCCAGTAACGGTATATTGTGATAACAACGGGGCTATTGCGCAAGCAAAAGAGCCGAGGTCTCATCAGAAATCCAAACATGTTCTGAGGAAATTCCGATTGATACGAGAAATCATTGGAAGAGGCAACGTGCGAATGGAGTGCGTGGATACAGCGAACAACATAGCGGACCCACTCACCAAACCCTTTAGCCAAAAAGTATTTAAAGGACATCTGGAAAGAATAGGCCTTAAGTACATGGGCAATTGGCGCTAGGGCAAGTGGGAGATTGTTAGAGTTAGTGCCCGGCGCACCAATTATTGGGTACCATTCTTTATAATAGTAACTCTAGAGTTGAACAATCATTTTCTAATAAATAAAATCAATCTCTTTTTTATGTGTGGCATGTCTTTATTCTTAAATTAGTTTTTACTTTGGCTTAGAATAAAGTCCCGAAGGATCACACATAGTTATGGGACATCATTGCACATTGGGTGTGGCAATGATGGAATATGTCTCGAAGGCTGTGATCTTTAAACATTGTTCCAAGTCGTGAAAGGGTTCATCGAGATAAAGGGATATCGATGTAACCCAAAAGACTTGCTCATATGATGCATACTCTGGTAGAAGTGTATCTCGTTCCATAGATACTGGCACGGTGAAAACCAATGCATATATGAGGGTTTCCATTGTGGTAATGGGCGAACTGAACAACCCCATGGAAGTTCCTGAAATGGATTCCCAGTCGAATGTGGAACTTCCAGTGGTCTTGTAGTATAAGAGTAATCCTTATAGACCTAAGATTCCATTGGATGTCTTATGCGTAACCGCGCATGTTCTTGATTTGTTACATGATCACTTTAGATGATCGAATATGGGCAAACTCAGACATGCACGTCTTACGTAGTAAGGCACGTGAGAATCAAGAGGAATCTATCTCTGACATTAGCCAGTCGGTTAATCTCCTATGGTTACATAGTGAATCGACTTAAGGAATCTTCGGCCGAAGTATGATATTTAAAGAGGTGTAGAGTTCCTCGTTTAGATAGTCGAAGTCGATTTCACATAACGTGGGAAACATAGTATTGAATTAATAGAGCTTCAACCTTAGCCAATGCTCTAGATTCAATCAGGAGATTAGATAGAGAGATCTTACTTATGTGAGCATCAAGATCGCAAAAGGCGTACCATTACTTTCGTTTTATCTAGGTCTTCAGGACCCTATGCTAGGTGGGCAATCACGATTTGTAAGTGCCGAGAATTAGCTTGGTGACTAATTCGAGGCTTGATTAAATCAAAGGATTGATTTAATCTAGTACTTTCCATTTTAGGAAGGTACACTAGCACTGTGGGAATGTGTACTTACTATAAGATAGAAATGAGCCTAAGGGGTCACACACTAACTCGAGAGAGTCACTGCTTGAATAGATGTGATTAATCAATTTCGAGGAAACTGAGCGAATTAGGAAAGTTTAGTACTTTCCTAATATGGAATATAAATTAATTGAAGGATTCAATTAATTTTACTCTTTCAATTAATCTTGTAGAATTAATTAAATTAATGGACCTAGTAGAGTCCAAGTATTTTATTTAATTGGGTGGAGCCCAAGTTAAATAAATAAATGTTGGAATTAGTTGGTTGGATTTAATTTGACTTGTATTTAATTGATGGGTTGCACCTATAATTAAATTGAGAAGTCAAAATTAAATCCTAAAGTCCAATTAAATGGAGTTGACCGATTTTATGAGTTAAAAAAGGGGAAAGGGGCTTTTTTTACATGTGGTGGAGGAGGAAAAGAGTTTTCCCCTCCTCCAAGTCTTCCTAGGATAAGGATTACTAGAAAGTTTAGGAGAAATGAAGTTTTCTTTTCCTAATTGGACTCTAGGTAATCTTCACCTATAAATAAGAGATGAAGGAGACTAAAATTGATGATGAAAAAGCTGGAAAAATCCGCCCCCCTCTCTTAGCCCTAAAATCGGCCACCTCTCTCCTCTTTCCAACAAGACGTCGTTCTATTCATTTGTTGAATTAAACGACTTAGAAAATATTCCTACCTTTCACATAATCATTCCTAATTTAAACTTAGAATCGTTTTGTTGTCTAACACGCAAGGCAAGACGATTGGTGACTTGAACGAGGTGTGGATACATCTTAGAGGTGCGACGCTTGGAGCACTCTAAACCGGGAGATACGAAAAATGACGAGCAATTTCTCACCCAAGGGAAATTGTGTGGATTTGCACCACAGGGTTGCTGAGATTCAAAGTACAAGGTGAAACGAAATTTTTGGGAAGGTATAATTTTGTTTACCTCCTTATCAAATTCGATCGAACCAATTCCATATTCCTGTTTTCGGGTGGTTGTACGTTTACTTTTGTAAAATTTTAATTTCCGCTGCCACGAGCCACCTGAGGGAATGAGTCAACCCAACAAGACTTTCATTGAAGCATATATCTAGCCAATCTTTTGCTCAAGGTATGAACTTGCTTAAGGTGTGTTCTTATAGAGGCTTCTTTCGTTAGGAGCTTGTGGTGGTTTGATTCGAATCCCTCCATGTTGAGGTTCGAAAATGAGAGCCAAAATTTTTGGTGTTGTTTTTCTTGTGTTGTGTTTATGCACCCTCACTTTAATAAAACCCCAAACCTTGTAATCAGTTTAAAACCCCTTTACTCGTATTTAGTTTTTAATGTGCATTACTTCGACCCCCTAGCTTTGGGATGCCTTTATTTATGTGGTTTTATATACTCTAATTCTTCCGTCGCGTCGGCATCGCTTGTGGGGGCATACCATCCTAACACGGAGGGCCTGAGTCAGGAGATCTTTGCGACGAAACACTTGACAACCAGAGAATGCCCCTGCATTCTTTTTAAATGTTGGCCAGAATCGAGCCCAGAAGGAATTATGTTTTTATGGGGAGGACACCTCTACCATCCAAACACCCCATAATGATGCATCAGTTATCATGGCTATCATAGCTAATTATAACATGCAAAGGGTGTTCATCAGCAGTTCAAGTTCAGTGGACATCCTCTTTTACCGAGCATTCTAGCAGACGACTTTGGGAGATGCCAAATTGGAAGCCATAAATGGCCCACTATTTGGTTTTGCAGGAGAATCAGTTCTACCTATTAGACAAATCAAATTGCCCATGTCGATGGGATAAGCATCAAACTGGGCAACTAAGCTGGTGAAATTTTTGGTGGTTGACACTCCCTCAGCCTATAATATAATTATATGAAGGCCCGCTTTAATACTCTTTGGAATTGTGGTATCCATCCCCCACATGAAAATTAAATTCCCTACGCCCCAAGGAGTAGGAGAAGTAGCAGGAGATCAATATGTAGCACTGAAATGCTATTTGACATCACTAAAAATAGGAGATAGGATGATGGAGGACAAAAATCTCAAGCCCGAAAAGGCGAAAGAAGAATCGGAAAAAAGGATGTCGCGCATATGGAACCCGTTGTAGAACTCCTAAACATTGAAATTATACCTGGAGATGCATCAAAGATAGTAAGGATCGGATCTCATCTGGAAAAGGACCTGAAGGAAAGGTTGATAAAATTGTTGCGAGATTACACTGAGGTTTTTTTCCTAGTCAGCTAGCGATTTAACAGGAATTGATCCAGCCGTAATCTAGCATCACCTCAATGTTTACCCCGATACATAGCCTGTTATCCAGTAGAAGAGATATTTTGGACCAGAGAAGGATGTAGTCATCAAGGGAGAATTAGATAAGTTAACAAAGCAGGATACATTGAGGAGTTACCATTTTCTGAGTGGTTTCTATTAGGAATCCTATGAACGAAAAATGCTGTGGAAATAAAAAGGGTTCCTTGTGTAGAATCACTTTAACGTGGGTTTGATGATTTTTAAGGTTTTACAAAATTAAACGAAATCCAATACTTTATCGATTTGTTATTCTGCAATTAGCGTAACAACAACTCTCTTCGAATTCCTGTTCTAAAGCTTCACGCGAAACAAGATTTCAAAAGCTCCCTCGAGACTCACCTTGGAATGAGGGTGGACGGCTAGTGTTAGAGAGGGAGAGAGGATTTTTCCTTCTTTTTGTGTATTGCAATCTAGGATTTTTCTTTCTTTTTTTTTTTTTTTGGTTTAGCTTGTTAGTTTGAGGATTTAAATAATCCTCAGACCCTAAGCTATGTGGGGCGCCTCCTATGCCCTCACTGGACGCCTATGATGGGATAAGTTGGCCCAGTCAACTTAGTCCATCTTTTAATACATCTATTTAGTTTAAACTCAATTCAAATAATTATAGATATAATTAATTAATTAATTAATTAAACTTAAATAATTAAATCTAATTAAATATTTGAATTATTGATTTTTCAATTAAATCAATTCGTCCAATTTAATTTATCTTTCTAAAAGATAAATTATTACACAAAAAGATATCCTGCCTATTTCTTATAGCACGACTCTTTAGGTTCATCTCGATTGGCAATAGGAGGATACCAAAGGATGTGAGTGTCACCTAGTCAGTCTAGTGGAATCACATCATAACCGTACTTGAGTACGAAAAGATTGCATCATTTACGAACCTCTGGATCATAAATATCGCTTCTGCTGGATAATAGGCTATGCTTCGGGGTGCTCAGAGTGGATATCACTAGATTCCACTGTGTTAGGAATTTCATGTTAGATGTTTTGATGATGACAAGATAGGATTTTTGTGTTAAACCCCAAAATATAATGTAAGTTTATGTTTCATAGATCAATTGTATAAGTGTTTGAAAGTATGTAATTTTGTTAGGCTTGTAATTTTTATCTTTGTAGATTTTAGACTAAGTATTAGATACCGAATCGCTAATAGAAGTCTAGGTGAGTCTATTAAACAAGAAGTTAAAGATCAGCGTC
The DNA here is from genome assembly GCA_019426215.1 of Buddleja alternifolia. Taxonomy (NCBI): domain Eukaryota; kingdom Viridiplantae; phylum Streptophyta; class Magnoliopsida; order Lamiales; family Scrophulariaceae; genus Buddleja; species Buddleja alternifolia. Next base: position 22,522,791 of record CM033404.1, on the reverse strand, counting down.
TGAAGTCAGAAGAAGATGAAGATTTATCCTTAGCGTCTGTCAAACGCTAAAGGACTATTTCAGTATTCTTGAATCAAGCGCTCAAAGCACTCTAGTGATCAGAATCAGATTCACCTGAAATAAATTCTCAAGTCATGAAGGACTTAAATCCAATCACTCAATGGACATTTATTTCAAACGGGAAATAAATTCAAATGAATTAAATGCCTGATAAGAGCATTAAATGTGATAAGCCAATATAACTTGTGGACAAGCCACCTTTTGACTAGACTGTCATAAATTCAAAGTTCATAGTTGCTCCCGTCCAATCGGAACGAGCAGGATTTCAGGAATGTCAAAGAAAAGGTATAATCACGCGCCGCGTGAATAGCACGCGCTCACATGTGTCCAACGGACAGATCCCAAGAATTTCCTATAAATATCTCATTTCCAGCAAACCCTAAAAAAAAAAAGGACAGACACGGAGATATAGAGACATACATAAATACACAAGAAAACTCTGCTGAAATTCTCTTGAAGAAAAAGCTTAGAAACTCCATAGCCAAAATCTTTCAAGCTTTTTACATACATTCCATATAGTAAAAAATATCTCAAACATCTTCCAAAGAAGAAACCTAAACTCTTACTGAGATATTCCAAGTTATTTAATCTTTCCAAAAACAAACAAACCCTTGTGATAAAACCCTCAACCTTTCATCTGAGTGAGAGAGTAGTTGAAACCCCTTACAGGCAGTATTTCTGAGTGAGAGAAGCTTGTAGAAAAAGATCTTCATTGGTGCTGAAATCTGTGTGATCAAGGAGTCCGAGATCATTTTCACCTATTTACTATCTTGTAGAAGAGTCTGTGTGATTCTTTGATAATCATCTTAGTAAATTCCCTCCAAGTGAAAAAGGAGAAGAAGGACGTAGCTGAGATTACATCACCCAGTGAACCTTATATATCTCGTGTCATTTACATTTATTATTGTCTTACTAAATATTTTCCTAATTACTTTGAAAAAGACAAGCGCGACTATTTAACCAAAACGAATGCTAAACCTTTAAAATCATTTTCGTTGTGCTAACCCGGATTAAGCGATCTAAGCATTACCCTACTTTGGTAATTTTTCAAAATTACTAAGTCTAAGTTATCTTTATTGTAGCGCCTGACCCAAGCGTTCAGCCTCCTAAGCGTTCTAATCTTTAAAAGTGATACGAATTTTTGAAGTCGAAAAAGCCTTCAAGGTCTATTCAACCCCCCCCGCCCCGTTTGTGTGCCACTTGGGACGACCAAGTGGTATCAGAGGGGTTGAAGTAGAAACCTAAGCGTTTTCAGGCGTAACTGCTTGTTTAGATCCATTTCTCTAAAACTTAGTCGCTTAAAACTCTATCTCTCAAAACATCTCATTATGGCTTTTAACAAAATGCCTAAGTTGGTAGAGTCAAACTATGATTCTTGAAAACTTAGAGCATTCGTGTATTTATGTTCTTGCGATAATGAAATGTGTGATGTAATTTCAGATGGCCCCATTACGATCATGAAAGTGATAACTCGAGCACCTAAAGCTGATTAAACCACTCTAGATGCATATGTCGAGAAACCCAAGTTAGACTGGACTCCAGATGATCGGAAAAGAGCAAATCTAGATAATGTTGGACGAAGTGCACTGTACTCAGCGTTAAGAGATAATGATGCATTGTTCAACAAGGTCAAACAATGTAAAACTTCCAAGGAAATATGGGATAAGTTGGCTATAGTGTGTGAAGGTTCAGCACAGATGAAGAAGAATAAGCTCTCCATAGCTATGCAGAGATTTGAGCATTTCAAGTTGCAATCCAACAAGACGCTAGAACAATTAGACTCAAGGTTTACTTTGCTTATCACAGAGTTAGCGTCATTAGACAAGGAATTGACCAACAAGGAAATGGCCAATAAGATTTTTAGAAGTCTTCCAATCAAGTATCTAATCAAGACTGTTGCTGTGAGAGAATCACAGACCTTGGAGACTCTTACTCCAGAACATGTTTTTTCAGAATTAAAGGCATTTGAGTTCGAATTAGGTGAAGTCAGGGACACATCGACTTCAGTGACTGAATCAGGAGCTTAATCGCTACCACTAAGAATAAGAGTAAAGCGATTAGTGAGGTGAAATCAACAGAATCCAATGAGGAAAAAGAGATGGCTTTCTTGGTCAAGAAATTTCTAAGATATGAGAAGAGAAATCCTATTAGACAAACTTCATTTCAAACCCCTCCCCGTGCACCAGCACCTCAGTATCAAGCGCCAGTTTACTCAGCAACTCAACCAGTAGCGCCAGTTCCTTATCAAGCGCCTACAACTCCTACTCAGAATCTCTCAGCGCCAGTCATTTCCAAGCGATTAACCACTGGACAGAAAATGAAAACTAATTTGTGTTATAATTGCAGGAAATCAGGGCACTACAAATTAGGGCACTACCAGGTAAATTGCCCTTATCTAAATGTGTCTAAGCCCACAAGTCAAGACTATGCGGATAGAAACCAATTCAGGAGCAACCTTCATCAACAAGGTTTGCTAGCGGAATCTGAACCATTCTCCGCACCTAGAGAGGACTTGGAATCATCAGATGAAAGTAGTGATGATGAGCCAACAAGTGACTCAGCGTTGATTTATCTCATGGCAAGAGATGATGAAGTGTCTGACAATGCACTACCAAAGGTACCTAGAGCCAACAACGATACTTCAGTTTGGTACTTCAATAGTAGGTCATCAAGGCATATGACTGGATCAAAGGATCTCTTGGTCAACTATCGTGCAACCAATGGACCTCAAGTTATATTCGGTGATAACTCCAAAGGTAAAACCAAAGGTATAGGTATCATGCATAGGGGGAACATCATGATTAGTGATGTATATGTCGTTGAGGGCCTTAATAATTTGTTAAGCATTAGTCAATTTTGTGATAAAAGCTTTGAAGTAAAATTTTCAAGTGACTACTGCTATGTTAACGACGCTAAGACTAAATCTACTAAATTAAGAGAAAAAAGAACAAACAATATATATTTAGTGGATTGGGATTCTACAATTGATAACAACCCCACATGCTTTGTTGCTAAAAGTCAAAATGAATTGGGTTGGTTATGGCATAGAAAAATGAATCACCTCAACTTTAAGGCAATCTCTCAGTTAATATCGCTAAATCTAGTAGAGGGATTACCTAAAGGTTCCTTTCAGAAAAATAGCTTATGTGATGCATGTCAAATGGGTAAACAATTTAAATCATCTTTTAAGAAGAAATCATGCCTATCTACTTCTAGAGTTCTTGAACTATTGCATCTAGATTTGTTTGGACCTATTCAAATCATGAGTGTTAGTGGTAAAAAGTACTCGCTAGTAATAGTTGATGATTTTTCTCGCTATACATGGGTAGAATTTCTAGCGACCAAAGATGAAACTAGTGTCAAGTTTACATCGCTAATTCTTCAATTGCAAACTTATAAAGATCTCAAAGTGATAAGAATTAGACGCGATAGAGGAACTGAATTTACTAACCAATCTGTTGAGAAGTTTTGTATAGATCTTGGAATACTTCATGAGTATTCCGCCCCAAGAACACCTCAATAGAATAGAGTAGCCGAGCGACGGAACAGAACGCTTAAAGAAGCCGCTAGGACGATGCTTGCAGAGTCTAAGCTGCCTCAAAGGTTTTGAGCCAAAGCTATTAATACTGCTTACTACACTCAGAATCGGTGTATGATCAACAAGCAACATGGGAAGACTCCATATGAGTTGTGGAAGGGACGTAAGCCTAACGTTTCATATTTTCATGTATTTGGTTCAAAAATTTTCATTCATAACAACGGATCCCAAAGCCTAAAGACATTTGATCCTAAAGTGGATGAGGGAATCTTTCTAGGCTATGCCAAAAATGGAAAGAGTTTTTGCATCCTAAATAAGATCAAATCGAAGGTTGAAGAATCCATTCATGTTATGTTTGATGATGCTAACCAAGAACCGAGTAAGGTTAATACTGATGATGTAGGAATTAAAGATCTTGCCCAACAAGCGTCACAAATCAATCTTGGTGATGATAGTGATGAGGAGGAGGATGATGAGATCTTTGTGCCTATTCCTAAGGATACTCGTGAAGTTACAAATGAGGATATTGTCAGAATAGTTGATGATCATGAAGAGAATGATCGTCAAGAGAAAATTAGAACTGTGAATGAATCAGCGACTGCGCCAGAGACAAATGAGGGTCAAGCGATTGATAATCAAGAGTCTCTCAACCCGCTCCAACCAGACCGTGAATGGCTCAGAGACCATCCACCAAGGCTAGTAATTGGAGATATTGAAGCACCTGCTAAAACTAGGTCCGCTACAATCAATGAGGCCATGTTCGCAAGTTTCTTATCTCAAATGGAACCAAGGAAAGTGGATGAAGCACTCAGTGATTCAAGTTGGGTAGAAACAATGCAAGAGGAGCTTAACCAATTTGAGAGAAGAAAGGTTTGGATGCTAGTACCAAGACCAACTCACCAAGGAGTTATTGGGCCTAGATGGGATTTTAGGAACAAGATGGATGAAGTTGACATTATTATAAGAAACAAAGACAGATTAGTCACTCAGGGTTATTGTTAAGAAGAGGGTATTGATTTTAATGAAACGTATGCCCCAGTCGCCCGTCTTGAAGCAATTAGGATGTTTCTAGCGTTTGCCGCGTTCAAACAAGTTCATAGTATATCAAATGGACGTGAAGAGTGCATTCCTGAATGGTAAACTCCAAGAAGAAGTTTATGTGGAGCAACCTCCAGGATTCATCAACAACCATGACAAAAGTATGGTCTATAAATTGGATAAGGCACTCTATGGCCTTAAACAAGCATCAAAAGTATGGTATGACACTCTCTCTATCTTCCTTATAGGTAAAGGCTTTTCAAAAGGCAGCGTTAATACAACGTTATTTAAAATTACCCATAATGTAGATATTCTCGTAGTCCAAATTTATGTTGATGATATTATATTTGGTTCTACTAACAAGCGTTTGTGTGAGAAATTTTCGAAAATGATACAAGAACAATTTGAAATGAGCATAATGGGTCAATTAACTTTCTTCTTAGGATTACAAGTTAAACAACTCCCTAATGGCATATTTATTGACCAAGCTAAATATACAAGAGATATGATTAAGAAATTTGGTATGGAAAATGCATCATCTTCTAAAATTCCAATGAGCCAAACGCTTAAGTTAGATAAAGATGAAAGTGGGAAGAAAATTGATATCATTAACTATAGAGGTATCATTGGATCACTCCTTTATCTTACCGCTAGTAGACCCGATATTATGTTTTCGGTATGCATGTGTGCACGCTTTCAAGCTGATCCAAGAGAATCACACTTAAATGCTACCAAGAGGATCCTTAAATACCTAAAAGGCACACAACATATGGGCTTATGGTATCCAAGGGACTCTCCTTTTGAACTAATTGGTTATTCAGACACAGATTTTGCAGGATGCAAAATAGATAGAAAGAGTATCGGTGGTACATGTCAATTTCTAGGTGATAGACTAATTTTGTGGCATAGCAAGAAACAACAATCCATAGCGACTTCTACCGCTGAAGCAGAGTACGTAGCCGCTGGGAGCTGTTGGGCACAAATTCTTTGGATGAGGCAACAACTTAGAGATTATGGAACAATCCTATGTCTTACCCCAATCCATTGTGATAACCAAAGCGCTTTAGCTATGACCTAAAATCCTGTCCTTCATTCTAGAACTAAACACATTGACATTCGCTACCATTTCTTGCGTGACCATGTTCAAAAGAAAGATATCTCCATGCACTTCATCGGAATTGACAAACAATTAGCAGATATCTTCACCAAAGTGCTCAACGAACAACGCTTTCTCACTTTGAGAAGTGAATTAGGTATGATTGATTGAAATGCTTAAATCATAGAGCATCATATTTTATAGGCAAATAATTTAGGGGGAATCCACTTTATGTTTATGTCTAAATTTTTTTTAATTGAAATAAGTTATCAATTTTAGGGGAAACCTTAAAATTGTACTTGTCTCAACTCATAAGCAACTGTGATAAAAAATTGACTTTGAAAATTTTTGCATTGATCACTAGCACTTATCTATTATGCATGACAAAATCAATCTCGAAATGAAAATGTCTTCTATAAATCCAAGCGATTGATTTTATCTTTAACTTTAAGAAATTAAATTTTGTTCTCAAAAAGGACTTCAGCGTTAAAAAGATTCCCACTTTAACGCTAAGTAATTTTTCTCTGAAATTCATACATAGTTTTCATCGCTAAAAATAGCGTGTGGATAAGTCCAGAAGATTAGATTTGACAACTGCCCACACGTGCTTATCACATCAAACTAACGGTTAATGATTCTTATCTAAAAACCAGGCGGTTCAGTAACTGCACCTGTCTGAGTACGTGTTAGTGTACTATCAGGCGTGTGTATTTCACACTGAAAATTTCAAATTTACTCAAACGATTTTGAAAAAATAACTGCGGATTTCAAACCTTTATATTCCACAGTAGTTACCCATTTTGCCGCATTTTTTGACATTCATATTTATGAGTAAACGGCTCAGATTTAATTTTTGTCAATTTCAAAATTAACTTCTGTACACGTGTCATTTATCTACCAGCTGAGGAGTTATTTTTGTCTCCTATTTAAACCATTCACAACCTTTACAGTAAAACTTTATCACTTCCAAAATCTTTCTACTGTAAAAGTTCTCTTTCTCTAAAAGCAAAAAAAGCATATTTCTTCTCCTCAACCCAAAGTTTTTCAGTTCATCAATGGCACCCAAATCTTCCAAATCTGCTGTAGGAAAATCTTCCAAATCAGAAAAACCAGTAACTATTAACGCCGGTTTCCTTGTTAACTGGGACTATCTTTTCGATAACCAGAACTTCCCTCTACGGACTGTTCTTCCACTTGTCCAAGAGTCTGGTTTATGCGACATGATAACTGCTGTTTTCAACTTCTTTGAGGAAGAAACCCTATTCTTTTTCAAGAATGCAAAGATCTCCGACGACGAAAACTCCATTTCTTGCGTCTTTCCTTTTGCCCGTGAGACCTTCGTCCTCACCCCTTCTCTGATCTCATCTCTGCTAAATTTGCCAGTTGATGGAGCCGAAGTTGAAAATGTCACCCTTGGTGATGCTACAAAGGTATGCGCATTGATCAAGAAAGATGAAGTTGAGGCTGCCTATGAACCCAACTTCAAGAAAAATGATATGAAGGGCGAGTATGTCATTCTTGCGGACATATGTGCCAAGATGATCGAATGCAGAAAAGGAAGCTTCAATTAAGTTTCCAACCTCCAGTACAAGATGATGGTGGCCATTCTAACCAAACTGAAGATAAATTGGTCGCTTTACGTGTTTACTCGCTTCAAGCAAGCGATGGCCAAGTTGGTAAATCCCAAGCCTTACGGGATTATTTTAAGTCGTATTCTTAGCACTAGCGGTTTCACAAATTCTGATGGAAAGAAAATACCAGCGCTAAAGTTCTATGGAAAGAAGATGATTGGCGAGCTGCTAAGTCCAAGGAAACATGGTGGAGCAGCGGTTCCTAAAGAAGAGTGTGAGAGACTTCTTGCCGAAGGAGTTGTTCGCAGTGATGATGAAGAGCAAGCGTCTTCGTCTTCATCATCATTGGAAGAAGAAGTGGTGGTTAAGCGACCAAAACAAAAAATCATCTTGAAAGTCGCTGAGCCATCAAAACCAGCAAAGAAGCCGAAGCAGATGCCGGAGCCTAAGAAGAAACAAAAGTCTCCTTCTCCTTCTCCTAAATCACCCTATCCCCCACCTATCTTCGTGAACTCTCCAGAAGAGGTAGAAGAAGTACCGCTTGCCCAAAGGCGTACTCCTCTCTCCACTCCAACTGCATCGACAAGCGCTCCAGCAGAGCCAGCGCTTGAAGACCCAGTGAGTGCTCCACCTCCGCCTGACGCTGTTCCAGAAATCAACTCAGATCCTAAAGCCTATGATCAATCTGAAAGGCTTTCTCATGTTCGGGGTAAGTACTTGTGTAAAGCAAAAGTAGTTTATCCTTTCCTCGTTAGTTTCTAAGTCTCTAACGCTAGGATAAAATTCTTTCAGCCGAGTGTGAAGCAAATATTCAAATTGTTCTCAACACTCTTGAGGATTTGCATATTCCCATCCATGCTGATCCTATCACTTTTTTCTAGATTTAGATCCAGAAGAAGTTGTTCCGGAGCCTGAGGAAACTGTACCAACTGTTGAAACAGATCAAGCGACTGACAAAGTCGATGATAGTCCTCAGGGTAAGCGTTGTAGTATTTCTTTGTAATTTCTACTTAGTAGAAATTTTGCTTGATTTTCTCAAATGCTTACATGCATCAGCTCAAGATGCACCAAATGCATGCACCTCCATCTTCAGAGGTTCCCATTGAAGTAGATGTTGATCTGGCAACTATTATGGATATAGCTAAAGAAGTAGCTCAAGTCTTTCCTGACGCTGAAACATCTCCAGTCAGTGAAGCGACTCTGCATGCTGAGCGGTCGATAGAAGTGGTCCCTATCCCAACAAAGTCAATTGCTTTTTTTCCTACTCCAACTGGTTCCCCTCCTCGTGTCGTCGATTTCTTTCCTCGCTGATATTCAGCCGAAGTTGAATTTTATTATGCTGCTAGAGAACAGGACACCTAGACCCTTGCTGAATCAGAAATCAACTTTCAAAACACTCTCCATAGGCCTGATATTTCCAACTCTGCTATGTTTGAATTCTTCAAGCGATTCGCCAATCTAGGTCTCTACAATCTCAAGATTCTTCAATCTCGCATTGAGTATATTCGTCGACCAGTGTTTAACATGACAGAATTTGACGAGAAGCCTTTTAACTTCGCTGGTCATTCTGAAGAATCCTTTTATCCCTTACGCCAGAATAAGATTGTCATCAAGAATCCACATATGGGTGATTGGCTAAAGAATCCAGATGAAGAAATTCTCAACAGGATTGGATACTCCGCTAACCCCAAAGTCGTTCGTTTTCCTCAAAACGCTCTATCCCCTAAACCTCTCAGATTGTGGAAAGGGAAAGGACCAATAGTTGCTGAGCGTCCCAACCTTATCAACTCGTGGATAGAAGATGAAGCCCAAGAATACCTTCCAAGATTATGGGCTGAGAATTATGATGAAGAAACTGAACGCTTTGAGAAATTCCTTGCTGCCAGAAAAGATCAAAATAAAGCTAACAAGCTTGGCAAGCGATGGATGATGGATACAGCCAAATGGGCTAAAGAGTTTGTTTTACACTTCTATACCCTTGAAGAACTCGTGAGATATCCATTCTTTTTTGAATTTGGCATAGAATACAGACGCCGAGGGTTTGCTACCTTTTTAGTTCATCAGCATCAGCATATTGCCGGAAATTATAGCGATCTGCCAGGCTACAGGCAACCCATCGAGAGCTACATTCGCCAACAGCTAGCCTTATTCAGTCAAAGCGAACACTATGTGTTTCACCCCCGTCAAGCGTTTGTTAAGCGAATTTTTCCAGATTTGAACGAAGAAGCCTCCACCAGTAAACAGCAACTTCTTCCAGGACAAAGTGAAATTTTTATCGATGTTACAGATGAGCACGCTGAGTTTACTGAATTCTACAGAGACAGAAGAGTAGTGATAGAAAATGCCCAAGCGATGGATATCACTTTCAATCACTATTCAGGGCTAAGCGACTTCCGAGGATACAATCTTCACCTTATGCTCTTTTGTGAACAGAATATTCAAGTGGCCAAGATGATATCGCTGATCAGGCCAGTAGACCAAGAAGCAGCTCAAGCGCTAATGCCTTTTATTTTGGACTTCTACAACTCTTATACTTCAGGAGTTGATCTGCCAGAAGGAGTGCAACTTGCACTAAGCAATGAAGAGTGCAAAAACACTATATTCTTTATCCCGCAGAAAAACCTGATTAGTCCAAGGCATGTAATGGAAGCGATTGGCCCACTCTGGGTCATCCCTGTTCAAAGTCCAGCGTCTCCAATTGAGATTGTTGCAATAGAAGAAGAACAAACTCCTGCTGTGGAAGCGGATCAACCCATAGATGCTCATATGCAAGATGTTGGCCCCAGCACTCCAGTAGTCGAGGTTCCCCATGATGAACAATTTGTTCAAATTGACTTCGCAACTCAGACGCTAGACTCAGCAATAGAAGAGGTTCATGCTGACTTAGTTGCACAGCCTGAAGAGCCTATTGTCAGAGACAAATCTAAAGGCAAAGCTCCAGCAATGTCAAGCTCTCACGGACCTGAGCGTTCCTCTTCTGATTCATCAGATTTAGACTCCGACAGTGATCCAGAAGCCAAAGATTTCAGGAAATCAGTTCGACATTCTCTTAGCGATATAAAGGGCTCATGTTCTCGATTAGAAGAGCGAAGTAATTCAACGCTTAATCAAGTAGAAAACGTTCTCAAATCTGATATGAGAAATGCCAATAAGCTTACAATCTCCATGATGAACTCTATCGCTCCTCTCATCAAAGAAATTTCCGATGATTTCAACCGGACGCTTGCGCAGAATGCTTCAGCCAATACTGAGCGTCACAATTCCTCCAATCTTATCTCTCAAAGTATCGCTGAACAGATTGCTCTCCTGATCGATGAAGTAAAGCTACTCCGCCGGGACATCACTGACTTAAAGACCTCTCTTAATGATGTCAAGAAGGAGGAAGATAAAGAAAAGTCCAAGGCAATCTCTAAAATCAATAATAAGCACTAGCGTTCTATGTTCGATGAAATAGCAGGAATAAAGAAAATGCTAACTAAGAAGCGCAAGTCAAGATATCATCTGGACAGGCACAGACTTCCAGATCTAGACATCGAATTCTTAGAAAGTATGGGTTTTCATCCATATGCCGGACCGCTTAGAAGGCCTTTAAACTGGAAATCCACCAATGATTGAAGACAAGACATTTACCATGACTTGATCCGAGAGCTTAGAATCCCTCTGAGGGATTGGGTGGAAAGGCTTTTAGAGTTAAAGGAAAGTGCTAGACAGAAAAGACATGATTTTAACGAAGTCCAGTACACTACCATGTTAGACATTGATCGACTATTACTGGACTTGGCAAATGAAATTTATCAAGGAGAATAAATGACCAAGCGACAAAGAAGATGATGCCTCATTTCTTTTTCTTATCTTTATATGTTCTCATTGTTGTTTTAAATTCTTGACTCAGCACAATCATCTGTATATCTTGCTTTGAAATTATATGAATGAATGATTGAACGCTAAAACACCTTATTGAGGCTAAACTAACAACAAACTAACTTATCCAACTTTCTAAATGCTAACTTACTCATTTGGGGTTTTTCTTTAAAAACTCTTAAAATATAAAAGAGTTAAAGATCTTGACATCATCAAAAAGGGGGAAATTGTTAGGAATTTCATGTTAGATGTTTTGATGATGACAAGATAGGATTTTTATGTTAGACCCTAAAATATAATGTAAGTTTATGTTTCATAGATCAATTGTATAAGCGTTTGAAAGTATGTAATTTTGTTAGACTTGTAATTTTTATCTTTGTAGATTTTAGACTAAGTATTAGATACCGAATCGCTAATAGAAGTCTAGGTGAGTCTATTAGAGAAGAAGTCGAAGATCAATGTCTGAAGTCAAAAGAAGATGAAGATTTATCCTTAGCGTCTGTCAAACGCTAAAGGACTATTTCAGGATTCTTGAATCAAGCGCTCAAAGCACTCTAGTGATCAGAATTAGATTCACCTGAAATAAATTCTCAAGTCATGAAGGACTTAAATGCAATCACTCAACGGACATTTATTTCAAACGGGAAATATATTCAAATGCATTAAATGCCTGATAAGAGCATTAAATGTGATAAGCCAATATGACTTGTGGACAAGCCACCTTTTGACTAGACTGTCAGAAATTCAGAGTTTATAGTTGCTCCCGTCCAATCGGAACCAGCAGGATTTCAGAAATGTCAGAGAAAAGGTATAATCACGCGCCGCGTGAAAGGCACGAGCTCACATGTGTCCAACGGATGATATATGTTATTTTTACACTAGTTTTCCCCCGTTTATCGACTTGGTTTTGATTGTTTCCTTGATAATTTGATCACATTGGATGCTTTGATCCATGTTTTCTCATATTTTCTAGAATAACATATGATTTGGAGGAAAAGAACAAGGATTGAAGGTAAATCATGAATAAAGATACAACACAAGGTAAAATGCTGTATGCGCAGTGCTAGAGTTTATGGAATAGATTTCTCTACCCATGTCCAAATTACACACTTCTTATACCAATGGAAAGATAATAGGCAAAGGTACATTTATTATGTTGAAGACAAAGATCAGATATGTAGGGAAGGAGGTGAAAACGTCATCGGAAGAGACGTCTTACGATAGAGTTTTCTCATTCAGTGACTTGTGAGACGATTTTGTCATCTTTAACATTTGATTTAGGCCCCAGTGTATTCTTGAGAGTTGTAGATATTTGTTTTAGGATTCTACAGCATCTTGAATCAGTGTATTCCGACATCGGTAGAGAAAGTTAGGCGAAGTTTACCAAAACTGGCCGGAGCAGCAGGGGAACACCGCGGCGTTCATCACCAACGCCGCGGCGTTCAGGAGCAGAATGTTGAACGCCGCGGCGTTCGACACCCAACGCCGCGGCGTTCGACACATCGGGTTGGTCTATAAATACCCCTTTTAGCCATTTTTTACCCTAACTCACCATAGATAGCAGCAGCCACGCCAAAAGAGAGGGAGAGGGAGCTTGGGAGAGTGATTTTGAAGGTTAAAACGTCTACTTGAAGGCCCGGATTCGTGAGAAGACGGAGAATTCAACGAGGAATCCACATCTCTACAAGAATTAGGGAGTTTTTACATATTTATTTCTTGAATTTGTTCAAACCTCTTATGACTTGTATGATTTATATTTGCACTTTTGACATGAATATGAGCTAAACTTGTTTGATTGAGGCCATGGATAGGCCATTTATGTTATTTTGATTGTTGATTTGTTGGTGTTTATTGGATTAATTTTGGTTTTAGCTATGTATTCAATAGTTGAGCTCAATGCTTCGCTTGTTTGATCACCAAGTGTTCGATAAAATGCCTAGGTTAGAGATCGAGAGATAATAACCTAGGGAAGATATAAACATTGAATACCCTATAGTTAAACCGACTAGAGATAGACTCGGTTTCTTTAGGTGGCTTTCCATTCACGTGGGGAATTCCTAGACCTTAAATGCATCTTTGTTAAGACGGGTTTTCATATAGAGATATATAGGAAATCGTTAACTAAGGTAAGGTTGCTATGCCAAGAGATTGGGTAGTACGTATGTTAGGGAATTTCGCCTTGGCTAAATCCATCTAATAATCCAATAGAACCTTAATCAAAATCGAAATACATAAATGGTTGAACCATGTGCCTTAATCGCTTCTCTTCTATCGTTTCTTCCACTTATTTGGTTCTAAACTATTTTAGTAATTAACTTAAGTAATTAGTGAATCAACCTTTTATCGACCGATTTAACTTAGAATTGAGTAATATAGTAGTCTTGGTACTTAGATTATAGTTGTCCCTGTGGATACGATAACCTCGGACTTAACCATCCACTTTACTACTTACGCGACCTAGTTCTCTTGCTAGGATTTTGTCGTGTCAACGGACAGATCCCAAGAATTGCATATAAATACCTCATTTCCAGCAAACCCTAAAAAAAAAAAGGACAGACACAGAGATATAGAGACATACATAAATACATAAGAAAACTCTGCTAAAATTCTCTTGAAGAAAAAGCTTAGAAACTCCATAGCCAAAATCTTTCAAGCTTTTTACATACATTCCATACAGTCACAAATATCTCAAACATATTCCAAAGAAGAAACCTAAACTCTTACTGAGATATTCCTAGTTGTTTGATCTTTCCAAAAACAAACAAACCCTTGTGATAAAACCATCAACCTTTCATTTGAGTGAGAGAGTAGTTGAAACTGCTTACAGGCAGTATTTTTGAGTGAGAGAAGCTTGTAGAAGAAGATCTTCATTGGTGCTGAAATCTGTGTGATCAAGGAGCCTGAGATCATTTTCACCTATTTACTATCTTGTAGAAGATTCTGTGTGATTCTTTGATAATCATCTTAGTAAATTCCCTCCAAGTGAAAAAGGAGGAGAAGGACATAGCTGGGATTACATCACCCAATGAACCTTATATATCTTATGTCATTTACATTTATATTTTTCGTATTACTTTGAAAAAGACAAGCGCGACTATTTAACCAAAACGAACGCTAAAGCTTTAACATCATTGCCGCTGTGCTAACCCTGATTAAGCGATCTAAGCATTACCCTACTTTGGTAATTTGCCGAAATCACTAAGTCTAAGTTATCTTTACTGTAGCGCCTGACCCAAGCGCTCAGCCTCCTAAGCGTTCTAATCTTTAAAAGTGATACGAGTTTTTGAAGTCGAAAAAGGCTTCAGGGTCTATTCAACCCCCCTTCTAGACCCTTTCGTATGCCATTTGGGACCACCACATTGGATACGGGAGATCGAAGAAAAGTTAGCTTTTTCACCTCATTTAATAGCTACTGCTATGTAGTCATGCCATTTGGGTTAAAAAATGCAGTAGCAACATTCTTAGCATATTCCGCAAAAGTGAATTCAGGAGTCCTTTTAGCTCGACTTTTCAGTAGGAATTAAGGAGGAATTTTAGTTGACAGCTTGGCTCCCATAATCGATTCTTTTCAGCTCTTTCAGCTTGACAAGTCAAACTTCAGAGTTGGGAGGACTATTGATGTCTGTGGATATCATCCATTGGGCCAAGCTGACAAGCCCAAAGAATAATATATTATTTGTCTTGTTTAATTGTGATAAATCGGCCCATATAACTACATTTTAGCCATACCCATTAGCCGAGATGGATCCCAAACGGAGTCCTAAAAGGAAGAGGATCAATTAATAGACAAGATCCAATCAAATATCTCATTAGGAATCAATTAGTGAAGATTGGTCAAACACTTACCAAAGCAGGAGGATTCAGTTCGGCTGAATAAGGAGCTAGATTGGACACGTTCAGCATGATTTCAGAACACTCAAAGCTTTCCAAAAATGGTCTTGACTACCATTAATAGAATAGGAAGGGAAGTCGGATTTCAGTTACTATATTTGTATAGAAGTCATCAAACTTGTATAAATATTCATTTCAAAGAATTAATAAACAACTTTACACTCTATGCTTTTTACTCTTAATTATCTTATGCCTTTTATAATCAATTTCTCGCTATTATCATATGAATTTATTGGTGTAAATCTCGCTATTATCATATGCATTATCAAATCGATGTTATGGATTGAAACGACAAGATAAATGCAATGCTTTTAGTTATTTTCCGACTTGGTTTAATAAACGTACTGCCTCTGTCATGTCAATTCTGCCTTAATTATAAATTTGTTATTTTTGTTCCATTTCCTATCTTCTAGTTTGACCTGTTGTTTTCTCCATTACAAAAATAAGGTACTTCCTCAATGCAAATTTAATAATAATGTTATCCTCATAAAGTATCTTAAATAAGTTTTGATCTTATGGTATAAATTTTTTGAATATTGTTTCACTTAAAAGTAATGATGCGACTATGAAGTCTAATATTAGTTATGAAAACATTAGTTTAAAATACACAAAAAATTATTTGAAAACATTATTTAAAATCTCATGCCAAAAATATTAATGAAGTAACAAACAATAAATCCTCCAAAACAAACATAAAACAGTATTTTGAATTGCTTTGTGAATTCGCAGTTCGTAACTGATCATCAGCTAATAAAAGAAAGGGATAATTGCGTATTGTAACCTTGTGAAATACGAAACTTGCACACATCTCTCCTGTATTTAAAAAATAGTCTGAAATGCCGCTATATTTTTCAAAACCTTGCCCGAAACCCCCAACTCTGCTTCAAATATACTGCGCGTAAATGCTACCTACCGAGGATTTAACATGGATTAGGGGTTTCGTGCAGGGTTTTGAAAATCATAGGGTTATTTTAGATTATTTTTTTAACATAGAAGGGATGTGTGCAGATTTCATATTTCATAAGGGTATGATATGCAATTATCCCTAAAAGAAAAAGTGGCCGTCCAAACTGCAAATAAATATGTAGTACCAATGAATTGGTCAATAGAATAAAATGATTAATGTGACTATGTAAAATATCAATTCAAATGTGTAATTTTATGGTGGACCGATACCATTGGTCTCAATCCACTTTTCACCATAGGATCCCCAATAGAGTAAACTACCTCCCTTATTAGGGATCCTATGATGAAAAGTGGATCGAAACGAATGATCTCGCTCAACCATAGAATCACCCAATTCAAATATAGCCCAAATCACTAGAGAATAGGACGTTAGGAATAGGTGGTTGTACCATACTTAGGTTTGTTCAACTTCAACACTTCATTATTTATTTCTTTTTCCGGTTGTTTGCCTTTGTGCGTACGCAAAAGACAAAAAAGTCAATACCTTTGGGGGCACAATGTAAATTCTACAAGTCTAGAAAAATAATAGGGGTAATTGTATAAAACCCTCTGTTTTATTTCAAAAATGCTAAAAAATCTCTTATATTAATAAAATAGGCTAATCACCTCCTGTGTTCTTAAAAAGTGTGCAAAAAAGCCAAATTTCATAAATAAAAAAAAGCGTGTTTTTCATATTTTTCACCTTTATTGATATGCTCATTTGTCATTTATATACTTTTCATACTTTATAAAAGGTAGATAGTATTAATTCACCCAAAAAAACACATTTTCTTCTATCATTTTAACAAAATTTGATTTTTTTGCACACTTTTTATGAACACAGGGAGGTGACTAGCCTATTTTGTTAATACAATAGGCTTTTTAGCATTTTCGAAATAACACATGGGGGTTTTATGCAATTATCCAAAAATAATACTTGTAAATATCTTCAAATTTTCAAGTGGAATTTTTTAAGGAATAGGTGGTTTACATGTACATCTTCCAATTAATTACAATCAATTAATAATTACTACAATCAATTAAGAAATATTATGAATGTAGAAAAAAAAATTGAATGAAACGATTAGATGATATATGATATTAATATCAAATTGCGACAAATTATAATCAATTAAACTATTACAAATATCTAACAACTACTATGAAAGTAGATAAAAGCCCACAAGCTTTTGGTGAGAGTCGAACCCAAGACCTCTAACATCTTCGAGTCTCAGCTTAACTAGTAGAGTTAGGCTTCACCGGCTGAAAGTAGAGAAAAATACACACACACACACACTTAATAGAGGGAGTAGATTCCAAGATTTCTAATTTATTGGGATATCAGATTTATTAGTAGAGCTAGGCTTCATCTAATAATCATAATTGGCTTTCAGAATTAATAAATTACAAAATCAATCACATTCAATTGTATTAAATTAAATGTTAATAAAAGCTTAATCATCCCTTGGTGGTCATAAAATAACGGAATTTGGGATAAATATTCAAATTTTTTTACAATACGCTATTTAACAATGCAAGGGGCTAAGCATGAGCAAAAGTTGACCTAAAAGTAAGAAGCTTTGATAGCTTAAATACGAGGTTTGAGATATCTCAAAAGATTAATTTCGAACCTTTAAACTGAAGTACCTTTAAATATAATTAAATAAATATATTTTTACAACGTGGATTTAAGTAATCATCTATATAAATAAAATTATATATTGTTGTTTTTGGTCAAGTCAATTTTGTCCACGTCTATTGTGAAAAGAACTTTTTTTTTTTTTGAATGTATCCTATTAACTCAATATTCATTAAGAATGTAATACATATAATTACATTATTGTCATTATTAGAAGAAGAAGAATCTTAATACAATATCTAGTAAGTTTTTGATTAAAACGTCAAAACTTGGTGGCGTGGCGTGGGATTTCGTAACTTGATCAAGGAATCAGAGCCACAAAATTGCGGCAATACAAATTCCACAATCAGAATAAAGGGACCATAACATCTTGGTCGCGCATCTTTTATCCAATTTAATTTCAACCCCTCTAATTCACTGTTTATCACAAATAAGTTTACAACATTTTCAATTAATTCAAACATTTTCGTCAGCATTCCTCTGACTGCTTGTATATATGCGCTTCCCGGCAATGATTATATGAAATTCAAACGTTATTAAATAACAAACTAAAAAATCTAATTTTAAATATCAGAATTATGATAAATTCAGTCACCACATACATTATAGAAAGTATCATTTTTATTTGGATTTTAGTCAATCACATTATTTCATTACATTAAAATATGGAATATTGATATAGCAATGCCTCAATATCAATCGGACTCTCTAACAAAAGAACTTTCTTTTTGTAAATTGCCATGATTTTACTCTTCGAACTTGAGCAATAAAACTTCATTGATCTTTTAGTCCTGAATTAAAAGTGTCCAAACAAGTAAGACCATTTTACTGTAAGCAGAAATTTGGAGGACCCACATTTAATAAAAATTGAAACTAAATGAATGGAAATGAAATTAGTGACAGAAGTAGGGATAAAAGAAGGGGAAAATTACTAAAAAAAACCCTTAAAATAAACTTTTATATCCAAAAAACCCATGATAATATTTGTCAATCCAAAAAACTCATTCCATCAACTTTTCATTCCAAAAAACCCAATATTTAAGGTTAACAAATTTATGGACTTAATTGCCCTTAGTCTTCTAGATTAAAAATTAATCTATTGTTGTTATCCAATAAGATTTATTTATTTAAAAATTTTGTATTGATAATTGATATTAATTATGATTTTAATTTTAAATTTTCAGATTTGTTAATCTTTTTAAAAAATTTAAAACATATATTTATAGATAATTACCATATTAATATCAAAAAGAAATTATATACAAATATTTTAAAAAATTAATATCACAAAAGAAAATTCGTATTTTATGATTCGTCAATTTGAAAGAATCAAAACAAAACAATACATTAAGAAAAAATAATTGATCAATTATTAACTTAATAAATGAAGGGGTAGTTTAGTCCAAAAAGTTGTAATCCTCATTTTTGGAATTTTTGGAATGAAAAGTTTGTAGAATGGGTTTTTAAGATTGAAAAATATTTTCATGAATTTTTTCGATATGAAAATTTATTTTAAAGGGTTTTGGTTGGTACTTATATGTGTCAAATTATACGAAGTCCGCCACAATTTATACTAACTAATACTTCTTATACTATATAATAATTTGACTAGTATCCCAACCCAAAAATATTCACTTTTTGGCACTCATATTTTCTCTCTCCTAAATATTTCCTAATTCCTATTTTCTTTCATTCTTTGTTATTTCTCTACTCATGTTTTATTTACTTAATTTTGATTCAAAATATTTATTAGTAATAAAATCAACTTAAACTTAAAAAGTTTCTTTTAGAAAATAGTATGGTGGATCGAGACCATTGGTCCTGGTCCACTTTTCATCATTGGATTTGAGGGTAATTTAGTAAATTATCCCCTATTGGGGGATCCAATGGTGAAAAATGGATAGATCCAATGATGAAAAGTAGATCGGGACCAATAATCTCAGTCCACCGTAATATTTTCCGGCATCGAGCATCGTTGAGTGTCAATCAATCAATCAGTAATAAAAAAATAATAATATACTCCTAAAAGAGAATAGAAAAGATTAGTTGTACTTGTTAGTAGTAGGAGGCAGTGGTAGTGGAAGTTGGTTGTAACTTGTAAGTAAGTCGACAAGAGGAGAGGAGTCCAACTGGGGCCTCTAAGTCTAACCAAATGGTTTGGGTGGCGATACTGCAAATAGCAGAGTCCGATGATGCCAATATGAAAGAAGCCCTAATAACTAACAGATTATTATTATTATTATACCAACAGATTTCCAAGATTTTATGCTCAGATTCCGGTGGCGTTTCAATCCCTTTCTTTATATTCTACTCCCTCACGGCCGCATGGATGATATTACTACTGCTACCACTAGTTTACAAAAACAAAATCAATAAACGTATTCACCCTCAGGGCCGATCACAGGGCCTCCCCATGGCCCAAGATGATGGTAATTTCCTTTCCTTTTTCCAATTTACCTTGTATGTCTCTGTTTTCGTTGTACTTGAGAGGATTTTTGAAATCAATTGTTTATGCTTTTTTTACGATGGTGTTAACCTTTTTTTAACGCAATTTTTAACTAGATTGAACTGCAAATATTAATGTTCTGGAATTTAGAAACGGATCTATGTATTTAATCACGCGTCTTCCTTTTGGTGCCTCGATTTATTTTCTTATCTACTGATTGCATATATAGCCTTCAGAATTTCACTTAACTCATGGCCTGTTTTTTAGTTGCTCGTTCACCTGTCAACATATAGTATTATTATTATGCTGATATTAGGAGGAAAAACATCATTAATTGATGTATGTGTTTAGATTTCATGCATTTACATTTAATTAGCATCCCGGAAGTCTCTGAGTTATTGACTTATTGTTATTTAAAACTTTTATGTCCTTGCTTTTTCACTCATTTGGGGCCACTAGGTATAAATTTCACGTATTCCATCATTGATATATGCGAGGTGACTCCAGTTATGTAATGTAGGTTATACTACTTTGTTGAGTTGAGTTGTATTTACAGATTCGTCCCGTATGATAACAAACATATCGTCTATGGTGGACCCCACGGAGTCGAAACTGCACCTTACCTTATGAACTAATGAATGATTCATTTTCTCCCGCATTTTTCTTCATTTATTAAAAAGTTAATGTCTATTTGTTTGCTTAATTTTCTTTTCACAGCCTTCTCTCGAGGAAACAAATGTGAAATAGTCACATCCGCTGATGCTGAATATACAGGCTACTTCACAGCCTCCGATGCTGAATATGCAGAGGAAATCCAATTGCAAGAGTCATTGCTGGCATCGGTTTTCACTTCAAAAATACCGGATGCCGCATCTTCATCCGTTCATCAACCAATAGCTGACGATTCATCCCAAGTCTTCTGTGAAATTTGCTTGGAAAACAAACGTGGCTGGGAAATGTTCAGAAATGATAAATGCTCTCACTCTTTTTGTTATGACTGCACAACCGGCCATATCATGTCTAAGATCCAAGACAAAGTAAAATCCATCACTTGCCCTGCTCTAAATTGCGAGGCTATACTAAATTATGATGATTGTAGGCAAATGATCCCCGTTGATGCCCTCGTTAAATGGGATGAGCTTCTATGCCTGTCACTTATTCCCGAATCTCACAAATTGTATTGCCCGTTTCGTGACTGTTCAGCTATGCTAGTAAATGATTCAGGTGAAGCTTTTAGGCAGATAAAGTGTCTTGCATGTAAGAGATCTTTCTGTGCAGAGTGTCGTGTTCCTTGGCATTCGGAGTTCACATGCAAGGAGTTCCAAAAGTTGTATGCCAGAAAAGGAGGGAAAGACGACAAGATTGTGAAATCACTTGCTAAGAAGAAGAATTGGCAGAAATGCCCCAAATGCAAGATGTATGTTGAAAAGGCGGAAGGTTGTATGCATATCACTTGTAGATGCAAGTATGAGTTTTGTTACAGATGTGGATCAAAGTGGAGGGAGTCTCATGAGAATTGCAAGCCAAAGTCGTAGATAAATCACTGCATATAGTTTTCATTGTTTATAGTTGCTTTTGCTTGAAGAATTTCCAGTACAAGTATAGCTTCGGCAGAATATAACAATTTAATTATTTTGACTCTTGCTTAGGATCTTTGTTAAGAATGTTTTCTTTAGTTGCAGCAAATCATTAGGTTTGAGGAAGCTGTTCAAATTTGAAGCTATAACTTACTTTTCCTTCTTTCCCACTTACAAAATCAAATCAGAACTGAAATTGGGAGCAATTGATGGCATTTTGCCTCGTCTCATTTCTTTTCGTAGATCAAAAGTGAGAAGAAATACGTTTTTAGACAGAGAGAAATATTTGAGTAATCTTTTTTTTGTAAGTAAGATTTTAGATTCTTTTTAAATACTTACGATTAATGTGACATGTTTTTTTTCTGTAAATTGTGTTTGTTTGTGAGTTGCATTTCAGAAACTTATTCAAAAGTTTATGTAAAAACTGTTTTAAAGGTCTCAATCAAATTCCAAATATGAGCAATATGGATTTCGAATGATAGCTTTTGTCATAATGATTAAGAATCCGGATATTGTTTCGTCATAAGATCACCGCCGTTTCGCCAAATACATTCTCAATCGAAGATGGTGAGAAAGTTTGAGGTTGAAGTGTCACCTCAATGAATAGTGAAAATATAAGATTGTTTCATCTTTTCTTCGAGATTTAAGAAATTAAGAGTAATTTAGTCAGGGAAGAGCTTAAGATGAGATGAGAATTTTTTAAAGAATATCTCATGAATCAACATCCAAACACACACAAGTGCAATATTTTCCTCCTCCAATCTTGGTTTTTCTTCAGGTTGGTTTTTAATTGTTTTTCTATTTTGTGTTTGCTCCACTATTTGTCCTCATCTGCTGTTAATTCTGGACCCATCGTGGAAAAGGCTAAAGGAAATTTTTATCATGGGGACTTCGAAAATATAGTATAGGTAGAAGGATGGAGCTTGAGTTTTATGAACTTTTAAGTTTTAGCTCAAATTTGTTTAAGATTTACGAGCTCGAGGTCGTTGCACTTATACTTTGAGATTCAAGGTTGAGTTTATATTAAAAATCGAACAAGAGCTAAACTTACTTTCAGTTGAGCCTATTCGAGCTCAAGTCAGACTAGAAAAAGTAATTGATGCTCAAATTGACGTGAATTACTTTATTATTCATTTTAAATAATATTTTTAATATTATGATTCTCCTTCATATTTGTTTATTATCATATTCCTTTTAAAAAGTAACTACTTCATTTAATTATATGGTAAAAATCGTTAGACAGTGAATGTCACGTGATTGACCACGTGGACTAGTGGAACCGATCCAACGCACGACAAACTAGGTTAGAGATTGTTTAATTTTATAGACTGCATTTGGATGTGTCGAGCAACCTATGTACCCAATGTATGTAGGATCAAGTCAGTTCGTAGTTCTTAAATGATTTTACTCTCAATCGCCAGCGAATGTTTACTGGAGGAGTAGATAATGAGTTTTTCCCAACTCTTCTAAGGTATTTATAGGGAGCTGGAAGTGGGCTGCGGGCCATGGGCTTCACTTGGTCAGTGGCCCACCAGGCTTAATTATATTGTACTTGGACTAATAAGATAGCTCATGTATTCTTCATGGGTCGACAACCCTTTTTGGGCTTATCTAGTATGTTATTCGTGGACTTTAACCCACGGGTGGCGCCCCGACCCGAAAGGAGGATGCGTGTAATTACCGTAATGCCCTTAGACATTTTTGGTGCACATCATAATGCCCCCCACTCTTGGGTTTCCCGGGTGGCATACCCGAGAGTAGAAGTAATCCGGCTTAGGCCGTGCTACCTAACTTCACTTTCTACTAAGTAGTGGGTCATAAAGGCCCCTCAACCACATTTTGTATAAGTGTGGAAGGGTAGTTGGCATTTAACCCGCAATTCCCCTTCATATTCTCATACTCATTCATAATTCTCCTCTAAGGAATTTCTCTCTCTAGGAGCTTTCTTCCATCAACCATGGGTAAAAGCCAAGGTGACCAAGGTAAAGATAGTATTTTTTGTGTCTATTTCTCCACTTTTGCATATGGTGCCATGATAATGGCTTAGGAGATAGTTTGCTTTTCTACCCACGTTTTAGTTGATTCAACCCACCACCTCCCCGCCCCCGTAGAGCGTCTTCTAGGAGTCGTAGGCGATTCATCCGGTGGGGGTTGCATATGACAAGCAAGGGTTAGGTCTCATGGAATGCCTCGCGGGAAGGGCCGCGCGGCAGCAACAGCTAGGGTCTTTCCCCCGGGTCCTAGCTTGCGCCCGAGATTGATGCCGGGGTCGGATTTTACTTTTCGTTGGTTTTTTACTAAATGCCTTTGGGTGTGTTTGACTTTTGTGTGTGTGTCATCTTACTTAGATAACATCTATTAAGGACTAGCTATTGATGGAACCCCCTTATTTTCATAGGGTTAGGGAGCCATTATCTCCCAGATAATGAGGATCTGGTCACTGTAGATGGCCTCACTTTTGATTCTTATGATTCCACTATCACGGAGGCTGAACTTCTAACTTTATTCGAGGAGATAGCGGTGGAATTTGAGTTACTCTTGCCCGTGATAGATTATCGAATTTTAGATCCTCCTGAGGGGCACGTGACCCTTTACTTAGAGTATTTTTGTTCAGAGTATACATTTCCCTACCATAAGTTTTTTGGGGAGATCTTAGATCATTATCACATATGCATCAATTAACCCCTACTTGTTTTACCTTCTTCGAGGGCTTTGTTTCTCGGTTCACCGAGCTTGGCCTTGACATAAATTTAGATGCCTTTCAGGTTCTGTTCACGGTTAAGACGTGTCGTTCCACGCCATACGTATATTTTTTCCCGGCTCCGACTGTTAGGTTTTTGGAGGGTATGTTAAACCCAAGGGTGATTGGATGCTGAAGTTCTTTTATTTTCCCTTCACCCACTTGGGTATACCAACGCCATTGCATTGGAATGGGAGCCTGGCTCCTCAACGTGTCACCCACGTGCAAAAATAACTCAGAGTTATCTTTATCAAAGCGGGCTTATTTGACAATAGATTCAATGTTAACCAATTTTATACTCCTAGTATAAGTGTGCCCTTACTGTTTTGCACTTTACTTTGTAATTTTTAAGTGTTATTTGGCCTTGTGTTTTCATGTACTAACATTTGGCGGCCTTATGTATTTTGTGGAGGCATGAGGGTGCCCAAGGGTTGCAAGATGAGCTCTACCATCCTTCGAACTTCCCACGGTTCACTTGGTCCTAGTGACGGGGCTGATCAGTCAGGTCCCCCACACCTTGCCCCGACGAGCGTACCTAGGGTTCTCCCTCCTTTGGACTTTGTCCATCCCGAGTCGGTGCTATGCATGCTAGATTTTGACTCCTTGATGGCGGACTTAGGCTCTAAGGGTCCTCATGGCCCTAAATCGGGTGTCCTTGCCAGCCCTCAGGGCACTGTGGTGTTGGAGGTAGGAGGTGGCGACAATGTTATTGGTCACTCAGTTCATTCATCTCCAAGAACCAGTCATGGAAAAGGGATGGCCCCTACTAGAGAGCGCGTGCCCTCCTGTCTTTTGCCTCTGCTGGCTCTTGCAGTGAAGCGTGCTCGTGGTTCTTCTCCGGGGAGCTCTAGCTTCGTCGGACTCGGCACTGATTTGTTTAACTCTGGTGCAAACTTTTTGGGATACAACTGATCCCATGACACCTTGGTCTATGATGAGGATGGTCCTAACCGACTATGATGTTAGGATTATGCCCTCAGATGTCATAGAGGATA
This sequence comes from Buddleja alternifolia, assembly GCA_019426215.1. Lineage (NCBI taxonomy): Eukaryota > Viridiplantae > Streptophyta > Magnoliopsida > Lamiales > Scrophulariaceae > Buddleja > Buddleja alternifolia. The sequence goes on along the minus strand of CM033404.1, from coordinate 22,497,394 downwards.
GAATGATAAGGAATCTATCTTGTAATTGACTTATTTTGATATTATTAAAAAAAGGGTTATTTAGTTTTCACTTAAATCTTATCTGCATCTATAAGTAGTGTAAAATGTTTTGTTCGTGTTTTCAGAATGATCCTTCTACTTTCTGTGGGATAGGGAGAGTGGCACTAGAGAGATCGATCTTGATTACTAAAAAATAAGTTCGCAAGTAAAGTGAAGTCTTTAATGGACAAATGAAGACTTAGAACATTTGTACAATCTTATATCTGATATGGGAGTGCTTGTCTAGTACCATGGGATGGTAGGAGATTAAGATTGTAGGCACATCAGTGGAACTATTATGCTCGAACACTACTCGCATCGGTTCTGTCACTTGGGAGATCACTCTGTGACTATCAATGACAGAACTGATTATGCGTAATAGATATAAGTGAGCCTTTGACCTGAAACATCATGTTGAATGACACGCGAATTCCTAGCAAGTATACTAGGTCGTGCAAAGTAATAAAGTGGACTATTTAGCCCGGGGTGTATCGTCTCCACAGGGACAATTGGATTCAATGCTCGTAATTGCTATATTATCTAACTCTAAGCTAAATCAAATTATAAGATGATGGTTGATTATACTATGAAAATAATCAAAGACAACTATGTGATAAACAAGATAACAAATCGAATGGAAAGAGGTGATTGGGTTATGATCCTACTATGTTCTATTCTATGTTCATGAACTCTCAATTATCCGGATTCTTAGAACGTTCTTGTTATGGCGAAACCCCCTAATGTATTTATTATTCAATCTCTTGAAATAACAAGCCTATACTAGTTAACAACTTCCTATATCTCTATAGTGAAGATTGAATTAACTAACATGCATTTAGGTTCAAAGGAATTCCTTGTTTACGAAGATCCTACATTCAATCGGGTCATCTTATCACAAAAAGCCACACAACGCAATCGATTCTATCTCTAGTCAATTGTTACGTTATGATGTTTGATTTTTCGATCTCCCTTTATCTATCTCCTCTCGGTCTCAAGACAAAGCATTTTATCGAACACATGGTGATCAAGCATATGCAAGCATTAAGCACAAAATCAAACATGTAACAAGAATGTAATAAATCCGAAAATTAATGATTCATTAAACACAAAACATCACAAAGTATTCACATAACCCAATCACAAAAATACTTAGCTCATACTTACAACAACAAGTGATTCAACAACTCTACAAGACATAATTGAAATACTAATCAAGAGAAAGAGTTGAATTACTCCCTATTATAAAGTGTGAATCCAAGCTTTGATGATGAAAATGATGATGATGATGGCTCTTCAAGCTTCCTTAGGACTTCTCATGGCTCCCCCTTGGTGTTTTAGAGCATGTCTAGCCTTTTGATAAGTGAAGAATGTGTTATAAAGAACAAAAACGGCGGACATAAAAAATAGGGCAGCAGGGCACTGGCAGCGGCACAAACTTCTATCAGACCGCGGCACTAAAAGTGCGAACCAATTTTCCGAAGTAGGACCGCGGTCCTGTGCCGCGGTCGTCTCACGCAGAATTCGCAGTTTTTGTATTTTAATCATAACTCTCTCTACACATGTTGGATTGAGGTGATTCAAGTTGCCACGCGAAGCTAAGAAACAAATCTACAATATTGAAGAAGAAACCTTAATCTGATTCGGCCTGTAAGAGGATGAAAACCTCGTTTAAATATGAATATTGTGTAAAATCTTTCGTCAACTATCTTCTTTTGTTTCTTTCTTCAATTTCAAGCTCAATTTAGATCTCTTTTCTCGTCTTTCATGCGTAAATCAACTTTTATCCTACAAAACAAAATATATACCAATCAAAGCATTATAAGGGATAAAAAGTGATCAGAGTAACTATCAAATCATATCACAATGGGGCATAAAATACTGTAAAATATGGACTTATCAACTACCCCCCAACTAGGCTATGATCGTCTCGATCACTAAATGGTGAACAAGTACTCATAAGTTCAGATTTTACAACTTGGTTTGGGATCTTGAAAGATTCATGTGTCAATAATCAAGCACGTAAAAGAATTAGACCCTCGAAAATGATTATGACAAGTTACATTTTACCTAGAACACTCAACAATTTGAAAGCCTCCAAAACATCTTCGAATCCATCTCTAAATCATGAATTCCAAATCCATTATTTTATGTCAAGAGCACACTTTAAACAAGATTATGCAAACTTATTGGATAATAAAGACATTAAAACATTCTAAACCTTGTTAATCTATCGGTGTGCATGAAATGTGAAAGTCACGATCAAAAAGTCTTTTCGGCTTGTAACGTAAGGCTAGGTAGTGGCTTGGACGGGAATATATGGATAAAGTGACTAAATTCAAGAGAGAATACAACTCAATATCATCGAGCTAAACACTCACTTATCAACCGAACAAATCTCTACATCTTGTCACTTATCGCCTTTTGATTTCTTTTCCCTTTGAACTCATAACCCCAAAACTTGTTTCTTTTGATGCTAGGGGTGGAAAAATGATTCCCAAACCAAATAAATCACATTGAAGCTCAGTTCGTAGCCAAGTCGAGAGAGAGCTCACATAATATATTTTTCGGTAACTTCCAATCTCTTGACTCTTTAGCTAACTTACAACATTTCTTTTTCCTCTCTTTTCACATAAAATCCAAACCTCCAATATTTTATCATAAGCAAGAACAACACCACCTTCTAAACCACTAATCAATAAGCTTCGATACCCAAAACAAAGTGTATACCCAAATAAATATCAAATGATATGAAGTTCTATGCTCTCTCAATTAGGAAATAGACTTTGTTTTACTTTTAGGCTAAAGGGTGGTTGGTGTGGCTTACGAAAGAAAGACGAATGGTGGTTTTTAGTGTGCTTAGCACACTCCATTCTTATCAATATGGCTCAAAACAAGGTCTAGAGATTATGCAATATAGTGAAGGCTAAATGTAAGGCTAGAGACAATGAAAGATGGCCTAAATCATTTCATGACTTCGCACAATCAATACACACTTCAAAGTCGACAAAAGTGAAAGTTCAATGCTTTAAATCCTCAACAATTCACATAAGCATGGCTAAAAAAGCTTTCACATATAAAATACGACAAATGATTTCATCTTAGATGAAGTAGAGACACTCAAACGAATCATGCTCCAAGCAAAAGTATGACAAATCATGAAAATGAAATCATTGATTATCACAGTTTTCTAATCCCAAATCAAGCATGAAACTTAACAAATGAGTACAAGTTACACCAAATCACCACATCACAAAAAAAATTAGGACGTCTATCCCACCCCCCCAACTAATCTAGCACATTGTCCCCAATGAGCGAACATACAAATGTAAAGTAAAGGAAGGAAAGACGTCCCTGATGTTTGAATCTAAGTGATGTCCAAAACGCGAAAGAGCAACAAGGCGAAGAGTCCGAAAATAACGCCTAGCCAATTGTAAAGTTAGAAAAACAAGAAGAGATACAAAGCATCATCAAAACAACTAAGAACACTTAAAATGAAACAAACAAAACAAAACACAAAAAATAACGAGAATGAAAGAAAGCATGTAAAACGTGGGTTGCCTCCCACGAAGCGCTTGTTTTAAGTCATTAGCTCGACTCCCTTGCACTGCTCATGGTGGATCATAAGGAGTAATGCCAACTTTGTATAGATGCGCCTTTTTGTGTTTTTTCCAATTGCGTAAAGGCTTCTCATTTCCCATCACATTCACAAATCCTGAAAAACTAAGATATGAGCTCAGATTCACTTTTATAAAAATGTAATAAAATTGTAAATAACTAAAAGTGACTTTTAAAGATGGGGAGTTTTCCATTGATGGTTTTAGTAAGTATGTGGTCAAGCCTAACTCCCTGGGCCTTGATTCGGACAACTTTAGTGGTGATATATCCCAGTGACTTGTATATCTTCGAATCTCCTCGTTCTCAACCGTAGTATCACTTGGGTTCTTAGTGTATGCCTCGAACGGGCCACTAAAGTTGTAAACTCTGTCTTCAACCTCCACCACTCTAGCTCTCTGGTTACTGATGCACATTCTTAAGAAATCAAGAGATATGATGGTAGGTGGCATTGGATTCTTGAATATTTCTAATGCTTTTTCTTGGTCAATTGATGGAGTGGATTTTGGGATCTCTATGCTGAATTGAAGGTGCTCCAGTGATGTTGTATCTACTTCACCACACATAGATTCTGAAGGTAGTTCTGGTGTAGCAATGGGTTGTAGACAATGTGGTGTCGAATCAACAACTTGTTCAACTTCTGTATCAGATACCTCATCAATCTCCTCTGTGCCACTCTGAGAAGTGTCTGATGATCTCTCTGCCAATAAGTTGGAAAGTTGGTTGAGTTGTGTTTGCAATTCCATTATAGATGTTTCGAGATTTTGAGACCGCTCATCGTTCGACTTCATCCATTGGATCATCAACTCCTCAAAACTTGGGTTCCTATCACATTGTTGGTGATAATTCCCATGGTTCTGAAAGTTAGCCGATTCAAATTCTCCCTGCATTAGAAAGGGGGACCTATCTTGTTGCAGGTATGCTTGTGAATCTCTCATAGCATAATAACTCAATGGAAAGTCTTCGTGACTTCTCCATCCGTGTTGACAATAATCGCTATGATGAACGTCTCCACACCACGAACAAAAATCTTGCACTTGACTCCCGTATTCGACACCTTCATCCCATCCTTGTTTTGACCAATAAAGTTCATAATTGCTCATCTATTCAAGAATAATAATAAAATAAAATAAAACATAACAAAACAGCAACTTTAAAAAAAAAAAACAGCAACTTACAAGACAAAAACATCAACTAAAAACACAAAAACAGCAACTAAAACACAAAAACAGCAACTTAAAACACAAAAATAGCAACTTTTAACATAAAAACAGCAACTCAAGACGTAAAAACAGTAAACCAAAACGCAAAAACAGCAAACCAAAATGCAAAAACAGCAACTTAGTCTTAGAATAGATAAGTGAATTACAATATTAAATAACGTAATTGTCTCCGGCAACGGCGCCAAAAACCTGACACGCGAAATCCAAGCAAGTATACTAGATCATGCAAAGTAATAAAGTGGACTATTTAGCCGGGGATGTATCGTCTCCACAGGGACAATTGGATTCAATGCTCGTAATTGCTATATTATCTAACTCTAAGCTAAATCAAATTATAAGATGATGGTTGATTATACTATGAAAATAATCAAAGACAACTATGTGATAAACAAGATAATAAATCGAATGGAAAGAGGTGATTGGGTTATGATCCTACTATGTTCTATTCTATGTTCATGAACTCTCAATTATCCGGATTTTTAGAACGCTCTTGTTATGGCGAGACCCCCTAATGTATTTATTATTCAATCTCTTGAAATAACAAGCCTATACTAGTTAACAACTTCCTATATCTCTATAGTGAAGATTGAATTAACTAACATGCATTTAGGTTCAAAGGAATTCCTTGCTTACGAAGATCCTACATTCAATCGGGTCATCTTATCACAAAAAGCCACACAACGCAATCGATTCTATCTCTAGTCAATTGTTACGTTATGATGATTGATTTTTCGATCTCCCTTTATCTATCTCCTCTCGGTCTCAAGACAAAGCATTTTATCAAACACATGGTGATCAAGCATATGCAAGCATTAAGCACAAAATCAAACATGTAACAAGAATGTAATAAATCCGGAAATTAATGATTCATTAAACACAAAACATCACAAAGTATTCACATAACCCAATCACAAAAATACTTAGCTCATACTTACAACAACAAGTGATTCAACAACTCTACAAGACATAATTGAAATACTAATCAAGAGAAAGAGTTGAATTACTCCCTATTATAAAGTGTGAATCCAAGTTTTGATGATGAAAATGATGATGATGAGGATGATGATGGCTCTTCAAGCTTCCTTAGGACTTTCCATGGCTCCCCCTTGGTGTTTTAGAGCATGTCTAGCCTTTTGATAAGTGAAGAATGTGTTATAAAGACCAAAAACGGCGGACATAAAAAATAGGGCAGCAGGGCACTGAGCCGCGGCACAAACTTCTATCAGACCGCGGCACTAAAAGTGCGAACCAATTTTCCGAAGTAGGACCGCGGTCCTGTGCCGCGGTCGTCTCACGCAGAATTCGCAGTTTTCGTATTTTAATCATAACTCTCTCTACACATGTCGGATTGAGGTGATTGAAGTTGCCACGCGAAGCTAAGAAACAAATCTACAATATTGAAGAAGAAACCTTAATCTGATTCGGCCTGTAAGAGGATGAAAACCTCGTTTATATATGAATATTGTGTAAAATCTTTCGTCAACTATCTTCTTTTGTTTCTTTCTTCAATTTCAAGCTCAATTTGGATCTCTTTTCTCGTCTTTCATGCGTAAATCAACTTTTATCCTACAAAACAAAATATATACCAATCAAAGCATTATGAGGGATAAAAAGTGATCAGAGTAACGATCAAATCATATCACAATGGGGCATAAAATACTGTAAAATATGGACTTATAATTGAAGATGCATTTGTGACGTCAAGTATTTCATTAGAGTAGTTGAACCCAGTTCACCCGTTGGTGGGGTTGACCTCGAAATGCGGCTTGATGGGCAAATGGTAGTCTTAGCTGATATCTAAGTAGGATTTGTTCTCTCATAAGTGAGTGAAAAAGTACCCTATGTGATTATAGATAAATAGAGATCAAAGTCTTTGACCAAAGCAAAAAGAGACGATTGTGCTAGGCACTAAATCGATCTCAATGATCTCGTATTATTATAATTAATACATATGGTTAAGTCTAGTGAGTTTAACATAGCCATGACTCTCACTTGACTGGGGTACATAAACAAAGGGTTTATACTTATACGGTATTTACGATTGGAAGGTTGCAGAATGATCTTGTCATTCGTTTTCGTTTGGGATACGAAGCGGGTCACGTGAATGGCTAGGTGTTACCCACTTCCTTTGGTTTCCTCTCATTGCCAAACGAAACGAACCTAAAGAATCACGCTAAAGGATTGATAAAGAAAAATGAAAAAGGAGTTTCTATTTTTCTTCTAGGAGTTGTAATTTATTGGATAAATTAAATAATTAATTATTCATTAGATGAAATAAATAATTATAAAGGTAAGATTAATTATTAATTAATTTCCTAGGAAAATATATTAATGAATTAATTTACCTTATTAATTTGGTTATATAATTAATTAATTTATTTATTAGATATAATAAATTATTAATTGAATAAGAAATTAATTAAAACAAAACAATTCCCAGGGCTTAAAAAAGCGTCCAAATGGACGCCTATTAAGGTCTTATTGGGCATCCAAGAGGAGCTCAATTTTAGGGCTCTTTTGTTTTGACTTGTTCAATAAGTCATGAGATATATAAGGACTCTTTGACTTAGAACAAGAACATAACTTTCATAACTTTCCTAGAAAGAAAGAAGAAAAATATTCCTCCCCTCTCTAATACCCTAGTCGTCCCTCCTTTAGAGAATCAAGTGGGAATTTTTCGTTTGTCGATCGTGCGTGGCAATTTAGAGACGACGTACTTTCGTTATTCGGATCAAGTTTAAGAGTTGAAGATTAAACAAAGGATTGAAGATTTAAAAGCGTCAAGTTTTTTATTCTTGGAGGAAGAAGAAAATTCTCCAACAACTTCGTTCTAACGAGTAAGTGATTATTCGTTAAGAATATTGTCCAATTTAAATATGTGATCATTGAATTCGACTTTGGGTTTTAAAATAAAATTTTTGAAATCCTTCCGCTGCGATTATGTTATTTTTTACGAAACCCAACAGTGGTATCAGAGCCACTCTCTGATTCACATATTTAATTGTGTTTATGTGATTTATGATATGCATAATATGTGTTTTTGAAGCATGCGATTATGTGTTAATTAAATCTGTGTTTTTATGATTATAAGCATGGATTTTGATTTTTTATATTTATTGTAAATCTGGATATATTTGTGATTATGTAAAAAATCATGAAACGAGGAAAAACGGGCTCGAAAAGCCCCGAACTGATTGCGCGCAGCACACATGGCCTGGCCATTTGCACAGCCCGATGGGTCATATGTTCCGACACACGACCCGCTGATTTGGGTCTGAGATACGGGTCGGTAAATGGGATATGTATTAGGTCAAAATTAAAATTTGGGTTTAGGTAAATTTAATTATCCGGGTGGGTCAAAAGGATGATAATCCGGTATAATTTAATTAAGCCCAACGAGAAATTTTGATCAATTTTGACTTATTAATTAGATTGAGTTTAATTTAATTAAATCCAAATGGGCCATTGGATAGGTGATTTTGATCTTAATTAAAATTAGCCCAATAAAAATTAATAGTGTGGACATGTTTTTTCGAATTAATTAATTTGAGTTCAATTGAATTAAATCCAAGTAGACCAAAGGATGGTAATTTGGGTTTGATGAAATTGAGCCCAATAAGGTTAATTGGAATAAAAAATATTTAATTGGAATAAATTAATTATTTTTCTTGGAGATTAATAATTAAATTATAGATTAAATATTATTAATTTTTCCTCGACTTGGAAATTTCTTGAATATTTGAATTAAGAATATAAATTATTTTTCTTGAATGATTAACAATTAATTCTTTAATCAAATAAAAGTTTTTCCATTTAATGGTTGCTTTAAATCATAATAAAATAGAATTCCATATTTTAAGTTTTTATTTAGTTAGACTAATATTATTTAATTAAAGGTAGATATACTTAATTTTGAATTTTGTATATCTAAGTCATCTAGTAGGACTAGAATGATTTTAATTGAAATAAAATAATATGTAAAAGGGTTGGGAATTTATTAAAGGATTTTTTAGTTGAACCAAAATTTTAAATATCAGCATAAGTGATTTAATATTGCGAGCATGTATTAAATGTTGCGAGCATGTATTAATTGATGTGAGCATGTCTTGTGTGATGGAAATACCGATCATGGACTTAGGTTAAATTGATTTACTTTTCTTTCAACGGGTTGTTGTAGTAAAATAGTTTAGACTTGTTTAAGCCCGTAAAGTTTTGTTTTTCTGCTTTACCTTTCCATGTGATGACCTACACTACTACAAAAAAGGCCTATTACAGAACCACTGTAATAGGCAACACTGTAATAGGCATTAGACCTATTACAGAATCGCTGCAATAGTGCAAAAAATTTTAAAAAAATAAAAATTCACCTATTGCAGCGGTTCAGTCTGGAACCGCTGCAAAAGGGGAATTTTTTTTTTATTTTTTGAACCCTGTAGCAACAGTTCAGACAAGAACCGCTGTAATAGGGTATCGGATTTTTTTAATTTTTTTTTTATATTTGGCACCCTATTATGGTATTATTCTTGTATAGTAATATCCAATAAACCAACCTAACAAATTCCAGCTGCACAGTAAAACCTATTCAACATAAACAACAAAAACCCTAAACTTCTATATTAATACAATCTCTTTCCTCCAACAACAAAATGTTATAATCTCCAACAAATGATCATGTGTTAATTTACAATCAACTAATTAAATTACTCACAATTTAAATACTATAAATGAAATCATAATTTACAACAAGCCACAATGTACAAAAAATACATTACCTAATTTCTAAGGAGCTGCTAAGAAAATGCAACGTGCCACTTCGCAACGCACTTCATCAATTTGCTCTGGAGTATAGAAGGATTGGGAATCATGAAAGTACTGCAATATATATATAGAGATTAATTGCAAACTCAAATGACGTTTCAATTACCTACCAAAGGTTTAATAAATTCAAAAGGGATACAAATTAAGTATATATTAGAATTATGCATACCGCTGTTGGGATTATAGATTGTTCGTGGCTAATAACCTCTTTCATGAACCTCATAACGAAGTAGCCACAATCCACTTCGTTTGTCTGCCGGGGGCACTACAAAAGTAATCAAAGTTACGTTGTATTAGAACACTAACTTCTATACGAATATATAATCTCTTGAAACTAGAAAACGCTAACCTTTATTTTAATCCATTGACAGACCTTGTTTTTGGATTTCTTGGAATGGTTGTTGGAATTTGCACGAAATATGTGCACAGCCCTATAAAAAAATATAAAAAACAAAGAAATATGTAAAAAACAAGCAATTATGTGAAATAAATATACTTTTTTAAAAAATATTAAATATAATGGATACATTGATTGAATGAAAAACTTACTGATTGATTTTTTGTTTCATCTCATCTCGTTAATCCGGCTCACCATGCAAGGAATCCAGATAGGAAATGACCTCTTGAAATGGGTCAATTGCAAGCAACAACCAATGTCCCCTAAAAAGCATTCAAAAGATAAGTTCAAAATTTGTTTTGCGTAAATAGTTTTACAAATTAAACTTGAGTCTTTAGTAGCTCACTCGATGTTGTAAGGTGCAAGAAATAACTTATTCATTTGTGCACTCTGTATCATAGCACCTGCTATGTACTGCACTTGTTCAGTACGCTTGCCTGTTCCCGCAGATATGGAATGTGGGCTAAGGAACACGAAACTTGCTTCTTTCCCTTCGGGGATCACGTACTTAACCCACAAACACCTAAATTGAGCATAAAAAATGAATTTCGAGTAATGAAAATAATCATAGTTCAGATTCAATAAAATAATCAAAAAACTTACTTCATGTACGCTGTAATGAGAGAGGCTCCTATCCCTTTTTGAAGCAGAAGGTGACAGACCTCTTCCTTCCCAATATACTCTGGGAATGCAACATTCATAATGCTTTCCTCGATGTCTATAGGGATCTGGGCATTAATAGACATCATCTTCGTGTACTTTCCCAGAAATAAAAGGTCATTAGGGAGTCCATCTTGTACAAGGTCTGCACATATGTCACCTTCACGTGCAGGCTTGGCCACTGGAGGTTTTGCCTTGACAGCTGACTGCTTCGACGTCCCTAATTTCTGGTTTCCAGATGATTTGGATGGTCCAAGAGACTGTTTAAGCAAAGAAAATAAAACAAGAATGTTACACACCAAAGTATATTTAGTAACCTTAAACAATTGTTATAATTTATTAATGACTAGCTATTAATTACATACCGGTGCATCAGTGACAATGACAAGACTCACTGGCCAAGCAACAAAGGTACCCAGAGCACTAGAAATGGTGAGCATTTCATCATTGAGAGGGACGGGTAGGGGTGTATTCACCTCAACTGCAGTGTCAATGCGCACTTTTGACACGCTAATACTTAACGTGCTATGATAGCAAGTGCACTAGTCGTGTGTAGTAATAAGTGTGGACGAAAAGTCCGGGTTGTCGAACCACGGAGACTTGAATTTTAGTTTAAGATTCGTAATGAAGGTAAAGACAATTAAAGTAAAGCAAGAGAAAAACAATTAAGTAAACGAAAGATCAAAGGAGGGAACAAGCTATGAATTAAACCTCACGAATTGGTTAAAACGACTAAGGCACATGCTATGACCAAATCCACTAGTCTATATAGATGAGCTACTCTTCGAATTATTAGACTCCTATTGCTTTGGTGAAAACTCCTTAATTAATCATTACTCGATGTCTCGGCACATAACAATCCTATGATTGATTGACGGTTCTCTAAATATGTCTATCCGAGAATCTAATCAACAACCACGCATTAACGTTCTAGAGTTTTCCCGGATAAATCCGGCTAACCGCACCCGGAAATCTTTACCTATTTCTAGGAGCAATTCCACATTAGTTTCGGATGATGTGTTGATTCATTTGAACCCTAACCTATCTTCTCTCGAATGACTAGATTAGGCACAATAGCAAGCATATGGAGATCAAGCATATGATTGTGACAAAAGCACAAAATCAACACACAAAGCAATTAGGAGAATTAATACGAAAATTAACTTCACATATATAGATTCATGAATTCGGCCTTCACATGGCCTTAGTTCTACAAGATTAGCTCATATTCAATAGCTCAAGAAGGTCTAAAACAATCATATACATAGTTATTAACATAAACATGTAAATGAAATGCAAAAAAAACTCCCTAAGTCTTGAATGATGATGAATCCTTGCTTGTAGCTTCAATCTCTAGCTCAATCCCCCTTCTTTGCAATCTTCAAAATGACGAAGAATGGTGATGAATGATGATGGGTGAAGAGTAATGGCCAGCTGCCTCCCCCTCCAAAGTGTGTTCGGTCAAGACTGAAGAAAATGGCTTAAGAAGACAAGAAATGATGGGCTCCCTAGTGTGTCCTCCACTACTTTAAAGTGTGTAGTATAAAATTCCATAAAGTAGATCTACCAAGAAACACACTTATGACATCCCCTCAACACATGTGATGACCTCTTGGCTTTAAATATTCCATTCCACCATCAAATGATGAACTTTTGGCTGAAAGGAATCAAAACTCGGGTGTGGTCACGCCTAGGCGCGGGCATGACGGCGCTCGGGCGCCGCTGACAGAATGCTGAAATTAAATGCAATGTGTCCTACGCAGCAATCGTATTTCATTCATAACTCTCTCCACAAAACTTCGATTTGGATGATTCAAGTCCTCATTTGAAGCTAACACATAGTTCTACAACATTGTAGAAGGGAACTTCATCCAATTCGGTCTCTAAATATACATAAATAGCGCTCAACCGTGGAAACTAATGCAGATATGGCGCCCAGGCGTGGACAGGACGGCGCCTAGGCGTGGACAGCAGAATGTTGATGTTATTTGCATCTTGTCCGGCGCCTGGGCGTGGTAATACTGGCACCTGGGCATGGACGATAGAAGCAAATTGGCCTGAACTTGTTTTATACGTCGTTTTTCGCCTTGTTTCTTCGTATGCTCAAATTTATCACCTGTAATCACTTAACACCCTGCTTAAACGCAAATGTGGCATGATTTTGTCAATAAATGAATCCATAGCATAAGTCCCATGGGCTTAAAAACACGTAAAAATGCCTCTGATCAACACCCCCACACTTATCAATTGCTCGTCCTCGAGCAATAAGAGTTCTAAGATAAGGAAACATCATCAATCAAAGAGAGAAACAGAAAGAAAACTACCTAACTCACTTTCGTGGAGTAAACGGTTGCATTTAGCGAATGCAACAAGCCTTTGAACCTTTGAGTTACCTCAAAGGACGAGTTATAGTCTCGTGAGGGTTTGCAGACGATATACCCACAAAATCGAAAGATTTTCAACCCCGATCACTCAACGTAAATTACAATGATTAATAGCACACAATGGTATGAATTCACCTGTTTAAGCTCAAGTTACATATATATACACGTCACCCACTTGCTCATGTTACGCCTTAACATTGAAAAGATCATCCTAAGGGTGTAGTGTAATAAATCTCAAGTATTATAGTCAAGTGGCATTCTTACCACTTTTCAAGCATTAACCCCATATTTATCAACTTTTGATTATTCACATGGTACGAGAATTGAATACAACTTCATAGCCACTTAAAAATTCATCACTTCATTCCACTTTCGGCTTTAACTTATGCACTTTCAACTCGAACATTAGAGGCCAGACCATGTGCAATGTTCGATCCTCTTAGGCTTTCTATGACACCCGTGTAACGAGCTTTAGGCCAATAACTCCTAAACCAGACGGCTTTAGGGTATCAAGTGTGGAGACACTCCTAAGGGCTTAATTGCTCGAGTGCCAAAGGCCACAAAACCAAACTAGGTCTATATCCCCTTTACACTTTCATTGGCTTGAGCTTAGCTCAAATTAGTTTAATAGTACAGTATTCTAGGCATGGTGCTCTTCGCCCCCAGTATCTATTAAGCCTGACTTTTTTCAGTCATACCAATGTTCAACCTCTTTTTATTATTATTAAGCACACGAAGTTAACGTTCTCAACTCATAACACATGTGAAAATTCTAAGTTGATATTTCCGGGATCAAGCCTTTAAGTGTTTCAAAATGGTTGCCCACTCAACTCCTCTACCCTCGATTTATGTGCATATGTGAATCATCTTAAGGTCAATCTAGTCCAGTTAGGGTCCCACAAGCAAGGAATGATGTGTATAGCCATTAAAAACCAAATTGATAGAGAAAACATACCATGTATTCAAATTAACCATGCTCAATGCCTCAAGTGAAGGGTTGAAATTCTATCCAAAAATTTGTTATGCTTGATTTTCACAAAAAAAATAGCACAAAATACATGTAATAGCGACGATTCCCCCAAACTTGAGCTAAAAACAAAGATCCACGACATATAGATACCCCCCCACACTTAAACTCAACATTACCCTCAATGTTGACGCAATTATACATACTCACAAGGGGAGTAACCGAGAGTACTTACAACAAGGGTGCCGAAAAGCAACCCTCAATCACGTGAGATCCGCTCCAAGCTCAAATCCGCCACGAAAGATATTCCAAAGAAAAACTCGTCTACTACATGTTATGCACTCACACACAAACCATCAAGACATAAAGAAAAACATGCCAAAAGTGCATGCTTGAACACAACACAAGGAAACAAACTAAACTAAACAAAAAAAACAAAAAGAAAACTTACAAACTTGGGTTGCCTCCCAAGAAGCGCTAGTTTAGAGTCGGTAGCTCGACATTGTGCTCTTTCAGGTTCAAATAGGTGGTCCATTTAACACGACCAAATCCTTGTTATGCCTCCTTTTAGCCTCATGGTTTACTTGCTTCCACCAATATTGCGGGTTTTGCAGCAAACCCTTTTTCTCGGATGAGTTTTGTCGATCTCATGAACACGGCGATGGGGTGGAATGTATTTCATACATAAATCTTCTTTTCCCACTTTGTTTTGTTTATCCTTGGGAACCTCATCCTCCAACTCTAGTGGGCTCTTAGACTTGCCACTTTCACATTTCTCATCAAGCAACAGATTAATAGCATTGACATATGAACAAGTAAGATCATCCATAGGCGGTTGCATGTCATGATAAACACCGAATATCACCTTTTCATCACCCATCTTCAATGTTAACTTACCCTTTCCCACGTCGATCTTAGCGTTGCTAGTGGCTAGGAATGGTCTTCCTAGGATTAATGGTACCTCCACATCTTCCTCCATATCGAGTACCACGAAATCAACGGGAAAATAAAACTTGTCGACTTGGACAAGAACATCTTTGATTATCCCCTTGGGCCTCCTGATTGATCGGTCGGCTAGTTGAAGGCTCATTGAGGTCGGTGATAAGTCCATATTTTACAGTATTTTATGCCCCATTGTGATATGATTTGATCGTTACTCTGATCACTTTTTATCCCTCATAATGCTTTAATTGGTATATATTTTGTTTTGTAGGATAAAAGTTGATTTACGCATGAAAGACGAGAAAAGAGATCCAAATTGAGCTTGAAATTGAAGAAAGAAACAAAAGAAGATAGTTGACGAAAGATTTTACACAATATTCATATTTAAACGCGGTTTTCATCCTCTTAAAGGCCGAATCAAATTAAGGTTTCTTCTTCAATATTGTAGATTTGGTTCTTAGCTTCGCGTGACAACTTGAATCACCTCAATCCGACATGTGTAGAGAGAGTTATGATTAAAATACGAAAACTGCGAATTCTGCGTGAGACGACCGCGGCACAGGACCGCGGTCCTACTTCGGAAAATTGGTTCGCACTTTTAGTGCCGCGGTCTGATAGAAGTTTGTGCCGCGGCTCAGTGCCCTGCTGCCCTATTTTTTATGTCCGCCGTTTTTGGTCTTTATAACACATTCTTCACTTATCAAAAGGCTAGACATGCTCTAAAACACCAAAGGGGAGCTATGGGAAGTCCTAAGGAAGCTTGAAGAGCCATCATCATCCTCATCATCATCATTTTCATCATCAAAGCTTGGATTCACACTTTATAATAGGGAGTAATTCAACTCTTTCTCTTGATTAGTATTTCAATTATGTCTTGTAGAGTTGTTGAATCACTTGTTGTTGTAAGTATGAGCTAAGTATTTTTGTGATTGGGTTATGTGAATACTTTGTGATGTTTTGTGTTTAATGAATCATTAATTTTCGGATTTATTACATTCTTGTTACATGTTTGATTTTGTACTTAATGCTTGCATATGCTTGATCACCATGTGTTTGATAAAATGCTTTGTCTTGAGACCGAGAGGAGATAGATAAAGGGAGATCGAAAAATCAAACATCATAACGTAACAATTGACTAGAGATAGAATCGATTGCGTTGTGTGGCTTTTTGTGATAAGATGACCCGATTGAATGTAGGATCTTCGTAAACAAGGAATTCCTTTGAACCTAAATGCATGTTAGTTAATTCAATCTTCACTATAGAGATATAGGAAGTTGTTAACTAGTATAGGCTTGTTATTTCAAGAGATTGAATAATAAATACATTAGGGGGTTTCGCCATAACAAGAACGTTCTAAGAATCCGGATAATTGAGAGTTCATGAACATAGAATAGAACATAGTAGGATCATAACCCAATCACCTCTTTCCATTCGATTTATTATCTTGTTTATCACATAGTTGTCTTTGATTATTTTCATAGTATAATCAACCATCATCTTATAATTTGATTTAGCTTAGAGTTAGATAATATAGCAATTACGAGCATTGAATCCAATTGTCCCTGTGGAGACGACGATACACCCCGGGCTAAATAGTCCACTTTATTACTTTGCACGACCTAGTATACTTGCTAGGAATTCGCGTGTCAAGTTTTTGGCGCCGTTGCCGGGGACAATTGCGTTATTTGATATTGTAATTCACTTATCTTCTCTAAGACTAAGTTGCTGTTTTTCAAGTTGCTCTTTTTGTGTTTTTAGTTGCTGTTTTTGTGTTTTAAGTTTCTGTTTTTGTGTTTCAAGTTGCTTTTTTGTGTTTTTAGTTGCTGATTTTGTGTTTTAAGTTGCTGTTTTTGTGTTTTTAGTTGCTGGTTTTGTGTTTTAAGATGCTGTTTTTGTTTTTTTTAGTTGTTGGTTTTGTGTTTTAAGTTGTTGTTTTTGTTTTTTTTAGTTGTTGTTTTGTGATGTTTTTTTATTTTTTTTATTTTTATTCTTTAATAGATGAGCATCAATGACTTTTATTGGTCAAAACATGGATGGGATGAAGGTGCCGAATACAGGAGTCGAGTGCAAGATTTATGTTCGTGGTGTGGAGACGCTCATCATAGCGATTATTGTCAACACGGATGGAGAAGTCAGCAAGACTTGCCATTGAGTTATTATGTTATGAGAGATTCACAAGCATACCTGCATCAAGATAGGTCCCCCTTTCTAATGCAGGGAGAATTTGAATCGACTAACTTTCAGAACCATGGGGATTATCAGCAACAATGTGATAGGAACCCTAGTTTTGAGGAGTTGATGATCCAATGGATGAAGTCGAACGATGAGCGATCTCAAAATCTCGAGGCATCTATAATGGAATTGCAAACACAACTCAACCAACTTTCCAATTTATTGGCAGAGAGATCATCAGACACTTCTCAGGGTGGCACAGAGGAGAATGATGAGGTACTTGATACAGGAGTTGAACAAGTTGTTGATTCGGCACCACAGTGTTTGTACCCTATTGCTACACCAACACTACCTTCAGAATCTATGTGTGGTGAAGTAGATACAACATCACTGGAGCACCTTCAATTCAGCATTGAGATCCCAAAATTCACTCCATCAAATGACCAAGAAAAAGCATTAGAAATATTCAAGAACTCAAAACCTCCTACCACCATATCTCTCGAATTCTTACAAAAGTGTATCAATAACCAGAGAGACAGAGTGGAGGAGGTTGAAGTCAAGGTTTACAACTCTAGTGATCCATTCGATACATATTTGGAAAACCCAAGTGATGCTACGGTTGAGAATGAGAAAATTAGAGGATATCTAAATCACTTGGATATACCACCATTTGAGTTGTCAAAACTAAGTCTATGGGAGTATGGAGTAGCCACATATGAGTTGCAATCATCCATTGACGATCCTTTCTCACTTCCAATTAAACTTTCATCTTTACACTTCAATTATGTATTTTTGAAAGAGACCTTATGCTTACTTCTAATTCTTTTAGGTTGTGTGATAGATATTGGAGGGGAGAAGCCTTTATGCAACTGGAAAAAACACAAAAAGGCTCATCCATACAAAATTGGCCTTGCTCCTTATGATCCACCATGAGCAGTGCAAGGGAGTCGAGCTAATGACTTAAAACAAACGCTTCGTGGGAGGCAACCCACGTTTTACATGCTTTCTTTTGTTTACATTTTTTTTTCTTTTTGTCGTTTTATGTGTTCTTAGTTGTCATGATGATGCTTTTTGTCTCTTCTTGTTTTTCTAACTTCACAGATGGCTAGGCTTTAATGTCAGATTTTTCGCCTTGTCGCTCTTTCGCTTTTTGGACATCACTTAGCTTCAAACATCAGGGGCGTCTTTCCTTCCTTTACTTTACCTTTGTATGTTCGCTCATTGGGGACAATGTGCTAGATTAGTTGGGTGGCGGGTTAGACGTCCTAATTTTATTGTGATGTGGTGATATGGTGTAACTTGTACTCATTTGTTAAGTTTCATGCTTGATTTGGGATTAGAAAACTGTGATAGTCAATGATTTCATATTCATGATTTGTTATACTTTTGCTTAGAGCATGATTCGTTTGAGTGTCTCTACTTCATCTAAGATGAAATCATTTGTCGTATTTTATATGTGAAAGCCTTTTTAGCCATGCTTATGTGAATTGTTGAGGATTTAAAGCATTGAGCGTTCAATTTTGTCAACTTTGAAATGTGTGTTGAGTGTGCGAAGTCATGAAATGATTTAGGCCATCTTTCATTTTCTTTAACCTTACAATTGGCCTTCACGATATTACATAATCTCTAGACCTTATTTTGAGCCGTATTGATAAGAATGGAGTGAGTTTAGCACACTAAAAACCACCATTCGATTTTCTTTCGCAAGCCACACCAACCACCCTTTAGTCTAAAAGAAAGAAAAACAAAGTCTATTTCCCAAGTAAGAGAGCATATAACTTCATATCATTTAGCTTTAATTTAGGTTTACGCTTTGTTTTGGGTGTCGAATCTCATGGATTAATGGGTTAAAAGGTGTGTTTGTTCTTGATGATCTTGAAAAATTTTGAGGTCTTGAGTTTATGTGAAATAAAGAGAGGAAAAAGAAATGTTGTGAGTTGGCTAAAGAGTCGAGGATTGGAAGTTACCAAAAAATATATTATGTGAGCTCTCTCTCGACTTGGCTAGGAACTGAGCTTCAATGTGATTTATTTGGTTTGGGAATCATTTTTCCACCCCTAGCATCAAAAGAAACAAGTTTTGGGGTTATGAGTTCAAGGGGAAAAGAAATCAGAAAGCTATAAGTGGCGAGATGTGGAGATTTATTCAGTGATAAGTGAGTGTTTAGCTCGATGATACTGAGTTGTATGCTTTCTTGAGTTTAGTCACTTTATCCATATATTCCCGTCCAAGCCATTACCTAGCCTTACGTTACAAGCCAAAAAGACCTTTTGATCTTGACTTTCACATTTCATGCACATCGATAGGTTAGCAAAGTTTTGAAGTGTTTTAATGTTTTTATTATCTAATGAGTTTGCATAATCTTGTTTAAAGTGTGCTCTTGACATAAAAATGGATTTGGAGTTCATGATTTCGAGATGGATTCGAAGATGTTTGGGGGCTTTCAAATTGTTGAGTGTTCTAGGTAAAGTGTAACTTGTCATAATCATTTTCGAGGGTCTAATTCTTTTACGTGCTTGATTATTGACACATGAATCTTTCAAGATCCCAAACCAAGTTGTAAAATCTGAACTTATGAGTACTTGTTCACCATTTAGTGATCGAGACGATCATAGCCTAGTTGGGGGGTAGTTGATAAGTCCATATTTTACAGTATTTTATGCCCCATTGTGATATGATTTGATCGTTACTCTGATCACTTTTTATCCCTCATAATGCTTTAATTGGTATATATTTTGTTTTGTAGGATAAAAGTTGATTTACGCATGAAAGACGAGAAAAGAGATCCAAATTGAGCTTGAAATTGAAGAAAGAAACAAAAGAAGATAGTTGACGAAAGATTTTACACAATATTCATATTTAAACGCGGTTTTCATCCTCTTAAAGGCCGAATCAAATTAAGGTTTCTTCTTCAATATTGTAGATTTGGTTCTTAGCTTCGCGTGACAACTTGAATCACCTCAATCCGACATGTGTAGAGAGAGTTATGATTAAAATACGAAAACTGCGAATTCTGCGTGAGACGACCGCGGCACAGGACCGCGGTCCTACTTCGGAAAATTGGTTCGCACTTTTAGTGCCGCGGTCTGATAGAAGTTTGTGCCGCGGCTCAGTGCCCTGCTGCCCTATTTTTTATGTCCGCCGTTTTTGGTCTTTATAACACATTCTTCACTTATCAAAAGGCTAGACATGCTCTAAAACACCAAAGGGGAGCCATGGGAAGTCCTAAGGAAGCTTGAAGAGCCATCATCATCCTCATCATCATCATTTTCATCATCAAAGCTTGGATTCACACTTTATAATAGGGAGTAATTCAACTCTTTCTCTTGATTAGTATTTCAATTATGTCTTGTAGAGTTGTTGAATCACTTGTTGTTGTAAGTATGAGCTAAGTATTTTTGTGATTGGGTTATGTGAATACTTTGTGATGTTTTGTGTTTAATAAATCATTAATTTTCGGATTTATTACATTCTTGTTACATGTTTGATTTTGTACTTAATGCTTGCATATGCTTGATCACCATGTGTTTGATAAAATGCTTTGTCTTGAGACCGAGAGGAGATAGATAAAGGGAGCTCGAAAAATCAAACATCATAACGTAACAATTGACTAGAGATAGAATCGATTGCGTTGTGTGGCTTTTTGTGATAAGATGACCCGATTGAATGTAGGATCTTCGTAAACAAGGAATTCCTTTGAACCTAAATGCATGTTAGTTAATTCAATCTTCACTATAGAGATATAGGAAGTTGTTAACTAGTATAGGCTTGTTATTTCAAGAGATTGAATAATAAATACATTAGGGGGTTTCGCCATAACAAGAACGTTCTAAGAATCCGGATAATTGAGAGTTCATGAACATAGAATAGAACATAGTAGGATCATAACCCAATCACCTCTTTCCATTCGATTTATTATCTTGTTTATCACATAGTTGTCTTTGATTATTTTCATAGTATAATCAACCATCATCTTATAATTTGATTTAGCTTAGAGTTAGATAATATAGCAATTACGAGCATTGAATCCAATTGTCCCTGTGGAGACGATACATCCCGGGCTAAATAGTCCACTTTATTACTTTGCATGACCTAGTATACTTGCTAGGATTTCGCGTGTCAGTCGGCTTGGGATTTCCAAGGCCTAGCTTTTAAATAGTGAGTATGGAAGAAGATTGATGCTGGCCCCCGAGTCACATAACACCTTCTTGAACGATAAGGACCCAATCGTGCACGGGATTGTGAGGCTCCCGGGATCTTGGAGCTTAGTTGGCAATTTATTGAGCAATACGGCGGAACATTCTTCCGTGAGGCACACCGTCTCATTTTCCTCCCACTTCTACTTGTTGGAGAGTATGTCCTTGAAGAACTTCACATAATTCGGCATTTGGAGAATGGCGTCAATAAACGGAATATTAATTCTCACTTCCCGAAGGATTGCCAAAATTCGAAGAAAGCTCGGATCCATCTCCTTTTTCATCTTTTTGTGAGCATTTGGGAAGGGGAGACGAACTTCGATAGGGGGAGAAAGCGTTGGATTAGACGGATGAAAACCCACTGAAACAGGAGGCGGCGCCTGGGCGCGTATATTGGCGCCTAGGCGCGGATCTGTAGGCGCCTGGGCGTGCATGTCGGGGCGCTCGGGTGCGGGATTCAGAACAGATGCATCTGGCAAGGTTGTGGGTGGCGCCTGGGCGTGCATCTCGGGGTGCTCGGGCGCGGATGTACTGGCAATGTCACTCTCTAATTGTTTTCCACTTTTCAAGGTTATGGCATTGCATTGAGCCTTCGGGTTCTTTTCCGTGTCGCTTGGGAGAGTCCCCGCAGCTCTACCGTTAACCGCATTAGACAGTTGCCCCACTTGTGTTCGCAAATCCTTCATCTCCATACACATATCCTTTATCATACCCCGAAGTTCGTTGAACGTTGTATCAGACTTTTTTATGTGAGCATCTAGTTTCTCATCGATTGTGGGAGGTCGCATTTGCACTTGACCTTGACCTTGTCCATTGAAATTGCCTTGCCTCGGGGGTGGATTATTGAAAGGTGGCCGTGGAGCTTGATAAATCCCCGGTTGTGCGTTTTGTGCGGGGTTGGGCCTTTTTGGAAAATTCTCGGGTACATGAAAGTTCACCCGAGGTTGATTGTGATTCTCCACATAATTGACGTTGCCAACCTCCGGTTCCAAGGCTACTACTCCCTCAACTACTTCCTCAATACAAGCAACCTTTTTAGAGGATGAGGCCTTTTCATCGTCGGGGTAAAGCTCGTCTTCTCGGGCCAATTGTTCTATTTTGTCCCATACACTTTGACAGTCTAACCCAAGGAGATCTCTACCAGCACCCGCGTTGAGTCTATTCCGAATACGTGACCGAACCCCATCATAGAAATGTAGTACTTGTTCATTCAAACCAAAATTATGATCGGGGCATTTTCGGAGCATGCCCTTATATCTAGCCCAAGCCTCGGCTAAAGACTCATTGCTCCTTTGCCTAAACCCTTTTGTATTACTCCGGAGCTCATTGATTTTGGAGGGTGGAAAGAATTTATTTAAAAAGGCATCGACCAACTCACCCCATGTTGTAATAGATTGTGGAGGTAAGGATTTGTACCATGTTGTCGCCCTATCCTTCAATGAGAAATGGAAGACTCTTAGACGAATCGCATCAAGATCTCGTGGGTGATATTGAATGGTCACAAGAGCATCATCTATGGTTTCCAAATGAGCGTGTGGTGATTCGTGCGGTTCTCCATAGAAAGGATCTCCTTGCACCATATTAAAAATGTGAGCCGGAATGTGGTAGTTTGGTGTGAAGAAATTAGGCAAGACTACGGGCCCCAGAATTGTATGGACCCTAGGTGGTAAGCTACCCCGAACCGACGGGAGTTGTGGAGGAGGTACCGCTTGCATGGCTTGTAGAACACCTTGTAACCACTCCCTAGTTTCCGGTGAGTTCATGTCCGGGAAATTTCCATTCGGGTTTTGGTTGAGATTATTGGCCATTTCTCTTGCTCGCTTACTAGTCCAAAGAACTCGTTCAATTTCGGGCTCCAACTCGTATAGAGGCTCGTTTGAGGAGCGGGTCATGCACCTCAAGAACCTAACAATTAAATACAAGAACAAAATTAGACTAAACACGAAAATAAAAGAAAATCAAGAAATAAACAAAAACTAAGAATTATGAAAAATGTAAACGAAAATCAAAAACTAAAATAAACAAGTCCCCGGCAACGGCGCCAAAAACTTGACACGCTAATACTTAACGTGCTATGATAGCAAGTGCACTAGTCGTGTGTAGTAATAAGTGTGGACAAAAAGTCCGGGTTGTCAAACCACGGAGACTTGAATTTTAGTTTAAGATTCGTAATGAAGGTAAAGACAATTAAAGTAAAGCAAGAGAAAAACAATTAAGAAAACGAAAGATCAAAGGAGGGAACAAGCTATGAATTAAACCTCACGAATTGGTTAAAATGACTAAGGCACATGCTATGACCAAATCCACTAGTCTATATATATGAGCTACTCTTCGAATTATTAGACTCCTATTGCTTTGGTGAAAACTCCTTAATTAATCATTACCCGATGTCTCGGCACATAACAATCCTATGATTGATTGACGGTTCTCTAAATATGTCTATCCGAGAATCTAATCAACAACCACGCATTAACGTTCTAGAGTTTTCCCGGATAAATCCGGCTAACCGCACCCGGAAATCTTTACCTATTTCTAGGAGCAATTCCACATTAGTTTCGGATGATGTGTTGATTCATTTGAACCCTAACCTATCTTCTCTCGAATGACTAGATTAGGCACAATAGCAAGCATATGGAGATCAAGCATATGATTGTGATAAAAGCACAAAATCAACACACAAAGCAATTAGGAGAATTAATACGAAAATTAACTTCACATATATAGATTCATGAATTCGGCCTTCACATGGCCTTAGTTCTACAAGATTAGCTCATATTCAATAGCTCAAGAAGGTCTAAAACAATCATATACATAGTTATTAACATAAACATGTAAATGAAATGCAAAAAAAACTCCCTAAGTCTTGAATGATGATGAATCCTTGCTTGTAGCTTCAATCTCTAGCTCAATCCCCCTTCTTTGCAATCTTCAAAATGATGAAGAATGGTGATGAATGATGATGGGTGAAGAGTAATGGCCAGCTGCCTCCCCCTCCAAAGTGTGTTCGGTCAAGAGTGAAGAAAATGGCTTAAGAAGACAAGAAATGATGGGCTCCCTAGTGTGTCCTCCACTACTTTAAAGTGTGTAGTATAAAATTCCATAAAGTAGATCTACCAAGAAACACACTTATGACATCCCCTCAACACATGTGATGACCTCTTGGCTTTAAATATTCCATTCCACCATCAAATGATGAACTTTTGGCTGAAAGGAATCAAAACTCGGGTGTGGTCACGCCTAGGCGCGGGCATGACGGCGCTCGGGCGCCGCTGACAGAATGCTGAAATTAAATGCAATGTGTCCTGCGCAACAATCGTATTTCATTCATAACTCTCTCCATGAAACTTCAATTTGGATGATTCAAGTCCTCATTTGAAGCTAACACATAGTTCTACAACATTGTAGAAGGGAACTTCATCCAATTGGGTCTCTAAACATACAGAAATAGTGCTCAACCTTGGAAACTAATGCAGATACGGCGCCCAGGCGTGGACAGGACGGCGCCTAGGCGTGGACAGCAGAATGTTGACGTTATTTGCATCTTGTCCGGCGCCTGGGCGTGGTAATACTGGCGCCTGGGCGTGGACGACAGAAGCAAATTGGCCTGAACTTGTTTTATACGTCGTTTTTCGCCTCGTTTCTTCGTATGCTCAAATTTATCACCTGTAATCACTTAACACCCCGCTTAAACGCAAATGTGGCATGATTTTGTCAATAAATGAATCCATAGCATAAGTCCCATGGGCTTAAAAACACGTAAAAATGCCTCTTATCAACTTTCACATGGTTGGTGGGTAATGGACGGTTGTGAAGTATTCTATCACTCTCCATTCGATTGTACATCTGTCCTTTAGCCACCACACGATATGATGGTGCTGAAAGTGCTAATTGACATGGAGCGATAACCTACACACACACACACACACATATATATACAACATTAGGCTTAACCCAAAGTTTTGTGTGATTTACAGAAATAGAGAGTTGCAAGTTACATGATCAATAAACAAGTTCAAATCATTACCTCAGGAAGCATCTTAACTAGTTCTGGGCAGCTATCTTTCAAAGAAATCACCTCATCTTCATGTAGCTGACACAAGTTAGGCGCTTCCAAAACATCAATCCGGCGTTGCATGGCAACCATAGTTTCGGAGAGGTTTTTTTACCATGTTTCTCAAACTTTCCATCTCCATTTCTTTAGCAGGCTTTGGATCTGAAGTAGTCTCTTTGTGAGACCCCAAAGCCAACACCCCTAACGCGACCCAGATGCTCCTTCTTGTTAAGAGCTTTAGCCAATAGGTCATCTTGACTCTTCTCATTTCCACAATAGCTAGTACTCTCTTGTGAAATGCTCTTCTGTAATAATACATTTAAAACATAAAAAAAATTAGTGAACTTTGTTCTTTCAATAGTATTTCAAAACAAACATACAACACATTATAAAGCTAAAATTGCAAATAACTCACCACTTCATTCACTACTCTTCTAACATTGTCGTTATCAATTTATTTGTTTTATCGAAACGCGCAATCCTCCACACGAGTGCTCGTGTCACCTCTGTGCAATTGGATCCCGCATCCCTTCTTCTATTCATCTATATTTTGATTAAAAAATATATTTATTAACAAGGAATTTTTATTAAAAAAATTGTAAGGATTCACTGCTAAATGAACTATTACCTCAATAGGCTCCACAAGAGCATGTCTAAGACGTCCACTCCGGTAAGGATATTCAGGTTCCTTTCCTCTTTCTTGATTTTCCCTACTTAGTTTCTATTTATTACATTATCAAATTATTAGTTAAATATAAACGCAATAACCAACAAATGAAACCGTAAATTAAAATGACTAGCTACCTAAAACTCTTCACTTAGGCGAAGATCTACAAATGCCTTCCAATCGGATTGAGGTATCTCATATTGTGAGGGTGGGTTGTAATTAATGTTTCCATCATCATCTCGCACCCACACTCTACTCAAGTAGCTCCTGAAATTACGTGCTAGCTTCCCAGCTTCTGCTAGTACGTCCTTTTGTCTACTTTCTTCAATATCAAATGCCAACTACAAAAAACAAACAACAAAGTGGGCATTGAATTTTTAATTTAGAGAAAATTAAATCAACAAAAAATACATTAACATTTAGAAATATGATAATATCTAAATTACCTTTGTTTCATCCCAAATGTTTCTTTTTATTGGTGACGGGACTTTTGGCCAATCACTCCTGATAATCGGGACCTTCTATCGAGCCAAGACTCCTATATAACCAACAAATGTTGATTTGTTTGGGTCAACTGCTTGGCCTCTGTCATTCCAGCCGACAGGTAGCCTTATACCTTTACTTCTGGCATTGATAACTTTTTTCATAGCCATGACACCTCTCCGTATCTCCTTTTCATGATGGCTATCTGATCCATATACATCATTCTCAGGAAAACTATCAGTAGGATCTGAAACCATCGACCTACAAAAGCCAAAAAATACAGAAGTTAGATTCATATAAATTTGGCAGATTCATTTGGCAATAATAATTTTCAAATAGAAGTAATAAATACAGAAGTTAGTGTTGGGAATTATACGAATAAAACGTAGCGGAAAGTAAATTTAATTCCCAAAGCTAGAATCATCTCTAATCCTCGTGTTTAATTGTGTATAGAAAGATTATCATTTTCGCGTATGTTGATTTCTGAACGTGATCCTTTTCTCTAACGCCGAATTTGCCAACGTCTCTAATTCGTCACGCCGGAATCAAAAACAAAAAACTCCTCCTTTTTTCCTTGTCAAAGACGGCTAGAGAGAGAGAGAGAGAGAGTGGTGAGAGACTTTTTCTTGGAGAGAAAGTTATGTAAGTTGCCTTGTGATATATTTATATCATTATGAAACAATAACACTAGCATGCAAGAGCCCTATTTGGGCGTCTATTTGGCCGTCCCTTAGTGGGCTCGAAAGCCTTCGGGCTTTCGTCTTGCTTGCTAATTAATTAATCGGATAATTTATTTATCCAATAAATAAATTGATAATCTAAATAATTCAATTCCTAATTAATTTATAATTCAATTTCTCCAAGAAATTAATTAGCTCATTAATTTAATTAATTAATTAAATTATCCAATAATTAATTAATTAATTACGACATCCAATGCCGTGAATTTCTCTCAAGTCTTTTTTCCATGTTTTTCCTTTTGCACTTCCTTTAAGCGCGACTCTTTAGGTTCGTCTCAAAAGGCAATTGGGAGGAATCCAAAGGGGTGTGAGTGACACCTAGCCAGTCTCGTGGCTCACACCGTAACCCAATTGAGAACGAATGAATAGGATCATTCCAAACCTTTACGCCGTGAATACCGTACGAGTATAAATCTTTTATTCTTATATCCTAATCAAGTAAGAGTCATGGTTTAAAGTTAAACTCATATAACTTGACCATATGCCTAAGCTCATAATAAGTCGAGGTATTTAAATGCTTTGGCCAAAGACTTTCATCCTCACTTATTCATGATCGCATAAGATATTTTACTCATTCACTTATGAGAGAATAAATTCCATATTGCAAATTAGTTAACAATGGTACTTGCCCATCAAGTCGCACTTCGAGGTCGATTCTACCAACAGGTGATTTGAATCTAACTACTCTAATGACAGACTTGATGTCACAAGTACATCTTCAACTCGATTTCTTAGGTCAGAGGTTCACACGTACCTATCACTACTTATCAGTTTCATCATTGACTGTCAATGAGTGAATACCCATGTGATGAACTGATGCGAGCCGTGTTTGAACATATCAGTCCAACTGACACGTCTATGATATAAGTTCCCACGAGCATTTCCATAGTGTACAACTGACACTTTCTCTGTCGAAACTTACATCATACAAGTCTTTATTCAGCATTGATGCCCAATCAATATTTTTTAGACTTGCGAACCCTTTTAGATGTCAAGGGTCAAACCATTCTAGTGCCTTTCCTCCTATCCCATAGGAGGTAGAAGGTTCGCCTTGTCATCAAGGACTTTACGTTGTATATTCACGCCTTATAAATGCCTATAAAAAAACAACAATCAACTGTCTTATATTAATAGAAAAACCATAGTTTAGTTACAATATTTATGCCCTATAAATCTATCCTCTTTATGGCATTCGAGGGCATATACTCTAACAGTTAGGTTCATGCCCATTATTCTAGAAAAAACTACTAATAAAGCATCATTTTATAAATATTGATCACCAATTGGATCACATAATTCACATAAAACTACAAATAAAATATCATATTTTCAACAACTAAGTATAAATATAGATCACCAGTTGGATCAATGTACCCTAAACCACAAAATAAAAAAAATTTAATTCCACAATTAAACGTAATTAACCCTCAGCTATCCCAAATTAACCTTAAATTCAGTCAAACCCCTATTTCTCTTAAATTTTTCACAAAAATAGACAAATCTCAAGAATATAAATTTTCTAACAACTAAGTATAAATATTGATCAAAAAATAAGTCTATCATACAATTATGAAAGAAGTTCAAATACCTTTCATCGTTTTCTTTTTGTCGTTGGCTTAGCAGTCTTTTGCTTCCCATCGGTACGACCATTTTTTTAGTACGCCGATGAACTGATGGATTAATTGGTTGTGAATCACTTATATCCAAGTCATCGTCACTATCAATTGGTTGTGAATCACTTAATGAGATAGCATTTTCTCCATCATCTTCATTTTTTTCATAATCATCATCAATACAAGTATTTTTGTTTGCCGATAAAACAATGGACTACCTCTTATCAATAGGATCGGTGACAAAAAACACTTGCTTAGCTTGTCATGCTAAAATGAAATGTTCATCTTTGTATTCCACCCTTTTAAGGTCTACTCGAGTGAAGCCTATTTCACTATTATCGACACCATTTTTATTATCAACCCACCTACACCTAAATACAGGCACCCGAAACCAACTATAATCAAACTCCCATATATGTTCAATCACCCCCATAATATGATAAATTGGCATAGATAAGGTTATTATCTTTCACACTTGAGATATGCATTGCTTGAGCTACAAGACTCACACCACTATTTTGGCATTGTACTTCGTTAATCTTGGTCTTTTGTATAGAATGTGCGACCATTTATACGATAACCTGAATAACAAAATACTAGTCTGTCCGGACCGATCGACAATCGTGTCAATTTATCTTCAACTAAAAGTGGATTCTCTTTCTGTTTCTCTTCAATATGCTTTCAGAACCAATCGATGAAACTCTTGTTATGCTCTCTTAAAATCCAGCTCTCATTTTTAATTGGATTGAATCTCCTAAGTTGGTTGTTAAGCTCTTCAACATGTGGGTCAACCTCATCGGTGTTGTGGAGCACATATAGGTGTGCCTGTTCCCTTTGTGTAATAGGAACACTAACTAATTGCTTTCCAATTGCGCTTTTTTCCTTCTGTTCCCCCTCCTACAACATGAGACTTTGGAAGCTCTTCAACATTAGAATATGCTAGATACTCTGTGCAAAATGTAATGGCTTCATCAACTATGTACCGTTCAACAATGCAACCTTCCGGTTGACTGCGATTTTTCACGTAGCCTTTTAATACCTTCATATAACGCTCAGCCGGATACATAGATCTCATAAAAGCCGGTCTACATGGTTGTGTCTCTCTAACGAAGTGAATAGGTAGGTGAGTCATTATATCAAAAAAAGCAGGTGGAAAATATATCTCAAGCTCACACAAAGTGATGACAATTTGTTTCTGAAGTGTAGGAAATTGCTCAGGATCAAACACCTTGCTCCACGTTGCTTTGAAGAAGAAACACAATCTAGTTATCGTGTCTCTCCCCTTTTTTGGCAAAATGGCCCGTATAGCAATTGGTAGCAAATGATTCATGATTACATGACAATCGTGAGTCTTCATGTGCTTTAGCTTCAAGTCCTTCATTGATACAAAACTGCTAATGTTTGAAGAATACCCTTCTGGAACTTTCACTCCATTAAGAAACTCACATAATGCAATTTTTTCTTTCCTGGTTAGAGTGTGAGCTGCTGGAGGCAAATAAGTACGTTTTCCCTTATTTGTTGGTGCGAATTTTCCTCTTATCTTCATTTCAACCAAGTCTAACCTTGCCTTTACGCCATCTTTTGTCTTTCTGGGCACATTTAGAAGTGTACCAATGACACTATCAAATACATTTTTCTCAATATGCATAATATCAAGAAAATGTCTAACATGTAAAGATGTCCAATATGGCAACTCAAAGAAAATTGACCTTTTTTTCCACCCAGTTTTTGAAAGGCCACATGCAAAAGTCTTTCCAAATTTGACCTCCAAGTCTTTTACATTCTCAAATACTTCTTCACCAGTCAAGCACTTAGGAGCTCGGCTTTCTTCTATATTCCCATTGAAAACTTTCTTCCACCGACGATATCGATGGTTCCGATTTAGCCATTTCCGATACCCTTGGAATGCATATTTCTGAGAGTGTGTCAATCGATATTGATCTGTACTCTTGACACATATGGGGCATCCACATTGGCCATGTACACCATATCCCTCGAGGTTTGCTCTTGCCGAAAAATCATTGATTGTTCCAAATAACATGACTCTGAGATTGGAATTTTCTTCTCTGAACCCATCATATACTTGAACACCGGTCTCCCACAACACCTTCAAATCCTCAATTAAGGGAGCCAAGTAGACATCTATATCATTTCCAGGTTGTTTCAGCCCAGAAATTATATGCATCATTATATGCTCTCGCTTCATGCATCGTAAAAGGGGAAGGTTATAGATCATCAAAATCACTGGCCTACTTTGCAAGCCATGAGGGTTCATGCCATCTGTAGCCAATACAAGGCGCAGATTTCTTGATTCTTCACCAAATTCAGGGAAATCATCATCAATCTTTTTCCATTGAGGAGAATCTGAGGGGTGTCGAACCTTGTCATCTTCAATCCTTTCTTGAAGCCTTCTATGAACATGCCATGTCAAAACCTTGGCTAACTCTTTACTACTCTACATGCGCTTAAATTGTGGTATTATGGGCAAATACCACATGGTTTTGACAGGAGCAGATCCATTCTTCTTATACCGTGAGGAGCCACATTCCGGACAGGCCTTCAATGATGCATAGTCAGTTCTAAACAATATGCAATCATTGAGACAGGCATGTATCCTCTCATATCCCATGCCAATTGAGGTTAACATCCGTTTAGCCTCATAAGTACGATTAGGTAACACATTATCCTCGGGTAGCATGCTTTTTAATAGACCAAGTAAGTCTGTGAAACTCTTATCACTCCACCCATTGTTGGCTTTTAACTTGTATATGTTTAGGACTGCTTTCAATCTTGTGAATTTACTACCACTATACAGTGGTGTCTTTGAATCACTTATCAAATTGTCAAACATTTTAGGGCAATTTCGCAAATCCTCCTTAATGACATTTGTCATCTCCTCCAAATGACCAGGCTCATAATCATTCATGTTGAAATCCTGTGATGGATATGATGTACCACCCAAATCATCTGACGTGACAATGCTTTCATCGTGTCTTGTCCAACGTGTGTAACTTTTATCAATTCCATTACACACCAAATGATCTTCCAACTCACGTGGACTAATTCTCTTTCCAAAACAACAACGTAAACACGGGCAAGTGATCCTAGTTCGATCTGGTGCATGCTCAACCGCAAACTTTATGAACTCTTTCACCCCTTTCTCATACTGTTCCGACATTCGATCCCCTAAAATTCAACTTCGATCCATCTTGATTCTGAATTATTTAAATTACACAATTCTAACATCAGTTGAGAGTTGAATTAATTAAATGATTTTTATTTTTATTTATATTTCATTATTCTAGAAAAAAATTAGCAGAGTAACGACGCAAAAATTTCTACCAAGTTCTCGACTTAATCTTCCCCCAAACTTGCAACCAACAAAATTCGTATCTTTCAACCACAACAAACCCAACATACTATTCTTTCACATAAAGCATCATATTTTAGGCTACTACAAGTATTGATCACCAGTTGGATCACATAAATCAAATAAAACTAAAAATAAAGCATCATTTTATAAATACAGATCACCAGTTGGATCAATGTACCCTAAACCACAAAATAAACACAATTTAATCCCAAATTAAACGTAATTAACACCCGGCTAACCCAAATTAACACTAAATTCAGTCAAGTCCCTATTTCCCTTAAATTTTCCACAAAAATAGGCAAATCTCAAGAATATACACAAATATACATACACTCACACATACACAAATACAGAAATATACATACACCCAGATATACACAAATATATATACATACACCCACACATACACAAATATATATACATACACCCACACATACACAAATATATATACATACACCCACATATACACAAATATACTATACCCACACATACACAAATATACATACACAAATATTTATCTAACTCAAACTCTATACTTTATATGTGTGTGTGTGTGTGTATATATATATTTATCTAAAAAAAATTACCCACTAAATGGTGATGGTGGCGGCGGAGGCGGCGGTCCTTGTATATATATATATAGAGAGAGAGAATTAAATATATATATATAGAATATATACATATATATATATATATATGCACATATATAGAGAGAAAGAGAGATGCCGAAAGCGGCGGCGGGTGAGAGAGAGGCTGAGTAGAGAGAGAGAGAGCACGAGAGAGAGAGAGAAACCTAGAGAGAGAGAGAGAGAGACGGTGGCGACAGCGGCGGCGGCAATGGCGGATGGTGGTGGTGGTGGTGAGTTAGAGAGATGGAGAGAGTGATGAATGAGAAAGAGAGAGAGAGAGAGAGAGAGAGAGAGAGAGAGAGAGAGAGAGAGAGAGAGAGTGAGTGAAAGTGAGGGGGGGGGGTGCGGCGGCCCTAGTTCAAAACAAGTGAATTTTTTTTAAGGTGCACAGAGGTTCGGCTGAATGACCTATTGCAGCGGTTCATCCCGAACCGCTGCAATAGGTTTTGTTTTTTTTTTTTAATTTTTTTTGGTTTTTTTTAGCAGCAGTTCGCCCGAACCGCTGTAATAGATTGACGTATTACAGCGGTTCGGGTGAACCACTATAATAGGTCAAAACCAAATTACCATATTACAACGGTTTCTTTGGAACCGCTGTAATAGGTGCACTGTAATAGTGTATTTTTGTAGTAGTGCTATTAGCTCGGTCCTTCTAGAAAAGTCCATGATCGAGTGTAAATGGATTTATTTGTTTATTTCCTTGATAATATTGATAGGCATATTTATTAGTAGTATAATTTATGCATGTTCAATATGTGATAGTTGCGCTATATAAATTGACTAATGTGCAAAGTGAGACCAAACATTTGACAATTTAAATTCTCCCAAATAAATAATACCGAGTTAGAAAAGGATGTGTGACATCCTCGCCCTCCACTAAGCTTTCTAAAATTAAAATTACTATAAATGTGTAATGCTTCCCAGTTATGGGGGTTATGCATTTAAAAATAATTTTAAATTTTATTAAGTGCATGGAATGCCTTAATCGAAACATATTTCACCCCAGAAACCTGTTCGGTTGCAAGGTGAAATTCAAATGTTAGATTATAGGAGTTAGTGAGAATAAATTCGGGTAGTTCACGAGCTTAGAAATCGGTCAGGTTGCGGCTTGGTGACTATGGGGAAAGGTATTGAAATATTTATTGGATAAATTGATGCTAGACATCACTTCAATTAATTTAATGAGCCAGAAATCGGTTAGGTTGCAACCCATAAAATTAATTAAGGATCTCAATACCCATTGTGGAATCTGCAATATGATTCCCGATTTTCACATGGGAGTGTGGGATTCGAAAAATGCAGTGGGAGTCGTGATAAATTTTAAAGTCCTTAATTTTTCTTGGTTAAGTCAAATACAAGTAATCTAATTTAATCTGGTTTATTTCTTCAGTTATTTTCTCGTTTATCTCTCTCAAAATGACAAACCCACTTTCAATTCTACTCGAAAAGAATATTTTTACTGGACCCAATTATGTGGACTGGCGTAGAAATTTGAGGATTGTCCTCAATATGGAATCTCTGGGATATGTCTTGGAGGCTGATATCCCGGTGGCTCCAGCCAGGACATGTGCCAACGAGGAAGAGGTCGAAGCCCATGAAAAATGGGTCAAGGACGACGACCGGGTGAGAGGATACATGCTGGGGTCTATGACTAATGAACTTTATAGGTCACATGATAAGATGCCCACTACAAGAGCTATCCTAGGTCACCTGGTAGAACTCTATGGTGAGCATAGTCGAACTGCACGATATGAGATATCGAAAGAGCTCTTCGGAGCCAAGATGAAAGAAAGTGAGAAAGTTGGTGATCATGTCCTCAAAATAATTTCGAGGATCGAGAAATTGGAAGCTCTCGACTTCACCATGAAATCCACCCTTCAAACTGACTTAATCTTGCAATCTCTTCCTGATTCCTTCTCCCAATTTGTTGTTAACATTAACTACAATGAGATAAAGTGAAATCTAGCTAGGCTAATGAACAAGTTGGTTAGTGCACAATCTCAAATGAAACCAAAGGGAAAGGAAACTGCCTTGGTCATTTCTTCTGGACCTAAAAAGTCTAAGTCTAAGTCTAAGAAGAAGAAGAATAAGAAGCAGTCTAGCAAGCTTGGAGCTGAAGGGGGTATTCAGAAGGGTAAGGGAAAGGCTCAATGGTTTTATAAGAGCAAAGGACCTAAGAAAATGGACAAATGTCTCGAGTGTGGTGAGCTTGGCCATTGGAAGAGGTATGGAACTTTTGTGTTTGAAACTAATTGTTCTATGACCATTTTTTCTATTTCATGGATTCTGGGCTAGTGCCCATGTGTGTTGTTTGGAACAGGATCTGTAGAGAAGTAGAAAGCTGGGCCAAGAAGAAGTGATGATCAAAGTAGGCAGCGGGGAAAGCGTCGCGACTACTAGGATGGGATTTACTTCTTTATATTTGAATTTTGGACATTTATTATTTTTCGATAATGTTTTAATTTTGCACAAGGGGCTTAAGAACATTATTTCTATTCCTATCTTAGTTAAGATTGGATATACATTCCGTTTTTCTAAGTCAAATTGCGACATTTATTATGGAAATAAATTAGTTGGCAATGTTTCTTTAGTTAATGGTTTGTATTGTTTAAATGTTCGCAATCCATCTATTGTAAATGTTGTAACTAAGAAACGTGGTAGGCAAGAAGCTAACTTAAGACTAAAGTGGCATCTAAGACTAGGCCATGCTGGAAAGCACAAGATTCACAAAATGGAAAAAGATGGGCTTTTAAGCTCACTAAGGTCGGATCCCTATCCAACATGTGAATCATTTCTCTTAGGCAAGATGGCTAGATTACCCTTCACCGGGACTTTTGAAAGAGCCACTCAAATCTTAGGATTAGTGCACAGTGACGTTTGCGGACCATTTGGGGAAATGGCTCATGGGGGTTTCTATTGCTTCATCACTTTCACAGACGATCATTCAAAATATGGTCTAGTGTATCTGATGAAGCAAAAGTCTAAATCCTTTGAAAGGTTCAAAGAATTCAAAGCTTTGG
The DNA here is from genome assembly GCA_019426215.1 of Buddleja alternifolia. Classification (NCBI taxonomy): domain Eukaryota; kingdom Viridiplantae; phylum Streptophyta; class Magnoliopsida; order Lamiales; family Scrophulariaceae; genus Buddleja; species Buddleja alternifolia. The sequence continues at coordinate 22,461,407 of CM033404.1, read as the reverse complement.
TAGAAAATCAAACTGGGCAAAATACAAAAACTCTGCGATCGAATCGTGGAGGAGAATATATAAGTGCCGAGTTTGATGAATTCCTTAGAAAACAAGGAATGATGTTACAACTTACACCGCCAGCAACTCCTCAGTTGAATGGAGTAGCCGAGCGAAAGAACCGAACTTTGTTGGACATGGTTCATTCCATGCTTAGTTACACTGATTTACCCATTTTGTTGTGGGGATAGGTGCTCCTTACTGCTGCTTATATATTGAACATATGTCCCTCCAAATTCGTTCCTAAGACTCCGCATGAGATGTGGAATAATAGGAAACCAAATTTTAATCATATTAAGATTTGGGGATGTCCTGCTTATGTCAAGAAGACTAAAGTGGAGAAATTGGAGATAAGATCCCTCATGGGATGTTTCATTGGTTATCCTGAAAATTCCATGGGATTGTTCTTTTACCTACATGATGATCAGAGACTCATTGTGGCTCTACAAGCCCGCTTCCTTGAAGATGAATTCATCTTGGAAGGGGCAAAGGTAGAAGGATATTTCTAGAAGAACAAAATGAAACTCCCTCTGAGACATCTGTCCAAGAACCAAAGCCTAAGTTAACAGTAGCACAACCACCACGTAGATCTAGTTGAATACCACATGAACCTAAGAGGTATGGGTATCTACTGCTGGGGGAGCTAGAGCTTCACACTGTAGTACAAGAAGGTCATGAAGATGATCCTTGTACCTATGATCAAGCAATGGTGGATGTCGACGCTTCAAGATAGAGAGAAGCGAAAGAGAAAGATATGGACTTTATGCAATCGAACCAAGTCTGGACTTTGGTAGATCATCCTCAAGATGTAAAACCTATAGGATACAAGTGGATCTACAAAAAAAGATAGGTAGCGATGGCAAGGTTGACACCTTTAAAGCCAAGCTCGTAGCGAAAGGGTATAGTGAAAGAGAAGGAATTGACTATCAAGAAACCTTTTCGCCTGTGGCCGTGATAAAGTCCATCCGAATACTGTTATCCATAGCTGCATACTTAGATTATGAGATATGGCAGATAGATGTCAAACACGGCTTTCCTAAATGGATTCCTCGAAAGGGATATCTATATGGAGCAGCCAAAGGGTTTTTTATTCGAGACCTATATCCATAAAATATGTAAACTTGAGAGGTCCATATACGGTCTCAAGCAAGCATCTAGAAGCTGGAATCTCCATTTTGATGAAGTAGTAAAGAGATATGGCTTCATCAAGAACGAAGATAAACCCTGTGTCTACAAGAAGAGTAGTGGGAGCAAAATCTCGTTCTTAGGACTATATATGGATGACATTCTACTTATAGGAAATGACGTGGGAATGCTCACCACAGTCAAGAAATGGCTTACGAGTACGTTTTCCATGAAAGACTTGGGAGAAGCAACTTACATTCTAGGAATTCGTATCTATAGAGATAGAACGAATAGAATGATAGGTCTTTCCCAAGACCTTTACTTAGAAAAGGTCCTAAAGAGGTTTAGGATGGATAATTCTAAGAAAGGCTTTTCTTTCCATGAGATATAGAGTACACTTGTCCAAATCTATGTGTTCTCAAAGTGAGGAAGATAGAGAGGAGATGAGTAAAGTACCCTATGCCTCTACAGTTGGTAGCCTTATGTATGCAATGCTGTGCACAAGACCCGACATTGCCTACACTGTAAGTGTGGTGAGTCAATTTCAAGCAAACCTGGGAAAAAAACATTGGATAGTTGTGAAGAATATCCTAAAGTATCTCAATAGAACTAAGGATATGATTCTTGTCTACGGAGGTGGAGACCTGAAGATGGAAGGTTACCCGGACTCGGACTTCCAATCTAATGTTGATGACCGTAAATCCTATTCAGGGTTTGTTTTCACGCTTAGTGGTGGGGCGGTGTCTTGAAAAAGCTCCAAGCAAAGCACAACTGCAGATTCCACCATTGCAGCTGAATATGTGGCAGCCTTAGAGGCAGCCAAAGAAGCTGTTTGGATGAGAAAATTCCTTGGAGAACTTGAAGTGGTTCCTAGTTCACAGCTCCCGTTGCCACTTTATTGTGATAACAATGGAGCAATAGCGCAAACTATGGAACCAAGGTCTCATAACAACTTTAATCACATTAAGAGAAGATTTCATATCATCAGAGAGATCATTGACAGAGGAGAAATAGAAGTGCAAAAAATAGCCTCAGTTGACAATATAGCTGACCCGTTCACCACATCACTACCTCAGGCTGTTCTAGACCGACACTTGGAAGGGATGGCTGTAAGATACCACAATGAGTGGGATTGAGTGCAAGTGGGAGATTGTTAGGATTATGCCCTCAGATGCCATAGAGAATAGAATGATAGGACATCTATCTTGTGATTGACTTATTTCGATATTATTAATAAAGGATAAAAACATTAAACCCCCTGAACTTTGGCCGTTTTTACACTTTTTTTTATAAACTTTTTTTTCCACTTTGCCTTCTGAACTTTACGGGATTTGCAAATTCTTATATAACATCATATTCTGGAAGTATATTCGCCGGAATTTGAACTTTTCTCAAAATAAATTTGCACTTTGCATCCTCAACTTTTTTATTTTTTTCACTTTGCATCCTCAACTTTTTTTTTAATTGCATTTTATGTCGGAGTATTCCCCGGAATATGCTTTTATATAAAAATATGCAAATCCCGTTAAGTTCAGGATGCAAAGTGGAAAAAAAAAGTTTGTAAAAAAAAGTGTAAAAACGGCCAAAGTTCAGGGGATTTAATATTTTTTATCCCTATGCATCTATAAGTAGTGTAAAATGTTTTGTTCGTGTTTTCAGTGCGATCCCTCTACTTCCTGTGGGATAGGAAGAGTGGCACTAGAGAGACCGATCTTGATTACTAAAAAACAAGTTCGCTTAAAGTAAAGTCTTTAATGGACAAATAAAGACTTAGAACACTTGTACAATCTTATCTCTGACATGGGAGTGCCTGTATAGTACTATGAGATGGTAGGAGATTAAGATTGTAGGCACATCAGTGGAACTGATATGCTTGAACACAACTCGCATCGGTTCTGTCACATGGGTTTTCACTCTGTGACTGTCAATGATAGAACTGATTATGCATAATAGGTATAAGTGAGCCTTTGACCTGAAACATCATGCTAAAGATGCATTTGTGACATCAAGTATTTCATTAGAGTAGTTAGACCCAATTCACTCGTTGGTGGGGTCGACCTCGGTTAGAAAATTTCATGTTAGATGTTTTGATGATGAAAAAATAGGATTCTATGTTAGACCTAAAAAAAATGTAAGTTTATATTTTCATAGAACTTATGTATAAGCGTTTGAAGGTTTGTAATTTTAATTAGGCTTGTAATTTTTATCTTTGTAGAATTTAGACTAAGTTTTTGACACCGAATCACTAATAGAATTCTAGGTGAGTCTATTAGAGATGAAGTTCAAGATCAACATCTGAAGACAAATGAAGATAAAGATTTGTTCTTAGCGTCTGTCAAACGCTAAAGAACTGTTTCAAGACTTATGAATCAAGCACTCAAAATACTCCAGCGATCAAGGATCAGATTCACCTGAAATAAATTCTCAAGTCCTGAAGCACTTAAATACAATATTCAAAGGACATTTATTTCCAACGGGAAATAAATTCAAATACATTAAATGCCTGATAAGTGCATTAAATGTGATAAGCTATTATGACTTGTGGACAAGCCACCTTTCGACTAGTTTGTCAGATTTCAGAGTTCGAAACCTGCTCCTGTCCAATCGGAACCAGCAGGATTTCAGGAATGTCAGAGAAAAGGTAGACTCACGCGCCTACATGTGTCCAACGGATAAATCCCAAGAAATTGCCTATAAATACCTCATTCCAGCAAACCCTAAATAGAGTGACATATAGAGATATACGTACATACACAAGAAAGTCAAAACTTTGCTGAAATTATCTCTCAAGAAAAAGCTTAGGAACACCATAGCCAAAATTCTTCCAAGCTTTTTACATACATTCCAGACAGTCATAAATATCTCAAAAATCTTCAAAGAAGAACCTTACACTATTATTGAGATATCCTAAGTTGTTTGAACTTTCTAAAATCAAACAAACCCGAGACCTAAACCCTCAACATCCTCTGTCTGTGTGAAGAAGTTGTCGTTGGGAACTATACGAATAAAGCGCAGTGGAAAGTAAATTTAATTCCCAAAGCCCGAATCATCTCTAATCCTCGTGTTTAATTGTGTATAGAAAAATTACCGTTCTCGCGTATGTTGATTTCTGAACGTGATCCTTTTCTCTAACGCCGAATTTGCCAACGTCTCTAATTCGTCACGCCAGAATCAAAAACGAAAAACTCCTCCTTTCTTCCTTGTCAAAGATGGTTAGAGAGAGAGAGAGAGAGAGAGAGAGGTGGGAGACTTTTTTTTGGAGAGAAAGTTATGTAAGTTGCCTTGTGTTATTTTTCACCTTGTGATATATTTATATCATTATGAAACAATAACACTAGCATGCAAGAGCCCTATTTGGGAGTCCATTTGGCCACCCCTTATTGGGCTCGGAAGCCTTCGGGCTTTCGTCTTGCTTGCTAATTAATTAATCGGATAATTTATTTATCCAATAAATAAATTGATAATCCAATTAATTCAATTCCTAATTAATTTATAATTCAATTTCTCCAAGAAATTAATTAACTCATTAATTTAATTAATTAACTAAATTATCCAATAATTAATTAATTAATTACGGCATCCAATGCCGTGAATTTCTCTCAAGTCTTTTTTCCATGTTTTTCTTTTTGCACTTCCTTCAAGCGCGACTCGTTAGGTTCATCTCAAAAGGCAATTGGGAGGAATCCAAAGGGGTGTGAGTGACACCTAACCAGTCTCGTGGCTCACACCGTAACCCAATTGAGAACGAATGAATAGGATCATTCCAAACCTTTACGTCGTGAATACCGTATGTGTATAAACCTTTTATTCTTATATCCCAGTCAAGTAAGAGTCATGTTTAAAAGTCAAACTCATATAACTTGACCATATGTCTAAGCTCATAGTAAGTCTAGGTATTTAAATGCTTTGGCCAAAGACTTTCATCCTCACTTATTCATGATCGCATAAGATATTTTACTCATTCACTTATGAGAGAATAAATTCCATATTGCAAATCAGTTAACAATGCTACTTGCCCATCAAGTCGCACTTCGAGGTCGATTCCACCAACCGGTGATTTGAATCTAACTACTCTAGTGACAGACTTGATGTCACAAGTACATCTTCAACTCGATTTCTTAGGTCAGAGGTTCATACGTACCTATTACTACTTATCAGTTTCATCATTGACTGTCAATGAGTGAATACCCCGGGTGAACTGATGAGAGCCGTGTTCGAAAATATCAGTCCAACTGATACGTCTATGATATAAGTTCCCACTACCATTTCCATAGTGTACGACTGACACTTTCTCTGTCGAAAGTTACATCATACAAGTCTTTATTCACTATTGATGCCCAATCAATATTTCTTAGACTTGCGAACCCTTTTAGATGTCAAGGGTCAAACCATTCTAGTGCCTTTCCTCCTGTCCCATAGGAGGTAGAAGGTTCACTTTGTCATCAAGGACTTTACATTGTTTATTCACACCTTATAAATGCCTATAAGAAAACAACACTCAACTGCCTTAAATAGAAAAACCATAGTTTTGTTACAATGTTTATGCCCTATAAATCTATCCTCTTTATGGCATTCGAGGGCATATACTCTAACAGTTGTTGACTCTACAAGCAGTATTTGTGAGTGAGAGAAGCTTGTTGGTGAAAATCTTCACTGGTGCTGAAGTCTGTGTGATCAAGGAGCCCAAGATCCTTCGATTATCAACTTAGTGGAATTCCTCCAAGTGTTCAAGGAGAAGAAGGACGTAGCTGGGATTACACCACCCAATGAACCTTACAAATTCTTGTGTTATTTACTATTTTATTGTCTTGCTTTACATTACATTATTTATTTTGAAAAGGACAAGGAAATCAACTAACCGACTATTTGATCAAAAAGGAAAGCTAAAGCTTTAAAAATCATTTCCACTATGCTAACACTAATTAAGCGATCTAAGCATTACCCTAGTTTGGTAAATTGCTAAAATCACTAAGTCTAAGTTGTCTTTTACTGAAGCGCCTGACCCAAGCGCTCAGTTTTCTAAGCGTTCTAGTCTTTAAAAGTGATACGAATTTTTGAATTCGAAAAATACTTAAGGGTCTATTCAACCCCCCCCCCCCTCTAGACCCTTTCTTTTACCACTTGGGACCACCAAGTGGTATCAGAGCTGTTGAAGTAGAAACCTAAGTGTTTCCAAGTGTAACTGCTTGTTTAGATCCATTTTTCTAAAACTTAGTCACTTTAATTGATTTTAAAACATCTCATTATGGCTTTTTAACAAAATGCCTATGTTGGTTGAATCAAACTATGATTCTTGGAAACTTAGAGCATTCGCCTATTTATGCTCTTGTGATAATGAAATGTGTGATGTAATTACAGATGGCCCCATTCAGATCATGAAAGTTGTAACTCGAGCACCTTGAGCTATTGAGGCTACTCCAGATGGTTATGTCGAGAAGCCCAAGATAGAATGGACGCCAGAAGATCGAAAAAGAGCAAATCTAGATAATGTTGGATGAAGCGCTATGTATTTAGCATTAGGAGACAATGAAGCATTGTCCAACGAGATCAAGCAATGTAAAACATCAAAAAAAAATATGGGATAAATTGGCTATTGTATGTGAAGGTTCAACACAAATGAAAGAAAACAAGCTCTCCATAGCCGCTAGAACAATTAGATGCAAGATTCACTATGCTCATTACAGAGTTAGCGTCACTGGACAAGGAGTTGACTAACAAGGAAATGGTCAACAAGATATTTAGAAGTCTTCCAAGCAAATATTTGATTAAGACGGTTGCAACGAGAGAATCACAAACTTTGGAAACTCTAACTCCACAACATGTGTTTTTGGAATTAAAGGCATTTGAGTTTGAATTGGGTGAAGTCAGCAACACATCAACATCAGTAACTCAATTAGGAGCCCTAATAGCTACTGCTAAGATCAAGAGAAAATCAGTCAGTGAGGAGAAAGCGACAGAATTAAATGAGGAAAAGGAAATGGCTTTATTGGTTAAGAAATTGAAGAAATTTCTAAGATACGAAAAGAGAAACCCTAGTGGACATACCTCATTCCAAACTCCTCCCCCTGCACCAGCGCCTCAGTATCAAGTGCCAGTATATTCTGCACCTCAACTAGTAGTGCCAGTTCCATATCAAGCGCCTCCGTCCCCTACTCAGAATCTCTCAGTGCCAGTAGTTTCCAAAAGGTTATCAACTGAACAAAAAATGAAAACTAACCTTTGTTATAACTGCAGAAAACCAGGGCACTACCAGGTAAATTGCCCTTATCCAAATGTATCTAAGCCCACAAGGCAAGATTATGCGGATAGAAACCAATTCAGGAGCAACCTTCGCCAACAAGGTTTACTAGCGGAATCTGAACCATTCTCCGCACCTGAAGAGGACTTGGAATCATTTGATGAAGGTAGTAATGATGAGCCAACAAGCGACTCAGCGTTAATTTGTCTTATGGAAATAGATGAAGAAACGTCTGATGACTCGCTATCTAAGGTAAATAATGAATTATCTCATCCTCTTTCTAATGATGAACTACTTGACAAAGTAAATGAATATTATAAAGATTGTCAAGATGACGCTAAGATATATCACAATCACTTCACTATCATTTCATCGCTCACAAGTGATAAAGTAATGCTCAAAGCAGAGTTGAAAGTTCAGCAACAATGCATTGAGAAAAATCAATCGCTTGAGAGTGAAATAACACAGTTAAAAAGTAGTTTTGATATAATAGTCAAGAGAGAAGCTGAGCTGATAGCTAGACTTGCCAAATTAGAGCAGCTTGTCTCATCATTATCTAAAGCGTCAAGAAATCTAGATAATGTGACTGAAATAACTAGACTTTTTGGTTAAAGGACCAGTTTAAGTTGTGATAAACTTGGTCAGAAAACCAAAGTGTCTAAGGTTACAACAGCCAATAAAGGAAAAGGTCTATTCTTTGTTGAAGAAAGTTCAAACAGTCAAACGCTTATTGAACCTAAGGACAATGGTAAGAGGCCAAATGAGAAGGTCAATACCAACTCAGGCAATAAGGAGAAGATAAAAGTGAATGATTCACAGAAGAAGGTTCATGCAAACGCTCAAAAGACTAAGGATAAACCATCTACAAGTAAATTAAACGCTAAGTGTCAATCGCCAAAAGCGACTCCTAAGACAATACCGAGGAAATACTAGCGTAAATATCCTCAAAGATCTAGATCATATTATCGATACTATGATGATTATGATTATGATTATGATTATGACTATGATTACTATTATAATCGAGGGTATTACTATACACCTAAAAAGCACACACAACACAGACCGAAATCCAAGAAGACCAATCTTTCCGTAATGAAGACAAGGCAAATATGGGTTCCAAAAGTTTTAATTCAAACTAAAGTAACTAACATTGAAGGACCCAAGAAAACATGGATACCTAAGAAGAATTAGAACTACCCTTTAAATGCAGATACCTAGAGCCAACACCGATACTTCAGTTTGGTACATTGATAGTTGGTCATCAAGGCACATGACTGGCTCAAAAAGATCTCTTAGTCAACTATCGTGCAACCAATGGACCTCAAGTTATATTCGGTGATAACTCCAAAGGTAAAACCAAAGGTATATGTATAATGCATAGGGGGAACATCATGATTAATGATGTATATTATGTTGAGGGTCTTAAGCATAATTTGTTAAGCATTAGTCAATTTTGTGATAAAGGCTTTGAAGTTAAATTCTCAAGCGACTGTTGCTATGTTAACGACGCTAAGACTATGTCTACTAAATTATGAGGAAAAAGAGCAAACAATGTATATTTAGTAGATTAGGATTCTACAATTGATAACAACCCCACATGCTTTGTTGCAAAGAGTCAAAATGAATTGGGTTGGTTACGACATAGAAAAATGAATCACCACAACTTTAAGGCAATCTCTCAGTTAATATCGCTAAATCTAGTAGAGGGATTACCTAAAGGTTCCTTTCAGAAAAATCACTTATGTGATGCATGTCAAATGGGTAAACAAGTTAAACCATCTTTCAAAAAGAAACCATGTTTATCTATCTCTAGAACTCTTGAACTGTTACACTTAGATTTGTTTGGTCCTATTCAAATCATTAGTGTTAGCGGTAAAAAGTATTCGCTAGTAATAGTTGATGATTTCTCTCGCTATACATGGGTAGAATTCCCAGCAACCAAAGAAGAAACTAGTGTCAAGCTCACAGCGCTAATTCGTCAATTATAAACCACAAAAGATCTAAAGGTGAGGAGAATCAGAAGCAATAGAGGAACTGAATTTACTAACCAATTTGTTGAGAAGTTTTGTACAAATTTTGGAATACTTCATGAGTATTCTGTCCTTAGAACACCTCGATAGAACAGAGTTACCGAGCGACGAAACAGAATGCTTAAAGAAGCCGCTAGGACGATGCTTGCAGAGTCTAAGCTACCTCAAAGGTTTTGGGCTGAAGCTATCAATACCGCTTGCTGCACTCAGAACCGGTGTATGATCAACAAGCAACTTGAGAAGACTCTATATGAGTTGTGGAAGGGACGTAAGCCTAAAGTTTCATATTTTCATGTATTTGGTTCAAAATGTTTCATTTATAACAATGGATCCCAAAGTCTAAGGACATTTGATCTTAAAACGGATGAGAGAATCTTTCTAGGCTATGCTAAAAATGGAAAGAGTTTTCGCATCCTAAATAAGATCAATTCAAAGGTTGAAGAATCCATCCATGTTGCGTTTGATGATGCTAACCAAGAACCGAGTAAGGTTAATCCTGATGATATAGGAATTGAAGATCTTGCCTAACAAGCATCGCAAATCAATCTTGGTGATGATAGTAATGACGATGAGGACAGTGAGATCTTTGTGCCAAATCCTAAGGTTACTCGTGAGGTTACAAATGATGATACTGTAAGAATCGCTGATGATCTTGAAGAGAATGATCATCAAGAGCAAATTGGAATTATGAATGATGTAGCGACTGCGCAAGAGACAAATGAGGGTCAAGCGATTGATAATCAAGAGTCTGCCAACCCATTCCAACCAAATCGTAAATGGCTTAGAGACAATCCATCAGAGCTAGTGATTGGAGATATTGAAGCACCTGTTAGAACTAGGTCCGCAACAATTAATGAGGCCATGTTCGCAAGCTTCCTTTCTCAAATGGAACCAAATAAAATGGATGAAGCGCTCAGTGATTTAAGTTGGGTAGAAGCAATGCAAGAAGATCTTAACCAATTTGAGAGAAGCAAGGTTTGGACGCTAGTTCCAAGACCAACTCACCAAGGAGTTATTGGAACTAGATGGGTTTTTAGGAACAAGATGGATGAAGATGGCATTGTGATAAGAAACAAAGCTAGATTAGTCGCTCAGGGTTATTGCCAAGAAGAGGATATTGATTTTGATGAGACGTATGCCCCAGTAGCCCGTCTTGAAGCGATTCGTATGTTCCTAGCATTTGCCGCATTCAACAAGCTCACAGTGTATCAAATGGACATGAATAGTGCTTTCCTGAATGGTAAACTCCAAGAAGAAGTTTATGTGGAGTAACCACCAGGATTCATCAACAACTATGGGAAAAGTATGGTCTACAAATTGGATAAGGCACTCTATAGCCTTAAACAAACACCAAGAGCATGGTATGACACTCTCTCTAGCTTCCTTATAGGTAAAGGCTTTTCAAAAGGCAACGTTGACACAATGTTATTTAAAATTACCCATAATGAAGATATTCTCTTAGTCCAAATTTATGTTGATGATATTATATTTGGTTATGCTAATAAGCGATTGTGTGAGAAATTCTCGAAAATGATGCAAGATCAAATTGAAAATTTTTTAGTCCTTCCAATTGATGCATTGAAATTGATTGACTTGGAAAAATGGCATGAATTCTTGAAATAATTTGAATTTAATGGAATATATATCTTTGAAATTGCTCGTGGAGACCTTAAATTAGAATTGATTCTTTAGATGATTCACAATGCACTTAAATCGAAGGTAGAGGAGTTGAGAGGATAACCATCTTGAGACACTTAAGGAATTATTCCCAGAAATATTAACTTATATTTCTCATAAAGTTATAAGTTGAGTAGTAATTTTATATGCCAACAATGAATTGAAAAGGTTGAATTTTGGTATGACCAAAAGTGGTCAGGCTAATACGTATCGGAAGTGAAAAGTTTCATACCTATATACTGTACTATTATGCTAATTTGAGCTATGCTCAAGCCAAAAGAAGTGAATTGTTTAAAAGATCTAGTTTTATTTCGTGGCCTTTGATACTCGAGTGATTAAATCCTTAGGAGTGTCTCTACACTTAATGCCCCAAAACTATCTAGTTTGGGAGTCATTGATCTAAAACTTGTTACATGGGTGTCATAGAAAGCCTAATGGAATAAAACATTGCACATGATCTAGCATTAATGAAGTTTAATGGAAATTCCATATGAATTGAATGTTGAATATTTGAGATAATGAAATTTAAATGGCTATGAGATTATCTATAATTATTGTGCCTTGTGTTTGATCAAAAGTTGATATATATGGGATTAATGTCCAAAATTTGGTAAGGATGCCTCTCGACTATAATACCCTAGATTTATTTTTCACTACACCCTAGGGAGTCGTTTCAAGTATTGGCGTCACATGAGCAAAAGTAGTTGATATGTATATATATATTTGTGAACTTTAAAAGGTTGATTTTATGCCATTCATTCTTTTTGATCATATTGAGATGTGTTGATTCGGTTGGGATTGAAAATTTGCCAGATATTGTGGGTATATCGTATGCAAACCCTCACGAGACTATAACTCGTCCTTTGAGGTAACTCAAAGGTTTAAAGGCTTGTTGCACCCGCTAAGTGCAATCGTTTACTCCACGAAAGTGAGTTAGTTAGTTGTTTTGTTTTCTCCCATTGAATGATGTTGGTCTTGCCTTATAGCTCTTATTGCTCGAGGTCGAGCAATTGATAAGTTTGGCGGTGTTGATAAGAGGTGTTTTTACGTGTTTTTAAGACCGTAATTCTTATGATTTGGATTCATTTATTGCTTGAATCATGTCACATTTGCATTTAACAGGTGTGTTAAGTGAATACAGGTAATAAATGAGAATACATGAAGAAAAGGGAAGAAAAACGATGTACAAAACAAGTTCAAGCATGTTTTTAAACACCTAGGCGGTTTATGCATCTCCTACCACATTCGAGCGATAATTCCGTACATTTCGAGACCGACTTAGACAAAGTTTCCTTCTACAAAGTTTTAGATGTATGTCTTAGCTTCAAATGGGAACTTGAAACATCCAAATCGGAGGTCTATAGAGATAATTATGAAGGAAATACGATTGCTGCGCCGAACAGAGAAGTACATGTGCCAAGATACGCCCCAACGCCTTCCTAGTCATGCCTAGGCATGGATAGTCCGAATGTTACTCCTTTTTAGCCTAAATTCCAGCTTTATATGATGGGTAAGAATCACTTTTGGCCATAATTCAGCACATGTGTTGAGGGGTTGTCATAAGTGTGTTTCTTGGTAGATTTACTTTATGGGCGCCAAATCAGAAACAACCTCCATATTGAAACGTAATTTAGGTATACTTAGAGACCGAATTGGACAACATATTCTTCTGGAAAGGTGTAGATTTATGTGTTATCTGAACATGGGGACTTTAATCATCCAATTTGGAGATCTGTGGAGAATTTTATGAGGAAAATACTAAGACTGCGCTGGAAAGCAAGAAAATGGCAGCATGCATGTGTTTTGTTGAAGTTTTCACATGGTTATGCTTGGTGGAATTCTTAAGGGCCGAAATTTTAGCATTTTTTAGCTGGTTGGAATCTTAAAAGCCAAACTTTAAGCATCACCTTAGGTGGAATTCTCATTGGGAAACTTTAATGGGAATTCTTAAGGCATACTTTAGTGGAATTTTGGCTATAAAAGGAGGGGGAACCCATACTCTTCATCATTCACTATCAATTTCAGATTCTTAGAGGAGAGGGGGGCAGCCCCTAATCTGATTTCTCCACCATTCATCACCATTCTTCATCACTCTTGGAGGGGAAAACTAGAGGAAGGAAAAGAGCTTGGGGATTGAAGGCTCAACTTCAAGATCCATCATTATTCACTTTTGAGGGAATTTTTATAGCTTTTCATTTCAATTATGTCTATGAACATGTGTATTAATTCATTTATGTTTTTCATATTATCCATTATCAACTAAATTCATAAGATTAGGGCCATGTAAGGCCAAATTGTGATATATGCTTATAATAGATGATTGTTAAGGTTGTTCTTATATTGTTATGTGATGTGAATTTGTGTTTTTGCCTATCTTGCATATACTTGATCACTATATGTTAGAATCTTATGCCTAGGTTAATATTTCGGGAGAAAATTGACTTAGGGTGCAAGAAATTCACATCATGACCCGTGACTAATGAGGAATTGCCCTAGACATAGGTAAAGATTCCCGGGTGAAGTTGTTCGATTCAAATCGAGTGAACTCTAGTACGTTAATGCATGTTTAGTGGTTAGATTTCTGGATAGGAATATTTGGGAAATCACGATCTAAGCATAGGAGTTTATACGCGAGACATCGGTTATTCTCTACCCTCGGAGTTCTCACCATAACAATATAAGCGTAATCCTTCAACTAGAATCTTTATAAGTATAATTGATCAATTTGAACCTAGCATGTGCCTTAGTCTCCCTTTATACTTTGTGTAAAATCAATTGTGTAATCTTGTTCTTATTGTATGCATTTTACTTATAATTTACTTTAATTATATTTGTTTTTTTTCCGTTAAAGTCATAAACTAAAATTCAAGTCTCCGTGGTTCGACAACCCGGACTTTTAGTCCACTTATTACTACACACGACTAGTGCACTTGCTACAATAGCACGTTAGCTTTTAGCGTTTCAAGTTTTTGGCGCCGTTGCCGGTGACTTGTTCATTTTAGTTTTTGATTTTTCATTTAAATTTTCATAATTCTTAGTTCTTCGTTTATTTCTAACCTTTCTTTTATTTTATTATTCTAATTTTGTTTTTTGTGTTTAATTGTTAGGTGTAATTTGTGGTGCATGACCCGCTCTTCTAACGAGCCTCTATACAATTTTGAACCGGAGATAGAGCGTGTTCTTCGATCTAGTAGACGCGCTCGAGAAATGGCCGACAATCTAAATCCGAATGGGAATTTTCCCGACATAAATCTCCCGAAAAACAGAGAATGGTTGCAAAATCTATTCCAAGCTATGCAACCGGCACCTCCTCAAAGACTTCCATCGGTCCGGGAAAGTCTATCTCCAAGGGTCCACACTATACCGGGGCCCGTAGTCTTTCCAAATTTCTTTGCACCAAATTATCACATTCCGTCACACATCTTTAACATGGTGCAAAGCGAACCCTTCTATGGAGAGCCCCATGAATCACCTCATGAGCATTTGGAGACTTTAGACGATACTCTCATGACTACCCAATTTCATCCACGGAATCTCGATGCAATTCGTCTAAGAGTCTTCCACTTCTCATTAAAGGAAAGGGCGACCATGTGGTACAAATCTCTACCACCCCAATCCATCACAACATGGGGACAATTGGTCGATGCCTTTTTGAGCAACATTAAGGAGTTTAAGCAGGGGAATCATGAGTCCTTAGCCGAGGCATGGGCTAGATATAATAACATGCTCCGAAAATGTCCGGATCACAACCTAAGATTGAGCGAGAAAGTATTACGATTCCATGATGGAGTCCGTTCGCGCATCCGAAATAGGCTCAATGCCGGCGCCGGTGGTGATCTCCTTGGGCTCGATTGCCAAAGTGTGTGGGACAACATTGAGCAATTAGCCCGGGAAGATGAACTCTATCCCGATGATGAAGAAATCACACCCACTAAAAAGATTGCTTGTGTTCAAGAGTTGGGCGAAGAAGTTGCTTTGGAAACAATGGTTGGCAATGTAAACTATGTTGGAAATGCCAATCGACCTCAATTGAACTTCCATGTGCCCGAAAATTTTCCAAGGAGGCCCAATCCGACACAAAATGCCCATCCCGGCGTCTATCAAGCACCAAGGCCCCCATTCAACAATAACCAAGCTCAAAGGCAAGGTAATCCTCATGTACAAAGGCAAGTTAGGCCTCCTACAACCGATGAACGTCTTGATGAGGAAATAAAGAAATCGGATTCAGCAATCAACGAACTCCGTACTATGATGAAGGATTTAATGATGGATATGAAGGATTTGAAGACACAAATGGGTCAAATGGCAAAGACAATCAGCGAGAGAGCCCCGGGCACTTTACCAAGTGACACGAAAAAGAACCCGAAAGAGCAATGCTATGGAATTACCTTGAGAAGTGGCGAACATGTAAAAGGTGATAATGTTCGCACTGATGCGCCCGAGGGCCCATCCATCCACGCCCAGGCGCCCTTGTCGCTGCGCCAAGGCGCCGATTGTCACGCCCAAGCGCCACATTCTATATCCTCCACAGCTGGCCCTTCAACTCCAACGCATCATCCCATCGAGGTTCGTCTTCCATTTCCAAATGCACAAAAAATGAAAAAGAAGGATATGGATCAGATTTTCTGTAGGATTGTGGCGACTCTTTGTGAGGACCCGGGGAGGCTCACCATTCCGTGCACCATTGGCCCTCTTACTTTTGAAAAGGTTATTTGCGATACGGGAGCAAGTATCAATCTCCTCCCGTATTCTCTCTTCAAGAAGTTGGGCCTTGGAAATCCCAAACCGACATCAATGAGCCTCCAACTCGCCGATGGATCAATTAAGAGACCAAAGGGAATAATAGAAGATGTTATTGTACAAGTTGACAAATTCTTTTTCCGGGTTGACTTTGTGGTCCTTGATATGGAGGAAGATGTTGAGATGCCCTTGATTCTAGGAAGACCTTTCCTAGTCACTAGCAATGCCAAGATCGACATGGGAAAAGGTAAGTTATCATTGAGGGTAGGAGATGTAAAAGTGATATTTGATGCTTCTAATAACAGGAAACCATCTATGTATGATCTTACTTGTTCCAATATCGATGTTATTAACCCTTCTCTTGATGAGAAATGTGCAAATGGCAAGGCTAAGGGCACACTCGAGTTGGAGGATGCGATTCCCTATGATAAACACAACAAAGAGGGAAAAGAAGATTTATGCATGAAATACATTCCACCCCATCGCCGTGCTCGTAAGATTGAAAAGACTCATCCAATACAAAGGGCTTATTGAAAAATCCCGCAATATGAGTGGAAACAAGTAGACATTGGAGCTAAAAGGAGGCATGACAAGGATTTGGTCGTGTTAAATGGACCACCTATTTGAACCTCAAAGAGCACAAAGTCGAGCTACCGACTCTAAACTAGCGCTTCTTGGGAGGCAACCCAAGTTTGTAAGTTTGTTTTTCTTTTTGATTTTGCTTTTGTTTTGTTTAGTTTATTTCTTTATGTTGTGTTCAAACATGCACTTTTGGCATGTATGTTTTCTTATGCTTGATGGTTTGAAAAGTTGAAGTGTTAGATATGATGCAAATTTGGACCATGCTCATTTTACTCGAGAGGAGGAGAAGCTATAGGATTATGTATTGGAAGTTTAAGGATGTTTTTCAACATCCTTGGTTGTAAGTGTTCTTTTACTGTTGTGTATGCTTGTTGTAACAACATTGGGGACAATGTTGGATTTAAGTTTGGGGGTGTTTAGAAGAGTACTTATTTTGAACTTTGATGGTGCAATCCTAATTTTTTGCTTAATTTTAGGGAAAGTTTGTTTGATATCATGTTTATATGCTTCTTTGTTGAGAAAATCAAGCATGAAAATTTTTTAGTCCTTCCAATTGATGCATTGAAATTGATTGACTTGGAAAAATGGCATGAATTCTTGAAATAATTTGAATTTAATGGAATATATATCTTTGAAATTGCTCGTGGAGACCTTAAACTAGAATTGATTCTTTAGATGATTCACAATGCACTTAAATCGAAGGTAGAGGAGTTGAGAGGATAACCATCTTGAGACACTTAAGAAATTATTCCCAGAAATATTAACTTAGATTTCTCATAAAGTTATAAGTTGAGTAGTAATTTTATATGCTAACAATGAATTGAAAAGGTTGAATTTTGGTATGACCAAAAGTGGTAAGGCTAATACGTACCGGAGGTGAAAAGTTTCATACCTATATACTGTACTATTATGCTAATTTGAGCTATGCTCAAGCCAAAAGAAGTGAATTGTTTAAAAGATCTAGTTTTATTTCGTGGCCTTTGATACTCGAGTGATTAAATCCTTAGGAGTGTCTCTACACTTAATGCCCCAAAACTATCTAGTTTGGGAGTCATTGATCTAAAACTTGTTACATGGGTGTCATAGAAAGCCTAATGGAATAAAACATTGCACATGATCTAGCCTTAATGAAGTTTAATGGAAATTCCATATGAATTGAATGTTGAATATTTGAGATAATGAAATTTAAATGGCTATGAGATTATCTATAATTATTGTGCCTTGTGTTTGATCAAAAGTTGATATATATGGGATTAATGTCCAAAATTTGGTAAGGATGCCTCTCGACTATAATACCCTAGATTTATTTTTCACTACACCCTAGGGAGTCGTTTCAAGTATTGGTGTCACAAGAGCAAAAGTAGTTGATATGTATATATATATTTATGAACTTTAAAAGGTTGATTTTATGCCATTCATTCTTTTTGATCATATTGAGATGTGTTGATTCGGTTGGGATTGAAAATTTGCTAGATATTGTGGGTATATCGTATGCAAACCCTCACGAGATTATAACTCGTCCTTTGAGGTAACTCAAAGGTTTAAAGGCTTGTTGCACCCGCTAAGTGCAATCGTTTACTCCACGAAAGTGAGTTAGTTAGTTGTTTTGTTTTCTCCCATTGAATGATGTTGGTCTTGCCTTATAGCTCTTATTGCTCGAGGTCGAGCAATTGATAAGTTTGGGGGTGTTGATAAGAGGTGTTTTTACGTGTTTTTAAGACCGTAATTCTTATGATTTGGATTCATTTATTGCTTAAATCATGTCACATTTGCATTTAACAGGTGTGTTAAGTGAATACAGGTAATAAATGAGAATACATGAAGAAAAGGGAAGAAAAACGATGTACAAAACAAGTTCAAGCATGTTTTTCAACACCTAGGCGGTTTATGCATCTCCTACCACATTCGAGCGATAATTCTGTACATTTCGAGACCGACTTAGACAAAGTTTCCTTCTACAAAGTTTTAGATGTATGTCTTAGCTTCAAATGAGAACTTGAAACATCCAAATCGGAGGTCTATAGAGATAATTGTGAAGGAAATACGATTATTGCGCCGAACAGAGAAGTACATGTGCCAGGATACGCCCCAACGCCTTCCTAGTCATGCCTAGGCATGGATAGTCCGAATGTTACTCCTTTTTAGCCTACATTCCAGCATTATATGATGGGTAAGAATCACGTTTGGCCATAATTCAGCACATGTGTTGAGGGGTTGTCATAAGTGTGTTTCTTGGTAGATTTACTTTATGGGCGCCAAATCAGAAACAACCTCCATATTGAAACGTAATTTAGGTATACTTAGAGACCGAATTGGACACAATGTTCTTCTGGAAAGTTGTAGATCTATGTGTTATCTGAACATGGGGATTTTAATCATCCAATTTGGAGATCTGTGGAGAATTTTATGAGGAAAATACTAAGACTACGCTGGAAAGCAAGAAAATGGCAGCATGCATGTGTTTTGTTGAAGTTTTCACATGGTTATGCTTGGTGGAATTCTTAAGGGCCGAAAGTTTAGCATTTTTTAGCTGGTTGGAATCTTAAAAGCCAAACTTTAAGCATCACCTTAGGTGGAATTCTCATTAGGAAACTTTAATGGGAATTCTTAACACATACTTTAGTGGAATTTTGGCTATAAAAGGAGGGGGAACCCATACTCTTCATCATTCACTATCAATTTCAGATTCTTAGAGGAGAGGGGGGCAGCCCCTAATCTGATTTCTCCACCATTCATCACCATTCTTCATCACTCTTGGAGGGGAAAACTAAAGGAAGGAAAAGAGCTTGGGGATTGAAGGCTCAACTTCAAGATCCATCATTATTCACTTTTGAGGGAGTTTTTATAGCTTTTCATTTCAATTATGTCTATGAACATGTGTATTAATTCATTTATGTTTTTCATATTATCCATTATGAACTAAATTCATAAGACTAGGGCCATGTAAGGCCAAATTGTGATATATGCTTATAATAGATGATTGTTAAGGTTGTTCTTATATTGTTATGTGATGTGAATTTGTGTTTTTGCCTATCTTGCATATACTTGATCACTATATGTTAGAATCTTATGTCTAGGTTAATATTTCGGGAGAAAATTGACTTAGGGTGCAAGAAATTCACATCATGGCCCGTAACTAATGAGGAATTGCCCTAGACATATGTAAAGATTCCCGGGTGAAGTTGTTCGATTCAAATCGAGTGAACTCTAGTACGTTAATGCATGTTTAGTGGTTAGATTTCTGGATAGGAATATTTGGGAAATCACGATCTAAGCATAGGAGTTTATACGCGAGACATCGGTTATTCTCTACCCTCGGAGTTCTCACCATAACAATATAAGCACAATCCTTCAACTAGAATCTTTATAAGTATAATTGATCAATTTGAACCTAGCATGTGCCTTAGTCTCCCTTTATACTTTGTGTAAAATCAATTGTGTAATCTTGTTCTTATTGTATGCATTTTACTTATAATTTACTTTAATTATATTTGTTTTTTTTCCGTTAAAATCATAAACTAAAATTCAAGTCTCCGTGGTTCGACAACCCGGACTTTTAGTCCACTTATTACTACACACGACTAGTACACTTGCTACAATAACACGTTAGCTTTTAGCATTTCATTGATTAAAATTGGATTTTTATAAAATTTGATTTTATGTATTTAATATTCGATGTTAAATCTGAAATTTTGAAAAAATTTATCGCCTTGAAATCGTCGCATGATTACATATTTTTCGTCGTTGGCAACGGTAAATCGGGGTGGCACCACCATGTGTTTTTGAAGCACAGGCAAGCACCACCCCATTCGTGTAATCAAAGAAAAAACAAAAAAAAAAGGGAAAAAGGAGGGTGGCGGCGCTGATTTGCGCCGCTACCCGGCGGCGGAATCCGCCCTAGCCGTGCGCTTACGGGCGCTGGGCCGGGCCCAGCTGCTGGGTCCGGCCCAGTGTATTAATATATATATATATATTATATTTAAATATATATATAAATTAATAAATATTAGGGTTTGACCCTAATAGACAAATGCGACCCGTGATTTGTCAAAACTCTTTTTTTCGAAAATGTTTTTCTTAAAATTAAATTGGATTTAATTAAGTTAAATTGGATTTGACTTTAATATTAAATTGGATTTAATAATATCATAAATTAAATTGGATTTTTATTTATGATTTACGACGACTAAATAAATAGGATTTATTTAAGGTTGATTATATTTTTCCAAAATAAATAAGGAATAGGTTTGACTTATTTCCTAAATAATGAATTGGATTTTTTCCCTTTAAAATTGAAATCAAAATTCATCTCTTCTAATTAAATTAGATTTAATCGGTTTTTAGATTTAATCGGCTTGGAGCCCGAAGATCTATTAGAAATTAGATTGATAATAGACCCCTATCCCCCTGATTGATCTATTGGCTTAGATCAATCTAGAATGTCCATGGAAATGCATGTTGTTAGAATAACTAGGTTTTTCTATGCATGCATGATTATAATCCATATATGCACGTAATAAATTAATGAGCAACGTGATACCTTAATCTTTCAAAAATTCTCCCACTTTAAATACTAAGTAAGTAAGGGATATTGGATATCCTGGCTCTCCATCAAACTTGGAAAAGATGGGATTATGAGTTATGCATGGCATCGTCCCGACTAATGGGGGTTATGCATTAATTCATAATCCATATCTCTTCAAGTGCATTTGATGCCATCGGTCGAAGCAAATCTTATCCCATATCACCGTTACAGGTTGCAAGATAAGATTCAACTGTTAGATCAATAGGAGTTGATGGGAAAGTACTTAGATGGATCACCACCAATATTTCGTTACAGGCTGAGGTTGAGTGACCCATGAGCCAAAGGCAGATTGAATCATCAGTAGGACTGGTTGACATGGCATGTCACTTCAAAAGTTCCAATGAGCTATACATCATTACAGATTGCAACTCATTGAAATTTTTGAAGAACTCAATCACTCACTATGAAATCTTTCCAATGAGATTTCCGTTCATTGCAGTGGGAGTGCAATGTTTCTAAAAGTGTAGTGGGAGCCAAGTCAAAAATTAAAGTCCTAATTTTTACTTGGGTACAACATAATTATCTAATTGAATCTTGGTTAATTTTCTGCAGTAATTTTATCTCTCTCAAAATGGTTAACCCACTCAAAGTTTTTCTTGAAAACAACGTTTTGAACGGCCGGAATTTCTCTGATTGGAATAGAGGTCTGAGGATAGTCCTCAATGATGAAAATCTCGAGTACATGCTGGAACTAGATCGACCACCGAGGCCTGGGGTCAACGAGGATGATTCAGTCAAACTAGCATACTCAGATTGGGTCTCTGATGCTCGTAAAGTAAGAGATTATATGTTGAGCTCCATGTGTGGCGAGTTACAATGCACGCATGAAAACATGGATAGTCCCAAATCCATCATGCTGCACTTGGAGGAGGTGTTCGAGGAACACGGAAAGTCCGTCAGATACTATGTATCCAAAGAGCTCTTCAACATAAAAATGAAAGAGAATGAGGATGTTAAAGATCATGTTTTGAAGATGATCTCCATGCAAGACAGGCTTAGGTCTCTAGGTTACTACATGGACCTTCACCTACAGGTGGACCTCATTCTCCAATCATTACCTAGATCTGTTAGGAATTTCATATTAGATGTTTTGATGATGACAAATAGGACTTCCTGTTAGACCCCGAAAAGTGTAAAAGCTTTCATAGAATGTTATGTATAAGTACCTGAAAGCTTATTTATCTTAGGCTTATAGTATTTATCTTTGTAGAATTCTTTAGACTAAGTATGTGACACTAAATCACTTAGGAAAATTCTGGGTGAGTCTACCAAGTGATGAAGGTAAAGATCAAGCGTCTGAAGCTACAATGGATAAAGATATCTTGAAGCGTCCGTCAAACGCTTTAGGGATTATCCCAGCGCTCAAACTACGAATGGATAACTCAGGCCGAATACTCAACATCAAGTGAAATGACGGAATTCTCAGTGAGACCATCAAGACAAGATTGAAGAGTAAGCGTCTGAAATAAAGAAAAGAAAGTCAGGATCAGTCCAAGCGTCTGTCCAATACACGAGAATAACTATTCTCTTCAGCAAGCGTCCAAAAAGGTTAAACCAACACAACCTACAAAGAACGTAACCTGAAAAACTCAAACCCAAAAACATCCAAAGACTTAAAAATGCATAAATCAAACGGACGAATTATTTCCAACGGAAATAAGACAAGATGCATTAAAAGTCGGATAAGTGCTATTAAAATATAAGCACTATAACTTATGGGCAAGCCATATCTTTGACCTAGACTGTCAGATTTATGAAACCAAGACCATGCCTAACCAATTAAATATACCCAAAGTTAGAAATGTCTGAACTCAAGGAATGTTTGGGGAAACGAGACTCCAACCGTGTCAAACGGACAAAAACCACCAATACCTTATAAATAGCTCTTTCAACAAACAAGAAAAGTGACACACACACACAAAAAAAAATATACCTACTTTGTTGAAAGAAAAGTTTACTGAAAATCATAGCCAAATATCCATATAAGCTTTTCAAAAATATTCCAGACACAGTCACCCATATCTCAAATCTCTTTTTAAGAAGAACCTATACTACCATTGAGATATCCCCAAGTTGTTTGAACTTTCCAAAAATAAACAAACCCGTGACCAAAACCATCAACACCTTTCATCTGAGTGAGAAAGCTGGTTGACTTGCAAGCAATATTTTTGTGTAAAAGAAGCTTGTTGAAGTTGATCTCTATTGGAGCTGAAATCTGTGTGACCAAGGAGTTCCGAGATCAAGAGTAACTTGCACCATTTCTGAGTGAAAGAAGCAAGGGGATAGAAGATCTTTAGTGGAGCTGAAATCTGTGTGACCAAGGAGTTCCAAGATCATATCCAATCTCCCTCTATCTTGTAGAAGTCTCTGTGTGACTCTTCGATAATCATCATAGTGGAAAAACCTCCCTGATAAAAGGAGAAGAAGGACGTAGCTGGGATTACATCACCCAGTGAACCTTACAAATATCTTGTGTCATTTACCTCTTTAAGCATTCATTGTTTTACTGCTTTACTATTCATACTGCATACATTCTGATAAAGTCTTAAAACAACTAAGCGACTACTTTCGATTAATTAACCGAACGCTAAGCTATAAAATACTTCCGCTGTGCTAACTCTGATTTAGTGATTAAACTGTGCCCTACTTTGGTAAGCGTTGAAATCACCGAGTCTAAGTTAACGTTTCTCAAGCGCCACATCCAGCGCTTAAACTTGTCAAGCGTTCAAATACTTCAAAGTGATACGAATTTTTAAGAAGTCGAAAAAGACTTCGGGGTCTATTCAACCCCCCCTTTCTAGACCCTTTCGTATACCACTTGGGACCAACAAGTGGTATCAGAGCGGTTGAAGTTGAAACCTAAGCGTTTCCAAGCGTAACTGCTTGTTCAGATCCATTTTTTTTATATAGTCACTTTAAAATTACTTTAAATTCTTCATGGCATTCTCTAAAGTTCCCAAGTTTACCGAGTCAAATTATGACTCTTGGAAGGTCAAAGCGTTTACTTATTTGTGTTCATGTGATGATGAAATGTGTGATATCATTTCAGATGGGCCAATCAAAATATACAAAGTTATCACCAGAGCGCCCGAAGCCACAGGAGAAACACCTGACGGTTATGTGGAGAAGCCCAAACAAGAATGGTCCACCGATGAGCGTCGACGAGCAAATCTAGACAACGTCGGTCGGAATGCATTATACACAGCCATTGGTGACAATGACAACTTATTCAACAAAGTCAAATCATGCAATACAACTAAAGAAATTTGGGATAAGTTGGCTACTATTTGTGGTGGCTCAGCACAAATAAAGGAAAACAAATTATCAATTGCCAAAGAAAAATTCAACGGCTTCAAGATGCTACCTAATGAGACGCTAGAGCAATTAGACATGAGGTTTACAGCCCTTGTCACTGAACTAACATCTCTGGGTATGGAGCTACAAAATCGAGAAACAGTGGTCAAAATCTTTAGGAGTCTTCCAAGCAGATTCCTCATGAAAACAACTGCAATGAGAGAATCAAACAATCTGGACAGCCTAACTCCAGAAGATGCATTTTCAGAACTCAAAGCATTTGAGTTTGAGCTGAATTCGGCCAGTGATGCAGTAAGTAATCCAGTGATCGAATCTGGAGCGCTAATGGCATCAATCAAAGGAAAATCTATCAAAGAAAAAGGCTCGGATATAAGTGAGGAAGAAGAACTGGCGCTTCTAAATAGATTCAGGAAATTCCTGAAATATGAAAAGAAGGGAAACAGTCCTAAGCACCCAGGACAAAGTTCATATCAAGCGCTTCCTCAAATACAACCACAATATCAAGCGCCTCACTATCCTGAGTCCTCCTCCCTAGCGCCAATTCAATATCAAACTCCTTCTCAGCAAGATCTCTCAGCGCCTGCAGCGTTAAATCAACGATCCACAAGATTAACAAACGAACAAAAGATGAAGACCAATCTTTGTTACAACTGCAGGAGACCAGGGCATTTCCAAGTTAATTGCCCATATCCAAATGTGTCTAAACCTACAAAGCAAGATCACACGGATAGAAACCAATTCAGGAGCAACCTGAGACAACAAGGCTTGCTAGCAGAATCAGAACCTCTCTATACGCCTGAAGAGGACTTGGAATCATCAGATGAAAGCAGCGATGATGAACCATCAAAGGACTCAGCATTCATTTGTCTCATGGCAAGAGAAAATGAAGCATCTAACGACTTACCATTTGAGGTAACCACTGATCTGTATCATCCTCTCTCTTATGATGAATTACTTGACAAAGTAAAGGAATATTATACAGATTGTCAAGATGCCACCCAATTATTCCAAAATCACCATCGTATTATTTCAGCACTCAGAAGTGATAAATTAACGCTCAAAGCAGAGTTGCAAATTCAGCAACAGTGCATTGAGAAAAACCAATCACTCGAGAGTGAAATTACTCAGCTAAAAGGTGATCTTGATATAATAGTCAAAAGAGAAGCTGAAATGGCCGCTAAACTTGCCAAATCAGAGCAGCTTATCTCTTCATTATCAAAAGCGTCTAGAACGCTGGAGAAAGTTCGATCAGACAACCTCTGAATGAATCAACAAATATTGGTACAAAAGCTAATGATAAAGTCAACACTGACTCAGGCAAAGGAAAGACCAAAGCGAATGTCTCACAAAAGAAAATATATCCAAACGCTCAAAAAGCTAAGGAGATATTTTCTGCCAGTGAATCAAACGTTAAGCGTCCCGCACCAAAAGTGCATCCTAAGCCAGTACCAAACAGAATCAAACATCTATATCCAAAACAATCCAGTTCATATTATCAACACTATGATAATTGTGATTACGATTATGATTATTACTATAATCAAGGATATTCCTATACATCTAGAAAAAGTATGCAACTCAAAACGAAACCCAAGAAGGCCAATCTTTCTCCCATAGTGAAGACAAAGCAAATATGGGTTCCGAAAAATCTAATTCACGTCACTAACAAAGAAGGACCCAAGACAAAATGGGTACCTAAAAGAAATTAGATCTGCCCTTTTGAATGCAGGTACTTAGAGCCAACACCGACGCTTCAGTATGGTACATAGATAGTGGATCATCGAGACACATGACTGGATCAAAGGATCTCTTGATCAACTATCGTACAACCAATGGTCCTCAAGTTATATTCGGTGATAATTCTAAAGGTAAAACTAAAGGTATAGGTATCATGCATAGGGGGAACATCATGATCAATGATGTATACTATGTTGAGGGTCTTAAACATAATCTCCTAAGCATAAGTCAATTCTGTGATAAAGGCTTTGAAATTAAATTTTCTAGTGACTTGTGCGAGATAATCGATGTTAAGACAGGATCTACTAAATTAAAAGGAAGAAGAACAAACAATGTATACTTAGTAGATTGGGATTCAACATTAGATAACAACCCTACATGTTTCGTAGCTAAGAATCAAAACGAATTAGCTTGGTTATGGCACAGAAAAATGAATCACCTCAATTTCAAAACAATCTCTCAAATAATATCTCTAAATCTCGTAGAGGGATTACCTAAAGGTTCCTTTAATAAAGATCGCTTATGTGATGCATGTCAAATGGGTAAACAAGTTAAATCATCTTTTAAGAAGAAGCTTCATCTATCGACCTCTCGAATACTTGAATTACTACATTTAGATTTGTTTGGTCCTATTCAAATCATGAGCGTTAGTGGTAAAAAGTATTCACTAGTAATAGTTGATGATTTTTCACGCTATACATGGGTAGAATTTCTAGCATCTAAAGATGAAACTAGTGCCAAGCTCACCTCTCTAATTCGTCAACTACAAAACTCAAAAGATCTAAAAGTAACAAGAATTAGAAGTGATAGAGGAACTGAATTTACTAACCATATTGTTGAGAAATTTTGTAAAGACTTTGGAATACTTCCTGAGTATTCAGCACCTAGAACACCTCAACAAAATGGAGTTGCTGAACGACGGAACAGAACGCTTAAAGAAGCCGCTAGGACTATGTTAGCCGAGTCTAAGCTGCCTCAAAGGTTGTGGGCCGAAGCTATCAACACTGCTTGCTACACTCAGAACCGGTGTATGATCAACAAGCAACATGAAAAGACTCCATATGAGTTATGGAAGGGACGTAAGCCGAATGTTTCATACTTTCATGTATTTGGTTCAAAATGTTTCATTCATAACAATGGTTCCCAAAGCCTAAAGACATTTGATCCTAAAGCAGATGAAGGAATCTTTCTAGGTTACGCCAAAAATGGAAAGAGCTTTCGCATCTTAAATAAGGTCAAATCGAAGGTTGAAGAATCCATTCATGTTGTGTTTGATGATGCTAACCAAGAACCGAGTAAGGTTAATATTAATGATGCAGGAATTGAAGATTTATCTCAACAAGCGTCACAAATCAATCTGTGTGATGATAGTGATATTGATAAAGATAATGAAATCATTGTACCAAATCCTAAGACTACTCGTAAAGACATCAACGATGACATTGCAAGAAACGCTGATGATCATGAAGGGAATGTTCATCAAGAGCAAACTTAAACTATAAACACTGAAGCGCCTACGCAAGGAATTGGTCAAGCGCCTGCACAGTTTAATCAAACGTTAGATCAATCCCTTAACCCGTTCCAACCAGACAGAAAATGGCCTAGAGACCATCCACCAGAACTAATTATTGGAGATATTGGAGCACCCGTTAGAACAAGAGCCGCTACAATAAATGAGGCCATGTTTGCAAGCTTCCTATCTCAAATGGAACCAAAGAAAGTGGATGAAGCGCTTAACGATCCAAGTTGGATAGAATCCATGCAAGAAGAGCTAAACCAATTTGAAAGAAATGAGGTATGGACGCTAGTACCAAGACCAACCCACCAAGGGGTCATTGGAACTAGATGGGTCTATAGAAACAAAATGGATGAGAATGGGATTGTGATTAGAAACAAAGCCAGACTCGTAGCTCAGGGATACTGTCAAGAAGAGGGCATCGACTTTGATGAAACATACGCTCCAGTTGCCCGACTTGAAGCAATCCGCATGTTTCTAGCGTTTGCAGCATTTAACAAATTTACAGTGTATCAAATGGACGTAAAGAGTGCATTTCTGAATGGTAAACTCCAAGAAGAAGTATATGTGGAGCAACCACCAGGATTCATCAACAACCATGGGAAAAGCATGGTTTACAAATTGGACAAGGCACTCTATGGTCTTAAACAAGCACCACGAGCATGGTATGACACTCTTTCTATCTTCCTTATAGGTAAAGGCTTTTCAAAAGGCAGCGTTGACACAACGTTATTCAAAATTACCCATAATGGAGATATTCTCCTAGTTCAAATTTATGTTGATGATATTATATTTGGATCTACCAATAAGCGTCTATGTGAGAAATTTTCGAAGATGATGCAAGATCAATTTGAAATGAGCATGATGGGTGAATTAACTTTCTTCCTAGGATTACAAGTTAAACAACTCCCTAATGGCATATTCATAAATCAAACTAAATATACTAGAGATATGATCAAGAAATTTGGTATGGAAAATGCATCACCTTCAAAAATTCCAATGAGCCAAACGCTTAAGCTAGATAGAGATGATAATGGAAAGAAAATTGATATCACTAACTATAGAGGTATTATTGGATCACTTCTTTATCTTACAGCTAGTAGACCTGATATTATGTTCTCAGTATGCATGTGTGCACGATTTCAAGCTGATCCTAGAGAATCACACTTAATTGCTGCTAAAAGAATCCTTAAGTACCTAAAAGGCACACAAAATGTGGGCTTATGGTATCCTAGGGATTCTCCTTTTGAACTAATTGGTTATTCAGATGCAGATTTTGCAGGATGCAAAATAGATAGAAAAAGTACTAGTGGAACATGTCAATTTCTAGGTGATAGACTAATTTCATGGCATAGTAAGAAGCAACAGTCCATCGCTACTTCCACCGCTGAAGCTGAGTATGTAGCCGCTGGAAGCTGTTGTGCACAGATCCTTTGGATGAGGCAACAACTTAGAGATTATGGAATAATCCTAGATCCAACTCCTATCCATTGTGACAATCAAAGCGCCTTAGCAATGACTCAAAATCCAGTTCTTCACTCTAGAACCAAACACATTGACATTCGCTATCACTTTCTACGTGACCACGTTCAAAAGAAAGATATCTCCATGCACTTCATTGGTACAGAAAAGCAACTGGCAGATATCTTCACCAAAGCGCTTAACGAACAACGTTTTCTCACTTTAAGAAGTGAACTAGGTATGATTGATCTAAATGCTTAATCATTCGAAACATCATACTTTTGTTAGGCATGAAATTTAGGGGGAATTCACTGTATGTTATGTAATTTATGGGGAACCTACATAGGGGGAACCTTAAAAGAGCTAACTATACCTAAGTGAATATGACCAAAAATGTTTTCCCTTGCGTCGGTCATACGCACTTAGCACCATACACTTAAATCCTTTTGACGCTTATTACACAAATCTGTCTTAGCGTCTGCACTTCTTTCAAAATAAACTAAACGCTTAGCTTTATTCCCGGCTAAAGCAGTTAGTAAAAAGACCTTTTAAAAGCAAGCGTACATTACCCTACGCTAAAACGAGAAAGTGGATTAGTCAATCAATGTAATTAATGCTGACTTGACATTCCTCACCCTTCGCTCAAGAAAACCCATGGGTACTCATCACGTTTTTCAAAGATGGTTCAGCACATGTACACGCGTCAGTACAATTACCATGTATCTTAGACGAATACAACCGGCGCTGAATATTTTAAACCAAAAGTAAAACACTACTACCAAGACATAATGATAAGTACTGGGAAACTGTGTCCTCATATACACCCTGAAAGGAATAATTCTATATGTTACAATGACCGATAAAGCACAAAATGTTACTTGAAAGAGACCCTCAAGATTCTCAAGCGTCCACATAACACTGAATTGTTTCAAGCGTCATTCTGAATAGGTCCGGACGCTTTAACAAATTTTTGGCGGGCATTTGAATAGTTGTTCAAAGTTATGATTCCCGAACAGTTTTCATAAAGAACGTATCCGCTTTTCATGGGCACACGTATCACTCTTAGTATATCAAAAGTCTCTGTTTCAAACTTTTAATCGGACTTCAAAATAGTATATGTGGCAGTTACTAAAAGAAACCGTGCCTATTTAATCTAAATTCACGTCCACAGTTATATTTTAATGGCTGAGATTTATATTTCTCCACGTGTCAACATCTCAAACTTCAAACACACAGAACATTCAAATTGAAGTATCTCAAAAACACACTTTCTGCAGAACACAAACACTCTTATACTCTATTACATTCGTGCAAGAAAAATTCTCTCTCTTTCTCAAAAACAAAAATTTTCATTCGTAATCTCTGTCTACTTCTCACTAATGGCACCCAAGAAAGCTACTGCTGGAACCACTGAAGTTGTTGTTAAGGTCACTGAAGGCCTTATAGTTGATTGGAAGTTTCTCTATGAAAACCCCCAAATTGATTTAACGGAAATGATGGATTCTGTAGCAGAGGCTGGGCTTCAGAAATTTCTCACGAAATACTCGTATATGTTTCCTGAAGAACTAGAATTTTTCTGGAGAAATGCTCGACTGTCTGACGATGAGACTTCCATCACTTGTTTGTTTCCTGTCTCCAAGAAGGAATCAAAGACGTTCATTCTCTCTGCGGCCTCTATTGCCCAGAATTTCTCTCTACCTAATGCTGGAGCCACTTTAGACACTATCACTGAAGAACAAATTCAAGAAGTCTGGACTCAGATTAGCGCTTACGATGATGTTCCATACAAACCGTACTTTGAGAAGAAAGATATAGTGAACAGGTATCGAGTCTTGGCTGATTTCTGCAGTAAAAACATAGAATGCAGAGTGGGAACCTTCGACAAAATCAACCCAACCCAGTTCCAGATGATGACTGCTATCCTACTCAAGATAAAAATCAACTGGAGCGCCTATATATTCAGCAGGTTCAGAGACAGTCTACGCACTTCAAACAGACCTTATGGTCTAGTTTTAAGTGATCTAATTTTTCGAGCAGAGTGCACCTCTTCAGCAGGAGTCACCGTGGCCAAGCATAAGTTCTATGGGCCAAGAATCATCAATAATCTCTTCAATCCACCCACAGTTGGAGGTGCTGCTAAGCCTCTCTCTGAGCGCCAAGTTATCCGAGCAGCGTCAGATGAGGAGGCTGAGCGTCCAGATCAGGAGAAAGCCAAATGTAATGTGAAGCGTCCCACTGTCACAAAGAAACGGGCTCCTCGAAAGCCCAAGGCTCAACCTATCAAAAGCGATGAAGATGACGAGGATTCTATACCCCTCATTAGTCAAAAAGATCTGGAAAAGGTTCTCAAAAATATTGACTTTGAAGAACCTGCAGTTCCACAGACTCAAGCGTTCCCCGCCGAAGGTATAAATGTGAAGCGTATCTTCAAGAGACGTAAGCGTCCAACTGCTGCCATTTCTTTTGAGGCTACACAAAGTGATCAAGCCATAGCTGCTGTCCCGATATCATCCTTTGAACCACCAGTTGATGTCCATCTGGATGTTGACATGGCCCACATTGTGGCCATCGCACATGAAGCTGCCATCGAATCTACAAATCTCGAGCCTGATGAACCTGAAATCCCAAGGGTTCAACCATTGCTTGCATTACCTAGTACAACAGAGGCACGCTCAGAAGGTCAGAGCGATGCTAACGACGTTGTGATCCATCGACATTTCTTCAAGATGGATCCCTTAAAGACTATCGATCACTCAGTCGATTATTTGCCTCCAGCGCCCGCAGAGACCTTCATACCTGTAGGATACAATGAAGAAAGTCTTATCAATGCCGAAAATGATATCGCCAAGCTCATAAAGTTTGATCTGGCTGTACGCAACACTCTCTTTAACACAGCCTCAACCCCAGCTGATGAAGCTTACTACACAGCCCTTGAACTCGGGAAGACTCCCAAACACATCCCGGCTTCCGTAACTCTCCAAGCACAGCGGCAAGGAGGCAAGACTCCTAGAGCTGATGTTGATTTAGCTTATTATCTGGACTGTGGGACAAGCAAACCCACTGGCTTCGCTCTCAGAGACTACAACATCAGAGTCTATGAGCGTCAGGATAAGCTTGTGAACCCAACGGAAGGGCTACTAAACAGAGAAGACTACTCTCACTCCCCAACACTGGTCAAAAGCAGGGAAAACAAGTGCTCAGCTAACCCTCTCCTCCTGTGGAAGAATAAAGGAGTACATGCCGGTGAGCGTCCAGCTTCCCTGACCGAGATAATTCAACTTGAAACCAATGCATATTTTGACTGCATCTGGAACGCTAACTACCAACCAGACAGGTATCGTTTTGAATCCATATGTGATATTCATCACCAAGGATTTCGTGCTATACTTAATGCAGGAACTGAGTATTGTATGACTGAGATAAAATGGGCTGAAGCTTACATGGGTGACACGTATAAATTTGAAGACTTGGTTAGTGCTCCCCATCTGTTTAGAATCGGGATTCATGATAAAAAGACCAAATTTGCACGCTACATGCTAACGCAGCGCCAACATCGACTTGGACCCGTTCTGAAGCTGCCTCTGATCCGCCATCAACCTGAACACCGCTTAAGACAAGCGTTGCACAAACTGGCCAACTCTTCTCTACGCTTTGCTGATCAAGCGTCCACCAGCGGTTCTTCTCCCCTGTCCTGTCTGAACTGCACCCCTAGCCACTGTGAAGACAACTTTTCTTTCATGATGGCAATTATGCCTCCAGTCTCCACATTCGACAAAATCTTCACAGAAAATCTGCGACAATGGAATGGCTCTCGGATCAATCCTTTCAGAGGATATCCACTTCTTCCGTCTATTCGACAAGAAGTCTTCAGTCACTATGATTTTGTTTTATCGCTGCTAGAAAGATCTCAAGCGCTTGCTTCAGCCATCTACCCATACTTGGAAGAGTATTACCGGCTCCACGTTCCCGACTCTCGGAAACCGAAGACTCTCCCAACAGATAGACTAATTGGCTTCTCACAACACTATTGCCCAGATGCCTTATTCTCCATCTGCCAAGCGCCCTTCAAAATATTTCCCACTCATGTGCTGGATATCCTCGGGCTAATGTATATCAGGGCCCTGGATAGTCCTATCAGAACGTTCATTCAAGGTACTTATCTCCCCACTCTACATTTGAATGAACTTCTGCAGACAGCTACGTATCCATATGCAGATGAGCCGTTTGCCAGCTTGGACTTTCGGTTTACGGATTTTAGCCGTATAGAATCAGAATTTACTGCAGCACCAGCTGACACGTTACCTGCTCCTGAGCGCTTATTAGAATTACCTCAAGCGCCTCATTCCCCCAGTCCAACTGAATCCGACTCTACTGCATCCACCGAGTCCAACACTGCCCCAGAGCTTCGAGGAACAGTATTTGATCCTACTTATCAAGTACCTATTGAATCTCTCAAACACACATCTCGTTTTAAGCCTCGAGTCAGCACTGCACTTCCCAACGCTCAACCGTCCATGACTGAATGCCTCACTCAAATACAGCAACTATCTACAGCTACTCAGGCAAGTCATGTGGCTTTAACCAATGATCTACAAGACCGGTTCACGGCTCTAGAGACCTCTCTCACAGACGCTAATCACGCTCAACTCCTGGTCATAAGAAAAACATTTCGACCAGCGTCTAACCACTCTTGAGGCCTCTGTCGCTCAGATTGCTACTCAAGTCAGTCTTCTTACTCAGCATTTCATACAGACTGATGATGGCAATAAGGGGGAAAAGAAGGGAGAAAAGAGGAAATCGTCAACATCTAAAGATCAAGTTCCTCCTCCACCATCCAAGCGTCAACACATTGATACTTCTCTCACACTGAGTACAGAACCAAGGTATCCCTATCCCTCTTGGGTAACTGCATCGGTTGAAGCGTCCAATAAGAAAGAAACTCCCAGAGTGCTCTATCCAACTCTTCCATTGCCTTCAAGAGCACTGCTTGAACAGTTTGACATTCCTCTCCTCAGAGCATCAATTCCAGAACCATCTGATCCAGCAGTATTAGCCTTAGAAAGAAAAATGTCTGACTTCGACCAAACCTTCAGAATTTGCCTACGATACATAGGCATCAGTCCAGAGGAATGGGATAAACACTTCATTGCCTTTAAGGCACGACAAGTTCAAGAAAACAAGCACATAATCAGTAAAGATCATGCTGCAATGATGACGTTAGAAGATCAGATAACTGAAGCAATCCGTGCTGAAATGACTAAGAGATACAAGATCAAGTCACGATCTTGATTTTTACTTGTGCCTCTCTCCTTTTAGTTGTAAAATGCCTGTACTATGAAATATATATATATAATGCATTTTACAGCTGAAACATCTCGTTAAAGCTCAAACTAACTCACTAACTTACGCTAACCTTCACTTTAGGTATCTAACGCTTGAACTAAATAAGTATTGCCATCATCAAAAAGGCGGAAATTGTTAGGAATTTCATATTAGATGTTTTGATGATGACAAATAGGACTTCCTGTTAGACCCCGAAAAGTGTAAAAGCTTTCATAGAATGTTATGTATAAGTACCTGAAAGCTTATTTATCTTAGGCTTATAGTATTTATCTTTGTAGAATTCTTTAGACTAAGTATGTGACACTAAATCACTTAGGAAAATTCTGGGTGAGTCTACCAAGTGACGAAGGTAAAGATCAAGCGTCTGAAGCTACAATGGATAAAGATATCTTGAAGCATCCGTCAAACGCTTTAGGGATTATCCTAGCGCTCAAACTACGAATGGATAACTCAGGCCGAATACTCAACATCAAGTGAAATGACGGAATTCTCAGTGAGACCATCAAGACAAGATTGAAGAGTAAGCGTCTGAAATAAAGAAAAGAAAGTCAGGATCAGTCCAAGCGTCTGTCCAATACACGAGAATAACTATTCTCTTCAGCAAGCGTCCAAAAAGGTTAAACCAACACAACCTACAAATAACGTAACCTGAAAAACTCAAACCCAAAAGCATCCAAAGACTTAAAAATGCATGAATCAAACGGACGAATTATTTCCAACGGAAATAAGATAAGATGCATTAAAAGTCGGATAAGTGCTATTAAAATATAAGCACTATAACTTATGGGCAAGCCATATCTTTGACCTAGACTGTCAGATTTATGAAACCAAGACCATGCCTAACCAATTAAATATACCCAAAGTTAGAAATGTCTGAACTCAAGGAATGTTTGGGGAAACGAGACTCCAACCGTGTCAAACGGACAAAAACCACCAATACCTTATAAATAGCTCTTTCAACAAACAAGAAAAGTGACACACACACACACACAAAAAAAAATATACCTACTTTGTTGAAAGAAAAGCTTACTGAAAATCATAGCCAAATATCCATATAAGCTTTTCACAAATATTCCAGACACAGTCACCCATATCTCAAATCTCTTTTTAAGAAGAACCTATACTACCATTGAGATATCCCCAAGTTGTTTGAACTTTCCAAAAACAAACAAACCCGTGACCAAAACCATCAACACCTTTCATCTGAGTGAGAAAGCTGGTTGACTTGCAAGCAATATTTTTGTGTAAAAGAAGCTTGTTGAAGTTGATCTCTATTGGAGCTGAAATCTGTGTGACCAAGGAGTTCCGAGATCAAGAGTAACTTGCACCATTTCTGAGTGAAAGAAGCAAGGGGATAGAAGATCTTTAGTGGAGCTGAAATCTATGTGACCAAGGAGTTCCAAGATCATATCCAATCTCCCTCTATCTTGTAGAAGTCTCTGTGTGACTCTTCGATAATCATCATAGTGGAAAAACCTCCCTGATAAAAGGAGAAGAAGGACGTAGCTGGGATTACATCACCCAGTGAACCTTACAAATATCTTGTGTCATTTACCTCTTTAAGCATTCATTGTTTTACTGCTTTACTATTCATACTGCATACATTCTGATAAAGTCTTAAAACAACTAAGCAACTACTTTCGATTAATTAACCGAACGCTAAGCTATAAAATACTTCCGCTGTGCTAACTCTGATTTAGTGATTAAACTCAGCCCTACTTTGGTAAGCGTTGAAATCACCGAGTCTAAGTTAACGTTTCTCAAGCGCCACATCCAGCGCTTAAACTTGTCAAGCGTTCAAATACTTCAAAGTGATACGAATTTTTAAGAAGTCGAAAAAGACTTCAGGGTCTATTCAACCCCCCCCCCCCCTTCTAGACCCTTTCGTATACCACTTGGGACCAACAAGATCCTTCTCGGATTTCATCATCAATTTTGACATGGATGACATTGAAGGATCACTCTCGACACTTATGAGCAAGCTGATGACTGCACAACAACGAATGAAAGAGAGTTGGGGTGCATTCAAGTTTCCTGTTATTTCAAGTAATACTGAACTAGCTGGCAAAATCAGAGAACCCAAAATCACAAAGACTCAGAAGTTTAAGCAAAAAGGTCCAAAGAAGACAGACACATGTCTTCATTGCCATGAGATGGGGCACTGGAAACGTGACTGTCCCATGCTGAATGCAAAAATTACTTCAGGTATAGAACTTAATTTTTTAGAAACAAATTGTTCTGTTACCATATTTTCAACTTCCTGGATTCTAGACTCTAGGGCTAGTGCTCACATATGTGTTATGAATCAGGAGCTGGAAAGAAGTAAGAAGCTGGAGCATGGTGAAGTTATGATCAATGTTGGCAGCGGTCATAGTGTAGCAGCCTCACACATTGGCACCACTTTCCTTGGTTTATCATCTGGACATTTATTATATTTAGACAATTGCCTTGTTTTGCCCAACGGGCTTAAGAATATTGTTTCAATTCTTGTTTTAGTCAGGAAAGGTTATTTATTTTCCTTTATGAACAATTCTTGTGACATTTATTTTAGAAATGAATGTGTTGGCAATGCGTCTTTAATAAATGGTTTATATTATATTAATGTCCAAAGTGATTGTAATGTTAACGCTGTAACAAGAAAACGCAGAAGGTATGGTACAAACTTAAGACAGCTGTGGCACTTGGGTATGATTCTAAAAGAGGGTATAATTCTAAAAGAGGTCTTTTGCCCATGAGACATGGAATTCATCTCTCCAAAAAGATGAGTCCTCAAAGTAAGGAAGATCGAAGAGAAATGAGTACCATCCCCTATGCGTCGGCAGTGGGAAGTCTTATGTACGCCATGTTATGCACGAGACCAGATCTTGCATACACTGTGAGCGTGGTAAGTAGGTTTCAAGCTAACTCAGGCAAAGAACATTGGATGGCCGTGAAATCAATCTTGAAGTACTTAAGAACAACTAACGATATGATCCTCACATATGGAAATGGAGAAATGAAAGTGGATGGTTATACTGATTCAGATTTCCAATCTGACATCGATGACCGAAAATCCACTTTTGGGTTCATATTCACTTTAAACGGTGGAGCAGTGTCTTGGAAAAGTTCCAAGCAAAGCACAACTGCCGATTCGACCACCGAAGCTGAATATGTGGCAGCTTCGGAGGCGTCCAAGGAGGCTATTTGGATAAAGAAGTTCATTACGGAATTTCCAGTTGTTCCTAGCATGGAGCTTCTGTTGCCACTATGGTGTGACAACAACGGAGCCATCGCGCAAGGAAAGGAACCAAGGTCTCACAACAAATCCTAACACATAGAGGCGAGATATCACATAATTCGAGAAATCGTTGGAAGAGGTGACATCGCCGTGCAGAAAATAGCCTCAGCTGATAACGTAGATGATCCACTCACTAAGCCATTAGCGCAAGCGGTGCTAGAGCAACATCTTGAGAAGATGGGTATAAGATACCAAAGCGATTGGAATTAAGTGCAAGTGGGAGATTGTTAGGTATATGTCCTAGATGCCAATGAGGACAAATAGTTAGATTAGGGTATCTTATTATGTTGTACAAACTATTAAGAAGAAATTAACAAAGGCATTTATATTTTGTTCATATAAACCTTTACGGCATCATTATAAGTATTGAACATATAGTCCATGTGAATAAAGGTTTGACTC
The DNA here is from genome assembly GCA_019426215.1 of Buddleja alternifolia. NCBI lineage: Eukaryota > Viridiplantae > Streptophyta > Magnoliopsida > Lamiales > Scrophulariaceae > Buddleja > Buddleja alternifolia. The sequence goes on along the minus strand of CM033404.1, from coordinate 22,423,337 downwards.
TTTGCCCTTTATGGAATAAAGACGTGGCATGGGACGAGTCTTACACCTTATCACTTAAAAGAGTTCGCAAGTCAAAGAATCTTGATTGGGCAATAAGATTCGACTTGTATGACACATGCTCTGTCGATGAGTGCCAGTCGAACACTATAGGGATAGTGGGAGCAGGTATCATAGATATGTCAATGGAATTGACATATTCGAACACGACTCGTAGTAATCCGATCACATGGGTATTTACTCAATGACTGTCAATGATTGGATTACTGATCATAATAGTATGCGTGAGCCTTAGACCTGAGGGTTCATGATCAGTGTGCTTGTATTATTGGATCTGTTACCAGAGTAGTTAGGCCCATATCACCCGTCGGTGGGGTCGACCTCGAAGTGTGATATCAATGAGACAAGTAGCAGTTGATCAATGATCGCCAAGATGGGATTCACTGTCTCGATAGTAAACGAGAAAGTATCATGTGCGATTATAGGCTAATGCAATTATAAGTCTTTGGCTAAAACATACACAACTAACTCATGTGGGACATTGAGGGTAGTTTAGTAATTTCATTATGCTATAATCTAATGCACAATATCAAGTTTAGTGAGTTTGACATTTTCCATAACTCTCACTTGATCGGGATACGTCAGTGAAGGGCTTATACTCATACGGTATTTATGGTCAAGAGGTTCGTAAAATGATTCATTCATTTCGTACTCAATTGGGTTACGATGTGAGTCTACGGGACTGGCTAGGTGACACTCACATCCTTAGGTAATTCCTCCCTTTGCCAATTGAGACGAACCTAAAGAGTCGCACTATAAGAAACAAGCGGGATGTATCTTTTTGTGTAAATCTTTTAGAAAGAATTAAATGGACTAATTGATTTAATTAGGTTAAATCAATTAATTAAATAATTAATTTAATTAGATTAGATTAAATTATTTAATTAGTATATTAATTAATTAATTAATACTATATATTATATTTAAATTGGATTTAAATTTAAATATATCCAGATGGGCTAGAAATTAGACAAGCCAATTAAAAGCTCACCCAGTCCAAAGAAAGCCCTAAGGGGACGGCCACTCTAGGGTTTTTGGAGTAGCCTCCAACTTGTTCCACAAGCTAGTTGAGTTTAAATAGGACTCCTATAGTGGAACAAATCTTTGGTGACCAGATAACATTACACAACACAAAAGGAAAAGAACTCTCTCCCTTCTCTCCTCTCTAGCCGTCCATCATTGTCAAAAAAGAGGAGTTTCGGGATCTTTTGAAGGCTCGTTTCGTGTGAAGCTTTAGAGATAGGAGCCCTTGGAGGATTGTTGTTCTGTAGAATCAATAAACGAATCAAAAGGGTATGTTTATTTATTCTAAATTTTGCGAAACCCACGAAAAAATCATCAGATCCATTTTTGTGATCTACCGGTAGGAATCCTTGAATCTTCCGCTGCAATTCTCTATATTTACTGTACGGGATTCCTAACACATGATGGGTTAATTAACTTTTTTCTTAGGATTACAAGTTAAACAACTCTCTAATGGCATATTTATGAACCAAGCTAAATATACAAGAGATATGATTAAGAAATTTGGTATGAAAAACGCATCATCTTCAAAAATTCCAATGAGCCAAACGCTTAAGTTAGATAAAGATGAAAGTGGGAAGAAAATTGATATCACTAACTATAAAGGTATCATTGGATTACTTCTTTATCTTACCGCTAGTAGACTCGACTCGATATTTTGTTTTCGGTATGCATGTGTGCACGCTTTCAAGCTGATCCGAGAGAATTACACTTAAATGTTGCCAAGAGAATTCTCAAATACCTAAAAGGCACACAAAATGTGGGCTTATGGTATCCAAGGGACTCTCTTTTTGAACAAATTGGTTATTCAAACGCAGATTTTGCAGGATGCAAAATTGATAGAAAAAGTACTAGTGGTACATGTCAATTTCTAGGTGATAGATTAATTTCATGGCATAGTAAGAAACAACAATCCATAGCGACTTCTACTGTTGAAGCAGAGTATGTAGCCGCTGGGAGCTGTTGTGCACAAGTCCTTTGGATGAGGCAACAACTTAGAGATTATGGAACAATCTTAGGTCCTACCCCAATCCATTGTGATAACCAAAGCGCTTTAGCTATGACCCAAAATCCAGTCATTCATTCTAGAACTAAACACATTGGCATTCACTACCACTTCTTGCGTGACCATGTTCAAAAGAACGATATCTCCATGCACTTTATTGGTACTGAGAAACAACTGGCAGATATCTTCACCAAAGCGCTCAACGAACAACGTTTTCTCACTTTGAGAAGTGAATTAGGTATGATTGATTTAAACGCTTAAAACCTAAACCATCATATTTTATAGGCATGTAATTTAGGGGTAATCCACCTTAATTTTTATGTCTAAAAGAATTTTTCAAAATTGAAATGAGTTATAAATTTTAGGGGGAATTTTAAAATTGTACTTATTTCAGTCTATGAGCGACTGCGATAAAAAAATGACTTTGAAAAATTTATGCATTAACCACTAGCGCTTATCTATTATGCATGACAAAATTAATCTCTAATAAAATTAAATAAAAATATCTTATCAAAAGCGATTGACCTTTATCAAAAAGACTTTAGCGTTAAAAGATTCCCAATTTAACGCTAAGTAACTTTCTCTGAAAATCATGCATAGTTTTCATCGCTAAATAGGTAGCGTGTGGATAAGTCCAAAAGATGAGATTTGACAGCTGCCCACACGTGCCTATCAAATCAAACTGACGGTTAATGATTCCTATCTAAAAACTAAGCGTTTCAGTTACTGCACCTATCTGAGTACGTGTTAGTGTACTATCAGGCGCGTGTACTCCACGCTGAAAATTTCAAAATTATTCAAACGTTTTGAAAAAATAACTGCGGACTTCAAACTTTTATAATTCACCGCTGTTACCCTATTTTACCGCACTTTTTGACATCCGTCTTTATGGGTAAACGACTCGGATTTAATTTTTGTTATTTTCAAATAATTTCTGTACATGTGTCAATCATCTAATAGTTGAGGAGTTACTTTTTGCCTTCTATTTAAACCCTTTGCAATCTTTACAGTAACATTTTATCACTTCCAAATACTCATACTGTAAAAGTTCTTCTCTCTAAGGCAAAAAGACTCTCCTTTCTCTCCTTAACTGAAGCTTTTTCAGTTCATCAATGGCACCCAAATCTTCAAAATCTGCTGCCGGAAAATCTTCCAAAACCTAGAAACCAGTCACTGTTAATGCCAAATTTCTTGTTAACTGGGACTACCTTCAAGACAACCAGAACTTTCCTCTGAGGACTGTTCTTTCCCTAGTCCAAGAGTCTGGTTTTGATGACATGATGACTCCTCATTCACACATCTATAAGGAAGAAACCTTTTTCTTCTTCAAGAACGCAAAAATCTCCGACGACGGAAACTCCATTTCCTTTTGCTCGTGAGACCTTCGTTTTCACTCCTCATCTCCTATCGTCTTTACTCCATCTGCTACATGATGGTGGAGAAATTGAAAACGTTACTCTTGGAGATGCTACCCAAGTCTGGGTACTGATCAAGGAAGAAGACATTGAAGCTGCCTACGAACCTAACTTCAAAAAGAATGACATGAAGGGTGAATATGTCATTTTGGCGGACATGTGCTCTAAGATGATCGAATGCAAGAAGGGAAGCTTCGATAAAATCTCCAATATTTAATACAAAATGATGGTAGCAATTCTGACCTTGTGGAAAATAAATTGGTCGCTTTACGTTTTTAATCGCTTCAAAGCAGTGATGGCTGAGTCGGTAAATCCCAAGCCTTATGGGATTGTGCTAAGTCGTATTTTAAGCGCTAGCAGTTTCGTCAACACCACTGGAAAGAAAGTCCCAGTGCTTAAGTTCTATGGGAAGAAGATGATCAGCGAGCTACTCAAACCAAGGCGACGTGGCGGTGCAGCGGTTCCCAAGAAAGAGCGTGAGCGACTCCTTGCAGAAGGAATAGTTTGAAGTGATGATGAAGAACAAGCGACTTCATCTTTATCATCCTCATCTGAAGAAGTGGTGGTTAAGCGACCTAAAGGAAAGATCGCTATTAAGGTCGCTGAGCCAGCCAAGCCAGCAAAGAAGCAAAAGAAGAAGCCGGAGCCAAAGAAAAACAGAAGTCTACCTATCCTTCTCCCAAATCAACCTCTCCCCTTCTAGCATTTGACTTCTCTCCCGAAGAAGAAGAAGGACCGCTAGTCCACACGGACTCCTTTATCCACTCCAACTGCATCAACAAGCGCTCCAGTCCAGTCAGCGCTTGAAGAGCTAGTGGGTTATTCCTCCTTCTTCTGACGCTATCCTTGAAACTACACCAGATCCTGCTACTGCTCCTAGAGTTCTATCAATAGAGCTTGGTGATTATCAGGGCAAGTACTTGTCTTAGACAATTTATTTTATCCTCTCCTATATTTTTCTTTTAACACTAGGATAAAATTGCTCTTTTAGCGTTTAGCGAATATAGAATCCAGCATACTTTGAATATATTAGAAGGATTCAAAATTCCTATTCAAGCTGTTCCCCTCATTTCTTTCCTCGATTTAGATCCTGAAGAAGTGGTCCCGGAGCTTGAGGAAAATGTACCAAATGTTAAAACAGATCAAGCGACTGCGTCAGTCGATGATAGTCCTCAAGGTAAGCGTTGTAGTCTTTTATTTGTGATTTCTACTTAGTAGAAATTTTGCTTGCTTGTATCAACTCAAAAAGCACCTGACGCTGATGCACCTCCACCTTCAGAAGTTCCTATTGAAGTAGATGTTGATTTGGCAACTGTTGTGGATACAGCTAAAGAAGCAGCTCAAGTTCTTCCTGACGCTGAAACATCTCTAGTCACTGAAGCAACTCTGTACGCTGAGTGGTCGATAGAAGTGTCCCCTATCCCAACAGAAGCAATTGCCATTGTTCCTACTCCAACCGGATCTCTTCCTCGTGTCATCGATTTCTTTCCCCGTGGATATACTACCGAAGTTGAATTCTATTATGACGCTAGAGAACGTGACACCAAAACCTTAGTTGAATCGGAGATAACTTTTGAGGATACTCTCCACAACCCTCGTCTCTCCAACACAGACAGATTTAAATTTTTTAGAAGACTTGCAGATCTTGATCTCTACACACTAGAGCGTCTTCAATCTCGCTTGGAATATATTTGAAGACCAGTGATCAATAGAACAGATTTCAACCAAGAACGTTTTAATTTCACCGGTCGCTCTGATGAGTCTTTCTATCCTCTTCCGTCAAACAAAATTGTCATAAAAGATCCCCACATGGGCGATTGGCTGAAAAACCCCGATGAAGAGGATCTCAACAAGATTGGGTACTCGGCCCTTCCAAAAGTCATCAACTCTCCTCAGAATGCTCTTTCTCCTAATCCACTTAAACTTTGGAAAAGAAAAGGACCGATTGTCGGTGAGCGTTCGAATCTGATGAATTCGTGGATAGAAGATAAAGCTCGTGAATACTTGTCAAGACTTTGGGCTGAGGATTATGATGAAGAAACTGATCAATTTGAGAAGTATCTAGCCGCTAGAAAAGAACAGAAGAAAGCTGACAAGGTTGGCAAGCGGTGGATGATGGATACAGCTAGAATTTGGAGTCAAATACAGACGCCGAGGGTTTGCTACTTTTCTACTTGAACAGCGTCATCATATTGCTAAAACTATTAGCGACCAGCCCGCATACATGCAACCTATTGAACGCTACATCCGCCAACAGCTAGCCTTATTCAGTCAAGGAGGACGCTATGTGTTTCACCCTCATCAAGCGTTTGTTCAGCGCATCTTTCCAGATCTGAATGAGGATGCATCTACAAGTAAGCGAGATGCTCATCCCAGTCCAAGTACAGCTCACATGAGATTGGAAGATGATCATGCTGACCTTGCAGAATTCTACTGAGAACGCAGAGCAATTATTGAAAATGCCCAGTCGCTGGATATCACAATTACTCCACATTTTGGTGATGGTCTTAGTGATTTCAAAGGGTACAACCTACTTCCCGTTCTATTCTGTGAGCAAAATATCCAAGTGGCTAAAATGATCTTGCTAATCAGGCCAGTGGACCAAGAATCTGCCCAAGCGCTAATGCCATTTATTTTGGACTTTTACAACTCTTACATTTCAGGAGTTGATCTGCCCGAGGATGTGCCATTTGCACTCAGCACTGAAGAGCGTTCAGACACTATATTCTTCATCCCATAGACCAACATTATAAGTGTGAAGCATGTCATGGAAGCGATTGGCCCACTCTGGGTCATTGCTGTTGAGAAACCTTCTCCTCCTATGGAGATTGTTGAGATAGAAGAGGAACAAACTCCTGTTGTGGAAATCGCCCAACCCACAGATGCTGACCTACAAACTAAAGTTACCCCTAGCGATCCAGCTGTTGAGATTTCTCTTGTTGAACAAGTTGTTCAGATTGAGGCAGCTACTCAATCTCTTGCCTCAATGATAGAAGAAGTTCCATGCAAAGATTTATGAAGAGCCGTTTATCAGAGATAAAACCAAAAGCAAGGCTGTAGTTTCAAGATCATATGGACTCATTCCGTCTCCTGAGCGTTCGTTTTCATCGGATTCTGATTCGAAAAGTGATCAAGAGACTCGAGACTTTAGAAGAGTTGTTAGGAACTCGCTCAATACCATCGCGGGTTCCTGCTCTAAGATACTCGACAATGATGAAAGAAATATCAAGTTGGTCACTGACACTAGAAGTCGTGATATTTCAAACGCTGCTACAAAGAGCATAATAACAATCATGGATAGCATATCACCGCTGATCACTACTCTTTCTGAAGAATTCAATCGGACGCTAGCCCATAATGCATCCACCGATACTGAGCGACATACTTCTTCCAATTTGGTCTCTCAAAGTATCACTGAGAAAGTTGCTCTTTTGGTAGATGAAGTCAAACTTCTTCGTCGGGACATCGCTGAATTAAAGACCTCCCTTGATGATGCTAAGAAGGGGGAACATCAAAAAGAAAATTCCCAGTCCAAGTCCATCTCTAAAACAGATAACAAGCACTGGCGATCTATGTTCGAAGAAATAGTGAGCATAAAGAAATTGCTTACTAAAAAGCGAAAGCCTAGATATTATCAAGGCAGGCACTTGCTTCCGGACTTAGACGTTGAGTTCTTAGAGAGTATGGGTTTTCATCCATATTTCGGACCGCTTGGAAGACCTATCAACTTGAAATCCACCAAGGATAGAAGACAAGACATTTACTATGACTTGATCCAAGAACTTAGAATCCCTTCGAGGGATTGGGTGGAATATGTCATTAGACAAAGAAGACATGGCTACAATGAAGTTCAGCATACAACCATGATAGATGTTGATAGACTTCTACTAGACTTAGCAACGTAAATCTACCAAGAAGAAGAAGCAAATAGGAAGTGTCAAAAAAGATGAATGCCTATGTTGTTTAACATATTTCTGTTTGGCGCTTTAAATGTATTTACTTTCAGCATAAAACTTGTACGCTTACTTTTCATAAATGAATGAATGTTTTATCGTTGAAATAACTTGTTGAAGCTAATCTAACTTTAGCTAACTTAACTAACTTTCCAAACGCTAACTTATGACCTTTTTGGACTTTTCTTTGAACTCTTAATCTATAAAAGAGTTATAAGAATTAAGGTCTTGACATCATCAAAAAGGGGAAAATTGTTAGAAAATTTCATGTTAGATGTTTTGATGATGATAAGATAGGATTCTATATTAGACCCAAAAAAAAAGAATGTAAGTTTATATTTTCATAGAATTTATGTATAAGCATTTGAAAGTTTGTGATAAGAGGCATTTTTACGTGTTTTTAAGCCCCTTTGCGTTTATGTCTTAGGTTCATTTATCGCTTGATTCTTGCCACATGTGCGTTTAATTCGTGCATTAAGTGAATTCAGGTCTTAAATGGATACAATCAAAGAACGGGATGAAAAATGACGTGTAAAACAAGTTTAGGCCAAATTGCTATGCACCCCTATGCCCAAGCGCCTAAAAACCCATGCCCAGGCGCTGGACAAGATGGAAATAACGTCAACATTCTGCTTACCACCCCTAGGCGCCATCTTGCCCACGCCCGGGCGCCGTATCTACACCACTTTCCACGTTCGAGCGCTATTTCCATATGTTTAAAGGCCGAATTGGATGAAGTTCCCTTCTACAATGTTGTAGAACTATGTGTTAGCTTCAAATGAGGACTTGAATCATCCAAATCGGAGTTTCTTGGAGAAAGTTATGAATGAAATACGATTGCTGCGCAGGATACATTGCATTTAATTTCAGCATTCTGAATCCCGCGCCCAAGCGCCGTAATGCCACGCCTAGGCGTGTCCACACCCGAATTTTGATTCTTTTCAGCCAAAAGATCATCATTTGATGGGGGAATGGAACATTTAAAGCCAAGAGGTCATCACATGTATGGGGGGGATGTCATAAGTATGTTTCCTTGTAGATCTACTTTATGGAATTTTATACTACTCACTTTAAGAGTAGTGGAGGACACACTAGGGGAGACACACACTAAGAGCTGATTTGGGGTGGTCTTCTTAAGGATTTTTTGGAGCACACTTGACGGAACATCTTGTAGGAGGGGAGAGAGAGAGGCATTTTGGCCATCACTTTTCACTCATCATCATTCATCACCATTCTTCATCACTTTTGGAGGGGAACAAAGAGAGAGGAGTTAAGGATTGAAGATCAAAAGCAAGGATCCATCATCAATCAATTGAGGGAGTTTTAATTATTTGCATTTACATGTTTATTTCCATGAGTATGTATATGTTTGTATTAGATTTTCGTAAAGCCTTGATGAGAGGCTAATATTGTAGAACTAAGGCCATGTGAAAGCCAATTTATGAATCAATATATGTGAAGTGAATTTTCGTATTAATTCTCATATTGCTTTGTGTGTTGATTTTGAGCTTTTATTACAATCATGTGCTTGATCACCATATGCTTGCTATCTTGCCTAGTCTAGTCATTCGAGAGAAGATAGGTTAGGGTTCAAATGAATCAACACATCATCCGAAACTAATGTGAAATTGCTCCTAGAAATAGGTAAAGATTTCCGGGTGCGGTTAGCCGGATTTATCCGGGGAAACTCTAGAACGTTAATGCGTGGTTATTGATTAGATTCTCGGATAGACATATTTAGAGAACCATCAATTAATCATAGGATTATTATGTGCCGAGACATCGGGTAATAATTATCTAAGGAATTTCCACCAAAGCAATAGGAGTCTAATAATTCGAAGAGTAGCTCATCTATATTGACGAGTAGATTCGGTTGTAGCATGTGCCTTAGTCATTTTATCATACGTAAGATTTAATCTATAGTTCGTTTCTTTTTGGTTCGTCACTAGCTTACTCGTTTTATTGCAATCTACTTTTGTCCATTTTCATTAATCATAAACTAAAATTCAAGTTTCCGTGGTTCGACAACTCGGACTTTTTGTCCACTTATTACTACATACGTCTAGTGCACTTGCTATCATAGCACGTTAGCTTTTAGCGTGTCAGTTTGTAATTTTATTTAGGCTTGTAATTTTTATCTTTGTAGAATTTAGACTAAGTTTTTGACACCGAATCGCTAATAGAATTCTAGGTGAGTCTATTAGAGATGAAGTTGAAGATCAGCGTCTGAAGACAAATGAAGATAAAGATTTGTTCTTAGCATCTGTCAAACGCTAAAGGACTGTTTCAGGACTTATGAATCAAGCGCTCAAAACACTCCAGCAATCAAAGATAAGATTCACTTGAAATAAATTCTCAAGTCCTGAAGGACTTAAATGCAATCATTCAAAGGACATTTATTTCCAACGGGAAATAAATTCAAATGCATTAAATGCCTGATAAGTGCATTAAATGTGATAAGCTATTATGACTTGTGGACATGCCACCTTTTGACAAGACTGTCAGATTTCAGAGTTTGAAACTGTTGGGAATCCTATAGGGCATGCGCAGCGGAAACGAAAAACAAATCCAGATTCCTAAACCAAGATCAATTTGTGGCTTTCGTCGATTTTAAACGAGAAAATGATGAATACGAAAAACTTACCTTTTTGCGTATTCAACTTGGATCCTTGTGAATCTTCAATCTTCTCCAACGGTTCAATTGTACCGTCTCTAGATCATCACATAGGAACAGACTCCAGTAAATCTCCATCTCCAATCTCCATGGTGGCTAGGCGAGATCAAGTGGACTGTGAAGAGAGAAGAAGAAAACATTTTCTCCTCTGCTTTGTATTTCTGGTGGAGGATTTCAGTTATGTGAATTGTTACAACTATGTAATCTGGCTTGTGTTGGAGGATTAAATAAATCCTCCAACTAAAGCCTACCGGATCACACACACACGCCCATATGGGCCATTGGACAATCAATTGGGCTATGTTGACCCAGTCAACTTAGTCCAATTAATTTAATCAATAAATTTATAATCCAATTAAATATATATTGATTAAATCAATATTAATTAATTAATCAGATAATTAAATATTATTCTAATCCAAATAATTAATTAACCTAGTCAATAAAATATTCAAACTAATTAATTTAATTTACCATTGTTTAATCCAATTAAAAAACTAATTAAATTAATTTGTCCAATTAATTAATTCATCCTTCCCAAGGACAAATTACCAGAACACCCTCCAAATACAAGACTTGATTTTCCCGTCTATTCTTTTATAGTGCGACTCTCTAGATTTGTCTCAATTGGCAATGGGAGGATACCAAAGGATGTGGGTGATACCTAGCCAGCACCGTGGCCCCACATCGTAGCCCAACCGAGTACGAAATGATTATATCATTACGAACCTCTAGATTATGATATCGTATGAGTATAAGTCCTTCATTTACATATCCCGATCGAGTGAGAGTCATGGAATATGTCAAACTCACAGGACTCAATGCTATGCTTAAGAATCATGGTAATATGAGATCACTAAACACGAGTTAGTTCATCAGCTCTGGCCAGAGACTTTCAATCTCATTTACCTATGACGGCATAGGATACTTCTCGTTTACTTTCGAGACAGTGAATTCCATCTTGGTAATCATCTCACATGTTGCTTGTCCATTGGAACGCATTTCGAGGTCGGCCCCTCCAACGGGTGAATTGAGCCTAACTACTCTAGTGACAGAATCCAACGTCACAAGCACACTGTGACCGTAACTCCTCACGTCTAAGGCTCACGCATACCTTCATAATCAGTAATCCAATCATTGACAGTCACCGAGTAAAAACCCATGTGATCGGATTACTACGAGCTGTGTTCGAATACACTAATTCCATCAATGTATCTATGACACAAACTCCCACTATCTCATAGTGTTCGACTGACACTCCTTTGTCAGAGTATGTGTCATACAAGTCTTATACGAATCTCAATGCCCAATTGAGATTCTCCGACTTGCGAACAATTTAAGTGATCAAGTATCAAACTCTTCCAGTGCCCATCTCCTCAAGAAGTGCGAAGGTTTGCCTTGACACACATGGACTACTTGTTCATTTACGACTTATAGATGCCATCAAGAATTATACGAACAACATAATATTGCCTTTATATTAATTAGAGGTTGTATAATATAAACTCGTGCCTCATATTCTAACTCCTCGTTAGCATCAAGGGCACATTCCCAACAATCTCCCACTTCCACTCAATGCCAATCGCTACGGTATTAAAAACCCATCTTCTAAAGATGTTGCTCTAGCACCGCCTGTGACAATACCCAGTGAGTGGATCAGCCGTTTAATCGGCTGGGCTTATTTTCTACAAAGCTACATCGCCCTTTCCAATGATCTCTCAAGAGATGTTGTATCTCTCACCATTTGTCTGGATTTGTGAGACCTAGGTTCCTTTTATACGCATGAGCTTCATTTCATCACAGTGAAGTGACATTGCAAGCTCCACGTTAGGGACCCATAGAAGTTCTATCACGAACTTCAGATCCAAACAGTTTCCTTTGACAGCCTCCAAGGCTCCAAGGCATTTCATATTCATTCTCAGTAGTAGAGTATTGTACTTGGAACCTTTCAAAGTTACTACTCCACAATTGAGGGTGAATACTAACCCAAAGTTGAATTTTAATTTCCTTTGTCAGACTCAAGGTCCAAATTATGTCATCAAAGTGAAGATTCTAACTACGAGAGGTCCGCTTAAATCCATAAATGGATTCATATAGCTTGTAGACCTTATGATAATCGACCTTAAATGTGAAACCATTGGGCTGTTCGAAATGGATGTCCTTCTAGATGAATCTATTTATGAACTAGTCTTCACATCCACGTGCTAGATTTTCATAATATTGGTGTGTTGTTATTGAAAGTAAGATTCTAATGGATTTGATTTTAGTTGTGGCAAAGGGGCTTCCTCATAGTCAATGCCCTTCTTTTGACTACACCCTTTCGCCATCAGCCTAGCTTCGCCATTCGAATCAATCTTTCTCTTGTATATGTATTCACCTCTGATGAGTTCAAAACTCTTGGGGCAATCTACTAGAGTCCAGGATTGATTCAAAGACATCTAATCCATCTTCACTTTCATAACCTTGACACCTTCTTGTAGAGTCCATATCCACCATCAATTTGTCAAGGTAGAGGGATTGTATCCTTGGTTCTCCTCTGCTAATCATTCATCCTATGCTCTCTTTGTAGCAGACAACCACTTTTCTCAAGCGGCTGAGAGACTCTTCCATATCAATCATTGGTGGTTGTGTTTTAATGGGCTTAGTTTGGTTCCTTGAATAGTAGTGTCCTAAGATGTTTTATTTTATTCTTTTAGAATAACCTTTCCACCTTCTCCAATTTCTTGAACGATCTTATCTTCAAGACAACAGACCTCTAAGGCCATAATGATCCCCTGATCATCATGTAAGTAGAAAGAGTCCTCCCACTGAATCTTTGGGATAACTAACGAAATGTCCTTTTAAGGACCAAGCCTCCAGATTCTTTACCTGTATCTTTTCTACGTTGGTTGGGAATTCCCATACCGTCACGTGTTTAAGATTAGGCTTCCACTGGGGCCACATCTGATATGGTTCCTTAGGAATAAATTTGGAGGGATATCTATTCAAGATGAACCTATGAGTAGCGAAAGACTCATTATGAATTGGGTAATTCTATGTAGCTTAGCATAGAATGAGTCATCTCCAACGATGTCTCGTTCTTGCATACTACTACCCTATCCATTTGTAGAGTCGCTAGAAGTATAGACTGTGAAACTATGTTACGTTCTTTTAGGAACGGGTCAAATTAGGAAATCATACACTTGACATTACAATCCATTTGTAGTGTCTTAGTAAGATACCATATATTCAACCATAGACGTCAGTACGCACAAACTTTAGAACTTGAGCGGCCCTTTAATATGTTCCCTGTGAAGGGAGATTTGATCATCTTGCCTATGAGATAAAATTCTTAAGTTTCGATAGGGATCTAATCCCAATGGGCTTGTACCCCCACATTTCTCCTAACTAGTGAATCTTATGCTCGTAAGGCATGACCTAATCTTAGGTGCCAAACAATTCTTCCAGTTTATTTCTAGCATACTACGTTCTCTAGTTTATGTGTTCATAGTATACTAATTCCAAACTTTCAAATCGTGTTAACAATTTTAATAAGGATGTATTGTTCCCACACTTATTTCCAAAATTAATGCCATGAAAGTTATTACCAAACTTAAAGAAGTACCATTTATTGACCAAGTCAGAAAATGATAACTTTCTTAATGTCATTTGATAAAACTAATCAATCATCCAAACGTGTTCAGAATTATAAAAGAATAGAGGTGGACTTTATTTGGATACACCCGACACCATGTCTAGTTCCAATATTGATCACCTCTTGTTTCCCCAACTTTTGTATTTCTTCTAATTCTTCAATCATGAGCACTAGCTCTAGAATGTAGAATATAAAAGGTTGAGAAAACCGGTCATAAAACAGTTGTTTCCAAAACATATGGTTCTATGTCCAGTGCGCCTCATATTTAAGCCCTACTCTTCGTCTCGTTCTTAGACTTGAGTAGTGTTTGCTTCAAGCATACAAATCAATGACTCTGAACTGAGGACCTTCCTTAAATTTCTAAGTCTATTGATTTGGTTAGGCCAGTATAGACAATATTCTCAAGCATAATTTTAAACGGGTTAATTTCTAAGAGAAATATACAATAAACACAGAAAATAAAGAAGATTCAATTAGGATGTTTATATTGTACACAAGTAAAACTAGGATTTTAATTTTACTTGGCTCCCACTACATTTTTCGAAACATTGCACTCCCACTGCAATTTTCGGAAATCTCGTTGGATAGATTTTGTAGTGAGTATTGAGTTCTTCAAATAATTCAGTGGGTTGCAACCTAACCGATTTCTGGCCCACTGATTATTCAAAGTGGTGTCATACACCAATTTATCCAATAAATGATTCAATACCTTTCCCCATAGTTCACCAAACCGCAACTGAACAGGTTTCTAAGCTCGTGAACTACCCGAGTTCATTCCCACTAACTCTTATAATCTAACATTTGAATTTCACCTTGCAACCGAACAGGTTTCTGGGGTGAAATATGTTTCGATTAAGGCATTCCATGCACTTAATAAAATTTCAAATTATTTCTAAATGCATAACCCCCATAACTGGGAAGCATTACACATCTGTAGTAATTTTAATTTTAGAAAGCTTAGTGGAGGGAGAGGATGACTCACATCCTTTACTAACTCGGAATCATTTAATTTTGGGAGAATTTTAAATATTTTAATCAAGGTCTCACAAAGCATATTAACTCATATCATGCTAACACGCATATAAAGCATAGAAAAACCAAGCAATTCTACTATTACACATTTTCATGGATTAACTAGATCGGCCCAAGCCAATGGGCTAATCAACATATATATTTTAAGCATGCATAATAAAACATAAATTCAAGTCCATGAAATGTGCATCTCATCACATATAACAAGAATTTATCACAAAAGCACTTATGTGAAAAGAGCATAAAATAAACCTAATTTATTTTGTTAATTAATTCCAATTTGATTCTATTTAATCAAAGTGAAATTAAATCCAATTTAATTTTATATGATCGAAAAATCTATGTCATAATCAATTAAATCTAATTTTGTTCACAACAAAACTAAATTTAATTTTGATATTATGATTAAATCAAATTTATTCTTCATGGAATTAAATCCAATTCAATTTCCATTAGAAGATTAATACTAATTTAATCAAAGCACTATTAAATCTATTTGGAATTAATACCTACTTTATTTCAATGGGAGGATTAAATCAACTTTAATCTAAGTGGAATTAAGTCCTACTTATTTTCCATGAAAAAGATTAAATCGATTTCAATCATTGTGAAAACGAGTCTCACATAATTTCCATGAAAATGATTAAATCAATTTTGATCTTAGTGAAATTAAGTCCCACTCAATTTCTATGAAATAATTAAATTAATTTCAATCAGTGTGATATCAAGTCACACTTAATTTCAATGGGAATGATTAAATCAACTTTAATCTTAGTGAAATTAAGTCCTACTCAATTTCAATAAAAGATCAAATTAACTTCAATCAATGTGAAATTAATTTCTATGGGGCTTACTAATCATTGACTAAGTCCCACTTAATCAATCACAAAATTAAATCAGGGTAAATTAAATAGATTCAAAATATCAACAAAACTAAATCCAATTTAATTTCGTTTAATAAATTAAATCTTAATTTAATTTATGTAAATCAAATATAATTTAATTTAAATTAAATCCAATTTAACAATAATTAAATTTAATTCAATTTACAAAGAGGGCTTCAATTTGATAAGAAAGAAGTTTGACCCAATTAATTAAAATTGGGTTTCGGTCTTACCCAATTAATAATTCAATTACAATTTGGGTCCAAGCCGCATATCTTATTCAATCCTATTGAATTAATTGGTGTTGGGTCAAACCCAATACCTAATTGAATTAATTTGAATTGGGCAACTATTAATTAATTCGCACTAGGCCAAGACCAAGACTTCTTAATTAAAATTAGGCTGGGATATTTATTTAATTAATTCGAGTGGGTCAAGCTGACACGCTAAAAGCTAACGTGCTATTGTAGCAAGTGCACTAGTCGTGTGTAGTAATAAGTGGACTAAAAGTCCGGGTTGTCGAACCACGGAGACTTGAATTTTAGTTTATGATTTTAACGAAAAAGGAACAAATATAATTAAAGTAAATTATAGGTAAAATGCATACAATAAGAACAAGATTACACAATTGATTTTACACAAAGTATAAAGGGAGACTAAGGCACATTCTAGGTTCAAATTGATCAATTATACTTATAAAGATTATAGTAAAAGGATTACGCTTATATTGTTATGGTGAGAATTCCGAGGGTAGAGAATAACCGATGTCTCGCGTATAAACTCCTATGCTTAGATCGTGATTTTCCAAATAGTCCTATCCAGAAATCTAACCACTAAACATGCATTAACGTACTAGAGTTCACTCGATTTGAATCGAACAACTTCACCAGGGAATCTTTACCTATGTTTAGGGCAATTCCTCATTAGTTACGGGTCATGATGTGAATTTCTTGCACCCTAAGTCAATTTTCTCCCGAAATATTAACCTAGGCATAAGATTCTAACATATAGTGATCAAGTATATGCAAGATAGGCAAAAACACAAATTCACATCACATAACAATATAAGAACAACCTCAACAATCATCTATTATAAGCATATATCACAATTTGGTCTTACATGGCCCTAGTCTTATGAATTTAGTTCATAATGGATAATATGAAAAACATAAATGAATTAATACACATGTTCATAGACATAATTGAAATGAAAAGCTATAAAAACTCCCTCAAAAGTGAATAATGATGGAACTTCAATTGAATCTTCCTTCTCCAATGATGATGATGAATCAAGAATCCTTCTCTCTCCCCTCTTTTCTTCTCTATGGATCGGTCACTTCCTCCCCCTCTTCTCCAAGAATCTGAAATTGATAGTGAATTATGAACAGTATGGGTTCCCCCTCCTTTTATAGCCAAAATTCCACTAAAGTATGCATTAAGAATTCACATTAAAGTTCCCCAATGAGAATTCCACCTAAGGTGATGCTTAAAGTTTAGCTTTTAAGATTCCAACCAGCTAAAAAATGCTAAACTTTCGGCCCTTAAGAATTCCACCAAGCATAACCATGTGAAAACTTCAACAAAACACATGCATGCTGCCATTTTCTTGCTTTCCAGCGCAGTCTTAGTATTTGCCTCATAAACTTCTCCAAAGATCTCCAAATTGGATGATTCAAGTCCCCATGTTCAGATAAAACATAGATCTACAACTTTCCAGAAGGACATTTTGTCCAATTCAGTCGCTAAGTATACCTAAATTACGTTTCAATATGGAGGTTGTTTCTGATTTGGCATCCATAAAGTAAATCTACCAAGAAACACACTTATGACAACCCCTCAACACATGTGCTGAATTATGGCCAAAAGTGATTCTTACCCATCATATAATGCTGGAATTTAGGCTGAAAAGGAGTAACATTCGGACTATCCATGCCTAGGCGTGACTAGGAGGGCGTTGGGGCGTATCCTGGCACATGTACTTCTCTGTTCGGCGCAACAATCGTATTTCCTTCACAATTATCTCTATAGACCTCCGATTTGGATGTTTCAAGTTCCCATTTGAAGCTAAGACATACATCTAAAACTTTGTAGAAGGAAACTTTGTCTAAGTCGGTCTTGAAATGTACGGAATTATCTCTCGAATGTGGTAGGAGATGCATAAACCGCCTAGGTGTTGAAAAACATGCTTGAACTTGTTTTGTACATCGTTTTTCTTCCCTTATCTTCATGTATTCCCATTTATTACTTGTATTCACTTAACACACCTATTAAATGCAAATGTGATATGATTTAAGCAATAAGTGAATCCAAATCATAAGAATTACGGTCTTAAAAACACGTAAAAACACCTCTTATCACAAGCCCAACTCTATTTTAATTAAAAACGTATTGGACCAAGCCCAACACATAATTAAATGTGTGTTGGGCTCGGTCCAACACACACCAATGCCTTGGTCCGTCTTGGTTAGGATTATGCCCTCAGATGCCATAGAGGATAGAATGTATAGAGCATATATCTTGTATTGAACTTAAACTCTTCTTAAATAAAATGCATTATTGAGTTTTCACTTAATTCTTATCTGCATCTATAAGTTGTGTACAAAGTTTTGTCCATGTTTTCGATGTGATCCCTCTACTTCCTATGGGATAGGAAGATTGGCACTAGAGAGATCGATCTTGATTACTAAAATAAGTTCGCAAGTAATATGAAGCCTTTAATGGACAAATAAAGACTTCGAATACTTGTACAATCTTAGCTCTGACATGGGAGTGCCTGTCTGTATCGTGGGATGATAGGAGATTAAGATTGTAGACACGTCAGTGGAACTGATATGTTCGAACACGACATGCATCGGCTCTGTCACATGGGTTTTCACTCTATGACTGTCAATGACGGAACTAACGATGCGTAATAGGTATATGTGAACCTTTGACCTGAAGTATTAGGCTGAAGATGCACTTGTGACGTCAAGTCTTTCACTAGAGTAGTTAGACCCAATTCACCCTTTGGTGGGGTCAACCTCGAAATACGGACTTGATGGGCAAGTGGTAATCTTAGAAAATATCTAATATGGGATTTGTTCTCTCATAAGTGAATGAGTATGTACCCTATGTAATTATAGAAAAATAGAGATTAAAGACTTTGGCCAAAGCAAACGAGACGATTGTGCTTGGCACTAAATCGATCTCAATGATCTCGTATTTATTATGATTTATACACATGGTCAAGTCCAGTGAGTTTGACATAACCATGACTCTCACTTGACCGGGGAATGTGAACAAAGGGTTTATACATATACGGTATTTACGATTGGAAGGTCTCGGAATGATCCTATCATTCGTTTTCGTTTGGGTTACGAAGTGGGTCACGTGACTGGCTAGGTGTTACCCACTTCCTTTGGTTTCCTCTCATTGCCAAACGAAATGAATCCAAAGAGTCGCGTTAAAGATTGACAAAGAAAAATGAAGAAAAAGGTATTTCTATTATTTCTTCTGGGAGTTTTAATTTATTGGATAAATTAAATGTTTAATTATTCATTAGATGAAATATATTGATAAGATTAATTATTAATTAATTTCCTTGTGAAATATATTAATGAATTAATTTATCTAAATAATTTGGTTATTTAATTAATTTATTTATTTATTGGATATAATAAATTATTAATTGAAATAAGAAATTAATTAAACAAACCAAATCCCGGGGCAAAATAAAGAGTCCAATTGGATGCCTACTAGGCCTCAATGTGGCGTCTTTGAGAGGCCACATATTAGGGCTTTTTTGTTTTGACTGGTTTAATAAGTCATGAGGTATATAAGGACTCTTTGACTAAGAACAAGTAAGAAGAGAATACACAACTCTCAAAAGAAAGAAAAATATTCCTCCCCTCCTCTATACCTAGCCGTCGACCATAGAGAAAGAAGAATGGGGATTTTTCGTTTGTTGATCCGTGCGTGACGATTTAGAGATGACGTATTTTCGTTGTTCGGATCAAGTTCAAGTTTGAAGAATCAAATCAAAGGATTGAAGATTTGGAAGCTTCAATATTTCGAGTTTGGAGAAGAAGAAGTTTTTCTCCATCATCATATTCATATTAACGAGTAAGTTTTATTCGTTATACGCTATTAGATTCAATTAAGCGAATTAGAGTACCAATTGGGTTTTCGTTTTAATTTTTGAAATCCCTTCCGCTGCATTTATGCTTTTCCGAACGAAACCCTACAGTGGTATTAGAGCCAATCTCTGATTTGCATATTTGATCTTGTTTACGTGATTTAAGAATTGCATGTTATGTGTTTTTTAAGCATGTTTGTATGTGTTTCTTAAATCTGCATTTTATGGTTTTTTGCCTAGTTTTTTGATTTTTAGTTATAGTAAATCTGGGGATATATGAGGATATTAAAAATCAAAAAATACCGAGGAAAAACAGGGCTCAAAAGCCCCGAGAAAAATACGCCCAGCAGCGCGCGCTGTTTAGCGCAGCCGGCCCGGCCAGGCCCGTTGGGTAGAGAGCGTGGCCCAACGGGTCGTGGGTTTGGATGCCCAATTCGTTGATCCGGGTCATGGATTCGTGTCGTAAAACGGGCTATGTTTGGGTCGAAATTGAATTTTGAATTTTGGGTGGATCAAAAGGATGATGACCCGAATAATTTAAATCAAGCCCAATTGAAAATTATCCAATTTTGATTTGTTAATTAGTTTGGACTTAATCTAATTAAATCTAAATGGGCCAATTAGATTGGTGATTTGGACTTAAATTAAATTTAGCCCAATAAGAAATTAATAAACGTGAATGTTGTTCTAATTAATTATTTTGAGCCCAATTAAGTTGAATCCAAGTGAACCAAAAGGATGGTGACTTGGGTTTGATGAAATCGAGCCCCAATGAGATTAATTGGAATATAATATTTAATTAGAACTAATTAATTATTTTTCTTGGAGATTAATAATTGATTTATGGATGAAATTTTTTTTTCCTCGACTTGGAAATTACTTCATTTTGAATAAGGAATATAAATTATTTTTCTTAGAGATTAATAATTAATTCTTTGATCAAATAAAAGTATTTTCAATTTTTGATGGCTTTAAATCATAATAAAATAAAATATAGAATTCCATATTTTATGTGTTCATATTATTTTAATTAAAGGTAGATGCACTTAATTCTTAATTTCGTACATCTAAGTCATCTAGTTGGACTAGAATGATTTTAATTGAAATAGTGAATATGTGAAATCATAAGGAATTTGATAAAGGACTTTTTAGTTGGACTAAAATTTTAATAATCAACATAAGTGATTTAATATTGCGAGCCTGTATTAAATGTTGCGAGCATGTATTAATTGATGCGAGCATGTCTTATGTGATTAAAACACTAATCATGGACTTAGGATTATTTATTTTTTAATTTTATGGGTTATCAAATTTGAAACTATTTATTATATTCTTAGAAATAATGCATGTGTTGTTTTAGGAATCGAGATAAAATAGTTCAAAGTTGATAAAGTCAAAAGGCCCATGAATATTTAATAGGTTTAGTCTATGCCTTTTGTGATGGCACATTGGCTCAGGCCCTCTAGTAAAAGTCCATGATCAAGTGATGAATTTATTTATTCATTTATTTAAATTCTATGTTTATTTATACTTCAAGGCATGATTATTAGTAGTATTTTTATGCCTCCCAAATAAATTATACCGTGTTAGAAAAGGATGTTTGACATCCTCACCCTCTACTAAGCTTTCTAAAATTAGAACTACTATAAATGTGTAATGCTTCCCAGTTATGGGGGTTATACATTTAGAAATAATTTAAAATTCTATAAAGTGCACGCAAATGCCTTAATCGAAATATATTTCACCCCAGAAACCAGTTCGGTTGCAAGGAGAAATTCAAATGCCAGATTATAGGAGTTAGTGGGATAAACTCGGGTAGTTCACGAACCTAGAAATCGAATGGGTTGCGGTTTGGTGAACTATAGGGAAACATATTGAAACATTTATTGGATAAATTGATATTAGATATCACTTCAAATAATTAATGGGCCAGAAACCAATTAGGTTGCAACCTATTTAATTAATTGAGGACTTCAATACCTACTGTGGAATCGATGCCAATGATGATTCCCGATTTTCACATGGGAGTGTGGGATTCGAAAAATGCAGTGGGAGCCAAGATAAATTTTAAGTCCTTAATTTTTCTTGGTTAAGTAAATAAAAGTAATCTAATAAATCTTGTTTATTTCTGCAGTCATTTTCTCGTTTATCTCTCTCAAATATGACAAACCTACTTTCAATTCTACTCGAAAAGAATACTCGGACTGGACCTAATTATGTGGACTGGCTTAGAAATTTGTGGATTGTCCTCAATATGGAATCACTGGGATACGTCTTGGAGGCTGATATCCCGGTAGCTCCTGCTATAACATGTGCCAACAAGGAACAGGTCCAAGCCCATGAAAAATGGGTTAAGGACGACCTCCGGGTGAGAGGATACATGGTGGGATCTATGACTAATGATCTTCAAAGGTCACATGATAAGATGCCCACTGCAAGAGCTATCCTAGCTCACCTAGTATAGCTCTATGGAGAGCATAGTCGAACTGCACGATATGAGATATCGAAAGAGCTCTTCGGAGCCAAGATGAAAGAAAGTGAGAAGGTTGGAGATCATGTCCTCAAAATGATTTCGAGGATCGAGAAATTGGAAGCTCTCGAATTCACCATGAATGCCACCCTTCAAACTGACTTATTCTTGCAGTCTCTTCCTGATTCCTTCTCCTAATTTTTGGTTAACTTTAACTGCAATGAGATAGAGTGCAATTTAGCTGGGCTAATGAACAAGTTGGTTACAGCACAATCTCAAATGAAACCAAAGGGAAAGGAAACTGTCTTGGTCATCTCTTCTGGACCCAAAAAGTCTAAGAAGAAGTAGAACAAGAAAAAGTCTGGCGAGCTTGGAGCTCAAGGGGGTACCAAGAAGGGTAAGGGAAAGGCTCAAGGGTTTTACAAGAGCAAAGGACCTAAGAAAACTGATAGATGTCTCGAGTGCGGTGAGCTTGTCAACTGGAAGAGAAACTGTCCTAAATTAGGCAAAGGCGCACATGGTATGGAAGTATTTGTTTTTGAAACTAACTGTTCTATGACCGTATTTTCTACTTCGTGGATTCTGGACTCAGGGGCTAGTGCCCATGTTTGTTGTTTGGATCAGGATCTACAGACAAGTAGAAAGATGGGCCGAGAAGAAGTGATGATCAAAGTAGGCAGCGGGGAAAGCGTCGCAGCTACTAGGATCGGATCTACTTTTCTTTATTTGAATTCTGGACATTTACTGTTTTTAGATAATGTTTTGGTTTTGCCTAAGGGGCTTAAGAACATTCTATCTATTCCTATCTTAGTTAAGATTGGATAGACATTCCGTTTTTCTAAATTAAATTGCGACATTTATTACGGAAATAAATTAGTTGGCAATGCATGTTTAGTTAATGGTTTGTATTATTTAAATGTTCGTAATTCATCTGATGTTAATGTTGTAACACGTAAACGTGGTAGGCAAGAAACTAACTTAAGACTCAAGTGGCATCTTAGACTAGGTCATGCCAGAGAGAATAAAATCCACAAAATGGAAAAAGATGGGCTTTTAAGCTCACTAGGGTTGGACCCTATTCCTACATGTGAATCATGTCTCTTAGGCAAGATGGCTAGATCCCCCTTCACAGGGACTTTTGAAAGGGCTACGCAAGTCTTAGGATTAGTGCATACCGGTTTCTACTACTTCATCACTTTCACTGACGACCATTCAAGATTCGGTCTAGTGTATCTGATAAAGCAAAAGTCTGAATCCTTTGAAAGATTCAAAGAGTTCAAGGCCTTAGTAGAAAATCAAACTGGGCAAAATATAAAAACTCTACGATCGGATCGTGGAGGAGAATATATGAGTGTCGAGTTTGATGAATTCCTAAGACAACAAGGAATAATGTTACAACTAACACCACCAACAACTCCTCAACTGAATGGAGTAGTCGAGCAAAAGAATCGAACACTGTTGGACATGGTTCGTTCCATGCTTAGTTACACTGATTTACCCATTCGTTGTGGGGATACGCGCTCCTTACCGCTGCTCATGTTTTGAATAGATGTTCCTCCAAATCTATTCCTAAAACTCCGCATGAGATGTGGAATAATAGGAGACCGAGTCTTAATCATATTAGATTTGGGGATGCCCCGCTTATGTCAAGAAGACTAAAGTGGAGAAATTGGAAGCAAGATCCCTAATGGGACGTTTCATTGGTTATCCTGAAGATTCCATGAGATTCTTTTTTCACCTGCATGATGATCAAAGAATCATCGTGGCCCTACAAGCTCACTTCCTTGAGGATGAGTTCATCTTGGAAGCGGGCAAAGGTAGGAAAATTGTTCTAGAAGAACAAAATGAAACTCCCTCAAATACATCTGTTCAAGAATCGAGGCCTGAACCTATAGTAGCACAACCACCATGTAGATCTGGTAGAATACCGCATGAACCTGAGAGGTATGGGTATCTACTGCAGGGGGAGCGAGAGCTTCTCACTGTAGTACAAGAAGGTCATGAAGATGATCCTTGTACCTATGATCAAGCGATGGTGGATGTCGACACTTCAAGATGGCGAGAAGCCATGGAAACAGAAATGGACTCTATGCAATCGAACCATGTCTGGACTTTGGTAGGTTGTCCTGAAGGTATAAAACCTATACGATGTAAGTGGATCTACAAAAGAAAGATAGGTAGCGATGGCAAGGTTGACACCTTTAAAGCTAGGCTCATAGCGAAAGGGTATAGTCAAAGAGAAGGAATTGACTATCAAGAAACCTTTTCGCCCGTGGCTATGATAAAGTCCATACGAATTCTGTTATCCATAGCTGCATACTTAGATTATGAGATATGGCAAATGGATGTAAAAACGGCCTTTCTAAATAGATTCCTCGAGGAGGATATCTATATGGAATAGCAAAAGGGTTTTGTGCCCGAGTCCGATATCCATAAAGTGTGTAAACTTGAGAGGTCCATTTACTGTCTCAAGCAAGCATCTAGAAGCTGGAATCTCCGTTTTGATGAAGAAGTTAAGGGATATGGCTTCATCAAGAATGAAGATGAACTAGGTGTCTACAAGAAGACTAGTGGGAGCAAACTCTCGTTCTTAGTACTATATGTGGATGACATTCTACTTATAGGAAATGACGTAGGAATGCTCACAACTGTTAAGAAATGACCTTCGAGTACGTTTTCCATGAAAGACTTGGGAGAAGCCACATACATTCTAGGAATTCGTATCTACAGGGATAGAACGAATAGAATGATAGGCCTCTCTCAAGCCCTTTACTTAGAAAAGGTCCTAAAGAGGTTTAGGATGGACAACTCTAAGAAAGGGTTTCTTCCCATGAGGCATGGAGTACACTTATCCAAGTCTATGTGTCCTCAAACTGAGGAAGATAGACAAGAGATGAGTAATGTACCCTATGCTTCTGCATTTGGTAGCCTGATGTATGCAATGCTGTGTAATAGACCCGACATTGCCTATGCTGGGAGCGTGGTGAGTCAATTTCAAGAAAACCCGGGAAAGGAACATTGGATAGCTGTGAAGAATATCTTAAAATATCTGAAAAGAACTGAGGATATGATTCTCATCCATGGAGGTGGAGACCTGAAGATGGAAGGTTATTCTGATTCAGACTTTCAGTCTGATGTTGATGAGCGAAAATCCACTTCAGAGTTTGTTTTTACTCTCAATGGTGGAGCGGTGTCTTGGAAGAGCTCCAAGCAAAGCATAATCGCTGATTACATCATTGAAGTAGAGTATGTAGTAGCCTCAGAGGCAGCGAAAGAATCTGTTTGGACGAGGAAGTTTCTCGGAGAACTTGGAATGGTCCCTAGTCCTCAGCTCTCGTTGCCACTTTATTGTGATAACAATGGAGCGATAGCGCAAGCCAAGGAACCGAGGTCTCAAAACATGTCCAAACATATTGACAGAAGATTTCACATCATCAGGGAGATAGTTGGCAGAGGAGAGATAGCATTGCAGAAAATAGCCTCAGCTGACAATATAGCTGACCCGTTCACCAAACCACTACCTCAGGCTGTTTTGGACCGACACTTGGAAAAGATGGGTATTAGATACAACAATGAGTGGCATTGAGTACAAGTGGGAGATTGTTAGGATTATGCCCTCAGATGCCATAGAGGATAGAATGTATAGGGCATATATCTTGTATTGAACTTAAACTCTTCTTAAATAAAAGGCATTATTGAGTTTTCACTTAATTCTTATCTGCATCTATAAGTTGTGTAAAACGTTTTGTCCATGTTTTCAGTGTGATCCGTTTACTTCCTATGGGATAGGAAGATTGGCACTAGAGAGATCGATCTTGATTATTAAAATAAGTTCACAAGTAATATGAAGTCTTTAATGGACAAATAAAAACTTCGAATACTTGTACAATCTTAGCTCCGACATGGGAGTGTCTGTCTGGTATCATGGGATGATAGGAGATTAAGATTGTAGACACGTCAGTGGAACTAATATGTTCGAACATGACTCGCATCGGTTCTGTCACATGGGTGTTCACTCTGTGACTGTCAATGACAGAACTGATTATGCGTAATAGATATATATGAACCTTTGATCTGAAGTATCAGGCTGAAGATGCAATTGTGACGTCAAGTCTTTCACTAGAGTAGTTAGATCCAATTCACCCTTCGGTGGGGTCTACCTCAAAATGCGGACTTGATGGGCAAGTGGTAATCTTAGAAAATATCTAATATGGGATTTGTTCTCTCATAAGTGAATGAGTATGTACCCTATGTAATTATAGATAAATAGAGATCAATGTCTTTGGCCAAAGCAAACAAGATGATTGTGCTTGGCACTAAATCAATCTCAATGATCTCGAATTTATTATGATTTATACATATGGTCAAGTCCAGTGAGTTTGACATATCCATGACTCTCACTTGACCGGGGAACGTGAACAAAGGGTTTATACATATACGGTATTTACGATTGGAAGGTTTTGGACTGATCCTATCATTCATTTTCGTTTGGGTTACGAAGTGGGCCACGTGACTGGCTAGGTGTTACTCACTTCCTTTGGTTTCCTCTCATTGCCAAACGAAACGAACCTAAAGAGTCGCGCTAAAGGATTGACAAAGAAAAATGAAGAAAAGGGAATTTCTTTTATTTCTTCTGGGAGTTTTAATTTATTGGATAAATTAAATAGTTAATTATTCATTAGATGAAATAATTAATTATAATGATAAGATTAATTATTAATTAATTTCCTTTTGAAATATATTAATGAATTAATTTATCTAATTAATTTGGTTATTTAATTTATTTATTTATTTATTGGATATAATAAATTATTAATTGAAATAAGAAATTAATTAAACAAAAAAAGTCCCGGGGATAAATAAGGAGTCCAATTGGATGCCTACTAGGCCTCAAAGTGGTGTCTTTGAGAGGCCACATATTATAGTTCTTTTGTTTTGACTCGTTTAATAAGTCATGAGGTATATAAGGACTCTTTGACTAAGAACAAGTAAGAAGAGAATACACAACTCTCAAAAGAAAGAAAAATATTCCTCCCCTCCTCTATACCTAGCCGTCGACCATACAGAAAGAAGAATGGGGATTTTTCTTTTGTTGATCCGTGCGTGACGATTTAGAGACGACGTATTTTCGTTGTGCGGATCAAGTTCAAGTTTAAAGAATCAAATCAAAGGATTGAAGATTTGGAAGCTTCAATATTTCGAGTTTGGAGAAGAAGAAGTCCGCTTTTATTCGTTATCCGCTTTTAGATTCAATTATGCGAATTAGAGTACCAATTGGATTTTCGTTTTAATTTTGGAAATTCTTTCCACTGCGTTTATGCTTTTTTGAACGAAACCCAACAGTGGTATCAGAGCCAATATCTGATTTGCATATTTGATCTTATTTACGTGATTTAAGAATTGCATGTTATGTGTTTTTGAAGCATGTTTGTATGTTTTTCTTAAATTTGCGTTTTATGGTTTTTTGCCTAGTTTTTTGATTTTTTAGTTTTTGTAAATCTGGGGATATTTGATGATATTTAAAATCAAAAAATACCGAGGAAAAACGGGGCTCGAAAGCCACGAGAAAAATGAGCGCAGCAGCGCGCACGCTGTTTAGCGCAGCCGGCCCGGCTCGGCCTTGCCCAGTCACGTCCCGTTGGGTCGTGACCGTGGCCCGATGGGTCATGGGTTTGGATACCCAATTCATTGATCCGGGTCATGGGTTCGGGTCGTAAAACGGGCTTTGTTTGGGTCGAAATTGATTTTTGAATTTTTTGTGATTTTAATTAATCGGGTGGTTCAAAAGAATGATGATCCGAATAATTTAAATCAATCCCAATTGAAAATTATCCAAATTTGATTTGTTAATTAGTTTGGACTTAATCTAATTAAATCTAAATGGGCCAATTAGATTGGTGATTTGGACTTAAATTAAATTTAACCCAATAAGAAATTAATAAACGAGAATGTTGTTCTAATTAATTATTTTGAGCCCAATTAAATTGAATCCAAGTGGACCAAAAGGATGGTGACTTGGGTTTGATGAAATCGGGCCCAATGAGATTTATTGGAATATAACATTTAATTAGAACTAATTAATTATTTTTCTTGGAGATTAATAATTGATTTATGGATTAAATATTATTATTTTTTCCTTGACTTGGAAATTACTTCATTTTGAATAAGGAATATAAATTATTTTTCTTAGAGATTAATAATTAATTCTTTGATCAAATAAAAGTATTTTCAATTTTTGATGGCTTTAAATCATAATAAAATAAAATATAGAATTCCATATTTTATGTGTTCATATTATTTTAATTAAAGGTAGATGCACTTAATTCTTCATTTCGTACATCAAAGTCATCTAGTTGGACTAGAATGATTTTAATTGAAATAGTGAATATGTGAAATCATAAGGAATTTTATAAAGGACTTTTTAGTTGGACTAAAATTTTAATAATCAACATAAGTGATTTAATATTGCGAGCATGTATTAAATGTTGCGAGCATGTATTAATTGATGCGAGCATGACTTATGTGATTAAAACACTAATCATGGACTTACGAGCCAGGTCAAGGACTCCTGACCTCGTCGGGGGGATTGACCTGGCGCTCTTCGGTGATGGCGACTCTTCTAAAGAGGCTCCAGGCCCCTACGAGCAAATGGAGGGGGTAGATTTTGTAACCCCTGCTAGCTAGAACGAAGATCCTCCGGACGACTTCTTTCATAAGGGTCTTACCCCCTACTAGCTGCTAGACTCGGTGGTGCCAGTGAAGGATGTGCCCAGGCATATTGTTGAACTGTCCTCACAGCTGCCCTCACGGAGGCATCTTCTACTAGAGCAAGTAGTGCCTCTTGGGTGATTTCGAACACCCTGGAAATAGGGGGTGGGATCACCGCTGGTATTATAGGCGGTGCATTTTGCTCGCTGATCGAGGATGCTATTTTGGGACCTCCGCTGTCAGTCGGACCATTGGGGGGATTTTCTTCCCCATTGGGTGGTTAGGCCGATCCTTAGGCACAGGGTTAGGAAGTTCCTCGGCAACAGCTAGCTAGTGTTGGCTAGTCATTCTATCTCCGATAGTACGAGCTTGTGACCTAGTTTGCATACTTAGTGGTTGAAGCACTGCTCCCATAGACGGCGCCAATCTGATGATGGTAAAAAATTTCAAACAGTGAATGTCATGTGTTTGACCACGTGGAGTACTGGAACCAATCAAACGCATGACAAACTAGGTTAAGGGTTGGTTAATTTATAGACTACACTCGGATGTGTCCAGCTACCTAGGTACCCAACGTATGTGGGATCAAGTCAGTTCGTAGTTCTTTGGTGTTTTTACTCTCAATCTCCAGTGAATTGTTACTGGAGGAGTAGATAATAAGCCTTTCCCAGCTCCTTTAAAGTATTTATAGGGAGCTGGCAGTGGGCTACGGGCCATGGGCTTCACTTGGTCAATGGCCCACCAGGCTTAATTATATTATACTTGGACTAATAAGATAGCCCAAGTACTCTTCGTGGGTCGTCAGCCCTTTTTGGGCTTATCTAGTATGTTATTCGTGGACTT
Source organism: Buddleja alternifolia (assembly GCA_019426215.1). NCBI lineage: Eukaryota > Viridiplantae > Streptophyta > Magnoliopsida > Lamiales > Scrophulariaceae > Buddleja > Buddleja alternifolia. The sequence continues at coordinate 22,393,524 of CM033404.1, read as the reverse complement.
TAACCCGAGGGTGGTGCTCCGACCCGAAGCATGAGTGTAATTACCGTAATGCCCTTAAACATTTTTGGTGCACATCACTATACAATTGAAATGTTCCCCAAGCTCAAAGTGGGACAACCAATTACATTTAAAAAGCCAATACATAAGGCTATGCAAAAATTAACAATACAAGTTAGGGGCTCCAACTATGACCCAATACAAAATAATTCTAAATCTATGGAAGGTGTCACCCATCGAGAATTTTAAAAAAATAATACAAAAATAAATTCAAATTAAGAAAATAATACACAAAAAAATGGGTATCAGTAAATAATACATTCCGCGCTGACGTGGCGCGGAATCAGCCCGATTCCGCTCCACGTAAGCGCGGAATCAATAAAAATATTTTTTTTTTAAATTTTCGGCCATTCCGCGCTTACGTGGCGCAGAATGGCCGAATTTTTTTTTATTATTATTTTATTCATTCCGCGCCACGTGGACGCGGAATGACTGTCATTCCGCGCCTACGTGGCGCGGAATGGCAGGAAAAGCCTGCCACACCGCGTGGCCAGTCAGGCTTGCAGGCAAATTTTTTTTTTTTCTTCTCTTTTTTCCTTCTTTCTTTCCTTCCTCTCTCCTTTCTTTCCATTTTCACTCTCGGTTTTTCCTCCATCTTCACTTCACCATTTTCTTCATCTTCTTCAATATTTTTCAATCATTCTCAACAATTCAAGGTAAATTTTATATATTGTTACTATATAAAATATATAGAGCCATTATATTTTTAAATTTTTGTATGATTAATGAATTTAGGGTTTAAAAAATTCTCTTGTATTTTTGTAGTGTAATTTCGAATTTGCTTATGAATTTGGGCAATTTTATTGTGTAATTTTTTCGAATTTATTGTGTAATTTCGGATTTGAGGTTTAGGTGTAATTTCGAAATTTTGTTGAATTTTATCAATTTAGTGTTTTAATTTGTGGAATTTTGTTGTGTAATTTTTCGAATTTGTTTGAAATTGATCAATTTAGGAATTAAACTTGTGGAATTTTGTAATATAATTTTGAATTTATGGTTTAGGTTTAATTTTTGAATTTTTATGGAATTTATCAATTTAGGTTTAAAATTGTGAAATTTTGTAGTGTAATTTCGAATTTATATGTATAGTTTCAAATATTTAGGTGTAATTTGTACATCTAATTTGAATTTTTAGTTATACCTTGTATGTATGTATGATGAATTTAGTTTTTAGGTATGTTTTGGTTTGAACTTTGATAGAAATTTTAGGTATAATTTTGGATTTGATAGAAATTTTAGGTATAATTTTGGATTAAGTATATAATTTATATGTATGTAATTTCGGATATTTAGGTATAATTTGTATTTATAATTTTGAATTTTTAGTGATATTTTGTATGTATAATATTGAATTTAGCATTTATGGTTTGAACTTTGATATAATTGTTAGTTTGTTATATCATGTTTAATATAAAAATATAATTTCATTTTTTGAACTATAGTTTGTACGTATTATTTTAAATTTAGTGTTAATTTATGGTTTGAATTTTGATATTATATAGAAAATGTCGAGGGCGAACACAGTTAATGTTTTAATATACACGGATGGTGAAATTATTGAAGACTCAAATTCAGTGAGATATAGCACTCGTCCAAGCATTAACATGAAAGTACGTCGTACGATCACATACGCTAAATTGCTGGAGAAGTTATACGCGAGAACAAGAACTGATCCGAATCATTTTTCATTAAAAGTAATTTTAAAATTTGAATTTGAAAAGAGAAATGTGATGAGGGAGAGGACAATGGAGATCAAAGACGATCAGACTTTAGCATATTTCTTGGATCGTAATATTGTTGATGAATTCGTCGAGCTTTATATTGAGAAAGAACCAATTCAACATCAAGGTCAATACAGATCGTCGTTAACCCAAGTGACGTCATTACAACCACCTCAAGTCATGTCGTATTTTACACAGCCCACGGTTCCAGATTTAAATACGCAGACACAATCACATGTGTGGGAAAATCGTGAGTTTCAGGAATTTTTTTCAAGTGGTGTGGGGAGTTCTACAATTCACAATTTGCATCAAGGTAATTTATTCTTATATTTACATTGTGTCATCATATTTATTACCAAATTTCATATTTGTATAGATTATTTTTCTTTTATTTGCAGAATGTAAAACAATTTAACTTTTTGTGATTTGCATTTTTAGGTGCTTCTACAATGGGTAATGTGTTTGGGCGTTTTGAAACTGTACAAAATTCTCCTTACGTAAATCCTAATTTGAGGAATTTTGACATGCAAGCAGGTAATTATGAATATTCTAATAAGTTTCATAATGGTTGAATTCCTTTGATTCGTGACTTGTTATTATTCTTATCTTTACATTTTGTGATAATATTTATATTTAATTGCAGGTCCGTCTACACAACATTCCCATTTGATAAATCCTCATTCGAGGAATTTTGATATGCAAGCAGGTAATTATGAATCTACTAATAAGTTTCATAATGGTTGTATTCCTTTAATTCGTGACTTGTTATTCTTTTTTTTTACATTTTGTGATAATATTTATATTTAATTGCAGGTCCGTCTACACAATATTCTCATTTGATAAATCCCCATTCGAGGAATTTGGATATGCAAGCAGGTAATTATGAATATGCTAATAAGTTTCATAATGGTTGTATTCTTTTGATTCGTGACTTGTTAGTCTTATTTTGATATGTTGTCATCATATTTATCCTTGTTTGCAGGTAATTATGAATCTGCTAATAAGTTTCATAATGGTTGTATTCTTTTGATTCGTGACTTGTTAGTCTTATTTTGATATGTTGTCATCATATTTATCCTTGTTTGCAGGTCCGTCTACACAAAGTCGTCATGAATTTGAGCATCCCAATTTTGGCTCTAGTGATAACATTGAGAATGATGATATTGGGAATGACAAGGACAGTGATGATTCTGACTGTTCGATCCATATTCATACAGACGATGAGATGGAAGAACACGTCAGCAATGCAATGAGGGATGAGGATGAGGATGAGGATGAAGATGATGAGAGTAACGTACCAATAAACGAAGATTTCCCTCCCGCAAGAGCTGAAGAAAGACCTCATGAAGTGCTCCCATTCTACTCCGCCACATATCCAGAAGTAGAAGGTGATTCACTTCATCGAGAAAGTGCAGGTTTGTCCCGGAGAATAATTTATGATCATGCGAAAGGTAATCTTCGCAAGGGCCAAGTTTTTGACAACAAACTCAGCTTGCAAGCAGCAGTGAAAAACTACCACGTGCAGCATGCACGACGCGAGTTTAAGGTGACAATTAGTAAGCCGACAGTGTATGCCGTAAAATGCAAACATGGATGCCCTTTTAGACTGCGTGGAAGTTTGTTGAAAAATACTAATTTTTGGAAAATTACAAGGTATGAAGGGTCACACACATGTTTTGCTGAAAATTGTTCCAATAACCACTTCAACTTGGACATAAACATGATCGCAAATGAATTTCTACCAGAAGTGAGGAAGGATCCGTCATATAAGGTTGGTCTAATTAGACTAATGGTGTCAAAAAAATGGCAATTCGAAATTTTGTATGGGAAAGCTTGTACAGTTTGCGACGTGCAAATGAGATTGTATACGGCACGTGGGAGGATTCAGTTACATGGTTGCCTAAACTTTTGGGAGCTATCCAGAAGTGAAATCCGGGTACGGTTGTTGAATGGCGGCACAAATATGAGGATCAAAACCCAAAAATGCTGAAATATTTGTTTTGGGCGTTCAAGCCATGTATAGATGGATTCCGATATTGTCGAAGGGTCATATGTGTTGACGGGACTCATTTGTACGCACGACACAAGGCTAAGTTGTTGGCCGCATCAACTTTGGATGGAAATCAGAACATTTTACCTCTAGCATTCGCCATCGTTGATAACGAGTCCAACGAGTCTTGGTTACGGTTTTTGCAATTGGTGTGCAAACATTTTTTGATTCCTGATGAAGGTGTTTGCCTTATTTCTGATCGTCATAAGGGCTTATTAAATGCTACTCGATATATGTCCGCGTTTACCCCTCCCCTGGGAGCTCATAGATATTGCCTACGACATGTGAGTTCAAACTTTAATTCTTACTTCAAAAGTAAAGCTTTGAAGGAACTCTGTTATGCAGCAGGTATGACACATAATTTCCAAAAATTTGACAAAGCAATGGAACTTATTGGTAATAAGGATCCAGCTGCGTTGAATTATTTGAAAGGTATCCCACAAGAAAAATGGACATTGGCATATGATGGAGGGATGCGGGAAGGCATTATGACGACGAACATGGGAGAAAGCTTGAACAATGTGTTGAAAGGTACTCGACATCTTCCACCAACAGCAATTGTTGAGTGCACATTTCATTGCATTGTGGAATATTTTGGTGATAGAGTGCGAATGGCTTTGGCAATGAGGGAACAGCCCCTGACGACATATGCATATAAAATGTACAATGAGTGGGCAAGAAAATCCTCGAACCACACAGCAACAGTTTTTTCTTGGTTGGATTACACGGGTCAAGTTAAAACTCCCCGACAGATGGGGTCCGGAAATCATACTTACATGGTCGACATCAAAGGTAAATACTGCTCTTGTGGAAAATGGACTCTTCATCGAATTCCGTGCTCACATGCTATTAAATTATGTGAGAAATTACAGATTATGTCGTCCTCGTATGTTGAAAAATATTACCTCGTCCATGAATATTTGAAAACATATCAAGGGAGGTTCTATCCGTTTCCTGAATCACATTATTGGGACACCCCCAATTTTGAGTTGGTCCATGACCCCGATCTGAGGAAGCCACCTACTGTGGGTCGACAGCGGAGTACTCGGATTCCCAATGAGATGGACTGGCCCGAGTTAGACTCAGATTAGACTCAGATTATTTTTAGCGTGGTGTTGACAATTAGACGCAAGTTTGATTAAAAAACTATGTTCTTTTATTGATTTTGAAATGCTCGTATTTTGGCATGTTTCTGTGCATTTTTTGGGTATGACTTGAACATAGAAATTGCAGGTGGTGTTGTGAACTTTGTCATACAACAAGAATTGAGTCATTTCGATGCCCGAGTAAAGAAATATGGCGAAACGAAAAAAAATAATAGCAATTTTTTGTTAAGGAATAATGACTTTTTATTTTTTTCCGTCGCATTTTTCTCCGTTTTTCTTGCGTTTTCGGGTTTCGACTTGAACATGAACAATGTAGAGTTGAGCGTAAGCGACATTTGGAAACAAGAATTGGGTCGTTTCGATGCCCGAGTAAAGAAATATGGCGAGACGCAAAAAAATAATAGCAGTTTTTTTTTAAGGAATAATGACTTTTTATTTTTTTCCGTCTCATTTTTCTCCGTTTTTCTTGCGTTTTCGGGTTTCGACTTGAACATGAACAATGTAGAGTTGAGTGTAAGCGACTTTTTGAAACAAGAATTGGGTCGTTTCGATGCCCGAGTAAAGAAATATGGCCAGACGCAAAAAAATAATAGCAGTTTTTTTTTAAGGAATAATGATTTTTTATTTTTTTCCGTCTCATTTTTCTCCCTTTTTCGTGCGTTTTCGGGTTTCGACTTGAACATGAACAATGTAGAGTTGAGCGTAAGCGACGTTTTGAAACAAGAATTGGGTCGTTTCGATGCCCGAGTAAAGAAATATGGCCAGACGCAAAAAAATAATAGCAGTTTTTTTTAAAGGAATAATGACTTTTTATTTTTTTCCGTCTCATTTTTCTCCGTTTTTCGTGCGCTTTCGGGTTTCGACTTGAACATGAACAATGTAGAGTTGAGCGTAAGCGACTTTTTGAAACAAGAATTGGGTCGTTTCGATGCCCGAGTAAAGAAATATGGCGAGACGAAAAAAAATAATAGCAGTTTTTTTAACGAATAAACTTCTTAAAACATATACACAAATACGACATCGCAAATACATATACAAAACAGGTTTATTTTGGTAAAAAATAATGACTTCAACATAAACGAAACTAAACTACCCATGTGGCCTTGTGCCAAGATGTCCCCCTGTGCCACACTGTCGAGGGTGTCCCGTCCTAGTAGACCGTCTTGGCCTTACTGTAACTTCTTCACTCATTTCGTTGCTCATATCCAAAGGGAACGGAACAGGCGATATATTTCGTTGATGTTCCACTGGTAAAGATTGAATCAAAGTTTGGGGAGGGGGATCATTAAAAATTGAGTCAACGAACGAACGCAAATACGACTGGTCATTAAACCCGGAATAGGAGGAAGGCCCGCCTCGTAACTCAGGTGGAAATCCGGAATAGGAGGAAGGCCCGCCTCGGTACCCAGGTGGAAATCCGGAATTGGAGGAAGGGCCGCCTCGGTACTCAGGTGGAAATACGGAATAGGAGGAAGGGCCGCCTCGGTACTCAGGTGGAAATTCGGAATAGGAGGAAGGCCCGCCTCGGTACTCAGGTGGAAACCCGAAATAGGAGGAAGGCCCGCCTCGGTACTCAGGTGGAAACCCGAAATAGGAGGAAGGCCCGCCTCGGTACTCAGGTGGAAACGAGGAAGGTCCGGGTCGATACTCAAGTGGAAACCAGGACGGTCCGGCTCGATACTCAGGTGCTGAAGTCGGGGCTGAGGATGGTCCAGTTCGGTCCTCAGGTGCTGAAGTCGGGGCTGAGGATGGTCCAGTTCGGTCCTCAGGTGCTGAAGTCGGGGCTGAGGATGGTCCAGCTCGGTTCACAGGTGCTGAAGTCAGGGCTGAGAATGGTCCAGCTTCATCGTCATCATCTTCTATACCTTCAGAGTCTTCCAATGTACTCCGGCTTCTCCTTTGTGGAAGCATGGTTTCTCCTCCACGTCTATGACTGTGAGAACCAGATGCTACATCGCCATGACGTCCACATGTGACCAGATTTGCGAGGCCGGTGAGACCCGATCGCACCTGTCCAAGTACCCTCCTAACTCCGTGGCTACTTTGAGGGGCTTTTTCAATAGTCGTTTGCAGGCCTTGAATGCGATTATACTGACAAGATAAAACAAAAGAGTTAAACAAAAAATCATAGAAAAAACAGCTATATTACAACAATAAGTATATTTACTAACCACATTCTGCAATAGAGGGGCCGACCCTGTTTGATATCCCACTGTTCTCCTAGTCAAGGTGGGTGAAATATAACGCCGAGTGATTCTATCATACCACTCGTCGTATCTCGGCTCTGTGTCATTTCTGCCTTAAATAGGTTGTCCAGTCGCAGTTCTATTGGCCCGATCATTCCACATTGCAATAAATGTATCATTTTCGTTTGCCCAATTTATATTTCTCCCCCTACGGTCCCTTCTTCGCTCAGGGACAACATTGTGTGGAATATTTTGTCGGAGTCCAAACTGTCGTAAAACACGCTCAGGACGATGATGTTCCACGGCGTCGAAGAATATCATCGGAACTGATGCTTTCCACACAACAACGTCCAAGCATTCAGGTGGCAACTCGTCGATGTCTTCATCATTCAAATTGTATGGGGTCCAGACAAACTGAACTATGAAAAACGTATGAAATTTTTTTTAATACAGAAGGATATAATAGAGATATAAAAACGTTATGAATTTTTTTTTTACTCACATGTCCTTCGGCCATCTGATCAAGTCCATCTCTAATTGCTCGGACACTGTGAGCGACAACAATGTCATTTGTAACAGGGCGATACCACCTTTAAACATCAATCACGCAATTAGTACAAAAATAAGATTTTTCCTAATTAATTTTTGTTAATTAATTAAAATTCATAAAAATATCAGTAAATTACCGTGCACCATAAGGAGCTCGGGCAATACCATGCTCATCAATTCCTGTCACTGGATGGGGAACATTACTGGGTCCGACAACCAAAATTCTAGACCACGCCCATATCTGTTAATGAATATGTACGCATAATTAAAAATCACGAATTATCATAAAAAAATAACATAACAATATTTAAATAATCAAGACTATACCCACCTGTAACAATGGCACACAAGCATCTATATTTCTCTGATCTATGATGCAGGCTTTGCTTAGCCCTCGGTATAACCATGCCAACACACCACTCCCCCAGCTATAGGAGTTTGTTGCATTAACATCTTCAAATAATGACAACCATAGCACCGGGACAACATCTCCGGTGTTGTTGGGACACAATACGCCAAGCAACATAAGTGCCCAACAACGGGCTATCTGATCGACTTGCATTTCATGAGATTCGGGGGTGATTTGGCCAGCAGCCGAGGTCACATGGGCGACAATTTTTGCGATTTTTAGTTGAAACCCTTTTTTTTCAAAATCCTGCCTAGTCATTGGAAACCCTAAATATTCCAAAATATAGTCTGCACACTCATCATAACTATGTAAAACACGATTCGTTATTAGAGGTCGACCATCGACTGGAGGACCAAATATTATAGCAATATCCTGAAGAGTAATCGTAGCCTCTCCAGTTCTGAAATGAAATGTATTGGTCTCCGGTCGCCATCTCTCGACTAGCGCCGTTACAAGATCCATATCATTTGTCCATGGCCCTAACTTATATACCCAATATAACCCCATGTGTTGCAATTTTAACAAAACTCGGTTATGTGGGGTCCTTCCATAAGCACTCTTAAAATATGAACTGTCCGCCCGTCTAGCACAGAACACGAAATCGGGGGACTCACCAACCCGTTCGGACATATGAATTGACTGTCCGGTCAACACACTAACGTCTATCGGGCCATATATATGATCAATAAACTCCTCCGCCATCCTACATTGAAATAAAATAACAAATTATTTTCAATTAAAACGATACTTGAGCTAATTAGAATAATATAAATTAATATTTCATAAACTCAAACACATACATCACAAAAAAATAAAATTATGTGACAAAATTAATCCACACATCTATAATTTGAAATTATACCTAAAAGTTCAAGACTATACCTAAAAATTCAAGATTATACCTAAAATTTGATATTGAACGTACTAATTAAAAATTACACCTAAAATTGATATTATACCTCCTAAACCCTAAAGTATACATAAAAAATTTAATATTATAACTAATAATTTGACATTATATTTTAAAATTCAAAATTAAACCTTATATTTCTACCAATTTAAAAATAACATGATAATTCAAAATTAGAGCTAAAAAATAAAAAATAAACAAATTAAATCAAAATTATACCAACAATTCGAAATTAGAGCTAAAGTATCAAAATTATACCAACAATTCAAAATTCAACTACAAAATTCCACAAATTTTAACCTCAATTAATGAATTCCACAACAATTCGAAATTAAACCTACACCCTAAATTCAAAATTACACTACAAAATTCCACAAATTTAAACCTAAACTGATAAATTCCCCAAAAATTCGAAATTACACCTAAAACATAAATTCAAAATTACATTGCAAAATTCCAAAAAAATTAATTCCTAAATTGATCAATTTCACAAAAATTCGCAATTACAAAACAAAATTCCACAAACTAAAACACTAAATTGATAAAATTCAACAAAAATTCGAAATTACACCTAAAGGCCAAATCCGAAATTACACAATAAATTCAAAAAATTACACAACAAAATTTCACAAATTAAAACACTAAATTGATAAAATTCAACAAAAATTCGAAATTACACCTAAAGCCCAAATCCGAATATACATAACAAATTCAAATTCGAAAAATTACACAAATTAAAACACTAAATTGATAAAATTCAACAAAAATTTAAAATTACACCTAAAGCCCAAATCCGAAATTACACAATAAATTCGAAAAATTACACAAATTCATAAGCAAATTTGAAATTACTAAAATCAAATTCGAAATTTACATAAAAATTCCATACAATTTTTGAAACCCTAAATTTATTAATTACACAAAAATTCGAAAATATAATAGTTCTATATATTTTATAAAGTAACAATATAGAAAACTTACCTTGAATTGTTGAGAATGATGAAAATTAAGTTGAAGAAAATGGTGAAGATGAAGAAGTGAAGATGGTGAAGAAAAACCGAGAGAGATGAAAAGAAAGAAAGAAAGAAGGAAAGAAGAAAGAAGAAAGAAGAAAGGAGAAAGGAAAAAGGAAAAAGGAAAAAGGAAAAAGGAAAAAGGGGTCTCGGTCGTGAGGCATTACTGCCATTCCGCGCCACGTGAGCGCGGAATGGCAGGCGGTCAGTTGACTGCCTGCCATTTCGCGCTCACGTGGCGCGGAATGGGATTAATTTAAAAAAAAATAAAATTTTGGCCATTCCGCGCCACGTAAGCGCGGAATGGCCGTTAATTTTTTTAAAAAAAAAGTTTTTTGTATACCGCGCTGACGTGGCGCAGAATCTGGCCGATTCCGCGCCACGTCAGCGCGGAATGTGCTATTTTCTATACTCTAATTTTTTGTGTATTATTTTCTTAATTTCTATTTATTTTTGTATTATTTTTTTCAAATCGTCACCCATCACATAAAACTGAGTATATAACAAGACAAAGGCACGTATGTTATCATAAAATTAAAGTAAATCCAATTTACAAGTAGTCAAATCAAATTTAATTATGACAATATTAAATCCAATTTGATTTTGATAGTAAGATTAAATCCAATTTTATTTTGATGGGTAGATAAATCCATTTTATAAATAATTAAGTCTAATATAATTATAGTAAAATTAAATCCTATTTAATAGTGATGTTAAGATTTAATCAACTTTAATCAAAATAAATTCAATTCAATTAATAAAAAAAATTGGATCCAATTTTAGTTAAAACAATGACTTCTACCAAATCGATCAAAAATTGCACTCAACACACGAATCTAAGATTGCAGCTAAATGTGTATGGCCAAGTCCAGCGCATAGCCATTTACTTGACCAACAGTTCGTCGGGCTAAGCCCATCGACTATTTTCATGGGTCGGGCTAAGCCCAATGCTCTACTTGTGCACTGGGTTGACCAATGCGAGTCTACCTGCGCTCGGCCAAGCCCGTGTGCAATTATTAAATGCGCTGGGCTAGGCCCAACATAATTTTATTCGTGTTGGGCTAAGCCTAACACATAACTTAATAGCCCAACACACTATTACACTATTGCCTATATGGAAACGGTCTTCTTATGCGCTACCCCAAGCGCCGCGGTCATTGCATTGCCAGTTGCGGCTGCAGAGCCACGGTGATGGACTTGACATCTTTGCGGGCGAGCAATGCAGACTAGCAACTCAGACAAGCACGCTCAGCAGTGCAACAAATGCCCCCTTCAGCTGTTTACAATGCTGCTATCAGCAGTGCACAATGGTGCTACTAGCGCCACTTTCAGCGACGCACAATAGTCCATCCTTACTCTATTGCACAACAACTGTGTTGTGCGACCACCTCACTCCGTGGCACAGTAATTGTGTTGTACGACAGCAACTGGGTTGTGCTTCCAACTGCGCAGTGTCGCCACCATGCCCCATGGCGGTGCTCCGCCATCCTACAGGTCTCCTTCAACCACGTCTTTGAATTTTCATATTTTACCCAAACAATCGAAATCAATAATAATGCAATACACACATCGAATAACAATTAAGCATGTAAAACCACATAAATAAATTCAACAAAGCTGCAAATTTAGCTCTGAACAATTGTTAGGAATTGTGTAACAAAAATGTAATAGAAATAAATAAATTCAATTTCCAAGTCATGAATCAATTCGGGCTTATGTTGGTTTTAAAAAAAAGTACATACGAGAAAAGTCATAACCTTTGTAGCATGTGGAGAAATCTAATTTACTAGCACCGAGGCTTGCCCCTAGATTATCAGGCGCGGAGCACACTCGGCAACTGGTAGAGAACGATGAGGGAGAGTTATTCTCTTTTCTTTTGTGCATAGAGGCTAATCAATGAAAACAATGTTGCTTAGGGTTTGATTTAGAAGACTATTTAAAAAAAAGTCTCCTAACCTCTCTACCAGATCATACGCACAGAGATTGGTGGACCTAGTCCACCAAAGATCAATTAGTTTGATTGTCTTATGATCAATGTTCTGAAAATCGGACCGGACATCGAACCGGAAAAATGACCGGGTCACGGGTCACCGGTTCAACCGTTGGGTCAACCGCGGTCGAACCGGTGACGTTATAATTACGTAATAAATAATAATTAATATACTATTAAATATATAAAATATGAAAATATAAAAAAAATATGTATTTTCTATATTTTTAAATTTAATTGTAGCTTATGTCCAGCCCATTAGCCCACTATATTTCCGGCCCATATTCTTAGGCCTGGGTCAATTTATGATTGACCAAAATTCTTCAAGGACATTTATGCAAATAACTCTTGAGCTTGCTTTATAAGCCAAACTCTCCTTATTTTCTTCATTTAATATACAAATTTTCTCTCTCTACAAATCTTTCTCTCTACAAATCTATCTCTCAACTCTACTTTACCACTTTAACAGCACACACACACAGCACACACACACAGCACACACACACACACACAGATACACATATACACACAGCACACACGGCACATACACACAGATACACACAGCACACACGACACGCACACACACAGAGAGATACACACACGCGGCACACACTGCACACATTTCAGATTTGGGGCTAATTTCAACAGTCAAACCGCGGTCTTCTTCTCCTTCTTCTTTCTTCTTCTTCCTTCTATTCTTCTTCTTCTTCTCAGATTTGGCGCTAATTTGGGGCTAATTTCAGATTTGGGTTGAAAAATATTTCAGATTTGAGTTAAATTTTTTTTGTCAGAACCGCCCGGTTCGGTAAATTTAGGAACGGTTTTGCCGGTTCACCGGTTGAACCGCCGGTTTGAACGAGTTTGACTGGTTTTGACCGATTTTGGGCTGTGAACGGTTTTTTGGCATAACCGGACCGGACTAGTGACCGGTTCCGGTTTTTACCGGTTCGACCGGCCGGTCCGGTCCGGGTTTCATAACCATGCTTATGATTAATCCAATTTAAAAATGAATTAAATTATCATTTTCAATTAATTAATTATTCCTACGAAATACAAATTACCAATTTGCCCTCCAAATACAAATTCAAGGTTTTTCTTGTATTTATTATAGTGGCCTCTCTAGGTTCGTCTCGATTGACAATGAGAGGATGCCAAACAATGTGGGTGACACCTAGCCAGCTCCATGGCCCCACATCGTAGCTTAATTGAGTACGAAATAATTGTATTTTTATGAACCTCAAGATCATGATTACCATATAAGTATAAAGCCTTCACTGATATATCCCATCGAGTTCGAGTCAAGAATATGTCAAACTCGCTGAACTCGATACAGTGCATTAGATCATAGTAAGATGAAATTACCAAACTACTCTCCATGTTCCACACGATTTAGTTTAACTACTTTAGCCAATGACTTATCATTTCACTTACCTATGATCGCACAAGATATATTCTTGTTTACTACCAAAACAATAAATCCCCTGCTACTTGCCCTTTGGAATAGTACTTTGAGGTCATCTCCATCAAAGGGTGAATTGGGCCTAACTACTCTAGTAACATATCCAACGTCACAAGCACACTGATTGTGACCCCTCAGGTCTAAGGCTCGCACATACAATCAATGATCGATAGTCCAATTATTGACAGTCACATAGCAAATACATGTGATCGGATTACTACGAGTTGTGTTTGAATAAATCAATTCTATTTATGTATCTATGGAACAAGCTCCCACTATCTCATAGCGTCCGACTGACACTACTTGTTAGAGCATGTCTCATACAAGTCCAATCTTAATGGCCAATTAAGATTCTTCGACTCGCGGATCCTTTTGACTATTCAAGTACCGAACTCTTTCCGCGCCTATCTCTTTATCCCATAAGACGTGGAAGGTTTCCTTGATACACATCAACTCTTTGTGCAGTTCTTATTAATGCCATAAAGATTCATATGAAGAAAATATAAATGCCTCTCTATAAATAGATAAAAGGTTCGTACAATATAAAACAGTGCCCTATATAATATATCTCATCGTTGGTATTGGGAGCAGAAACCTAACAGTTATATCGAAGATTGTATTTGGTAAGACAATTCATCCCGAGTGCTTGTCTCTTTGTATCTTTTGATTCTTCTTGAGAATCTACCAAGTGCTCTAGATGTCTCATCTCTCAGTGCATCCACACAGTGAATGAGTTCCCCACTTGAATCTCTTTTGATAGCGATAGCTCCAACGACTAAGTATAAATTTGTATATGAAGTGTATAAGCTTGTACTACACCAACAAATAATATTAGTGACAATGTTAAAATTGTAACTAAATATACATAATGAGTGATAATACCAATAGAGTGATGTGCATTTGTTGTCACGAAATATATGTCACAAATTGTCAACAGTGATAACAATTTTGTGACTAATTATCAAGATTGACAACTTGTATACAAATGTTGTCACTATTAAACAAGTAAAACCTATATTTGTGACAAAATAAAAATTCTTGTCACTAAAAGTTTATAAGTAGTGACAACTTAGACATAATCACTTACCATCTTGTAACTAATGTCTTATTTTCTGTAGTGGATGAAATCACAAGAAAAAACTACACTGAAGAGAAAAGGAGGGAGTCATGCTATTTTTATGTTATTTTTCACTTGGTTATCCACCCCCTGTTAAAAGGGGTAGATAGCCACTCCTCTTATCCAAGGGCAGAGTTTGATCTCATCGTTTTACTGCAAGGATTAAACTTTGTTCCAATCTTTTCGCTGTTCAGAAGAGTTAATTCTCATCCATCAATGCTTGAATATTGCTCTCATCCTTCTACATCTTCTTGACTCTAGTTAAAAGTTGTTGGATATTTGGTTATGAAAAGTATGTTGGGCATGACTTTTGCATAAGAAACTCGAACACTATAAGTATCCGGGATAAAAAATATTATAGGATAATATTAATCTATGTTTCGAGTAAATGAGTTTCGCATTTTGAATTTCTCAAATTGGATTTGAAATGAAGGCGGAATTAAGTGTTGAAGTGTGGTGTTTGAAGTGGGATATCCCACATAGGAAATGGATCAAAGGTATAAGTGGTTTATAAACCATTGCCTTGAGACAAAGGGTTGACCCTTTGGGTCATAACATCTTTGTGGGTTTTGAGAGGGGGAAGGACCTAGCCATGTTTCGGCTCACCATACACGCACGTGCGTGTGCAGCGGCCGCCATTCGCCCCCCCGCCCGACTGGACTGGGCTTGAGCTTAGGTCCGGGCCGTGGGCCATTGGTCCTGGGCTTTGGGCTTGGGCTTAGTCTTGCAAGATAATTAATGTTTTGGAAAAAATTAATTCCACAAAGATTGATCCATTAAAATTTTTATCCAACAGTTGGGCATCTGATCCGTTAAATAGAGATTAATCAAACACTGGCCACATTTTTTCGAGTTAGCCTTCTAGAATGTCTCACGTTGACCCCTTCTAGAAGTAAACTAGAAATGTTTAGGCATTTTTAGCTGGTTTAATAGCTGAACACGTTTTGACCCAACGTTCGAATGTTGGGGTGTCAACGTTTGAATGTGAGCGACAGCTTCAGTGTGCAAATTTATTTCTCGTGTTTAATGTCTCAAATTTCCAAGGCTATATATAGCCCCCTCCAGCAGATGGAAAAGTCACACCAAAGATTTCAGCGTTTTTTCTCTTGCTTTCATTCTCATATTCTCTCAAGAGTTCAAAGTAGCGAAAAGTTCGTTAGGTTCTGAATTTGAAGTGGTTTAAAATTCAGAAGGTATATCGTTGTATCGTGGGATGCTTGTTGCAGTAACCCATACAACCTAGGCAGAGAAATTTAGAGTTAAGGATAGAGAGTTCTCTCTCGCCTCGATATAATCATTCTTCGTTGTTAGCATTTTGATACGTTAGTGAAGTCTTGTACAACAAACTTAACGTTAAATTTTTGTTGTTGTTCAAAAGGCTAATATGGGAGATGATGATGTTGGGAATCCTGTAGGGCATGCGTAGCGAAAATGAAAAACAGATCTGGATTCCCAAATCAAGATCAATTTGTGGCTTTCATCGATTTTTAACAAGAAAAAGATGAATACGAAAAACTTACCTTTTCGCGTATTCAATCTTCAATCCTCGCAATTTTTCAATGTTCTCCAACGGTTCAATTGTACCGTCTCTAGATCATCACGCAAGAACGGACTTAGAAAAATCACCATCTCCAATCTTCATGGCGGCTAGGCGAGATCGAGTGGACTAATTGTTTAATCCAATTAAACAACTAATTAAATTAATTTGTCCAATTAATTAATTCATCCTTCCCAAGGACAAATTACCAGAACACCCTCCAAATACAAGACTTGATTTTCCCGTCTATTCCTTTATAGCGGGACTCTCTAAGTTCATCTCAATTGGCAATGGGAGGATACCAAAGGATGTGGGTGACACCTAGCCAGCACCGTGGCCCCACATCGTAGCCCAACCGAGTACGAAATGATTATATCATTATGAACCTCTAGATTATGATACCGTATGAGTATAAGCCCTTCACTGACGTATCCCGATCAAGTGAGAGTCATGGAATATGTCAAACTCACAAGACTCGACGCTATGCTTAAGAATCATAGTAATATGAGATCACTAAACACGAGTTAGTTCATCAGCTCTGGCCAGAGACTTTCAATCTCATTTACCTATGACCGCATAGGATACTTCTCGTTTACTTTCGAAACAGTGAATTCTATCTTGGTAATCACCTCACATGCTACTTGCCCATTGGAACGCATTTCGAGGTCGGCCCCACCAATAAGTGAATTGGGCCTAACTACTCTAGTGAAAGAATCCAACGTCACACGCACACTGTGACCGTAACTCCTCAGGTCTAAGGCTCACGCATACCTTCATAATCAGTAATCCAATCATTGACAGTCACTGAGTAAAAAACCCATGTGATCGGATTACTACGAGCCGTGTTCGAATACACTAATTCCATCAATGTATCTATGACACAAACTCCCACTATCCCATAGTGTTCGACTAGCACTCCTTTGTCATAGTATGTGTCATACAAGTCTTATACGAATCTCAATGCCCAATTGAGATTCTCTGACTTGTGAACGATTTGAGTGATCAAGTATTAAACTCTTCCAGTGCCCATCTCCTCAAGGAGTGCGAAGGTTTACCTTGACACACATGGACTAGTTGTTCATTTAAGACTTATAGATGCCATCAAGAATTATACGAACGACATAATATTGCCTTTATATTAATTAGAGGTTGTATAATATAAACTCGTGCCTCATATTCTAACTCCATGTTGGCATCGAGAGCACATTCCCAACAATCTGCCACTTGCACTCAATGTCAATCGCTGTTGTATCAAATACCCATCTTTTAAAAGATGTCGCTCTAGCACGGCCTGTGACAATACCCCAGTGAGTGGGTCAGCCGTTTAAACGGCTGAGCTTATTTTCTACAAGGCTACATTGCCCTTTCCAACGATCTCTTAAGAGATGTTGTACCTCTCATCATTTGTCTGGGTTTGTGAGACCTAGGTTCCTTTCCTACGCATGAGCTTCATTTTATCACAGTGAAGTTACAATGCAAGCTCTATGTTAGGGACCAATAGAAGTTCTATCACGAACTTCAGATCCAAGCAGTTTCCTTTGACAGCCTCCAAGGCTCCAAGGCCTTTCATATTCATTCTCAGTAGTAGAGTATTGTACTTGGAACCTTTCAAAGTTACTACTCCACAATTGAGGGTGAATACTAATCCAAAGCGGAATTTTTAATTTCCTTTGTCAGACTCAAGGTCCGAGTAAGTATAAAACTTCCACTATCAGTTCTCCATGGGCATAGACGAAGAATATATCCTAAGTTCTTCTCAAGTACTTCATGATATATTTTTGTCTACCCATTGCTCTTCCTCTCTAGGCAAGAGCCCTTTCTCAGATCTTCTTCCTAAATTGCTTTAAGATTTATTCTAAGCAAAGGGCTTGGGAAGGGTCCATTATCCTATTCGCCCTAATTTCATAGATGCAAATTATAAGGATAAAGATGGCTTCTCCCAAGTCTTTCATGGAGAACATGCTTGATGTTTATGTCTTGACATAGTTAATGAGCCCACATCACTTCTCATAAAATGATATCTTGCTCCCACTGATCTTATTGCACACAGATGATCTCTCTTCGTTTAGATGATATCATATTTCCAAATTATGTCATCAAAGTGAAGATTCTAACTATGAGAGGTCCACTTAAATCCATAAATGGATTCATATAGCTTGTAGACCTTATGATAATCGACCTCAAATGTAAACCTTTGGGCTGTTCGGAACGTATGTCCTTCTAGAGGAATCTATTTATGAACTAGTCTTCACATCCACGTGCTAGATTTTCATAAAATTGGTGTGTTGTTATCGAAAGTAAGATTCTAATAGATTTGATTTTAGTTGTGGCAAAGGGGCTTCCTCATAGTCAATGTCCTTCTTTTGACTACACCCTTTTGTCATCAACCTGGCCTCGCCATTCGAATCAATCGTTCTCTTGTAGATGCATTCACCTCTGATGAGTTCAAAACTCTTGGGGCAATCTACTAGAGTCCAGGATTGATTCAAAGACATCTAATCCATCTTCACTTTCATAACCTTGACACCTTCTCGTAGAGTCCATATCCACCATCAATTTTTCATGGTAGAGGGATTGTACCTTGGTTCTCCTCTGCTACATCATTCATCATATGCTTTCTTTATAGCAGACAACCACTTGTCTCAGGTGGCTGAGAGACTCTTCCATATCAATCGTTGGTGGTTTGTTTTAATGAGCTTAGTTTGGTTCCTTGAATAGTAGTGTCCTAAGATGTTTTGCTTTATTCTTTTGAAATATCTTTTCACCTTCTCCAATTTCTCGAACGATCTTATCTTCGAGCAAACAGACCTCTAAGGCCATAATGATCCCCTGATCATCATGTAGGTAAAAAGAGTTCTCCCACTGAATTCTTGGGATAACTAACAAAACATCCCTTTTTAAGGACCAAGCCTCCAGATTCTTTACCTTTATCTTTTCTACGTAGGTTGGAAATTTCCATACCGTCACGTGTTTAAGATCAGGCTTCCACTGGCGCCACATCTGATATGGTTCCTTAGGAATGAATTTGGAGAGACATCTATTCAAGATGAACCTATGAGTAGCGCAAGACTCACTATGAATTGGGTAATTATATGTAGCTTAGCAGAATGAGTCATGCCCAACAATGTCTCGCTCTTGCATACTACTACCTTATTCATTTGTAAAGTCGCTGGAAAAGTCAACTGTGAAACTATGTTACGTTCTTTTAGGAACGGGTCAAATTAGGAAATCATACACTTGACATTACAATCCAATTGTAGTGTC
This sequence comes from Buddleja alternifolia, assembly GCA_019426215.1. Classification (NCBI taxonomy): domain Eukaryota; kingdom Viridiplantae; phylum Streptophyta; class Magnoliopsida; order Lamiales; family Scrophulariaceae; genus Buddleja; species Buddleja alternifolia. The sequence continues at coordinate 22,374,156 of CM033404.1, read as the reverse complement.
TTAGTAAGATACCATATATTCAACCATAGACGTCAGTACGCACAAACTTTAGAACTTGAGCGGCCCTTTAATATGTTCCCTGTGAAGGGAGATTTGATTATCTTGCCTATGAGATAAAATTCTTAAGTTTGGATAGGGATCCAATCCCAATGGGCTTGTACCCCCACGTTTCTCCTAACTAGTGAATCTTATGCTCGTAAGGCATGACCTAATCTTAGGTGCCAAACAATTCTTCCAGTTTATTTCTAGCATACTACGTTCTCTAGTTTATGTGTACACAGTATACTAATTCCAAACTTTCAAATCGCGTTAACAATTTTAGTAAGGATGTATTGTTCCCACACTTATTTCCAAAATAAATGCCATGAAAGTTATTACCAAACTTAAAGAAGTACCATTTCTTGACCAAGTCAGAAAACGATAACTTTCTTAATGTCATTTGATAAAACTAATCAATCATCCAAACGTGTTCTGAATTATAAAAGAATAGAGGTGGACTTTATTTGGATACACCCGACACCATGTCTGGTTCCAATATTGATCACCTCTTGTTTCTCCAGCTTTTGTACTTCTTCTAATTCTTCAATCATGAGCACTAGCTTTAGAATGTAGAATACAAAAAGTTGAGAAAACTGGTCATAAAACAGTTGTTTCCAAAACACATGGTTCTATGTCCAGTGCGCCTCATATTTAAGATCTACTCTTCGTCTCATTCTTAGACTTGAGTAATGCTTGCTTCAAGCATACAAATCAATGACTCTGAACTGAGGACCTTCCTCAAATTTCTAAGTCTATTGATTTGGTTAGGCCAGCATAGACAATATTCTCAAGCATAATTTTAAACGGGTTAATTTCTAAGAGAGATATACAATAAATGCAGAAAGTGAGAAGATTTGATATATGTTATTTTTACACAAGTTTTACCCCTTTTATCAACTTAATTTTGATTGTTTCTTTAATAATTTGATCACATATGATGCTTTGAACCCGTTTTGCTTTGACTTTTCAGATTGGGTTAACAGCCGGAGGAAAGAGCAAGAACCGAAGGCAAAATGAAACAATTTTTGGAATTTTTTCATGGCAACGCCGCGGCGTTCAACAAGCGAACGCCGCGGCGTTCACAAGCAGTAGCCAACGCCGCGGCGTTCAAACAAGCGAACGCCGCGGCGTTCACAAGCAGTAGCCAACGCCGCGACGTTCAACAAACGAACGCCGCGGCGTTCGAGGCGGCAGTGTTGGCCTATAAATACTTCTTTTAGCCATTTTTTACCCTAACTCACCTTGGATATCAGCAACCACACGAAAATAGAGAGAGGGAGAGCTTAGAAGAGAAGATTAAAGGTCAAAACATGGAGAATTCAACAAGGAATCCACATCTCTACAAGAATTAGGGAGTTTTTACATATTTGTTTCTTGAATTTGTTCAAATCTCCTATGACTTGTATGATTTATATTTACATTTTTGACATGAATATGAGCTAAACTTGTTTGATTGAGGCCATGGATAGGCCGTTTATGTTATTTTGATTGTTGATTTGTTGGTGTTTATTGGATTAATTTTGGTTTTAGCTATGTATTCAATATTTGATCTCAATGCTACATTTGCTTGATCACCAAGTGTTTGATAAAATGCCTAGGTTAGAGATCGAAAGATAATAACCTAGGGAAGATATAAACATTGAATACCCTATAGTTAAACCGACTAGAGATAGACTCGGTTTCTTTAGGTGGCTTTCCATTCACGTGGGGAATTCCTAGACCTTAAATGCATCCTCGTTAATCGGGTTTTCATATAGAGATATATAGGAAATCGTTACCAAGGGTAGGGTTGCTATGCCAAGAGATTGGGTAGTACGTACGTTAGGGAATTTCGCCTTAGCTAAATTAATCTAATAATCCAATAGAACCTAAATCACAATCTAAATGCATAATCGGTTGAACCATGTGCCTTGATCGCTTCTCTCTATTGTTTCCTCCCTTTATTTGGTGTGACGTTGCCTTAGTTTATTTTCTAGTATTTATTAATTAGTTAATCAACCTTTCTATCGACCGATTTAACTTAGAATTGAGTAATATAGTAGTCTTGGTACTTAGATTATAGTTGTCCCTGCGGATACGATAACCCCGGACTTAGAAATCCACTTTACTACTTACGCGACCTAGTTCTCTTGCTAGGATTTTGTCGTGTCAAGATTCAATTAGGATGTTTATATTGTACAAAAGTAAAATTAGGACTTTAATTTTACTTGGCTTCCACTACATTTTTCGAAACATTGCACTCCCACTGCAATTTTTCGAAAATCTCGTTGGATAGATTTCGTAGTGAGTATTGAATTCTTCAAACAATTCAGTGGGTTGCAACCTAACCGATTTCTGGCCCACTCATTAATCAAAGTGGTTTCATACACCAATTTATCCAATAAATGATTCAATACCTTTCCCCATAGTTCACCAAACTGCAACCAAACCGGTTTCTAAGCTCGTGAACTACCCGAGTTCATTCCCACTAACTCCTATAATCTAACATTTGAATTTCACCTTGCAACCGACCAGGTTTCTGGGGTGAAATATGCTTCGATTAAGGCATTCCATGCATTTAATAAAATTTCCAATTATTTCTAAATGCATAACCCCCATAACCGGGAAGCATTACACATCTGTAGTAATTTTAATTTTAGAAAGCTTAGTGGAGGGAGAGGATGACTCACATCCTTTACTAACTTAGAATCATTTAATTTTGGGAGAATTTTAAATATTTTAATCAAGGTCTTACAAAGCATATTAACTCATATCATGCTAACATGCATATAAAGCGTAGAAAAATCTACCAATTCTACTATTACACATTTTCATGGACTAACTAGATTGGCCCAAGCCAATGGGTTAATCAACATATATATTTTAAGCATGCATAATAAAACATAAATTCAAGTCCATGAAATGTGCATCTCATCACATATAACAAGCATTTATCCATAAAACCACACATGCGATAAGAGCATAAAAATAAATTTAATTTATTTTGTTAATCAAATCCAATTTGATTATTACAAAATTAAATCCCATTTAATTTTGTCGCTAAGACTAAATCCCATTTAATCGAAGTGAAATTAAATCCAATTTTATTTTATGTGATCGAAAAATCTATATCATAATCAATTAAATGTAATTTTGTTCATAACAAAACTAAATTAAATTTAATTTTGATATTAAGATTAAATCCAATTTATTCTTCATGGAATTAAATCCAATTCAATTTCTATTAGAAGATTAATACTGATTTAATCAAAACAATATTAAATCTATTTGAAATTAATACTTACTTAATTTCAATGGGAATTAAATTAACTTTAATCTAAGTGGAATTAAGTCCTACTGAATTTCCATGAAAAAGATTAAACCGATTTCAATCATTGTGAAAACGAGTCTCACATTATTTCCATGAAAAATGATTAAATCAATTTTGATCTTATTGAAATTAAGTCCCACTCAATTTCTATAAAGAGATTAAATTAATTTCAATCAGTGTGATATCCAGTCACACTTAATTTCAATGGGAATGATTAAATCAACTTTAATCTTAGTGAAATTAAGTCCTACTCAATTTCAATAAAAGATTAAATTAATTTCAATCAATGTGATTCTATGGGCTTGCGAATCATTGACTAAGTCCCACTTAATCAATTACAAAATTAAATCTTATTTAATTTTGATGGATAAATTAAATAGATTCAAAATATCAACAAAACTAAATCCCATTTAATTTCATTTAATAATTTATATCTTAATTTAATTTATGTAAATCAAATATAATTTTATTTATATTAAATCCAATTTAATAATAATTAAATTTAATTCAATTTACAAAGAGGGCTTGAAGAAGATTGACTCAATTAGTTAAAATTGGGTTTGGATCTTACCCAATTAATAATTCAATTGGAATTGGGTCCAAGCCCAATTCTGAATTGAATTAATTCGAGGTGGGGAACAATTAATTAATTCGTGTTGGTCCAGGCCCAATACTTCTTAATTGAAATTATGTTGGGCCCTTTTTGTGTAATTAATCCAAACAAGGGCCAAGCCCAACTCGAATAAATGAAATTAATTAAGTTGGGCCGAGACCAACACAATATCAAATATGTGTTGAGCCCAGCCCAGCCCAAACACTTGCAGCCTTAGACCTCATCTTCCTCACTGCCGCGCCGTCACGCCTTTCCGGAGGACTCGCCGGTGATAACAGCGGTGTCTAACGCCGTCACTTCCACCGACTTCTCCGAACTCACCATCACCACCGGACCGGCGAATAACGACGATCTCGCCGTCAAAACTCCAGCCCAATTACCAGCGTAAGAAGCCAAAAAAAATGGCTGTTTCAGCCGTCTTCTTCGGCGACTTACACTACGGTTTCAGGAGGCGTTTTGTTCGGTGAAATCGGCCTCGCCGGACGCGTCTTCATAGCAACCATCTCCGACGAATCAAAACATCAAGCCCATAATCAAAATTCAATTCGCAATTTCAAAAACTTCAATCACCAAATTCAGAATTTTCAGAAATCACAAAAACAATGGAAATTTCAAAACCAACCCAGATTTGCAAATTCAGATTTAGCCCTCAATTTCCAGAATTCCGAAATTCAGATTTGGTTCAATTTTTCAGAATTTCCGATTTCTTGAAATTCAATTTCAGTAGAGGGTTTAATCCAATTTCAGAAATATGAATCGAATTCTTTAGCCTCAAGAGATTCACAAACTCTTCCATTCTTGATTTTCCAGAAAATTAAATTTTAGATTTAATAAATTTCGGAACTTTTCGATCCAATCTAATAAATTCCAAAACAGCCACAGATTTTTCGATCAACAATTGTGATAATTCTAAATCATCAAATACGCAATTAACATGATAACAACATATAAACATGATAATTCGCATAAACTAAATCAACAAAGCCAACAAATTTGGTTCTGATGCCACTATTGGGAATCATGTAGAGCATACGCAGCGGAAACGAAAAACAGATCCGGATTCCCAAACTAAGATCAATTTGTAGCTTTCGTCGACTTTTAACCAGAAAAAGATGAATACGAAAAACTTACCTTTTCGCGTATTCAATCTTCAATCCTTGCGATTTTTCAATGTTCTCCAACGGTTCAATTGTACCGTCTCTAGATCATCAAGCAAGAACGGACTTCGGGAAATCTCCATCTCCAATCTTCATGGCGACTAGGCGAGATCGAGTGGACTGTGAAGAGAGAAGAAGAAAACGTTTTCTCCTCTGCTTTGTATTTCTGGTGGAGGATTTCAGTTATGTAAATTGTTACAACTGTGTAATTTGGCTTGTGTTGGAGGATTTATTAAATCCTCCAACTTAAGCCCACCGGATCTCACACACACGCCCATATGGGCCATTGGACAATCAATTGGGCTATGTTGACCCAGTCAACTTAGTCCAATTAATTTAATCAATTAATATATAATCCAATTAAATATATATTGATTAAATCAATATTAATTAATTAATCAAATAATGCATTATTATTCTAGTCTAAATAATTAATTAACCTAGTCAATTAAATATTCATACTAATTAATTTAATTTACCATTGTTTAATCCAATTAAACAATTACTTAAATTAATTTGTTCAATTAATTAATTCATCCTTCCCAAGGACAAATTACCAGAACAACCTCCAAATACAAGACTTGATTTCTCCGTATATTCCTTTATAGCGCGACTCTCTAGGTTCGTCTCAATTGGCAATAGGAGGAAACTAAAGGATGTGGGTGACACCTAGCCAGCACCGTGGCCCCACATCGTAGCCCAACCAAGTATGAAATGATTATATCATTACGAACCTCTAGATTATGATACTGTATAAGTATAAGCCCTTCACTGACGTATCCCGATCGAGTGAGAGTCATGGAATATGTCAAACTCACAAGACTCGATGTTATGCTTAAGAATCATATTAATATGAGATCACTAAACACGAGTTAGTTCATCAGCTCTGGCCAGAGACTTTCAATCTCATTTACTTATGACCGCATAGGATACTTCTCGTTTACTTTCGAGACAGTGAATTCCTTCTTGGTAATCACCTCACATGCTACTTGCCCATTAAAACACATTTGGAGGTCAGCCCCACCAACGGGTGAATTGGGCCTAACTACTCTAGTGACAGAATCTAACGTCACAAGTACACTGTGACCATAACTCCTCAGGTCTAAGGCTCACGCATACCTTCATAATCAGTAATCCAATCATTGATAGTCACTGAGTAAAAAAACTCATGCGATCGGATTATTACGAGCCGTGTTCGAATACACTAATTCCATCAATGTATCTATGACACAAACTCCCACTATCCCATAGTGTTCGACTGTCACTCCTTTGTTAAAGTATGTGTCATACAAGTCTTATACGAATCTCAATGCCCAATTGAGATTCTCTGACTTGCGAACGATTTAAGTGATCAAGTATCGAACTCTTCCAGTGCCCATCTCCTCAAGGAGTGCGAAGGTTTGCCTTGACACACATGGACTAGTTGTTCATTTAAGACTTATAGATGCCATCAAGAATTAGATGAACAACATAATATTGCTATTATATTAATTAGAGGTTTTATAATATAAACTCGTGACTCATATTCTAACTCATCGTTGGCATCGAGGGCACAGTCCCAACTGATGATGGCGTTACTCTTGGCTTCGGTCTTGGACTAGGTGCTAGTCTTGATCTTGGTATTGGCTTTGACTCCGGTAGTGGTGTTTGTTTTGGTTTTAGTTCTTATTTCGGTTCCAGTTCTGGATCTGGAACGAATCTAGTGCTTCCACCGGTTAATCCAGTTATTCTGGCTCAGGCCAAAAGGCTATCAAAGTTCGTCGAGACTGACTTCAGGAGGTGTCAGCAAAAGATGTTGTTTTACCTCACAACTCTCAACCTGACGAGGTTCTTAAGAGAGGATGCACCTTATGTCCTTGAGGATTGGACCGACAACCGATTGAGGGTGGCATATGATGCGTGACATAATTGTGATTTCCTTTGCAGGAATTACATCCTCAGTGGGTTAGAAGATTCACTTTACAACATCTATCTGTCGGTTAAGACCTCTAAAAACCTCTAGGTGGCACTGTATAAGAAGTATAGAATTGGGGACGCTGGACTGAAGAAGTTCGCGGTCGCGAAGTTTTTATACTCCAAGATGGTGGACTCTAAGTCCGTGATGAGTCAAGTCCAAGAGCTTCAGATAATTATTCATGAACTTCATGCTGAGGACATGGCTTTGAGTGAAACCTTCCATGTAGCTTCTATCATCGAGAAGTTATCGTTGTCTTGGAAGGATTTCAAGAATTACTTGAAACACAGGAAAAAGGAGATGAGTCTGGAAAATTTGGTCATCCGACTCATAATTGAGGAAGACAACCTGGTTTCCGACAAGAAGCCTCTGATGCAGGCAATGGTAAACATCATAGGATTTCTGAAAAGTTCTAACCAGAAAAGAAAGTTCCAGGGAAAATCCAAAGGGAACTCCTAAAAAATGAAAGGCAAGTTGAAATAGGGAGACATCTGTTAAAACTGTGGCCATCCTAGACACTGGGCTAAAGACTGCGAAGAGGCCAAGAAAAATAAGTCTCAAGGGCAGGGTTATGGTCAAAATCAGAACAAAGACAAGAACCAAGTGCAGAACTAGGTATACTTGGCTGAAGATGATATCCAGGGCATCAATAAGATGATCGACGACCTGTCCGACCATTAGGTGCCGATCGATTAGACTAATCTTGATCCCACTACCACCGTGTTCGAAGCAAATTTGGCAAACAACCCGAGGGAGTGGTTTATAGATACTGGGGATACTTGCCATATCTGTTCTGACAGAGATGCTTTCTCTTCCTATGTTCCAACTGATGAACGGAGATTGTTCATGAAAAATTTAGCCACTTCTCCCATGATCGGAACTGGAAAAGTGGTGCTAAAGATGACTTCAGGCAAGGGATTGACATTGACTAAAGTTTCGTATGTTCCGTAGATTCGCAAGAATTTGGTATCCGGTTCAGCTTTGGTCAAGAATGGGTTCAAGATACTCTTCGAAGCTGATAGGTTTTCCTTAACAAAGAGAGAATTTTATGTTGGAAAAGATTACCTTGAGCAGGGCCTTTTCAAGATGAATGTAATCCGCTCTGTTTGTAATTGAAAACGAAAGCAGTAAAAGTATTGAGAATTCTGTTTATTTGCTTGAGTATTCTAATTTGTGGCATGTTAGACTAGGACTTGTAAATTATAATACTATTCGAAGATTAGTCAACTTGAATTTACTACCAACTTTTAAGGTTGGAAATGAACATAAATGCGAGATTTGTGTTGAGGCAAAACTAGTCAAACAACCGTTTCCTTTTGCAGAAAAAAAAACCGCACCTCTAAGCTTATTCACAGTGATATCCGTGATTTGAATTTTGTGTAAACTACAGGTAGGAAAAAGTATTTCATTACATTCATAGATGATTGCACAAAGTATTGTTATGTGTATTTACTATGAAGTAAAGATGAAGGATAAAAGCTCTCTGAAGTGCTAAAGGTGGAGAATACGGAGCACTGTTTGATGAATTTTGTACCAACTCTGGAATTATTCACCTCAATCGAATGGCATTGCTGAACGCAAGAATCACACTCTCAAGGAAATGATAAATGTGATATTGTTAAATTCTAGATTACTGTAGAATCTGTGAGGGGAGGCAATCCTCTCCGCCAATTATATTCTTAACAAGATTCCCCACAAAAGTACCTGAGAGTGTGGGGGTGTTTGGCTAAGGTAGAAATACCCAAACCGAAACAAGTTAAGATAGGGCCTAAAACTATTGACTGCATATTCATAGGTTATACACTAAATAGTAGCGCCTATCGATTTTTGGTACATAAATCAGAAATATCGTAGATTCATGAAGGTACTATCATGGAATCTAGAAATGCTTCATTTTTTGAGAATATCTTTCCAAGTAAGGAAAGAAACGAACAAGTCCCTCTTAAAAGAAAACATCACGACTCTACGAGTAGTTCTAATCCCAGGGATGAACAACCACGTCAAAGCAAAAAGGCTGTTAGGAAATTTCATGTTAGATGTTTTGATGATGACAAGATAGGATTCAATGTTAGAACCCAAAAATATAAGCTTTCCGTTTTTCCTAGATTGATGTATAAGCGTTTAAAAGTTTGTAAATTATTATTTCTATTTTGTTTAGGCTTGTAATTTTTATCTTCATAGATTTTAGACTAAGTCTTAGTAACTGAATCGCTAGTAGAATTCTAGGTGAGTCTATTAGAGAAGAAGTTGAAGACCAGCGTCTGAAGTCAACCAGAGATAAAGATTTTCTTCTTAGCGCCTGTTAAGCGCTCAACTTGTCTCAAGCGATGGATGTAAGATTCACCTGAAATAAATCCTCAAGTCATGAAGGACTTAAATGCAATCATTCAACGGACATTTATTTCCAACGAGAAATAAATTCAAATTGCATTAAATGCTTGATAAGAGCATTAAATGTGATAAGCTACTGTGACTTGTGGACAAGCCACCTTTTGACCAGACTGTCAGAAATTTCAGAGTTTTAGCTGCTCCCATCCAATCGGATTCAGCGAATTTTCAGGAATGTCAGACTTTAGGTATGATCACACGCCATGTGAAAGACACGCTTCTACATTTGTCCAACGGACAGATCCCAAGAAATTGCCTATAAATACCTTACTCCAGAAAACCCTAAACATAACAACGAGAATATACAAGAAATTATTGCTAAAAATCTTACGTACATTCTTTCTGGAAAAAGCTTAGAAACCCCATAGCCAAAACCTTTCAAGCTTTCTATCTACATTCCAGATAGTCACAAATATCTCAAATATTTTCCAAAGAAGAAATTCAAACTCCAACTGAGATATTCCAAGTTGTTTGATCTTCTCTAAAACAAACAAACCCTAGTGACAAACCTCAACCTTTCATCTGAGTGAGAAAAGTTGTTGAAACCTTTCAGGCAGTATTTCTGAGTGAGAGAAACTTGAAGAAGACGATCTTCATTGGTGCTGAAGTCTGTGTGATCAAGGAGCCCAAGATCTTTTTCATCCATTACTATTTTGTAGAAGTTTCTGTGTGATTCTTTGATAATCATCATAGTAATTTCCTCCAAGTGAAAAAGGAGAAGAAGGACGTAGCTGGGATTACATCACCCAGTGAACCTTACAAATTATTGTGTTATTTATATTTTATTGTCTTATATTCATCACAGTATATTATTCTGAAAAAGATAAATAAAATTGCAAAGCGATTAACTTAACTAAAAGAACGCTAAACATTATTTCCGCTGTGCTAATCCTGATTAAGCAATCTAAGTGTCGCCCTACTTTGGTAAACTGCTGAAATCACTGAGTCTAAGTTAACTACTCTGAAGCGTCTGACCCAAGCGCTCAGCTTTCCAAGCGTTCAAATTTCTAAAGTGATACAAAAATTTGTGAAGTCGAAAAAGACTTCAGGGTCTATTCAACCCCCCCCCTCTAGACCCTTTCGTATGCCACTTGGGACCACCAAGTGGTATCAGAGCGGTTGAATTAGAAACCTAAGCGTTTCCGAGCATAACTGCTTGTTCAGATCCATTTTTTTTACTTAGTCGCTTTAATTTTTCTCTTCAAAAAAAAAAAAACATCTCATTATGGCTTTCAACAAAATGCCTAAGTTGGTAGAATCAAATTATGACTCTTGGAAACTTAGAGCATTCGCTTACTTGTGCTCATGTGATAGTGAAATGTGTGATGTAATTACAGGTGGTCCCATTCAGATTATGAAAGTTGTAACTCGAGCCCCTGGAGCAATCGAGGCCACTCCAGATGGTTATGTCGAGAAACCTAAATTAGAATGGACGCCTGAGTGTCGAAGAAGAGCAAATCTAGATAATGTTGGACGAAGTGCACTGATAAGAGGTGTTTTTACGTGTTTTTAAGACCGTAATTCTTATAATTTGGATTCACTTATTGCTTAAATCATGTCACATTTGCATTTAATAGGTGTGTTAAGTGAATACAGGTAATAAATGAGAATACATGAAGAAAAGGGAAGAAAAATGATGTACAAAACAAGTTCAAGCATGTTTTTCAACACCTAGGTGGTTTATGCATCTCCTACCACATTCGAGCGATAATCCCGTACATTTCGAGACCGACTTAGACAACATTTCCTTCTACAAAGTTTTAGATGTATGTCTTATCTTCAAATGGGAACTTGAAACATCCAAATCGGAGGTCTATAGAGATAATTGTGAAGGAAATACGATTGCTGCGCCGAACAGAGAAGTACATGTGCCAGGATACGCCCCAACGCCCTCCTAGTCATGCCTAGGCATGGATAGTCCGAATGTTACTCCTTTTCAGCCTAAATTCCATCATTATATGATGGGTAAGAATCATGTTTGGCCATAATTCAGCACATGTGTTGAGGGGTTGTCATAAGTGTGTTTCTTGGTAGATTTACTTTATGGGTGCCAAATCAGAAACAACCTCCATATGGAAACGTAATTTAGGTTTACTTAACGACTGAATTGGACAAAATGTCCTTCTGGAAAGTTGTCGATCTATGTTTTATCTGAACATGGGGACTTGAATCATCCAATTTGGAGATCTGTGGAGAATTTTATGAGGAATATACTAAGACTTCGCTGGAAAGCAAGAAAATGGCAGCATGCATGTGTTTTGTTGAAGTTTTCACATGGTTGTGCTTGGTGGAATTCTTAAGGGCCGAAATTTTAGCATTTTTTAGCTGGTTGGAATCTTAAAAGACAAACTTTAAGCATCACCTTAGGTGGAATTTTCATTGAGGAACTTTAATGGGAATTCTTAATGCATACTTTAGTGGAATTTTGGCTATAAAAGGAGGGGGAACCCATACTCTTCATCATTCACTATCAATTTCAGATTCTTGGAGGAGAGGAGGAGGAGGAACAGGTCCTCAAGCTTCATTCATCACCATTCTTCATCATTCTAAGAGGAGAAAGCTAGGAATTGAAGTTCCAATCAAGGGGCCATCATCTATCACATTAGAGGGAGTTTTTATAGCTTTATTATTTCATTCATGTCGATGAACATGTGTATTTATTCATTATTGTTTTTCATAATATCTATCACGAACTAAATTCATAAGACTAAGGCCATGTAAGGTCAAATTGTGATATATGCTTATAATAGATGATTGTTGAGGTTATACTTATATTGTTATGTGATGTGAATTTGTGTTTTTACCTATCTTGCATATACTTGATCACTATATGTTAGAATCTTATGCCTAGGTTGATATTTCGGGAGAAAATTAACTTAGGGTGCAAGAAATTCACATCATGACCCGCAACTAATGAGGAATTGCCCTAGACATAGGTAAAGATTCCCGGGTAAAGTTGTTCGATTCTAATCGAGTGAACTCTAGTACGTTAATGCATGTTTAGTGGTTAGATTTCCGGATAGGAATATTTGGGAAATCACGATCTAAGCATAAGAGTTTATACGCGAGACATCGGTTATTCTCTACCCTCGGAGCTCTCACCATAACAATATAAGTGTAATCATTTAACAAGAACCTTCATAAGTATATTTGATCAATTTGAACCTAGCATGTGCCTTAGTCTCCCTTTATAATTGGTTTTAAATCACTTGCTCATCTTTGTTCTTGTTCTTTACAAATTTTATTTGAATTTATTCTTACTTTGTTTATTCACTTCATTACAAATATTAAACTAGAATTCAAGTCTCCGTGGTTCGACAATCCGGACTTTTAGTCCACTTATTACTACACACGACTAGTGCACTTGCTATCATAGCACGTTGGCTTTTAGCGTGTCAAGTTTTTGGCGCCGTTGCCGGGGACTTGTTCATTTTAGTTTTTGATTTTTCATTTAAATTTTCATAATTCTTAGTTTTTCGTTTATTTGTAACCTTTCTTTTATTTTATTATTCTAATTTTTTTTTCTTGTGTTTATTTGTTAGGTGTAATTTGTGGTGCATGACCCGCTCTTCTAACGAGCCCCTATACAATTTTGAGCCGGAGATAGAGCGTGTTCTTCGATCTAGTAGACAAGCTCGAGAAATGGCCGACAATCTAAATCCAAATGGGAATTTTCCCGACATAAATCTCCCGGAAAACAGGGAATGGTTGAAAAATCTATTCCAAGCTATGCAATCGGCACCTCCTCAAAGACTTCCATCGGTCCGGGAAAGTCTACCTCAAAGGGTCCACACCATACCGGGACCCGTGATCTTTCCTAATTTCTATGCACCAAATTATCACATTCCGTCACACATCTTTAGCATGGTGCAAAGCGAACCCTTCTATGGAGAGACCCATGAATCACCTCATGAGCATTTGGAGACTTTAGACGACACTCTCATGACTACACAATTTCATCCACGGGATCTTGATGCAATTCGTCTAAGAGTCTTCCACTTCTCATTAAAGGAAAAGGCGACCATGTGGTACAAGTCTCTACCACCCCAATCCATCACAACATGGGGACAATTGGTTGATGCCTTTTTGAGCAAATTCTTTCCACCCTCCAAAATCAACGAGCTAAGGAGCAATATTAAAGAGTTTAAGCAAGGGAATCATGAGTCCTTGGCCGAGGCATGGGCTAGATATAAAAACATGCTCCGAAAATGCCCGGATCACAACCTAAAGTTGAGCGAGCAAGTACTACGATTCCATGATGGAGTCCAATCGCGCATCCGAAATAGGCTCAATGCCGGCGCCGGTGGTGATCTCCTTGGGCTCGATTGCCAAAGTGTGTGGGACAAGATTGAGCAATTAGCCCGGGAAGATGAGCTCTATCCCGATGATGAAGAGATCACACCCACTAAAAAAATTTCTCGTGTTCAAGAGTTGGAAAAAGAAGTTGTTTTGGAAACAATGGTTGGCAATGTAAACTATGTTGGAAATGCCAATCAACCTCAATTGAACTTCCATGTGCCCGAAAATTTTCCAAGGAGGCCCAATCCGGCACAAAACGCCCATATCAATATCTATCAAGCACCAAGGCCTCCATTCATCAACAATCAAGCTCAAAGGCAAGGTAATCCTCATGTACAAAGGCAAGTTAGGCCTCCTACAACCGATGAACGTCTTGATGAGGAAATAAAGAAATCGGATTCAGCAATCAACGAACTCCGTACTATGATGAAGGATTTAATGATGGATATGAAGGATTTGAAGACACAAATGGGTCAAATGGCAAAGACAATCAGCGAGAGAGCCCCGGGAACTTTACCAAGTGACACGGAAAAGAACCCGAAAGAGCAATGCTATGCAATTACCTTGAGAAGTGGCGAACAGGTAAAAGGTGATAATGTTCGCACTGATGCGCCCGAGCGCCCATCCATCCATGCCCAGGCGCCCTTGTCGCTGCGCCAAGGCGCCGATTGTCACGCCCAAGCGCCACATTCTGTATCCTCCACAGCTAGCCCTTCAACTCCAATGCATCATCCCATCGAGGTTCGTCTTCCATTTCCAAATGCACAAAAAACGAAAAAGAAGGATATGGATCCGATTTTCCGTAGGATTGTGGCGACTCTTTGTGAGGACCCGGGGAGGCTCACCATTCCGTGCACCATTGGCCCTCTTACTTTTGAAAAGGTTATTTGCGATACGGGAGCAAGTATCAATCTCCTCCCGTATTCTCTCTTCAAGAAGTTGGGCCTTGGAAATCCCAAACCGACATCAATGAGCCTCCAACTCGCCGATGGATCAATTAAGAGACCAAAGGGGATAATAGAAGATGTTATTGTACAAGTTGACAAATTCTTTTTCCGGGTTGACTTTGTGGTCCTTGATATGGAGGAAGATGTTGAGATGCCCTTGATTCTAGGAAGACCTTTCCTAGTCACTAGCAATGCCAAGATCTACATGGGAAAAGGTAAGTTATCATTGAGGGTAGGAGATGTAAAAGTGATATTTGATGCTTCAAATAACAGGAAACCATCTATGGATGATCTTACTTGTTCCAATATCAATGTTATTAACCCTTCTCTTGATGAGAAATGTGCAAATGGCAAGGCTAAGGGCACACTCGAGTTGGAGGATGAGATTCCCTATGATAAACACAACAAAGAGGGAAAAGAAGATTTATGCATGAAATACATTCCACCCCATCGCCGTGCTCGTAAGATTGAAAAGACTCATCCAATACAAAGGGCTTATTGCAAAATCCCGCAATATGAGTGGAAGCAAGTAGACCATGGAGCTAAAAGGAGGCATGACAAGGATTTGGTCGTGTTAAATGGACCACCTATTTGAACCTCAAAGAGCACAAAGTCGAGCTACCGACTCTAAACTAGCGCTTCTTGGGAGGCAACCCAAGTTTGTAAGTTTGTTTTTCTTTTTGATTTTGTTTTGGTTTTGTTTAGTTTGTTTCTTTATGTTGTGTTCAAACATGCACTTTTGGCATGTATGTTTTCTTATGCTTGATGGTTTGAAAAGTTGAAGTGTTAGATATGATGCAAATTTGGACCATGCTCATTTTACTCGAGAGGAGGAGAAGCTATAGGATTATGCATTGGAAGTTTAAGGATGTTTTTCAACATCCTTGGTTGTAAGTGTTCTTTTACCTTTGTGTATGCATGTTGTAACAACATTGGGCACAATGTTGGATTTAAGTTTGGGGGTAGAAGAGTATCTATTTTGAATATTGAAAATGCAATGCTAATTTTTAACTTGAATTTGGGGAAAGTTTGTTTGATATCATGTTTATATGCTTCTTTGTTGAGAAAATCAAGCATGAAAAATTTTTAGTCCTTCCAATTGATGCATTGAAATTGATTGACTTGGAAAAATGGCATGAATTCTTGAAATAATTTGAATTTAATGGAATATATATCTTTGAAATTGCTCGTGGAGACCTTAGACTAGAATTGATTCTTTAGATGATTCACAATGCACTTAAATCGAAGGTAGAGGAGTTGAGAGGATAACCATCTTGAGACACTTAAGGAATTATTCCCAAAAATATTAACTTAGATTTCTCATAAAGTTATAAGTTGAGTAGTAATTTTATATGCTAACAATGAATTGAAAAAGTTGAATTTTGGTATGACCAAAAGTGATCAGGCTAATACGTACCGGAGGTGAAAAGTTTCATACTTATATACTGTACTATTATGCTAATTTGAGCTACGATCAAGCCAAAAGAAGTGAATTGTTTAAAAGATCTAGTTTTATTTCGTGACCTTTAATACTCGAGTGATTAAATCCTTAGGAGTGTCTCTACACTTAATGCCCCAAAACTATCTAGTTTGGGAGTCATTGGTCTAAAACTTGTTACATGGGTGTCATAGAAAGCCTAATGGAATAAAACATTGCACATGATCTAGCCTTAATGAAGTTTAATGGAAATTCCATATGAATTGAATGTTGAATATTTGAGATAATGAAATTTAAATGGCTATGAGATTTTCTATAATTCTTGTGCCTTGTGTTTGATCAAAAGTTGATAGATATGGGATTAATGTCCAAAATGTGGTAAGGATGCCTCTCGACTATAATACGCTAGATTTATTTTTCACTATACCCTAGGGAGTCGTTTCAAGTATTGGTGTCACATGAGCAAAAGTAGTTGATATGTATATATATATTTGTGAACTTTAAAAGGTTGATTTTATGCCATTCATTCTTGTTGATCATATTGAGATGTGTTGATTCGGTTGGGATTGAAAATTTGCTAGATTTTGTGGGTATATCTTATGCAAACCCTCACGAGACTATAACTCGTCCTTTGAGGTAACTCAAAGGTTTAAAGGCTTGTTGCACCCGCTAAGTGCAATCGTTTACTCCACGAAAGTGAGTTAGTTAGTTGTTTTGTTTTCTCCCATTGAATGATGTTGGTCTTGCCTTATAGCTCTTATTGCTCGAGGTCGAGCAATTGATAAGTTTGGGGGTGTTGATAAGAGGTGTTTTTACGTGTTTTTAAGACCGTAATTCTTATAATTTGGATTCACTTATTGCATAAATCATGTCACATTTGCATTTAATAGGTGTGTTAAGTGAATACAGGTAATAAATGAGAATACATGAAGAAAAGGGAAGAAAAACGATGTACAAAACAAGTTCAAGCATGTTTTTCAACACGCACCTAGGTGGTTTATGCATCTCCTACCACATTCGAGCGATAATCCCGTACATTTCGAGACCGACTTAGACAACGTTTCCTTCTACAAAGTTTTAGATGTATGTCTTATCTTCAAATGGGAACTTGAAACATCCAAATCGGAGGTCTATAGAGATAATTGTGAAGGAAATACGATTGCTGCGCCGAACAGAGAAGTACATGTGCCAGGATACGCCCCAACGCCCTCCTAGTCATGCCTAGGCATGGATAGTCCGAATGTTACTCCTTTTCAGCCTAAATTCCATCATTATATGATGGGTAAGAATCATGTTTGGCCATAATTCAGCACATGTGTTGAGGGGTTGTCATAAGTGTGTTTCTTGGTAGATTTACTTTATGGGTGCCAAATCAGAAACAACCTCCATATTGAAACGTAATTTAGGTTTACTTAACGACTGAATTGGACAAAATGTCCTTCTAGAAAGTTGTAGATCTATGTTTTATCTGAACATGGGGACTTGAATCATCCAATTTGGAGATCTGTGGAGAATTTTATGAGGAATATACTAAGACTTCGCTGGAAAGCAAGAAAATGGCAGCATGCATGTGTTTTGTTGAAGTTTTCACATGGTTGTGCTTGGTGGAATTCTTAAGGGCCGAAATTTTAGCATTTTTTAGCTGGTTGGAATCTTAAAAGCCAAACTTTAAGCATCACCTTAGGTGGAATTCTCATTGAGGAACTTTAATGGGAATTCTTAATGCATACTTTAGTGGAATTTTGGCTATAAAAGGAGGGGGAACCCATACTCTTCATCATTCACTATCAATTTCAGATTCTTAGAGGAGAGGGGGGCAGCCCCTAATTTGATTTCTCCACCATTCATCACCATTCTTCATCACTCTTGGAGGGGAAAACTAGAGGAAGGAAAAGAGCTTGGGGATTGAAGGCTCAACTTCAAGATCCATCATTATTCATTTTTGAGGGAGTTTTTATATAGCTTTTCATTTCAATTATGTCTATGAACATGTGTATTAATTCATTTATGTTTTTCATATTATCCATTATGAACTAAATTCATAAGACTAGGGCCATGTAAGGCCAAATTGTGATATATGCTTATAATAGATGATTGTTGAGGTTGTTCTTATATTGTTATGTGATGTGAATTTGTGTTTTTGTCTATCTTGCATATACTTGATCACTATATGTTAGAATCTTATGCCTAGGTTAATATTTCGGGAGAAAATTGACTTAGGGTGCAAGAAATTCACATCATGACCCGTAACTAATGAGGAATTGCCCTAGACATAGGTAAAGATTCCCGGGTGAAGTTGTTCGATTCAAATCGAGTGAACTCTAGTACGTTAATGCATGTTTAGTGGTTAGATTTTCGGATAGGAATATTTGGGAAATCACGATCTAAGCATAGGAGTTTATACGCGAGACATCGGTTATTCTCTACTCTCGGAGTTCTCACCATAACAATATAAGCGTAATCCTTCAACTAGAATCTTTATAAGTATAATTGATCAATTTGAACCTAGCATGTGCCTTAGTCTCCCTTTATACTTTGTGTAAAATCAATTGTGTAATCTTGTTCTTATTGTATGCATTTTACCTATAATTTACTTTAATTATATTTGTTCTTTTTTTCGTTAAAATCATAAACTAAAATTCAAGTCTCCGTGGTTCGACAATCCGGACTTTTAGTCCACTTATTAATACACACGACTAGTGCACTTGCTATCATAGCACGTTGGCTTTTAGCGTGTCATGCACTTTACTCAGCATTAGGAGATAACGATGATTTGTTCAACAAGATCAAGCAGTGTAAGACTTCCAAAGAAATATGGCATAAGCTGGCTATAGTGTGTGAAGGATCAGCACAAATGAAGGAGAATAAGCTTTCCATAGCCATGCAAAGATTTGAGCATTTCAAGATGCAGCCCAATGAGACGCTAGAACAATTGGACGCAAGGTTTACTTTGCTCGTTATAGAGTTAGCGTCATTAGACAAGGAATTGATCAACAAGGAAATGGTCAACAAAATTTTCAGAAGTCTTCCAAGCAAATATCTAATTAAGACTGTTGCTATGAGAGAATCACAGACATTGGAGACTCTTACTCTAGAGCATGTCTTTTCAGAGTTAAAGGCATTTGAGTTTGAATTGGGTAAAGTCAGCGACACATCGACTTCAGCGACTGAATCAGGAGCTTTAATCGCTTCAACCAAAAGCAAAGGTAAAGCGGTTAGTGAGGTTAAAACTATGGAATCAAATGAAGAAAAGGAAATGGCTTTATTGGTCAAGAAATTCAAAAAATTTCTAAGATATGAAAAGAGAAATCCTATTGGACAAACGTCATTTCAGACTCCTCTCCCTGCTCCAGCGCCTCAGTATAAAGCGCCAGTGTACTCTGCACCTCAACCAGTAGCGCCAGTTCCATACCAAGCGTCTCCGTCCCCTACTCAAAATCTCTCAGCGCCAGTAGTCTCAAAGCGATTATCCACTGAACAGAAAATGAAAACTAATTTGTGTTATAATTGCAGAAAACCAGGGCACTACCAGGTGAATTGCCCTTATCCAAATGTGTCAAAGCCCTCAAGGCAAGACTATGCGGATAGAAACCAATTCAGGAGCAACCTTCGCCAACAGGGATTGCTAGAGGAATCTGAACCATTCTTCGCACCTGAAGAGGATTTGGAATCATCAGATGAAAGCAGTGATGATGAGCCTACAAGCGACTCAGCGTTGATTTGTCTTATGGAAAGAGATGATGAAGCGTCTGACGATTCGCTACCAGAGGTAACCAATGAATTATCAATTCCTCTTTCTTATGATGAATTACTTGACAAAGTCAAAGAATACTACAATGAATGTCAAGAAGCTACCAAAATATATCAAAATGATCTCGAAATTATCTCATCACTCACAAGAGATAAAGTGACGCTCAGAGCAGAGTTGCGAGTTCAGCAACAGTGCATTGAGAAGAACCAATCACATGAGAGTGAAATTATTCAATTAAAAAA
Source organism: Buddleja alternifolia (assembly GCA_019426215.1). NCBI lineage: Eukaryota > Viridiplantae > Streptophyta > Magnoliopsida > Lamiales > Scrophulariaceae > Buddleja > Buddleja alternifolia. The sequence continues at coordinate 22,354,018 of CM033404.1, read as the reverse complement.
TGATCTTGATATAATAGTCAAAAGAGAAGCTGATCTGATCGCTAGACTTGCCAAATCAGAGCAGCTCGTCTCATCATTATCTAAAGCTTCTAGAAATTTGGATAATGTGACTGAGGTAACTAGATATTGGTGAAAAGACCGGTTTGGGATGCAATAAATTCGGTAAACAACCAAATAAATCTAATGTTACGACAAACAACAAAGGAAAGGGTGTTCGCTTTGTTGAAGAAAGTTCACAAAGTCAAATGCTGAATGAACCAAGCGACAAAGGTACGAGGCCAAATGAGAAAGCCAAAGCTGACTCAGGTAAGGGAAAGACAAAGGCAAATGATTCACAAAGGAAGATTCATCCAAACGCTCAAAAGGCTAAGGAAAACCCTAACCACTATGAATCAAGCGCTAAGCGTCAAGCACCAAAAGTGCAACCCAAGCCAGCGACAAGGAAATACCAGCGTCAATATCCGAGACGGTCAAGGTCATATTATCAGTACTATGATAACTATAACTATGACTATGACTATGACTATTATTATAATCGAAGATATTATTATACACCCAAAAAACACACACAACACAATGTGAAACCCAAAAAGGCCAGTATTCCCACAATGAAAACTAGGCAAATATGGGTTCCTAAAATTTTAATTCAAACCAAAGGTACTAACGTTGAAGGACCCAAGAAAACATAGGTACCTAAGAAGAATTATAACTATCCTTAATGCAGGTACCTAGAGCCAACACCGATACTTCAGTTTGGTATTTCGATAGCGGGTCATCCAGACACATGACTGGATCAAAAGATCTCTTAGTCAACTATCGAGCTACCAATGGTCCTCAAGTTATATTCGGTGATAACTCCAAAGGTAAAACCAAAGGTATAGGTATCATACATAGGGGGAACATGATGATCAGTGATGTATATTATGTTGAGGGTCTTAAGCATAATTTGTTAAGCATTAGTCAATTTTGTGATAAAGGCTTTGATGTTAAATTCTCAAGCGACTTCTGCTATGTCAACGACGCTAAGACTAAGTCTACTAAATTAAGAGGAAAAAGAACAAACAATGTGTATTTAGTGGATTGGGATTCTACTTTTGATAACAACTCCAGATGTTTTGTTGCTAAAAGTCAAAATGAATTGGGTTGGTTATGGCATAGAAAAATGAATCATCTCAACTTTAAGGCAATCTCTCAGTTAATATCGCTAAATCTTGTAGAGGGATTACCTAAAGGTTCCTTTCAGAAAAATCGCTTATGTGATGCATGCCAAATGGGTAAACAAGTTAAATCATCTTTTAAAAAGAAACCATGTCTATCTACTTCTAGAGTTCTTGAACTATTGCATCTAGATTTGTTTGGCCCTATTCAAATCATGAGTGTTAGTGGTAAAAAGTACTCGCTAGTAATAGTTGATGATTTCTCTCGCTATACATGGGTAGAATTTATAGCGACCAAAGATGAAACTAGTGTCAAGCTCACAGCACTAATTCGTCAAATGCAAAATTCGAAAGATCTAAGGGCGACGAGAATGAGAAGCGATAGAGGAACTTAATTTACTAACCAATTTGTTGAGAAGTTTTGTACAGATTTTGGAATACTCCAAAATCTTACCGCTAGTAGACCTGATATTATGTTTTCGGTATGCATGTGTGCACGTTTTCAATCTGATCCTAGAGAATCACACTTAAGTGCTACCAAGAAAATCCTTAAGTACCTAAAAGGCACACAAAATGTGGGCTTATGGTATCCACAGGATTCTCCTTTTGAACTAATTGGTTATTCAGACGCAGATTTTGCACGATGCAAAATAGATAGAAAAAGTACTAGTGGTACATGTCAATTTCTAGGTGATAGATTAGTTTCGTGGCATAGTAAGAAACAACAATCTATAGCGACTTCTACCGCTGAGGCAGAATATGTAGCTGCTGGAAGCTGTTGTGCACAGATCCTTTGGATGAGGCAACAACTTAGAGATTATGGAACAATCCTAGGTCCTACCCCAATCCATTGTGATAACCAAAGTGCTTTAGCTATGACCCAAAATCCTGTCCTTCATTCTAGAACCTAACACATTGACATTAGATACCATTTCTTGCGTGACCATGTTCAAAAGAAAGATATCTCCATGCATTTCATTGGAACTGACAAACAACTGGCAGATATCTTCACCAAAGCGCTCAACGAACAACGCTTTCTCACTTTAAGAAGTGAATTAGGTATGATCGATTTAAACGCTTAAATCATAAAGCATCATATTTAATAGGCATATAATTTAGGGGGAATCCACTTTATGATGATGTCTAAACTATATCTTCAAAAAAAAAAGGATGAAATGAGTTATCAATTTTAGGGGAACTTTAAAATTGTACTTACTTCATTAAGTAAGCGACTATGATCAAAATGACTTTAACAATCGATCATTAGCGTTTACTTTTACTCATTACAATCTGATTGCTTATAAAATGAAAGGTTTTAAAGTCCAACAAGCGATTGATATGTATCAAATTAAATTTACTTTATAAAAGAATATTCAGCGTTAAGAAAATTCCCAAGATAATGCTAAGAAATTTTTCTTAAAATCATGCATAGTTTTCATAGCCACAAAGTAGCGTGTGGATGAGTCCAAAATTCTAGATTTGTTAACTACCCACACGTGCCTATCAAATCAAACTGACGGTTATGATTCCTATCTAAACCTAGGCAGTTCAGTAAAATGTATGAGTCTGAGTACGTGTCAGTGTACTATCAGGCGCGTGTAATTTACGCTGAAAATTTCAAATTTTTTCAAACGTTTTCAAAAAGTAACTGCGGATCCGAAAAATGTTATAATATCCTATTTTACCGCACTTTTTGACATCGGAAGTTATGTGTACACGGTTCAGATTTATTTCTCATTAACTTCTGTACACGTGTCATTCATCTACCAATTGTGGAGTTACTTTTACCTTTTATATAAACCCCTCAAAACTTTTACAGAAAACCTTTATCACTTCCAATCTCTCTACTGTAAAAGTCATTTCTCTCTAAAAGGCAAAAACTTCTCTCTTTTCTTCAAAGTTTCACCTTTCAGCAATGGCACCCAAAGCTTCAAAATCTTCCAAAACAGCAACTTCTGCTATCGGAAAAACTTCCCGTGCTGAAAAACCAGTGACGGTTAACGCCAGATTTTTGGTTAACTGGGATTATCTTTTTGATAATCAGAACTTCCCTCTTCGAACGATTCTTCCACTCGTTCAAGAATCTGGTTTGAGAGACATGCTTACAACTACTTACAACTACTTTGAAGAAGAATCTCTCTACTTTTTCAATAATGGTGAAATTTCTGAAGACGGCAATTCCATATCCTGCGTCTTCCCTTCTGCTAAAGAGACCTTTGTTCTCACTCCCTCTCTAATTTCTTCACTACTAAATCTCCCGAATCATGGTAGTGAGGTAGAACATGTCAATCTCGGAGATGCTACTAAAGTCTGGGTTTTGATCAAGAAAGACGATGTTAACGCCCCGTATGAGCCAAACTTCAAGAAAAATGATATGAAGGGCGAATACGTCATCCTCGCTGACATTTGTTCAAAGATTATTGAATGCAGAAAAGGAACTTTCGACAAAATCACCAACATTCAATACAAGATGATGGTAGCCATCCTAACCAAGTTAAAAGTTAACTGGTCTCTCTATTTTTTCAATCGCTTCAAAGCAGCGATGGCTAAGTTTGTTAATCCCAAGCCTTACGGGATTGTGCTAAGTCATATTCTTTGCGCTTGCGGATATACGCAATCTTTTGGCAAAAAGATTCCAGCGACCAAATTTTATGGAAAGAAAATGATAAGCGAGCTTCTTAACCCGCGAAAACCCGACGTAGCAGCGGTTCCTAAAGAACAGCGTGAGCGACTTCCAGTCGAAGGAGTTGTTCGCAGTGATGATGAAGATCAAGCGTCTTCTTCATCATCGTCCTCTTCATCAGAAGAAGAAGTGGTGGTCAAGCGACCTAAGAGGAAGATCATTCTCAAAGTCACTGAGCCATCCAAGCCCGCAAAGAAACAAAAGCCTGAACTTAAGAAGAAGAAGCTGTAGAAGAAGAAGTACCGCTTGCACAAAGGCGTACTCCTCTTTCTACTCCCGCAGTATCCTCTAGCGCTCCATCAAAACCAGCGCTTAGAGAGTCAGCTAGTTCTTATTTCTCTGACGCTGTTCCCGAAGTCAGCTCAGATCCTCAAGCCGCTACTCAATCTGAGAGGCTTCCAAATGTTCAGGGTAAGTATTTGCTAAGAAAATTTGTCTATCCTTTCCTCGTTAGTCTCTAAGTTTCTAACGCTAGGATAAAAACTCTTTTAGCACCTTATGAAGCAGATATTCAATATGTTCTCAACACGCTTGAAGAACTAAATATCCCCATTCGTGCTGATCCGATAACTTCTTTTATCAATTTAGAACCCAAAGAAGAAGTCCAGGAGCCTGAGGAAATTGCTCAAAAAATAGATCAAGCGACTGAAAAAGTCGATGATATTCCTCAGGGTAAGCGATGTAGTCTTTTGTTTGTAATTTCTACTTAGTAGAAATTTTTGCTTGCTTTTCTCAATCGCTTACATGTATCAGCTCAAGATGTACCTCAAGATGTATCTCAAGATGTACCAATCGCTGATGCCCCTCCTCTCTCGGAGATTCCAGTTGAAATAAACGTGGACATGGCAACTGTTGTGGATATCGCTAAAAAGGCATCACAAGTTCTTCCTGACGCTGAAACTTCATCAGCAAGTGAAGCAACTTTAAATGCTGAGCAGTCGATAGAAGTGGCCCCTATCCCAACAGAAGCTATTGCTTTTGTTCCTACGCCAACAGGACCTCCTCCTCGTGTCATTGATTTCTTCCCGTGCGGATACTCTTCAGATATTGAATTTTATTATGCCGCCAGAGAACGTGACACTCAAATGCTTACCGAGTTGGAAATCTAATTTTAAACAACTCTCCATCGGCCTGATCTTTCAGACTCTCACAAGTTTGAGATCTTCGAGCGTTTTGCCAATCTTGGTCTGTACAGTTTAGAGCGTCTTCATTCACGCCTTGAGTATATTCGTCGACCAGCGTTCAACCGATCAGAATTTGATGAGAAGTGATTCAATTTCACCGGTCGCTCAGAAGAGTCCTTTTATCCTCTGCGCCAAAACAAGATTGTTTTCAAAAACCCCCACATGGGTGATTGGAACAAAGATCCAGATGAGGCAGATCTCCACAAGATAGGATATTCGGCTCTTCCTTTCGTCGTCAACTCTCCTCAAAACGATTTATCTCCTAATCCACTTAAGTTATGGAAAGGAAAAGGACCTATTGTTGCTGAGCGTCCAAATCCGGTCAACTCGTGGATAGAAGATGAGGCTCGCGAATATCTAGCCAGATTATGGGCTGAGGATTATGAAGAAGAAACGGAACGCTTTGAGAAATTTCTTGCCGCTAGAAAAGATCAAGCTAAAGCTATCAAGCTGGGCAAGCGATGGATGATGAATACAGCCAGATGGGCTGAAGAATTTGTTTTGCATTTCTATACCCTCGAAGAACTTATAAGATACCCGTTTCTTTTTAAGTTTGGGATAGAATACAGATGCCGAGAATATGCAACCTTTTTGCTTCAACAACGTCAGATTATTGCAGGGAATGTTAGCGGTTTGCCACGATACAGACAACCAATCGAAAGCTACATTCGCCAGCAACTCGCCTTATACAGCCAGGGCGGACGCTACGTCTTGCATCCTCGTGCAGACTTTGTTCAAAGAATCTTTCCTAACCTAAACGAAGACGTTTGTCAAGTAAACGACCAATTCTTCCCGGTCAGAGTCAGATTCGTGTTGATGTTTCAACAGAACACGCTGAGTTTGCTGAGTTCCACAGAGACATGAGAGCAATATTTGAAAATGCCCAAGCGCTGTACATCAGTTTCAATCACTTTTCCGGGTGTTACAATTTCAGAGGATATACTCTTCACCCCGTGCTCTTTTACTGAATCAAACATTCAAGTGGCCAAGATGATCTCGCTGATTAGGCCAATGGACCAAGACGCAGCTCAAGCGCTCATGCCGTTGATTTTGGACTTTTTCTACAGATATACTTCAGGGATTGCTTTACCGGAAGGTGTGCAACTTGCACTAAGTACCGAAGAGCGTGAAGATGCTATTTTCTTTATACCGCAATCCAGCTTGATCAGTCCCCGACATGTAATGGAAGCCCTTGGCCCCCTTTGGGTCATTGGCATTAGAGAACCTTCTCCTCCCCAAATCCAAATAATGGAAGAAGACTCTGCTCCTACTGCGGAAGTCGCTCAAAATCCTGAGGCTTCCTTGCCAGATTTTTCTAGCGCCCCAGTAGTCGAGCCCCCAGCGATTGCAGATTCTATCTTGGATCAAGCAATTGAAGAAGTGCACGCTGAAATTGCTCAAGCGCCTGTAGAACCTCTCATCAGAGATAAGATCAAAGGCAAGGCTGCAGTTTCAAGTTCTTACGGACTTCTCCCGTCCCAGAGCGTCCTTCTTCGGATTCTGATTCAGATAGTGATTTAAAGGCCCGAGATTTCAGAACGGCAGTACGGAACTCGCTTACCCACATCGAAGGTTCCTGCTCTAAGATCTCTGAGGCTGCTGATAGACAGATTCGCATAGTGTCTGATACACGAAGCCGAGACATTGCCAACGCTTCAAATAAAAGCACTATTGCTATCATGAATAGCATGTCCCCTCTTATCGCTGAGCTCTCCTCTGAATTCAATCGTCACTTAGCTCAGAGGGCTTCGGCTGATGCTGAAAGACACGCTTCATCCGATGCCGTCGCTCAGAGTGTCGCCCAGCAAATTGCTCTTCTAGTCAAAGAAGTTAAACTTTTGCGCCGAGATGTCGCTGATCTAAAGAACTCCCTTGATGAAGTGAAGAAAGGGGAAGTAAAGAAAAGTCCAAAGCGATTTCCAAGACGGATAATAAACATTGGCGTTCAATGTTCGATGAACTAGGAAGCATTAAGAAAATGCTATCCAAGAAAAGAAAGCCAAGGTATTATCTCGGAAAGTACGCTCTTCCTCAATTGGACCCTGCCTTCTTAGAAAGTATGGGATTTCATGCTTATGCCGGACCGCTACAACGACCTATAAATTGGAGACCGTCAAATGACCGTCAAAGAGATATATCTTATGATCTGATTCGTGAACTTGGCATTCCACCAAGGGATTGGACGGAAAGGTTGTTAGAGCTAAATGAAAGCGCCAGACTCCGCAGGCATGAATATGATGAAGTCCAGCATACAACCATGATCGACATTGATCGACTCTTGAAAGAGTTAGCATTAGAAGCTCTGCAAGGCGAAGAAAGAGCAAAGCGACAGAAGAAATAATTTTTTTTTGTGTATTTTATTTCTTTCTTATTGTTTTCAGCATAAATCATGTATGCTTTATTCTTTCAATATATATGAATGATTTATCGCTGAAACAACTTGTTGAAGCCAACCTAACTTTAACTAACTTCACTAACTTTTCAAACGATGACTTATATTCCTTTGGGCCTTTTCTTGTTAAGTAACTCTTAAATTATAAAAGAGTTACAAGTCTTGACATCATCAAAAAGGGGGAAATTGTTAGGAAATTTCATGTTAGATGTTTTGATGATGACAAGCTAGGATTCAATGTTAGAACCCAAAAATGTAAGCTTTCCATTTTTCCTAGATTGATGTATAAGCGTTTAAAAGTTTGTAAATTATTATTTCTATTTTGTGTAGGCTTGTAATTTTTATCTTCATAGATTTTAGACTAAGTCTTAGTAACTGAATCGCTAGTAGAATTCTAGGTGAGTCTATTAGAGAAGAAGTTGAAGACTAGCGTCTGAAGTCAACCAGAGATAAAGATTTTCTTCTTAGCGCTTGTCAAACGCTAAAAGACCATTTCAGGATATATGGATCAAGCGCTCAACTTGTCTCAAGCGATGGATGTAAGATTCACCTGAAATAAATCCTCAAGTCATGAAGGACTTAAATGCAATCATTCAACGGACATTTTGTTTCCAACGGGAAATAAATTCAAATTGCATTAAATGCTTGATAAGAGCATTAAATGTGATAAGCTACTGTGACTTGTGGACAAGCCACCTTTTGACCAGACTGTCAGAAATTTCAGAGTTTTAGCTGCTCCCGTCCGATCAGATTCAGCGAATTTTCAAGAATGTCAGACTTTAGGTATGATCACGCGCCACGTGAAAGGCACGCTTCTACATGTGTCCAACGGACAGATTCCAAGAAATTGCCTATAAATACCTTACTCCAGAAAACCCTAAACATAACAACGAGAATATACAAGAAATTATTGCTAAAAATCTTACGTACATTCTTTCTGGAAAAAGCTTAGAAACCCCATAGCCAAAACCTTTCAAGCTTTCTATCTACATTCCAGACAGTCACAAATATCTCAAATGTCTTCCAAAGAAGAAATTCAAACTCCAACTGAGATATTCCAAGTTGTTTGATCTTATCTAAAACAAACAAACCCTAGTGACAAACCTCAACCTTTCATCTGAGTGAGAAAAGTTGTTGAAACCTTTCAGGCAGTATTTCTGGATGAGAGAAGCTTGAAGAAGACGATCTTCATTGGTGCTGAAGTCTGTGTGATCAAGGAGCCCAAGATCTTTTTCATCCATTACTATTTTGTAGAAGTTTCTGTGTGATTCTTTGATAATCATCAAAGTAATTTCCTCCATGTGAAAAAGGAGAAGAAGGACGTAACTGGGATTACATCACCCAGTGAACCTTACAAATTATTGTGTCATTTATATTTTATTGTCTTATATTCATCACAGTATATTATTCTGAAAAAGACAAATAAAATTGTAAAGCGATTAACTTAACTACAAGAACGCTAAACATTATTTTCGCTGTGCTAACCCTGATTAAGCGATCTAAGCGTTGCCCTACTTTGGTAAACTACTGAAATCACTGAGTCTAAGTTAACTACTCTGAAGCGTCTGACCTAAGCGCTCAGCTTTCCAAGCGTTCAAATTTCTAAAGTGATACGAAAATTTGTGAAGTCGAAAAAGACTTCAGGGTCTATTCAACCCCCCCCCCCTTCTAGACCTTTTCGTATGCCACTTGGGACCACCAAGGGCAAGAGTTCCAAAATCATTTGGTCCCAATTTTGTATCATATACATTAGAAGGGGTGCCAAGAACGATTAAGGAAGCTATGCCCGGTCCAGATGCTCAACTCTGGAAAGAGGCTATCAATAGTGAAATTGAGTCTATTTCAGCCATACCTGGGAGTTGGTTGATCTTCCAAAGGAAAGTAAGTCTTTAGGTTGTACATAGATTCTGAAAAGAAAGTATAAGACTGGTGGGACTACTGATAATTATGAGGCTCGTTTGATAGTCAAAGGATTCCGACGAACGGAGGGTCTTTGATACTTATTCTCCGGTATCAAGAATAACACCCATAAGCTTATTTATCGCTATTCCCACGCTGCATAACCTGGAGATACATCAAATAGATGTTAAGAGTGTATTTCTGAATGGAGAATTAGATGAAGAAATATACATGGAACAACCTGAGGGGTATGTTGCTCCTGGAAAGGAGAAGAAAGTATGTAAACTTGTGAAGTTATTATGTGGACTTAAACAAGTGCCAAAGCAGTGGCATGAAAAATTTGATAGCACGATGTTATCAAATGGTTTCAAGATCAACGAGTGTGATAAATGCGTGTATGTTAGACAAACACATAATGCATATGTCATAGTGTGCCTATATGTCGGCGATATGTTGATAATGGGTGCTAATCATGAAATTATCATGAATACTAAAGGCATGTTAAAGAATAACTTTGACATGAAGGATATGGGACTTGTAGATTTCATAATAGGGATTAAAATCCTAAGGAATTATGAAAGACTAATCTTACTGCAATCTCATTACGTTGAGACGGTTTTGGAAAAATTCCTCCTGAGCGATAGTGCACCAGTCAAGACGCCAGTAAACTTGAGTGTTCATCTATGCAAGAATCATGGAGAACCCATATCGCAGTTAGAATATACTAGGGTCATTGGGAGTCTGATGTATATCATGAACTGTACTCGCCCTGATCTAGCTTATTCTGTGAGCAAGTGGATCAGGTTTACAAGTAATCCTAGTGTAGAGCATTGGATTGCTTTAACTATAATTCTTAAGTATTTAAAGTATACTAAAGATTATGGATTACACTACTCAAGATATCCAGCTGTAATAGAGGGATACAACGATGCTAATTGGATATCAGACACAAACGACTCTAAGTCCACAAGTGGGTATGTATTTACTGTTGGTTGAGGAGCTGTGTCGTGGAAATCTTCTAAGCAAACTTGCATAGCCCGTTCCATAATAGAATTAGAGTTCATAGCTTTAGATAAAGCTGGTAAAGAAGCTGAGTGACTAAGAAATTTCTTAGAAGATATTCCTTGTTGGGAAAAACCTGTGCCTCCAATTTTAATTCATTGCGATTGTATGTTGGCAATGGGAGGGCATAAAGTAGTATGTATAACGGTAAATCTAGACATATTCGTCCTAGGAATAATACCATTAAGCAGTTCATCTCTAACGGGATTATTTCCATTGATTATATGAAATCAAAGGAGAATATTACAGATCCTTTGACGAAAGGATTGCCTAGAGATCAGATATATTGTCTATCAAGAGGAATGGGATTAAAGTCTACAAATTAAGAATGGACACAACAGAAACCCAACCATGTTAACTGGACATCCCAAGATTTTGGTTCAATGGGACAACTAAGTTGTGGAAATACAAAGCCATTGCCTAGGATAAGTAAGTGAATCCTACAAGTGTAGCAAAGGCTAAGTAGAAACTTTTAATGATTCCTATACTGTCATGTAAATGAAGTGGAGTATGGTAGACACTCTTAAACAGGAAATCACCTATGTAAGTGTGAGGTGTTGGCCGCCTCAACATTGAGTAAAATGAGAACACTTACGAATCCAAGAAGAGGTGCCACCACCAAAATGGACCTAACAGTGAGAACTAAAGCTACTGAGAATTTATCATGTGAATATCATTGTCTGGTTTTACACGAACGACTGACCAATTCAAAACATCATATTCATTGGGTAGCCTAGTAAATCCGATGATATCTCACTAAGAAAGGTTCAAAGCCAAAAGATACATCCTCTGATGTGATAAATTTTCGTCTGAACTCTTAAGATCATGCATTGCATTAATTTCATCCGTGTGGGGGATTGTTGGATATTTGGTTATGAAAAGTATGTTGGACATGACTTTTGCATAAGAAATTCAAAAACCTTAATTATTTGAGATATGAAATATTATTGGATAATATCAATCTACGTTCCGATTAGATGAGTTTAGCATTTCGAATTTCTCAAATCGGATTTGAAATGAATGAGAAATTAAGTGTTAAAGAGGGGTGTTTGAAGTGGGTTATCCTACATAGGAAATGGATCAAAGTTTTAAGTGGTTTATAAACCATTGTCTTGAGACAAAGGGTTGACCCTTTGGCTCAGAACATCTTTGTGGGTTTTGTAAGAGGGAAGGACCTAGCCATGGTCCGGTTCACCATACACGCACGCGCCGCCTCCATAGTCTGTCCGCCCTCCTGTACCAGATCGGGCTCGGATACGGGTCGTGGGCGTGGGCCTTGAGCTTGCAAGCTAATTAATTTTTTGAACAAAATTAATTCCACAAAGATTGATCCATTAAAAGTTTTATCCAACAGTTGGAAAATCTGATCCGTTAAATAGAGATTGATCAAATGCTGGTCACATTTTTTCGAGTTAGCCTTCTAGAAGGTCTCACATTCGAATGTTGGGTTTTAACATTTGAATGTTGACCCCTTCTAGAAGAAAATCTAAAACGTTCAGGCGTTTTCAGCTGGTTTAATTACTGAACATGTTTTGACCCAACATTCGAACGTGAGCGGCAGTTTCAGTGTGCTAATTTATTTCTTGTTGTTAATGTCTCAAAATTCCAAGGCTATATATAGTCCCCTCCAGCAGATGGAATAGTCACACCAAAGCATTTTAACTTTTTCTCTCATGCTCTCATTCTCATATTCTCTCAAGAGTTCCAAGTAGCAAAAAGTGCTGAGAGTCATATGAGTAAAAACACAGCTAATAAGACAATTCCCAAACCATAAATCAATTCGATTCATTGTTGATTTCTTGACAGTAAAATAAAATAAGCGATTTACCTCTTGAAGCGTGAATCGATTTGTATCTATTTGGCGAGAGTATCAATCCCCAGGAGTCTTACCTCTAGATATCACGCGGAAGAAAAATGTTCAAGAAAGCTCTGATCTCCTCCTCGACAACAGTGGCGACGGAGGCTAGTTGGAGAAGAGGGAGAGAGTTTTTCTTTTCTTTTTCTGTAGGTTGTCTGGCACAAAGTCAGATTCAGAATTATGACTTGTGTAAAATTCTGACACTGACTAACAATTTATACCAAGTAAGTAGAACCCCTACTCTAATAAGTGAGGGGCGGCCCGCTAGGCCTCTGTGGAATGGGCTTTCAAGCTTCATTACATCTTAGCCCACGTGTAATTAAATCCAAGTCCAATCCAATTGACTTTTAATTAGTTACTTTAATCAAATTAAAATTAATCCAATTAATTTAATTCAACTTATAAATTAATTATAAACTAATTTCCAATTAATTTAACTTAAGAATTAAATGATTTAATTAATTAATTTACTCTAATTAAATATTTTCAATTAAATCGTGCCATCCATTTTGTTAGTCATTCACATCTAATGTGAATTTACTAAAATACCCTTAGCATAGAAAATCATTCATGTTCTTCACATAGCGCGACTCTCTACGCTCAATTCAATTGGAAATGGGAGGACTCCAAAGGATAAGTTTGTCACCTAGCCAGCACCATGGAACCAAATCGTAGCCCAATTGAAAGCGAGATGAATACGTCATCATGAACCTTGATTACGAATACCATATGCGTATAAACTCTTCACCGACGTGACCCGATCAAGTAAGAGCCATGGTACGTTAAACTCATAGAACTTGATAATGTACTTTGGAATCATAATAGTGTGAAATTACCAAACTACCCTCAGTGACCATCACGAGGTAGTTTATATGATTTGGCCAAAGACTTATAATTTCAATTACTTGTGATCGTACAGGTCACATACTCATTTACTATCGAGACGGTGAATCCCGTTTTGGCAGTTATCTTACAACATTGAATGCACCATTGTATGGTACTTCGAGGTCGACCCCACTTATTAGGTGATACGAGTCTAACTACTCTAATAACATATCCATTACTACAATCATATTGTAAATAACTCCTCAGGTCTAAGGTTCACACATACTATCACAATCTTAATCCCAATCATTGACTATGTAAGAGTAAATACCCATGTGATCGGATTAATCTGAGTCGAGTTCAAATATGTTAATTCCATTAACTATATTCATGACACCAGCTCCCACTATCTAATCAGTGTTCGACTGGCACTTCTTTGTCAAAGCAGGTGTCATACGAGTCGAATTTTAACGCCTAATTAAAATTTCTTAACTCACGAACACCCTTTTAAGAGATTAAATACTTAACTATTCCAATGCCTCCTCTCAACCATAAGAGGTGGAAAGTCTATCTTCAAATCTCATGGACTTATTTGTTCAGTACATTTAAATGCCATTTAGATTTGCATGAACAAAACCCAATTTCTTATATAATATAATAGTTTGTACAATATAACTAAAATGCCCTTCTCAATCTAATTGCTTCATTGGCATTGAGGGCATATACCTAACAAAAAGTTTGTTAGGTTCTGAATTTGATGTGGTTTCGAATTCAGAACATATATCGTTGTATCTTGGAACGCTTCTTGCGGTAACCCGTACCACCTATGTTGGGCAATTTAGCATTAAGGATAGAGATTTCTTTCTCACCTTGATATAATCAATCTAAGTTGTTATCATTTTGATACGTTAGTGAAGTTTTGTACAACAAACTTAAAGCTAAATTTTTGTTGTTATTCAAAAGTTGTCATTTTGTTCAAATGGCTAATATGGGAGATGTTGATGGCGCTACTCTTGATTTTGGTCTTGGACCGAGTGATAGTCTTGGTCTTAGTATTGGCTCTGGCTCCGGCGGTGGTGTCATTTTTGGTTCTGGTTCCAGTTCTAGCTCTGGAGCTAATCCACTAGTGGTTCGACCGGTTAATCTGACTATTCCGGCTCAGGCTGAAAGGTTGTCAAAGTTCAGTGTGGCTGACTACAAGAGGTGGCTGCAAAAGATGCTGTTTTACCTCACGACTCTGAACTTGCCGAGGTTCTAAAGGGAGGATGCTCCTTATGTCCTTGAGGATTCGACCGACAACCAACTGAGGTTGGCAGATGATGCCTGGCACAATTGTGATTTTCTTTGCAGGAATTACATCCTGAGTGGGTTAGATGATTCGCTTTACAACGTCTATGTATCGGTTAAAACCGCTAAAGACCAATGGAAGGCACTGGATAAGAAGTATAGAATTGAGGACGCCGGACTGAGGAAATTCATGGTCGCGAATTTCTTAGACTTCAAGATGGTGGAATCTAAAATCTGTGATAAGTCAAGTCCAAGAGCTTCAAATAATTATTCATGAAGTTCATGTTGAGGACATGGCTTTGAGTGAAAACTTCCAAGTAGCTTCTATCCTCGAGAAGTTACCGCTGTCCTGGAAGGACTTCAAGAATTACTTGAAACACAAGAGAAAGGAGATGAGTCTGGAAGATTTGGTCGTCCAACTCAAAATTGAGGAAGAGAAGCCTCCGTTGTAGGCGATGGCAAACATCACAGATGTTTCGAAAAATTCTAACCGAAAAAGAAAGTTTCAGGGAAAGTCCAAAGGGAGCTCCCAGAAAAATATAGGCAAGTTGAAACAAGGCGACGACTGTTACAACTATGGCCGTTCTGGACACTGGACTACAGACTGCAAAGAGTCCAAGAAAAATAAGTCTCAAGGGCAGTGTTTTGGTTAAAATCAGAACAAAGGCATGAACCAAGTGTCGAACCAAGTACACTTGGTTGAAGATGATGTCCAAGGCATCAATGAGATGATCGACGACCTGTCCGACCACCAGGTGTCGATCAATCTGACTGATTTTGATCTCACTTCCGTCGTGTTCGAATCTAATTTGGCGGACCCGAGGGAGTGGTTCATAGATACTGGGGCTACTCACAAGATCTGTTCTGACAGAGATGCTTTCTTCTCCTATGTTCCAACTGATGGACGGAGATTGTTCATGGGAAATTCAGCCACTTCTCCCCTTATCGGAATTCGCAAAGTAGTGCTGAAGATGACTTCAGCAAAGAGCTGACATTGACTGAAGTTCTGCATGTTCTAGAAATTCGCAAGAATTTGGTATCCGGTTCAGCTTTGGTCAAGAATGGGTTTAAGATAGTCTTCGAGGCTGATAGGTTTTCCTTAACAAAAAGAGAATTTTATGTTGGGAAAGGTTTCCTTGAGCAGGGCCCTTTCAAGACGAATGTAATCCGCTTTACTGTAATTGAAAATGAAAAGCAATAAAAGTATTGAGAATTCTGTTTATTTGCTTGAGTATTCTAATTTCTGGTATGTTAGACTAGGACATTTAAATTATAATAGTATTCGAAGATTGGTCAACTTGAACTTATTATCAACTTTTAAGGTTGAAAATGAACATAAATGCGAGATTTGTGTTGAGGCAAAACTAGTCAAACAACCGTTTCCTTTTGTGGAAAGAAACATCGCACCTCTAGAACTTATTTATAGTGATATCTGTGATTTGAAGTTTGTGCAAGCTAGAGCTGAGAAAAAGTATTTCATTACACTCATAGATGATTGCACAAAGTATTGTTCTGTGTATTTACTAAGAAATAAAGATGAAACGTTTAAACATTACAAATCAAAAGTTGAAAATCACTAACATTACTTTTTGTTGTAATGACTTAGGTTCATTCACTAGCGAACAGTGGGGCCGCTTCCCAAGTGCCTTGGTAACCTAAAATTATATTAGTACAACTACAAATAACACGACACAAATTTAGGAATTAAGACATGATTTACTATTAGCAGTACGTTTTCATTTTCCGTTTCATTATTGAATCTGATTCGCTGTTTGTTTTTAACTCCTTCAACAGGTCGACCCCGATACACCAGGACCATCACTACTGTTCACATATTGTCGCTGGATCTTGACTAAGGTGTCTCACGTTTTGCTACCGCGAAATCAACCCTACCGTAGATAGGTTGGCTAAACAGGGATCGGAGGAGCCATTTGCGGAGTATTTGTGGGATGTTTGTCTTGAGCTTTTGTCTGGTGAACTAGTTAGCAACAATCGGGATACTGTATATAGGGTATCCGAATCCGGATTATTTTTGTAGAAAAACCCTATTTTTGATATAATATCATGATGCTCCTTCTTGTTAAAAAAAAAGACTATGATGCTTTCTGCACCACAATTTGTATCTGTGTGCATTCGCACACCCGCACACAAATACACGCTCTTCTATCAAGTTTTCAGTTCGTAATATGCCCTTAGTAAAAAGATATAATGATTAAATCGTGGAAAAATTGACTAACTAAAATAAAGATCTCACTAAAAGAAAATGACAGTTCCATTACATAAATAATATTAAGTAATACAATTGGAATCATGATATTATGTATTGACTCTTGTAAAGCAAAGCACTGTTTTATTCTTTAAGGAGGAGGATTAGGAGAATAATTTAGATGCTATATATTATGGACTGGGATGCGGCCTAACGCAGCACCAATGGTCATAATAGAAGGATTCTTGGTCCTCTTTTACCTTTGGATTAGTGCCATTTCCTTTTCAAGTGTAATTAACCAACCCGCATATAAAATTATAGGTGAAATCTTGATTTTCTAAACTTCATGGAATTTACTTTAAGTGGAAATTGAGCAAAAATAATTTGGAAAGCTATAAAACGCCTATCAATAGTTGCCATCTCATACTCGGAAATTTAATGTTGTACTCATTTTTTAAGACTCCATCCTGCCCAAAATAATATATAATTTATCATTGTTGTCCACTGTGTGTGTATATATATATATTAACTAAGTCAAACATTTTGAAATTTTAGATCAAATAATATCCAACACTAGCTACTAACATATTTTAGGATCGAAAATTTAATAAGAATAAAAATGTTCAACTTGAAAATTAAACAAGTTTAGTTTGTAATTCAGCAAATGGTCTGGTGCTATACAATTATGGTTCAAGCCTATACATATTACATTAACACACTAACCCCCCGCCCCCCTTCCAGTTTTAATCGAGCAGAAGAACCAATACGAAGATTGACCTGTAATTGGGAGAACTTGGTGGGTGATAGAGCTTTGGTGAAATATCGATAATCTGGTCGGCCATATGAATATATTTCACCAAAAGCCACCAACAACTACCTTTTCCCGAACAAAGTGATAGTCAATCTTGATGTGCTTCGTACAGGCATGTAAGACTAGATTTAAAGCCAAATAGATCCCATTGACATTATTGCAATAAATATTGATTGGTCGAGGAAAGAAGACGCTAAGGTCTCGAAGAATACAACGAATCCAGCAGGCCTCGGCTATAGAATAAGCAACAGATTGGTTGTGCTCGAATAAGATATAGTAGCTTATTTCTTGGGAGACCAAGAGATGAGATTGTGACCAATATACGCAACAAACCCGTATTAGAGCAATGGCTATTTACACATCCAGCCAAGTTAGAATCAGCAAGATGGTAAAAGAATCCGGAGATGAAGGGAGAAGATGAAGATCAAATTCAAAGGTGCCCCAAAGGTATCGAAGGATCCTCCGAACCATCAAATAATGAATCGTGCGAGGAGAATGCATGAACTGACTAACCAATGTCACAGAGAAGGCAATGTCAAGGCGGGTATGAGTAAGATACTACAAACCTCGAACAATACCACGATACATTGTTGGATCAGAGAAAACATTGCCCTAAAAACCAAACGGAGTAGACTTCGTCAGAGAGAGGAGATGCGATGGATTTCACATCAATCATGGGAAACCGCTTAAAAAAGTCAGTTGCATACTTCTTCTGCGATAGAAATAGATTGTGCGATTCCCCCAATAGCATGAATACAAAAATAATGAAGATCACCTAAGTCCTTCATAGCAAACTCATGAGATAGATGAGCTATCAGAGTGGTGATATCTTGTGAGTCATTCATGGTAAGAAAAGTATCAACCACGTATAGCGAGAGAAGTAACATCACATAGCCAAAGCTGAATATGAACATCGACATGTTAGCTTTACTACATATGAAGAATAAGCGAAGAAGATACAACACAAACATCTAAAACCAAGTTTGAGTTGCTAATTCCAAACCATATAATGCTTTCCGCAACTACCAAACACGAGTAAGATACAAAGGATGGGCAAAATCACGAGGATGTTCCATGTAAACTATCATTGTGAGGTCACTGTGAAGAAAGACATTCTCTACATTTACTTGATGAAATCCAATGTTGAGAGATGGCAATAGAAAGCATAGTCCTAATGGTAACAGGCTTCACCACTTAACTGAAAGTCTCACTGAAGTCAATCCTAGCCCGATACTTAAACCCCTGAGCAAGTAGGTGATCTATATGCCAGAGACAAGTTAGCTGAAACAGTGGAAGAAAAATTTGCCGACAACGCATCATAAGAGGGAGGAGGTGTGGCGACGACGATGGTTTCGCTGGAGTTTCAAAGGTCGTGGATGGACAGAGGTGATAATTAGGTGGCGGATGCACACCATAATGAGAAGGTACAATAATGGTGATTTGTCCAGCTATGGCGGTGATTTGTGAATGACTACGAGGATGTGGTTTCCCGTGATGACGGGGATGTGGTCACCGGCGGCGGTGGAAGGATTTGGAGAATAAGGATTTAGGTAAGAGAGAGTAGCTGGAGACGCTGGTTTACGATAAGAAATTCAGATTAGGGTTAGAATGAGGGTAGGCGACTACTGATTGTGTGAGGAGATTAGGGTTATGGGCATTTTGGTACTTTTTCGACAGTACGGTTAGGGCTAGGGTTTAGTATATAATGAAGGTTTGTATATGAGTTGCTAGGGTTTGTGGGGGCGACCGAGATAACTATAGAGGTGATAGATGGTGGCGATCTAGATCACATAATCCTCCATACAAGGTGAACTCTCTAGCGCTCCGCGCTCGCTCTTGCGCTCCGAGCTCGCTCTTGCGCTCCGAGCTTGCTCTTGCGCTCCGAACTTGAGAGCTTCGCTCTATGACGCTCTTAAAATTCTTAATTCTCGAACTAAAATTTAGGAACCACACTTGATGAAATAAGAATAATTTTTCACTAATAGTTAATATTTCATATGCATTCAATGACAATTGTTTTAGTTGTCAAAATATGTAAAAGATCTACCCTCAAAACAAAAAAGACAAAAACAAATACAGATTTTGTAAAAAGTCAATACCTATAACTTCTAATGTTGAATTTTAATCTTAATGTCCTTTCCGGTCAAGAGTGGAGACCTAAAACTAATATTATTTTAATAATCTTAATCTTCTTTGTTTCATGGTATATTATATTTTTTATGCATGCTAAAAAAGATAATCACATCATCTTATTTTAAAATTCAAGTTAACAAATACTTATTTTAATATGAGATAATCTTTTAAAAATAATATCTAAAGATAATTGGCTGAACAATTTATAATAATATGTGAGATATATGACAAGATAAATTTTAAAATATATTTATATACGCTCTACGGCGCTCCCGCTCCCAAATTTTTTCAAATTTTATCGCTCTGCGCTCCCGCTGTATGTGACTTAGGTGGGGATACGATGGAGAGCAAATCGACGACGGGCTAGTTGACAAGTATAGGAGAGGGGAGATAGGCGGGAGTGGTGCTGGGGAAAAAGTAGATGAGAGAAGAGGTAAAACCATGGTGGCCGAGTGGTAGGTGGCGGTGGTGGCACCGGAGACGGCGGATGGGGTAACTGTCGGTGGTGGTGGGTGGTCCCAAGTGGCATACGAAAGGGTCTAGAAGGAGGGGTTGAATAGACCCTGAAGTCTTTTTCGACTTTACAAATTTTCGTATCACTTTAGAAATTTGAACGCTTGGAAAGCTGAGCGCTTGGGTCAGACGCTTCAGTGTAGTTAACTTAGACTTAGTGATTTCAGCAGTTTACCAAAGTAAGGCAACGCTTAGATCGCTTAATCAGGGTTAGTACAGCGGAAATGATTTTTAGCGTTCTTTTAAATAGTTTAATCGCTTTGCAATTTTATTTGTCTTTTTCAGAAGAATGTAATGTGATGAATATAAGACAATAAAATATAAATGACACAATAATTTGTAAGGTTCACTGGGTGATGTAATCCCAGCTACGTCCTTCTTCTCCTTTTTCACTTGGAGGAATTTACTATGATGATTATCAAAAAATCACACAGAAACTTCTACAAAATAGTAATGGATGAAAATGATCTTGGGCTCCTTGATCACACAGACTTCAACACCAATGAAGATTGTCTTCTTCAAGCTTCTCTCACTCAGAAATACTGCCTGAAAGGTTTCAACAACGTTTCTCACTCAGATGAAAGGTTGAGGTTTGTCACTAGGGTTTGTTTGTTTTTAGAGAAGATCAAACAACTTGGAATATCTCAGTTGGAATTTGAATTTCTTCTTTGGAAGATGTTTGAGATATTTGTGACTGTCTGGAATGTAGATAAAAGCTTGAAAGGTTTTGGCTATGGGGTTTCTAAGCTTTTTCAGAAAGAATGTACGTAAGATTTTTGGCAATAATTTTCTCGTATATTCTTGTTGTTGTCTTTTTTTTTTTGGTTTTCTGGAGCAAGGTATTTATAGGCAATTTCTTGGGATCTGTCCATTGGACATATGTAGAAGCGTGCCTTTCACGTGGTGCGTGATCATACCTAAAGTCTGACATTCCTGAAAATTCGCTGAATTCGATTGGACGGGAGCAGCTAAAACTCTGAAATTTCTGACAGTCTGGTCAAAAGGTGGCTTGTCCACAAGTCACAGTAGCTTATCACATTTAATGCTCTTATCAGGCATTTATTGCATTTGAATTTATTTCCTGTTGGAAATAAATGTCCGTTTGAATGATTGCATTTAAGTCTTTCATGACTTGAAGATTTATTTCAGGTGAATCTTTCATCCATCGCTTGAGACAAATTGAGCGCTTGATCCATATATCCTGAACTGGGTTCCTTTAGCGTTTACCGGACGCTAAGGGACAAATCTTCATCTCTGGTTGACTTCAGACGCTGGTCTTCAACTTCTTCTCTAATAGACTCACCTAGAATTCTACTAGCGATTCAGTTACTAAGACTTAGTCTAAAATCTACAAAGATAAAAATTACAAGCCTAAACAAAATTACAAACTTTCAAACGCTTAAACAATGATCTAAAGAAAATATAAACTTACATTTTATTTGGGGTGTAACAATGAATCTTATCTTGTCATCATCAAAACATCTAACATGAAATTTCCTAACAATTTCCCCCTTTTTGATGATGTCAAGACTTTAACTTTTGTAACTCTAGTTACTAAAGAGAAAAGCCCAAATGAATATAAGTTAGCGTTCAAAAAGTTAGTAAGGTTAGCTAAAGTTAGATTAGCTTCAACAAGATGTTTCAGCGATAAATCATTCATATATTGAAAGAATAAGCATACATGATTTATACTGAAAACAAAAAAGAAAAGCGAGTAAAACAAAAACAAAAAAAATTCATTCACTTTTTCTGTCGCTTTGCTCTTTCTTCGCCTTGGAGAACTTCTAGCGCTAAGTCCATCAGGAGACGATCAATGTCAATCATTGTCGTATGTTGAACTTCATCGTAATCATGCCTACGAAGTCTGGCGCTTTCATTAAGTTCTAGCAACCTTTCCGTCCACTCTCTTGGAGAAATTCCAAGTTCACGAATCAGATCATGATAGATATCTTTCTTGGATCTTTTGACGGTCTCCAATTGATAGGTCGTCTCAGCGGTCCGGCAAAAGGTTAAAATCCCATACCTTCTAAGAAGTCAACGTCCAATTCCAGAAGGGGATATCTTCCTAGATAATATCTTGGCTTTCTCTTTTTAGTTAACATCTTCTTGATGCTTACTAGTTCTTCCATCATTGATCGCCAATTTTTATTATCAGTCTTTGACATCGATTTGGACGCTTGATGCTTTTCTGTATTTTCCCCCTTCTTGGCATCATCAAGAGAGTTCTTTAGAGCAGCGACATCTTGGCGCAAAAGTTTAACTTCGTCGACTAGAAGAGCAATTTGCTGGGCGACACTCTGAGCAACAGCATCGGATGAAGCGTGTCTTTCAGCATCAGCCGAAGCACTCTGAGCTAGGTGTCAATTGAATTCAGAGGAGAGCTCAGCAATAAGAGGGGACATGCTATTCATGATAGCAATGTTGCTTTTATTTGAAGCGTTGGCAATGTCTCGGCTTCCTGTATCAGACACTATTCGCATATGTCTATCAGCAGTTTCAAAGATCTTGGAACAGGAACCTTCGATGTGGGTAAGCGAGTTCCGTACTGCTGTTCTGAAATCTCGGGCCTCTAAATCACTGTCTGAATCGGAATCCGAAGAAGGACACTCTGGGGACGGGAGAAGTCCGTAAGAACTGGAAACTGCAGCCTTACCTTTGCTCTTATCTCGAATGAGAGGTTCTACAGGCGTTTGGGCAATTTCAGCGTGCACTTCTTCAATTGCGTGATCCAAGATAGAATCTGCAAGTACTGGGGGCTCGATTACTGGGGTGCTAGGAGAGTCTGGCAAGGAAGCCTCAGGAGGTTGAGCGACTTCCGTAGTAGGAGCAGAGTCTTCTTCCATTATTTGGATGTGGGGAGGAGAAGGTTTTCTAATGCTAATGACCCAAAGGGGGCCAAGAGCTTCCATTACATGCCGGGGACTGATCAGGCTGGATTGTGGTATAAAGAATATAGCGTCTTCTCGCTCTTCGTTACTTAGTGCAAGTTGCACATCTTTCGGGAAAGCAATCCCTGAAGTATATTTGTGGAAAAAGTCCAAAATCAACGGCATGAGCGCTTGTGCTGCGTCTTGGTCCACTGGCCTAATCAGCGAGATCATCTTCGCCACTTGAATGTTTGATTCAGTAAAGAGCACGGGGTGAAGAGTATATCCTCTGAAGTTGTAACACCCGAAAAAGTGATTGAAACTGTTGTCCAGCGCTTGGGCATTTTCAAACACTGCTCTCATGTCTCTGTGGAACTCAGCAAACTCAGCGTGTTCTTTTGAAACATCAACACGAATCTGACTCTGACCGTGAAGAATTGGTTGTTTACTTGACGAAGCGTCTTCGTTTAGATTAGGAAAGATTCTTTGAACAAAGTCTGCACGAGGATGCAAGACGTAGTGTCCGCCCTGGCTGTATAAGGCGAGTTGCTGGCGAATGTAGCTTTCGATTGGTTGTCTGTATCGTGGCAAAGCGCTAACATTCCCTGCAATGATCTGACGATGTTGAAGCAAAAAGGTTACATATCCTCGGCGTCTGTATTCTATCCCAAACTTGAAAAGAAACGGGTATCTTATAAGCTCTTCGAGGGTATAGAAATGCAGAACAAATTCTTCAGCCCATCTAGCTGTATTCATCATCCATCGTTTCCCTAGTTTGTTTGCTTTAGCTTGATCTTTTCTAGCGGCAAGAAATTTCTCAAATCGTTCCGTTTCTTCTTCATAATCCTCAGCCCATAATCTGGCTAGATATTCTCGAGCCTCATCTTCTATCCATGAGTTGACCGGATTTGGACGCTCATCAACAATAGGTCTTTTTCCTTTCCATAACTTAAGTGGATTAGGAGATAAAGCGTTGTGAGGAGAGTTAACGATGGAAGGAAGAGTTGAATATCCTATCTTGTTGAGATCTGCCTCATCTGGATCTTTGTTCCAATCACCCATGTGGGGGTTTTTGAAAACAATCTTGTTTTGGCGCAAAGGATAAAAGGATTCTTCTGAGCGACCGGTGAAATTGAATCACTTCTCGTCAAATTCTGATCGGTTGAACGCTGGTCGACGAATATACTCAAGGCGTAAATGAAGACGCTCTAAACTGTACAGACCAAGATCGGCAAAACGCTCGAAGATCTCAAACTTGTGTGAATCTGAAAGATCAGGCCGATGGAGAGTTGTTTGAAATTGGATTTCCAACTCGGCAAGTGTTTGAGTGTCACGTTCTCTGGCGGCATAATAAAATTCAACATCTGAAGAGTATCCACGCGGGAAGAAATCAATGACACGAGGAGGAGGTCCTGTTGGCATAGGCACAAAATCAATAGCTTTTGTTGGGATAGGGGCCACTTCTATCGACCGCTCAGCGTTTAAAGTTGCTTCACTTGCTGATGAAGGTTCAGCGACAGGAAGAACTTGTGATGCCTTTGTAGCGATATCCACAACAGTTGCCATGTCCACGTCTATTTCAACTGGAATCTCCGAGAGGGGAGGGGCATTAGCTATAGGTACATCTTGAGGTGCAGCTTGAGCTGATACATGTAAGCGATTGAGAAAAGCAAGCAAAAATTTCTACGAAGTAGAAATTACAAACAAAAGACTACATTGCTTACCCTGAGGAATATCATCGACTTTTTTAGTCACTTGATTTGTTTCTTGAGCAATTTCCTCAGGCTCCTAGACTTCTTCTTCAGGGTCTAAATTGATAAAAGAAGTTATCGGATCAGCACGAATAGGGATATTTAGTTCTTCAAGCGTGTTGAGAACATATTGAATATCGGCTGCATAAGGTGCTGAAAGAGTTTTTATCCTAGCGTTAGAAACTTAGAGACTAACGAGGAAAGGATAGGCAAATTTGCTTAGCAAATACTTACCCTGAACATTTGAAAGCCTCTCAGATTGAGTAGCGGCTGGAGGATCTGAGCTGACTTTGGGAACAACGTCAGAGAAAGAACCACTAGCTGATTCTCTATGCGCTGGATTTGATGGAGCGCTAGAGGATACTGCGGGAGTAGAGAGAGGAGTGCGCCTTCGTGCAAGCGGTACTTCTTCTTCTACAGCTTCTCCTTCCTCGGGAACGGGAAAGATAAACGCTAGAGGAGGAGATGGAGATTTAGGAGAGGGAGAAGGAGAAGGGATCTTTTGTTTCTTTTTGGGGTCCGGCTTCTTCTTCTTAAGATCAGGTTTTTGTTTCTTTGCGGGCTTGGATGGCTCAGTGACTTTGAGAATGATCTTTCTCTTAGGTCGCTTGACCACCACTTCTTCTTCTGATGAAGAGGACGATGATGAAGAAGACGCTTGATCTTCATCATCACTGTGAACAACTCCTTCGGCTGGAAGTCGCTCACGCTGTTCTTTAGGAAGCACTGCTCCGCCAGGTTTTTGCGGGTGAAGAAGCTCGCTTATCATTTTCTTTCCATAAGATTTGGTCGCTGGAATCTTTTTGCCAAAAGATTGCGTATATTCGCAAGCGCAAAGAATACGACTTAGCACAATCCCGTAAGGCTTGGGATTGACAGACTTAGCCATCGCTACCTTGAAGCGATTAAAAATGTAGAGAGACCAGTTAACTTTTAACTTGGTCAAGATGGCTACCATCATTGTATTGAATGTTGGTTATTTTGTCGAACGTGCCTTTTCTGCATTCAATAATCTTTGAACAAATATCAATGAGGATGACGTATTCGCCCTTCATATGATTCTTCTTGAAGTTTGGCTCATACGCGGCGTTAACATCATCTTTCTTGATCAACGCCCAGACTTTGGTAGCATCTCCGAGATTCACATGTTCTACCTCACTGCCATGATTCCGGAGATTTAGTAGTGAAGAAATCAGAGAGGGAGTGAGAACAAAGGTCTCTTTAGCAGAAGGGAAGACGCAGGATATGGAATTGCCGTCTTCAGAAATTTCACCATTATTGAAAAAGTAAAGAGATTCTTCTTCAAAGTAGTTGTAAGTAGTAGTAAGCATGTCTCTCAAACCAAATTCTTGAACGAGTGGGAGAATCGTTCGAAGAGGGAAGTTCTGGTTATCAAAAAGATAATCCCAGTTAACTAAAAATCCGGCGTTAACCGTCACTGGTTTCTCAGCACGGGAAATTTTTCCAGTAGCAGAAGTTGTTGTTTTGGAAGATTTTGAAGCTTTGGGTGCCATGGAAAGGTGAGACTTTGAAGAAAAGAAGGAAGTTTTTTTGCCTTTTAGAGAGAGATAACTTTTACAGTAGAGAGATTGGAAGAGATAAAGGTTTTCTGTAAAAGTTTTGAGGGGTTTAAATAGAACATAAAAGTAACTCCTCATATGGTAGATAAATGACACGTGTACAGAAGTTAATGAGAAGGAAATCTGAACCATGTACACATAACTTCGGATGTCAAAAAGTGCGGTAAAGTAGGATACTATAACATTTTTCGGATCCGCAGTTACTTTTTGAAAACGTTTGAAAAAATTTGAAATTTTCAGCGTGAGTTACACGCGCCTGATAGTACATTGACACGTACTCAGATTCATGCATTTTACTGAACGGCCTAGGTTTAGATAGGAATCATAACCGTCAGTTTGATTTGATAGGCACGTGTGGGTAGTTAACAAATCTAGAATTTTGGACTCATCCACACGCTACTTTGTGGAGATCAAAACTATGCATGAATTTTTGTGAAAGAAAGTTACTTTAGCGTTGAAGTGGGAATTCTTTCAATGCTGAAGATTCTTTTATAAAATAAATTTAATTTGATACATATCAATCGCTTGTTGGATTTTTAAACCTTTCATTTTATAAGCGATCAGATTGTAATGAGTACAAGTAAACGCTAATAATCGATGCATAAGGTTTGATAAAGTCATTTTGATCATAGTCGCTTACTTAATGAAGTGAATACAATTTTAAAGTTCCCCCTAAAATTGATAACTCATTTCATTTTTGGAAATATAGTTTAGACATAATCACAAAGTGAATTCCCCCTAAATTATATGCCTATTAAATATGATGCTTTATGATTTAAGCGTTTAAATCGATCATACCTAATTCACTTCTCAGATTGAGAAAGCGTTGTTCGTTGAGCGCTTTGGTGAAGATATCTGCCAGTTGTTTGTCAGTTCCAATGAAATGCATGGAGATATCTTTCTTTTGAACATGGTCACGCAAGAAATGGTATCTAATGTCAATGTGTTTGGTTCTAGAATGAAGGACAGGATTTTGGGTCATAGCTAAAGCGCTTTGGTTATCACAATGGATTGGGGTAGGACCTAGGATTGTTCCATAATCTCTAAGTTGTTGCCTCATCCAAAGGATTTGTGCACAACAGCTTCCAGCAGCTACATATTCTGCCTCAGCGGTAGAAGTCGCTATAGATTGTTGTTTCTTACTATGCCACGAAACTAGTCTATCACCTAGAAATTGACATGTACCACTAGTACTTTTTCTATCTATTTTGCATCCTGCAAAATCTGCGTCTGAATAACCAATTAGTTCAAAAGGAGAATCATGTGGATACCATAAGCCCACATTTTGTGTGCCTTTTAGGTACTTAAGGATTTTCTTGGTAGCACTTAAGTGTGATTCTCTAGGGTCAGATTGAAAACGTGCACACATGCATACCGAAAACATAATATCAGGTCTACTAGCGGTAAGATAAAGAAGTGATCCAATAATACCCCTATAGTTAGTGGTATCAATTTTCTTCCCACTTTCATCTTTATCTAACTTAAGCATTTGGCTCATTGGAATTTTTGAAGATGATGCATTTTCCATACCAAATTTCTTTATCATATCTCTAGTATACTTAGCTTGGTTTATAAATATTCCATTAGGGAGTTGTTTAACTTGTAATCCTAAGAAAAAGTTAATTCACCCATCATGCTCATTTCAAACTGTTCTTGCATCATTTTCGAGAATTTCTCACACAATCACTTATTAGTAGAACCAAATATAATATCATCAACATAGATTTGGACTAAGAGAATATCTTCATTATGGGTAATTTTAAATAACGTTGTGTCAACGCTGCCTTTTGAAAAGCCTATAAGGAAGATAGAGAGAGTGTCATACCATGCTCTTGGTGCTTGTTTAAGGCCATAGAGTGCCTTATCCAGTTTGTAGACCATACTTTTGCCA